>CM065594.1:177639222-178839222 GCA_033119425.1 Bufotes viridis | reverse complement strand
GACACCATATTTACGGTATTGCTATTTTGGCAATTTAATTTCACCCCAGAAAAAATCTATCCTTTGCAGTACTCTATTAAACTTGTTCAGCCATCAGCTGAAACCACTGATTTACGGTATTGCTATTTTGGCAATTGAATTTCACCCCAGAACAAAATATATCCTTTGCCGGACACTATGAAACTTGTGCCAGCAACTGTTGGACACCAGATTTAGGGATTGCTATTTTGGCAATTGAATTTCACCCCAGAAAATTATCTATCCTTTGCGGACACTATTAAACTTGGCCAGCCACAGCTGGGACACCAGATTTACGGTATTGCTATTTTGGCAATTGAATTTCACCCCAGAAAATAATATATCCTTTGCCGGACACTATTAAACTTGGCCAGCCACTGCTGGAACACCAGATTTAGGGTATTGCTATTTTGGCAATTGAATTTCACCCCAGAAAAAATATATCCTTTGTCGGACACTATTAAACTTGGCCAGCCACAGCTGAAACCACTGATTTATGGTATTGCTATTTTGGCAATTGAATTTCACCTCAGAACAAAATATATCCTTTGCTGGACACTATTAAACTTGGCCAGCCACTGCTGGACACCAGATTTAGGGGATTGCTATTTTGGCAATTGAATTTCACCCCAGAAAATTATCTATCCTTTGCCGGACACTATTAAACTTGGCCAGCCACAGCTGAAACCACTGATTTATGGTATTGCTATTTTGGCAATTGAATTTCACCCAGAAAATTATCTATCCTTTGCCAGCAACTATTAAACTTGGCCAGCCACTGCTGGGACACCAGATTTATGGTATTGCTATTTTGGCAATTGAATTTCACCCCAGAACAAAATATATCCTTTGCCGGACACTATTAAACTTGGCCAACCACAGCTGAAACCACTGATTTATGGTATTGCTATTTTGGCAATTGAATTTCACCCCAGAACAAAATATATCCTTTGCCGGACACTATTAAACTTGGCCAGCCACTGCTGGGACACCAGATTTGCGGTATTGCTATTTTGGCAATTGAATTTCACCCAGAACAAAATATATCCTTTGCCGGACACTATTAAACTTGGCCAGCCATTGCTGGGACACCAGATTTAGGGTATTGCTATTTTGGCAATTGAGTTTCACCCCAGAAAATGATCTATCCTTTGCCGGACACTATTAAACTTGGCCAGCCACTGCTGGGACACCATGATTTAAGGGATTGCTATTTTGGCAATTGAATTTCACCCCAGAAAATAATCTATCCTTTGCCGGACATCTATTAAACTTGGCCAGCCATCAGCTGAGACCACCAGATTTATGGGATTGCTATTTTGGCAATTGAATTTTACCCCAGAACAAAATATATCCTTTGCCAGACACTATTAAACTTTGCCAGCCACTGTTGGACACCAAGATTTAGGGGATTGTTATTCTAGCAATTGAATTCCACCCCAGAAAATGATCTATCCTTTTTGGACACTATTAAACTTGGACAGCCACAGCTGGGACCACGAGATTTACGGTATTGCTATTTTGGCAATTGAATTTCACCCCAGAACAAGATATATATTTTGCCGGACACTATTAAACTTGGCCAGCCACTGCTGGGACACCAGATTTAAGGGATTGCTATTTTGGCAATTTAATTTCACCTCAGAAAAAAATCTATCCTTTGCCGTACTCTAATAAAGTTGTCCAGCCACAGCTGAAACCACTGATTTGTTGTATTGCTATTTTGGCAATTGAATTTTACCCCAGAACAAAATATATCCTTTGCCGGACACTATTAAACTTTGCCAGCCACTGTTGGACACCAGATTTAGGGGATTGTTAATCTGGCAATTGAATTCCACCCCAGAAAATTATCTATCCTTTTTTTGACACTATTAAACTTGGACAGCCACAGCTGGGACACGAGATTTACGGTATTGCTATTTTTGCAATTGAATTTCACCCCAGAAAATGATCTATCCTTTGCCGGACACTATTAAACTTGGCCAGCCACTGCTGGGACACCATATTTATGGTATTGCTATTTTGCAATTTAATTTCACCTCAGAAAAAAATCTATCCTTTGCCGTACTCAATTAAAGTTTCCAGCCACAGCTGAAACCACTGATTTGTTGTATTGCTATTTTGGCAATTGAATTTTACCCCAGAACAAAATATATCCTTTGCCACTATTAAACTTTGCCAGCCACTGTTGGACACCAGATTTAGGGGATTGTCATTCTGGCAATTGAATTCCACCCCAGAAAATGATCTATCCTTTTTTGGACACTATTAAACTTGGACAGCCACAGCTAGGACACGAGATTTACGGTATTGCTATTTTGGCAATTGAATTTCACTCCAGAAAATGATCTATCCTTTGCCGGACACTATTAAACTTGGCCAGCCACTGCTGGGACACCATATTTACGGTATTGCTATTTTGGCAATTTAATTTCACCCCAGAAAAAATCTATCCTTTGCAGTACTCTATTAAACTTGTTCAGCCTCAGCTGAAACCACTGATTTTGCGGTATTGCTATTTTGGCAATTGAATTTTACCCCAGAACAACATATATCCTTTGCCGGACACTATGAAACTTTGCCAGCAACTGTTGGACACCAGATTTAGGGGATTGTTATTCTGGCAATTGAATTCCACCCCAGAAAATTATCTATCCTTTTTTGGACACTATTAAACTTGGACAGCCACAGCTGGGACACGAGATTTACGGTATTGCTATTTTAAGAATTGAATTTCACCCCAGAAAATGATCTATCCTTTGCCGGACACTATTAAACTTGGCCAGCCACTGCTGGGACACCATATTTACGGTATTGCTATTTTGGCAATTTAATTTCACCCCAGAAAAATCTATCCTTTGCAGTACTCTATTAAACTTGTTCAGCCTCAGCTGAAACCACTGATTTTGCGGTATTGCTATTTTGGCAATTGAATTTTACCCCAGAACAAAATATATCCTTTGCCGGACACTATGAAACTTTGCCAGCAACTGTTGGACACCAGATTTAGGGGATTGTTATTCTGGCAATTGAATTCCACCCCAGAAAATTATCTATCCTTTTTTGGACACTATTAAACTTGGACAGCCACAGCTGGGACACTAGATTTACGGTATTGTTATTTTGGCAATTGAATTTCACCCCAGAAAATGATCTATCCTTTGCCGGACACTATTAAACTTGGCCAGCCACTGCTGGGACACCATATTTACGGTATTGCTATTTTGGCAATTTAATTTCACCCCAGAAAAAAATCTATCCTTTGCCGTTCTCTATTAAACTTGTCCAGCCACAGCTGAAACCACTGATTTATGGTATTGCTTTTTGGCAATTGAATATTACACCTGAACAAAATATATCCTTTGCCGGGCACCATTAAACTTTTCCAGCCACTGTTGGACACCAGATTTAGGGGATTGTTATTCTGGCAATTGAATTCCACCCCAGAAAATTATCTATCCTTTTTGGACACTATTAAACTTGGCCAGCCATAGCTGGGACACGAGGTTTACGGTATTGCTATTTTGGCAATTGAATTTCACCCCAGAACAAAATACATCCTTTGCCGGACACTATTAAACTTGGCCAGCCACTCCTGGGACACCAGATTTAAGGGATTGATATTTTGGCAATTGAATTTCACCCCAGAAAATGATCTATCCTTTGCCGGACACTCTTAAACTTGCCCAGCCATAGCTGAAACCACTAATTTATGGTATTGCTATTTTGGCAATTGAATTTCACCCCAGAAAATTATTTATTCTTTGCCGGACACTATTAAACTTGGACAGCCACTGCTAGGACACCAGATTTACGGTATTGCTATTTTGGCAATTGAATTTCACCCCAGATCAAAATATATCCTTTGCCGGACACTATTAAACTTGGCCAGTCACAGCTGAAACCACTGATTTATGGTATTGCTTTTTTGTCAATTGAATTTCACCCCAGAAAAAATCTATCCTTTGCCGGACACTATTAAACTTGGCTAGCCACAGCTGAAACCACTGATTTACGGTATTGCTATTTTGACAATTGAATTTCACCCTAGAACAAAATATATCCTTTGCCGGACACTACTAAACTTGGCCAGCCACTGTTGGGACACCAGATTTAGGAGATTGCTATTTTGGCATTTGAATTTCTCCCCAGAAAATTATCTATCCTTTGCCGGACACTATTAAACTTGGCCAGCCACTGCTGGGACACTAAATTTAGGGGCTTGCTATTTTGGCAATTGAATTTCATCACAGAAAAAAATCTATCATTTGCCACACAGCATACAGTATTACACTTGGCTAGCCAAAAATGAGTCTGTATGGGGACGAGCGATGTCATTACGGTGGGAAGGAATAGTTATTTCTCGACAATCGCCTGCTGAATTATCCTGTCAAAAGGAACCTTATGACATTTGTATCTCGAATAGAATTCAACTTGTGTTCATGGGTTAGAGTTTAGTATGAACAATGTTAATTATGTGTAGAGAAAAAACAATATATGCATTTTTATATAACTTCTAAAATGATTAGACTTTGATTCAGTACTAGAACACTTAAAAATCTGCAATAACATTAAAACCACATAATGTTGTGTTGGTTTTCCTAATACAATAAAGCAGATCTGAATTATCAAGGCTTGACCGCCACA
This sequence comes from Bufotes viridis, assembly GCA_033119425.1. Classification (NCBI taxonomy): domain Eukaryota; kingdom Metazoa; phylum Chordata; class Amphibia; order Anura; family Bufonidae; genus Bufotes; species Bufotes viridis. The sequence continues at coordinate 178,834,554 of CM065594.1, read as the reverse complement.
AAACTTCTTATAGTGTTTTGTGGTATCTGACCCCAAGATGTTAGCAGATCCTTAAAAACCATATGTCAGCATATATGAACCTATAAAATTTGTTGACCTGTTGCATGTGCACTTGGCAGCTGAAAGCATCGGTGTTGGTTCCATGTTTATTTGTTAAAAAATTATGTACTAATATAACATAAAATTTTCAGTTCGCGAACGGCGAATGCAAACTTCCGCAAATGTTTGCGAACGGGCGAACCGGGCGAACCGCCATAGACTTCAATAGACAGGCGAATTTTAAAAACCAAAGGGACTCTTTCTGGCCACAATAGTGATGGAAAAGTTGTTTCAAGGGGTCTAACACCTGGACTGTGGCATGCCGGAGGGGGATCTATGGCAAAACTCCCATGGAAAATTACGAAGTAGACGCAGAGTCGGGTTTTAATCCATAAAGGGTATAAATCACCTAACATTCCTAAATTGTTTGGAATAACATGCTTTAAAACATCCAGTGTGTGTATACGATCAGGTATGATTTTGTATCGATCAGGTAGTGTAATGTGTTACGCCCGCTTCACAGACATTGACAGACCAAACTCCCCTTTTAATGCACCGCAAACAACCGCAAACTCCCCATTTGCACAAGGTTGGATACCAAGCTAGCCATGTCCCGGTGATGTCATTGAAGGTTTCTTCCTCCACCCAGCCACGTACAACACCAAGGGTCCCCGAAAGGTCAATTGAATTGATTTTTCAAACGGGGAGATGGTTAAAAAAATGCTGGCTCCCTCCCGTTTGTTTTAATCCACGGTGACTGCGTCTGCGCCGTGCAATTTACTGTCACACCCGATATGAGTGGTATTTTCTGTAGTACTATTCTCATCAGTTTAATCCCTCTAACGTCCCCAATCTGGGGGCCATTTATTGAATAGATTTTTCGAACGGTGAGATCGTTAAAAAAACGCTGGCTCCCTCCCCTTTGTTTTAATCCACGGTCACTGCGTCTGCACCGTGCAATTTACTGTCACACCCGATATGAGTGGTATTTTCTGTAGTACTATTCTCATCAGTTTAATCACTGTTACGTCACCAATCTGGGGGCCATCTATTGAATTGATTTTTCGAACGGGGAGATGGTTAAAAAAAACGCTGGCTCCCTCCCTTTTGTTTTAATCCACGGTCACTGCGTCTGCACCGTGCAATTTACTGTCACACCCGGTATCAGTGGTTGGCACTGGCAGTGGGCACACTACAGTCAGTGGAAGTCGGCCTGACACACACTGGCAGCAGGCAAGGAACTGAAATTAGACTAAAGTGTAAAAATGAAATGCCTTTTTTATCGGCAAGCTACTGTGCCACCCGGTATCATTGGTGGTGGGCACTGGCAGTGGGCACACTACAGTCTGTGGAAGTCGGCCTGACACACACTGGCAGCAGGCAAGCAACTGAAATTAGATTAATGTGTAAAAATTAAATGCCTTGTTTATCGGCAAGCTACTGTGCCACCCGGTATCAGTGGTTGGCACTGGCAGTGGGCACACTACAGTCAGTGGAAGTCGGCCTGACACACACTGGCAGCAGTCAAGCAACTGAAATTACACTAAAGTGTAAAAATGAAATGCCTTTTTTTGATGCAAAGTCCTGTGCCACATGGGGTGACAGGGGTGGCCACTGGCAGTGGGCACACTACAGTCAGTGGAAGTCGGCCTGACACACACTGGCAGCAGGCAAGCAACTGAAATTACACTAAAGTGTAAAAATGAAATGCCTTTTTGATGCAAAGTCCTGTGCCACACGGGATGACAGGGGTGGGCACTGGCAGTGGGCACACTACAGTCAGTGGAAGTCGGCCTGACACACACTAGCAGCAGGTAAGCAGCTGAAATTACACTAAAGTGTAAAAATTAAATGCCTTTTTTATGCAAAGTCCTGTGCCAGCCGGTATGAGTGGTGGACACTGGCAGTGGGCACACTACAGTCAGTGGAAGTCAGCCTGACACACACTGGCAGGCAACTAACCTTAGATTAAAGTGTAAAAATTAAGTGCCTTTTTTTAAGCAAAGTCCTGTGCCACACGGGATGACAGGGGTGGGCACTGGCAGTGGGCACACTACAGTCTGTGGGCCTGCAGCTCCTCACACACAGGCAGGCCAGGCAACTGCAATATGTATATGGAGAAAAAAAAGCAGACTAATGTTGCAGCCCTAAAAGGGCTTTTTGGGGTGCTGTCAGGACGCTGTCCTTACAGTAGAGATCAGATGAGTCTTTCAGGACTGGAGTGGACACTGAATTCACTAGCCTAGCTATCGATTTCCCTATTAAATCAGCAGCAACTACACTCTCCCTCCTCTCACTAAGACTGCAAATTCCGAATGAATCTAAAATGGATGCTGTTCAGGAGATGGGAGGGTCTGGGTATGCTGCTGATTGGCTGGAATGTGTCTGCTGACTGTGAGGTACAGGGTCAAAGTTTGCTCAATGATGATGTATAGGGGCGGACCGAACATCGCATGTGTTCGCCCGCTGCGGCGAACGCGAACAAGCTATGTTCGCTGGCGGATAGTTCGGGCCATCTCTAATGTCTCATAGATGGCAACTGCAGGAGAAGGCCTATTACCAAAGATGTGTACCTTCATTACGTACTCTGTAATGTTTTTAGAGGGATTGTTATCCTTGTACCACAGAAATATTAATACATTTTTGTGTTCCTTTTTAACTAGTAAGTAGTGTTGAGCGAACTTGTGATTTAAAGTCTGCTCCTTAAGTTCGGGTTCTGGTTATCGAAGAATCCCGTTATGGATTCTGCTACCACGGACCATAACGGAATTTGAAATCCATAACGGGATTCTTCGATAACCCGAACCCGAATTTTGGACGCTGAACTTAAAAAACAAGTTCGCTCAACACTACTAGTTAGTAATATAACATCTGTTTGATATCAGCCATAAATGCAATTGATTCTCTGTGAAAACAGAGAACCACTCCTAATCATCATTTAATGAAATGCCTTCATATACTACACTGATCTGACCTGGCTTTTTCAGGTGATACACCCCAAATATGGGCAGATACCAGTGCTTTTCAGAGTCTTGGAATATAGGTGCTAACTCTAGATGACCGTTCTGGAATATCTTTTCTATTAAAGTGATCTCTCATCATCTCTAGTGTACTTCATAGGCTGTGTCTGAGAGAGACAAATAATTTGTTAACTTGTTCTCTATTGTTGGGTAAGCACTGTTTCTGAGGCTTAAAGGCTAGAGGTGCAACCCAGCTCTTCATTTCGTCCTGCACCATTCCTTGCTCCTTTATAGCTACAAACAGTCTATCTTCGAATGACATCACCAACTGATTTTCCTCTTTCGTCTTGCAGAAGAATGTGTATCCTAGGTGATCATGGTTACCATCCCAGATGTAGTCTTCGTAGGCAGGACCTGCAAAGGTACTTGGTGATGAAGTGCTATGTGGCATTTCTTTTATGAAGAAGTCATTTTTGCATGGTTGGAGGGGAGATGGACATCCATCCTCAAGTATAATGGTAGGCATGCTATTGACCATTGATGGTTTGTTTGCACCTCCCAGACCTCTCCTACAATGACCCACCCTAGGTTTAGTCTGTGGGTGTATGGAGTGTTATGAGGGCCATTGATCAGATGCCTAACCTTGTGGTCTCTTAGGATATTTCTCTCGAGGAGCAAAACTATCTGAACCCCTGGATCAAGGTTCAAGGTCAGGTGTCCTATACGCTTCAGATGAGGTTGATGCGCTGCTACTTCCGGTGCAGGTATCTCAGACCTGTTGTCGGGAAATTGGTTACACTTCAGTATAGATGATAAAGGCAGACACACTTGACCATCTATAGACTCAACTACGTAGCCGCTTATCCTCCTTCCATCTGTCTCCACAGTACCAGCACAAGTTTTTAGAGAGTAGGGGGTACTGGGTCCTCTGACGTTAAAGCCATCAAACAAGACAGACTTGGCTAACTACTTATTACTTTGTTTAGAATTGTATATGTTGTACTTTGATGGCTTTGTCTCGGTCACCTGCTGGGTAAACTCTCACTAGGGAGATTTTAAAGTAGGACCTGCCTGCTATGAGGTCTCTGTAAACCTCTGTACATTTAGAAGTAACTGCCACGGTTTCAGTATTTGTGTCCTTCGGCTCCCCGTTATGTTCTTGGGCTTTGGGCGAAGTCCAGGATGGTGTACAGTTGTGTTATGTTCTGTGCTGTCACATTCGGCACACCTTGCACTAACCTCCCTGGCGAAGTGTGAAGTTGAAGAGCAGCATTTGAAGTAGATGTTGTTCTCCTTAAGGAAGGTCTTGCGGCCCTCCAATGACTTACCCTTGAAGGTTCTGCACTTAAGTAAGGAGTGGCTACCTGTGTAAGGGACACTGTCTGCTCGGCTCCTTGAGTTTGTCTCCTCCTTGACGGGAGCTGAACTCTTTATGGACTGAACCTGTGGAAGAAATGTAAATTTTGTGGACCTCCACCATTGCTCCTATGAGGTTTACTAACAGATATGGTGGCACATGACAGCATGAAATCAAAGCTAGGATCATTTCTAAGTTTTGCGTAATCAGAGACAAAATCTACAAACACATTAAATGGAGGAAATTGTACAATGTATGTCTGTTTATACTGAGAACCATGCAGGTTGTGTTGGATTTTCTAAACTATGGGATTCACACCTTTTGCAGTGTCAAGGAATGTCAAACTCACCAGATCTCCTTCTGCCTTTGCTACACTCAACTCTATTAATAAGTCACTTAACTCCCTAAGTTTTAAATAGCCTTTGCTCGCTATTTTAGGAAAGTCCTCAATTCTCTTGAATACGGCACTTTCTATTACCTTGGCTAAGCCATAAACCTCATCAAGTCTATCCCAGACCTTTTTGAGATCAATGTTTGGATAATTTACATTGATGTCTATGATTCTTTTAGCGTGCTCGGTGAACTCACTTCTTAGCCTTTATACCAGAAGACCCAGTTCTACTACATTATAGACTTACTGTATGTGTCTGATTGAATTTTGGAAGGAACTCACCAACCTCTGTAGTTCTCAGTGCGATCACTGAACTTTACTAGTCATTTGGGAACCAGCTCACGTCGAACAAGGAACCTGGCAAAATCAATTGTGAATTGATTGGTGCTGGAACTAGCTGGTTGTGTGTTGTCAGAGTCCATGTGGTATGTGGCCATACCTGTAGAAAGTCTCTGGTTTAGTCCAATCGGTGTTGTACCATTCTGAAGTGAAGGGTATCTGAAGAGAAGTTGTTGTAGCCAGTTTCACTCTGATGTTTGTCTTGTTTTCTGCAAGGAGCTTGATAGTTGACTTTCTGGAGGTCGGAATAAGCAGTTTGGTTTGTCAACAAGTCACTTTGTATTAAGCTGTGGATCTGAGTCATCGCCTGGTTTGGAATGTTGATAAACATACTGTAAGGTATGCTGTTCTGGATCTTGGTGTTCAAGTTCTGGCTGGAGAATGCTGCAATGATACTTGGTTTCTGGAAGTTCCATGACTTCTAGAAATTCTGCTTCTGCTATTGCAGCTGCCGTCTCTTTCTCAGCGATGAGTGTTACTAGAGTTGCTTCAAGGTGCACTTTTCTCATCCTCAGGGAAGATTACCTTATCTTTATCTTTATTTCTTGTTCTGTGAATCTGGAATTCACTTTTGTCGCTTGTGCTTTTGCACGGGCAATAGCTGCAGCTTCTCTGATCGAGGTCCTGTTAGATCCACTCATTGTAGGCTCTGCGTAGATAATGGCAGGCTCCATATAGTGTGATATTCGATGCGACCATTGGGAGGCTGATGCGATATCCATATACGTGGATAATGGTGGGCTCTGTATTCATTTTACTATACTGTCTATATACACATAAGCACAGTGTAATATGACATGTAGCTAAACCCTCTTATCTTCATAAGAAGAAGGTTGTAAGGCTGTAACTTTTTCTTTTATTGCTAGTAGATTGTGACAGAAGAGGTGAACTATGAAACTATAGGATAAAATAGTTGAATTTCAGAAAATATATCAATAGTGATAGGCGAACCTGTGGAAGTTCAAGTTTGCTGAGTTCGGCAGAACTTCAGGTCAAAGTTCGTGCTCAGGACCAAAACTTGACCTGAACTTGATCCTGAACCCCATTGAAGTCAATGGGGACCTGAACTTTACTTTCTTATTTTCCGGTATAGTGTAAAAAAATAGCATTCTTAAGACAGAATGCAAAAGAATGTGGCAATTTAGGGGATAACAAAAAAAAAACAACTCACCTCTACTTGATTGCGCTGACGCAGTGTCTTCTATCTTTCATCAGGACCTGCAAAAAGACCTGCGATGATGTCACAGCGCTCACCACATGTGAGTGAGGTAACGTCATTGCAGGTCCTTCTATCTTCAGTCAGCAGGACCTGCCAAAGTACCTGCGATGACGTCACCACGCTCACCAAGTAGTGGTGATGTCACCGAAGGTCCTTTTGCAGGTCCTGCTGAAAGAAGATGAAAGACACTGTGGCGGCACGATCAAGTGGATGAGGTGAATGGTTTTTTGTTTTGTTTTTAACCTCTAAATTGCCATACTCCTTTGCATTCTGTCTTAAGAATGCTATTATTTTCCGCTATAACTATGTTATAATGGAAAATAACAAAATGACCCGAACACCGAACCTGGACTTCAGTAAAAAAGTCCGGGTTCAGATCCGGGTCCCCAAACTCGCAAAGTTCTGTACGAACCTGAACCTTGCAGTCTTGCAGTTCGGGTTTACTCAACCCCATATATAAACTGTATAGTGCTTAGACTAGAGATAATCTGCTATACATACAGTAACATGAGGTAATAATGCAAGCCGACAATGTGCTATCTAATGTAGCAAACATACAATGAATCACAGTATAATGACACATTGATAGTGCTCTTACTGACTATGCTTGAAACAGGCATTTGGCACTGAACTTAGGGCAGAAAACAAGTCATAGAGTGTTGCCTCTCACACTGATTTAAGATGGCTGCTACTACAGCAAACAGGAACAGGACCACAACACACCAGGATCTTCTCAAAATGCATAAAAACTACAAGCTAGAAATAATACACTAAACCACCAGTAGATGGTGGTATTTCCATTCAATAAAAATACAGATGGTATTCAAACGCAGGCAATTGAAATGTCTGAACTGGTATTTACACAAATAACTTCACAGTAGTGAATGTCCTACCTAAATGTCCTACTGTGTCTTGATTCCCTCCTCCACATGAGGTAATTGGTTTTAAATGTCCTATATTTGTCTCAGGCAATTGGTGCAGTTCCTCTGCACCAATCACTGTGTAGCCAGAGGGCTAAAATCGCGGACCGACGCAATGGACGTGACAGCGGCGTGATGATGCGCAAGTGTACGCGCGAAACGGCCGTCCCGCTTTAGTTACCTGCATTGGCGTCCGCCCGCAAGCCCTCTCCTGCGATTCCATGCAGTTACAAAGAGAACAGAGCCTCTAGGTATAACAATGGCCGTAATTTTTTTTTCCAAAATGAGGGCACATATGAACCTGGGACCAACACAGATGCCCTCAGCTGCCAAGTGCACAAGCAACAGGTCAGCCACTTTCATAGGTACAAATCTTCTGGCAGATGCCTTTTAAAGTCCTTTAAATTAAGAAATGAAGTGTCAGCACATCTGTACAATTTAGAGAACATGTCAAAACACTTTTGTCAGGACACATTATTCTGCTCAAAGAAGACTCTGCCTTTAGGGAATATTATTGATATGATGAGGTGTCCTTAGGCTCCAAGAATGTTTAGGTAGGTTATTGTCACAGTAACACAGTCACAGTAACACACAGTAACTCAGACCTGTATACTGCTACCGATTTGTCCTGCTTCCAACACATCAGCCTCAAGAATTGATCTTTGATAGGTGCCATATGAATCTTATTCACTTCCCCTGTCAGTGGTTTTGGGTCAAGTTCCCATAATGTGGCAGTCATTCATGCAGTAAAACCATGTGTATTTTCTTGTATTTATGTATTGGCTGTGCAGTTTTTACAGGTTAAACAGAATTAATAAAAAAAAAAAAAAGTGTCATCAATGTTCACATTGCAAAATCATTTTGTTTTATGGTTTCCAGCCCTGTGGCCCATTACCACAATGTTTCAACTTTCATGCCTAAGTGTAATATGCACAGAAAGTAGACGCCACTGCACACAAAGACCCCAAATAGATGTGAAAGTAGTCACCTGTACTGGCACCAGTCCTAGGTTTCTCAGCTTTCAGTTGCTAGTGATGCTTTGCGACAACAGCAAAGATTCACCCAAATGCCACTTGTCAAAGAAGAAATTATGCAGCACTCACCTTTGCAGTACAAGTTTTCCTTTAATGAGGCAATGTAATGTAAACACATTGGTTGCCGTTTCGCTTCTGTTCACACTTTGTCAAGGCCTCTATGTTATGGTAGACTCCTTGCTTGTATGTATACCCACGCACAGTAATATATTACAACAATCATTAAAAATAAAACATTATTATCCCATGTTGAATATATAAGGAAGATAATAAGGGTCCTTTCACACTTGCGTTCTGAGGATCCAGCAGGCACTTCCGTCCCGCCGGATCCGTCAGAACGCAAGTCGCCTGAAGCATTAGAAGACTGATCAGGATCCTGATCAGTCTTCGAAATGCTTTCAGGTTACTATGGCAGCCAGGACGCTATTAAAGTCCTGGTTGCCATAGTAGGTGTGGGGAGCAGGGGAGCGGTATGCTTACAGTCCGTGTGGCTCCTGGGGCGCTCCTGAATGACGTCAGAGTGCCCCATGCCCATGGATCACGTGATCCATGCGTGTGGGGTGCCCTGACGTCACTCTGGAGCGCCCCAGGAGCCGCACGGATGGTAAGTATACTGCTCCCCAGCTCCCCACTACATTTTACCATGGCAACCAGGACTTTAGCGTCCTGGCTGCCATGGTAACAATTGAGAAAAAGCTAAACGGCGGATCCGGCGATGTGCCGAAACGACGTTTAGCTTAAAGAGGACCTTTCAGTAAAAAAATATTCATGGGATACTTATACCATCTTACAGGGCTGCTGCCGCTGATGTCCGCACACATGTTTTTTTTTTTCGCCCCCCCAGTTCGCCCGCAGCGCTCCCGGTATCTTCTGTGCCTCTTATGCTAATGAGGCAACTTTGTTATAGTAGGAGGTTTCATTTAGTTATGGTGGGCGGTGTCTCTTCTCTCTGGCAGCGAGTGCATCCAATCGCAGCGCTCCTCTCTTAGCAAGGGCTCCCTTGTATAAGTATCCCATGAATATTTTTTTGCTGAAAGGTCCTCTTTAAGGCCGGATCCGGATTAATGCCTTTCAATGGGCATTAATTCTGGATCCGTCCTTGCGGCAAGTGTTCCGGATTTTTGCTGCGTCCAAAAATGTTCCGGTCCTGAACTGAAGACATCCTGATGCATCATGAACAGATTTCTCTCCATTCAGAATGCATGGGGATGATCCTGATCAGGATTCTTCCGGCATAGAGACCCGACGGAAAACCAAAACGCCAGTGTGAAAGGACCCTAAACAGCAACACTGGAACATTTTAAAGGAGCAAGGCACGTTCATTATGGTCATTAAGACCAAGGAGTCCTAGTTCTTGGACCGCTTGGCCTTAATGACTGTAACAACGTAACAACCTTAGTACTTTTCTGCTTTAAAGTCTTCTAATTGGCTTTCTCTACTTGTCTTCTAGATTGCCTTGCAGTTTTTTTTTTTTTTTAGTGTTTGCATGGCAGAAAGTGTTGACAATTGCAAATGCCAGTATATTAGAAAGGTGCAAGAGACATGTCAGGAGAGCTTCTATCAACATTTAGAAAAGAGATGGAACCTTGGACACAAGAATAATTCTCTACTGAATAATCAAAGAGTTCAAAATATAGGACTACCCTCTCTGTTCAAATAATAATAATTCAGGAAGAGATGATGGAGGCAGCATGTCCGGTTGAAAAATCCCTTTATTTGGGAACTGCTCACATGAAATACGTGAATATAAAAAGTTGCTACGTTTCGGCTATCACATGTGCTTGACAAAGGCTATGTGATAGCCGAAACGTAGCAACTTTTTATATTCACGTATTTCATGTGAGCAGTTCCCAAATAAAGGGATTTTTCAACTGGACATGCTGCCTCCATCATCCCTTCCTGAATCGTCTGCATAGGAGCCTGTATGGATCTGGGGCTCCAGGTTGGCTGTTGCATTCCGGTAGACCATATGATCTGGCGAGTGCGTTTCCATATCGATTGATTGTACAAATAATAATAAGTCATTGGGTGTTTTTCCTACTGTAGAAGCCCCTAAGTAATTGACATACTAATCAATAGGCACATTTTAAAATGCCTGCCTAGGCCATCAATAATGGTTTTCCCAAGTCTACAGATGATGCTCCAACTTATACCTTAAATAAAACATGAGGTTACTAGTGAAATCTAGAAAGTTGAGTGCATTACAATATACATGAATTTATATCAAATTATATGAGTTTGTCTTTTAATTAACTTCATACTGTACTTATGGATGATTACTCTGTTAGCAAATGAACTGTAGCTGCAGTCTGCGGGATTTGTATGTTCTTTAAAGTTATTTTGAAGCAAGTACTCTTTAAGTCACTTGAATTTACTTTCTTTTGACCTCAGGGAAAAATGTCTGCTCCAGGACTTAGACTTTCATACAACGTTCATTTTATTTTTGCAAAGTCCATTGATTACAATCTAAAGCTATGAAAAGAATACCCACAGTGTCCAAATCAGCAACCTTATAATCAGAGATCAGCACTAATGTTTGATCGTGACAGACATACAAAGCCTATAATTGCTATAAATTTTAGCACCAGAACAGTGATTGGAGGCTATAAATAACATACATTCTGAGAGATTTAGCCTTAGTAAAAATGACCCTGAAAAAACAGAAAACTATTAAAGGGGTATTCATCTATCCACATTATAGGGAATAACTATTAGATTGGTGGGGATCCCACCACTCCTTCTGTGTTCTAGTCTTTTTAAATGGGCTAAGGGAAAGTGGGATCCAGCTATAATCTGCCACAACTAATGATTAACAACCAATATTTAAGGATTTAAATTACATAATTGCTATACTCAGGTGGCACCTGCACATTTATTTAGTTTTGTGGTGGGAGGTAAAATATCATATTGTTTTTTTTAGGTTTTTTTTGCATATGGGGGTGTGGCTGCCTCAATTTTGGTTGCACATGCACACCCTATTAACCCCCGGTGCAAGACTGTCATTAATTAAAGTGAAATATAGCTGGGCATCACTTTCTCTGAGCTCATTTCATTTGGGGGTTTACACAAAAAGAAAGTAGAGTATCTTTAATGAGGTTGCTGCACCAAGGAATTTTGTCTCATTTGACCCTCACCTTTACATGTATAATTAATACAGCAGTAGTGCACTTTAGTCTGTGGATTAACACGATTCCACTTTCTTACTTTTCTTCTTAACCATCATCCCGTCAAAGCAATAGTATCTTTTGTACAAGATGTATCATGCCATTGAAAGTTGTGTAATGTGACATATTTATTTGAACTGCCTACTTAAAATATATGAAAACTTTAGGAGCTAACAGTATTTGGAAGAAAAACGTGTGCATATTAAGCTCAGTATGGGATTTACTATGCAAAAGGCTCTAGAAGGTCATTCACAATTTAACCAAATTTATGTACCGTAAGATGTAAGAACTAGCCACCAAAGCAGCATCAGACTGGCCCACCAGAGTTTCAGAGGTTCCTCCGGTGGGCCCAGGCTTTGATACCATAGTGGTCCCCAAAGGTCCAAGAGAAAAAAAAAAAACACTTGGAGCTGCCTTTAGATCCAATAACTTGCCACTAGGGTTTATTTCTTTGAATCAAAACCTATTTGACTGTATTGATGATATGGGAGTAGGGCCCCTAGAATAACTTTCCCTGGTGGGTCCAAGGAACCCCAGTCAGACCCTGCACCAATGAATGGTCAATTGTCATACTTCCTGAAGTTCTGGGGCATTAACAGAAGGGATGTGCATCCAAGAGGAAGACAGAATCCACACAGCTACTGTAAATAGCTCAGCAAAAGTGTAACTGCTACTATTTGGGTTGCAAGTGGTCCAAACAGAAAATAAAATTGTGCTTACCTAGGTGGTGTATGATGCAGGCAAATACCAGCAGTTTGGATGACTCAAGGCTAAGGGAAAGTTGATTCCAGCAATTCGCTATAATTCATATTAAACAGGAAGCAGGGCTTGCAAAAGAGCTGCCTCATCTTCAACCAGCTGATCTGTTATCAATACAAACCCACTGCACAGTGATTTAAATATTGTTTTTTTTTTTCCATTCATAAATTTGTAGATACAGTGCTGCTTTAATCTGTAACAAAAGGTTAAAAAAAAAAACTTCAGCTGTACAGTAAATCTACAGGACTGTAAGCTTATTTCTTTTTTGACTGTCTAAATTCAGCTATTAGACACTTTATATATTTCAATTTGTTGAGTAATGACCACTCATTAATGGAGCATTTATAAAGTCATTACAAGTTAATTGCTGTTTAACTAGATTACAATATATGAAATTACCTATAAAGTAAGATATTATTTCATATTATACTAAACATGAAATTTACATATTATAATGACTATTAGCAATTTGAACTATTTTGAAGAACATGTGATGTTCTAGTGCAACGGGCGGCCTCCCCCCAGGGCCCTCCTATATATATATATATATATATATATATATATATATGCGTCCCAGGTGTAGGTAATACCAAGTAGTATAGTGCGGCCTAAAAGGTTTCTTTATGTGTGTCACGGTTCTCCTACCTGGATACTGCTGGACCCCAGGCTTTGGCTCTAAAGCAATAAATAGGGGGAATAATGGAGGGATTTAAAAAAATAACTTGAGTCCAGACCTTGAGATGAACTTCAATGGCAGCTTTACATGAATAAATATTTTTTCAAAGTGTTTCAGGCTTTGTCTTGGTTCCAGCAGGCTTTTGCATGAAACTGGCAGGCAAACTCAACTGTGCTATATATTTCTCTCTCTCTGCTGTACTGACAAGCTGACTTAGTAACTTTGATTCTTATTTATGCTGCACTTCTCTCTGTAGTCGGACTTATGTTTCAGCCGAGGAACTAATCTTCTGGCTTCTATGAGGCTTCTATGCTTCAGCCTCCCTGGCCAGCAGAGCTTAAGGTGCTCTGGCTAGCGTGGGCATGTCCAGAAGAGATATGCCCCTGCACACCCTTACCCCAGCTGGGGGTAAACTAGACTGACCCTTTCTGGTACAACGCCCACTTCTCTCTAGGGATGGGGGGACGGGGACGGGGTAGAATGGAATGGAACGCTCCATTCTACCTAAGTACAGCTCTGCCATGTTTGCTGCCACCAGCTGGTGAACAAAGCACATTACATTTGCAAACAGATTATTAATGCACAATATGGAGAACCTGGACAACAATTCATAAGATGACATTTTGTTAGACAAATAAAGACAGTAGCAGGGTGCAGAAGTGGTAAGACCACTCTGGGGTGTTAGACTAGTTGTCCTGCTTATTGCTACATTATCTTGTCACCTTTTCTGTAAGGAAGAAGAGAGACAAAACAAAGAGGCAGCGCCTCATGTGTAACACCGCTATGGATTCAAAAGGTAAAAAAGGTGGTAGCGCTTACCGTTGTAAGTTGTGAATAGTCACAACACTGTTCGATCGCTCTGCTGGAGTTCACCTGTCCAAGCTACGGGATAGATGTGCTGCCGCTGCTGCCGGGTCCTTGGCCTTTCACCATCAGATGTGGTTACCGGGATAGGAAGAAGTATCAAAACAGACTGAGGGAATGGACCCTTTTCGGCGCTGAGGCAGAAAAGATCCAGGCAAAGGGTGAAGCGTGAATCAAGAAATCTTTATTTTGGCGTCTACGCGTTTCTGGGGCAAACAGCCCCCTTCATCAGGACAATAAAACTTTAAAAGATCTTTTAAAGTTTTATTGTCCTGATGAAGGGGGCTGTTCGCCCCAGAAACGCGTAGACGACAAAATAAAGATTTCTTGATTCACGCTTCACCCTTTGCCTGGATCTTTCCTGCCTCAGCGCCGAAAAGGGTCCATTCCCTCAGTCTGTTTTGTCACTTTTTCTGTGGGATTGCCCCGTGTGCTGTCTACAGATTCTAAAATGGTCTCCAGGCTTCTTAAAGGGAATGTGTCATCAGAAAACAACCTATTGTTTAAATCAAGGTTTTATGTTTAAAATACTTTTAATTAATTTTGATGATGTCTGTGAAGGTTCTCATTTATCCAGGTCATGGTATATCTGTAAAGAATAAATTAAGGCAACTGGACTTGCTGTAGATTTCTTGAAAACATTTCACTCGTTCTTCCAACAAGCTTTCTCAATTCTGAGAGACTTGTACAAGAATTCTCTGGGAACATTTATTCCCAGAGAATTCTTGTACAAGTCAATCAGAATAGACAAAACTCGTTGGAAGAACGAGTGAAACGTTTTCAAGAAATCTACAGCAAGTCCAGTTGCCTTGATTTATTCTTTACAGATATTTCATTTTGATGATGTTTTTTTTTTAATTTTCCATTTTCTCATATTTTTAAAAATAAAAAAATCAAAAAAAACTGCAGTTTTCGTACTGGCCACTAAGCCTAATAATTGACGGCACTTCTAGATCACTATACTGCAGTTACCTGCTTATCTGTCATTTTTATACTGCCTGTAATGATATCCCCCTGGATATAGATAAGACAGGATCCTCCATTCACAGTAGGTTATTGTCAAAGCTTATCTATTCTTTCCTTGTAAAATGACTTCTGCACAGGTCACAGAGCATGCCAAGAAAACTCCCATAGAAGTAATTGAGGTCCCATCCAGACCATTGTGTCTATGGCCCATGGGGCTGCCATAATGCAATTTTCTTAATGCTTTCTAAATGCTGTTAAAAAAAGATCAGACAAGATGGCAGACCCCATAATCATGTTCAGGAAATAATAAAAAAAAATAACATATTATTAAAAAAAGATATATGTTTCTATCTGGTCTTAACTGGCAGATTATATATTTATATATCTCCCGAGTAGTTTCCATGACAGCACAACTAAGATTGCCCTTCTCTGATAGGACAGTAAAAAGCACACAGAGAGGTTAAAACCCCACCCCCACCCCTTATCGCCAGTGTTTTTTCCTGTCCTGTCAAGGAAGGAATGCCATAGAGGTGCTGGGGGCTCTTCTGGGTTCCCTAGTCCTTTTTTTCTTTTTTTAGTTTTCCCTACGTCGCCCTGCTGCGGCAGGGCTTCACCTGATAAACCGGAGGTCGGTTCCGGAGTCCGGCTCATCCCTCCTCCAGGCGCGGTCTCCCCTGCTCATGGTGCCCCCGGCGAAGTTCTGTCTGCAGCGGCCCAGACGGGCTTAATGCAGCGCGGTATAAGTGGCTGGAGCGACGCAGTCTCTTTTACCACCAACAGAATAGAGACAAGAACAGATCAACCAGCCCAGCTCTGATACACATCGTGCTTTGTATCTATTAAGACTGCTGCTAATACACGGACTACTGCTGCTTAGCAATTTCAGGTTGCTACAGGTCATTTGTTTGTTGTGTGGGTTGCTACAAGATTTCTTTATCTATAAGTATTACTAGAATTGAAGCCATTTATGAATGTTCACTATTGCTTCCGTACTGGTTAGAAGCTGCTATATGACTCTTATTGCTATTGGTTGCTACAGTTTGTGATTGGTATCTATTGGTTGTTTTAGGAGATCAATTACATCGGCCGCTATAGGATATCTATTTTATTGGCGGCTCTAGGACTTATTCCGCTATATATCTATTGGAATTATCTATGAACTCCCATATATCTGTCCTCTCCATGACAAATTGCGCTTATTGAATATTGTGCTTAGCGAACACTCTACTATTTTAGGGCTACTATTGTGTCCTTTATTGGCTATGATTAAAATTTTATTTTATCCTAATAAATTGTGGGTCAGATATCCTCAGGTGTGCCCAGTTATTTATTTATTTACTCCCATTTTAGAATACTAGGTAGTGGGCTGGAACTACCTGACTGAGAGCATCCTGTGGGTGAAACAATAGTCCAGTGCGTCTAAATTACTTTCTACACGACACGCTTCCTTCCAGTCACTGGGTGATGACGTCAGGAGGTGTGGCCAATGTCGTGACATCACGGAGGCCACGCCCGGTGCCAAATTCAAAAAGGAACGCTGGTTCTGACCGCTCTAAGCCTGTGATCTTCACCCTGCCTGCTGAAGGAGTTTCATGTTTACAGGAGCTGAGAAGATGAGCGCACTTACCACCACTGACTCGGGTCCTGAGCCCCCCACCACTCTGAGCGGTGTGAGTAGCCTGCTGGCACCTGTAATTTAATGTGTTTGCCCTGCTGTGGTTGACCCTTTCCTCCCTTGTATATTACAGGGAGAAAAGGAGCCTACCTCCTCTCTCCTCTATTAAAACCAGATCCAGGAAGTGCGGCCTTTGCTCTAAGTGCCTTACTTCCACTGGGTCCAAGCCACTGTGTAAAGACTGCACCTCTACCGTGGTGAAGTCGGAGTCTTCCAGTCTTATGGAGGAGATCAAGACGTTAGTCAGAATGGAGGTCCAATCAGCTTTAGCATCTATGGACCCCCCTGCCTCCCCTAGACCCCAGCCTCACCATGGCCACCCTCCTCCAGAGACCTTGACTACACTGGGAGTGACCTGGACTCGGTAGACCCGGACTTATCAGATGTTGAAACTACTCCTAGATCTCTAGAATTGGAAGAAAGTAGTGAGTACAGGAGATTCCTCTTTAACCCAGAGGACATCGACAAACTAATCTGAACCATTAGGGCCACTATAAGAATGGAAATCCCCAAGATATCCAAGTCAGTCCAGGAGGAGATTTTCAGGGGTTTAGGGGAAAGGCACAGGTCGGTGTTCCCTGTCCCGGACAATATCCAAAAATAAGGGCAGAATCGGAGAAGCCGGAGAAGGGCTCCTTTATCCGACAGGGCCTTAAAAGGCAATACCCCTTCGATGAAGCAGATTGTGCTGATTGGAAAGCTATTCCCAGGGTTGACTCCCCTGTTGCCAAAGTAGCAAAGCATACAATCCTACCATTTGAGGACGCGGCGCCGCTCAAGGACCCTCTAGATAGGAAAGCCGAGAGCCTGCTCAAAAAAACATGGGAGGCTACAGCAGCTCTCCTAAAGCCGGGAGTGGCAGCAACATGCATTGCTCGTACACTCGCCGTGTGGCTTGAACAACTAGAGCACCATATAGTGAGCAAGGCCCCTCGGGAGGAGATCCTGAACAGTCTTCCTCTTCTAAGGAAAGCCATTTGCTTTCTCGCTGATGCCGCCGCAGAATCTGTCAGGCTATCTGCCCGCACAGCGGTACTTTCAAACACTACCAGAAGGGTGCTGTGGCTTAAGGCCTGGTCGGGCGATACCGTCTCAAAGAACAGGCTAATATCTTTACCCTTTCACGGTCAGTACGTGTTCGGGTCCGTCCTGGACAAAATCCTCGAGAACGCCACAGACTGGAAGAGGGGTTTCCTAGAGGACAAATCTAAGTCCAGGAGACAATTTTTTTCGGGGGCTCCCAGGGCCGATAGAAGGGGCCACGAGGGTCGCGGCTTTACGAGAGGCGGGAGAGGAAAAGGTTTTTCCTCAATTACAACAGGGGAGATCCCCCTCCTTCTTCGTCAAAACAATGACATCATTTCGGTCGGAAGAAGGCTCAGCTCCTTTTTAGGGGTTTGGGAGCAAACCATCAAAGATCCACATATAATAGGCATCGTAAAACATGGCTACACTATAGAACTGGATTCCCTTCCTCCACAGAGGTTTGTCCTGACCAAGCTCCCCATGGCCCTCGAGTCTCCCTTGTCCGACAGCGTAAGAAACCTATTACGCCTGGGGGCCGTAGAAAAAGTCCCTTCCGGAGAATTAGGGAAGGTACACTGCTCCCCCTTATTCCTGGTCCGGAAATCGAATGGCAATTTTCGCACCATTAAAAATGTAAAACCCCTGAACAAACATATTACTTCCCACAAGTTCAGACACTTTTCAAAGTAAACTGCGGCACTCCAATGCAGTTGATTTCTTGTAGTTTTATTGGTTCCAAAAAGATAACAGCAACGTTTCGACAATACTAGTCTTTCTCAAGCTCACCTCTACTACACAGTGTGACTCCTTAAATACATAAAGTGCAAGTGTTGTACCACCCCCCGCAATTGATAACCCCTCCCCCTTTATTTTCCTTTAACTCCAACAAATGATCGATAATGGCAATCTCATAGATGCTTACATGTATATACTCAATATCTTACTTGCTTATAATAACCAGCCTTGGGGGACCTCCAGGATCGCTCGATTGCATACTTCTTGGAGTTCAGCGTGCCTCGATCATCAGTGCGCCTGCGCTCATGACGTCATCTCTGTTCTCGGGCGCTCTTGCGATCAGATGACCGGAAGGAACGCCTTCCTTTTCAGTCAGCTGTTGTTACGTCGTCTTGTTGCATCTAGTAACCGGAGGGTACGCCCTCCTACCCTGTCAGCTGCTCTTACATAGACATTCTCTAGTCAGCTGACTCTACAGTATTGACCGCATCACGGTTGATCGGGCACTTCTAAAATGTAGTGCTCATACAATTTAGGCATTAAACCATCGGCGCTCATATGTTCATAATTCAAATAGACTGAACATCTTTAACTTATGTTGTTTTTTTTCTGAATTCAATGTATAAACTCTCAAGGTCCCTATTGCCATTTATCCCTATGCCTGTTACATCACTTAATCAGTGTGCCATACATAGTATTATTTACAATATACTTGAAAAGAAACATGGGTAATTGCCTTGGTCTCCACAGATCCATTATTTAGCTTCATATTCTATACAGCATTTATTCATTGTACCACCTTCCATCCATTTCAAGTCATTCAATCAGGGTTTAGTTTGCAGTATTTCGCATACACATGAACCGGGCCATACTGTGTTTTAATGCCATTCTGAGGGGAGTCATTCTATTGGAGGTCCATTTCTCACCCTATCCAGGTGAGAAATGTCTCCAAAGCTACCTCCTCCACTGCATACGCTCGCTGCAACCTGCTACCCCGTTCCTTATAAATCATGCATCTCTTCTCGGTGGCACTATCTCTATATAGATCCGACCGGACCTAGGCAATTTTCCTCATGCTTCCCCATCCTACAATCTACTTACTACTTTATAACGGCTTAAGAGACAATATGGCAATGGTCCATAATTAAGGTTTTATCCAATTTTGCAATCTAGCAAATCCTGGTAGGTTCCCCCTCAGCTACATCGACATTTCATCTGCAAGAAAAAAGAAAAAGGAAAAAAAGGGGGGGGTTTGGGTTAATTAGTTATATGTAACCAATTTATACAGTTAAAACACAGCCATAGGCCGGGCACTTCACTTCACAAGACCTGGGATAAAGTTTAGAACAGGGAGCCTATCTTAAAGTCTCTGTTGAGGCCCCTAGGCTCCAACGTATCCAAATCGTAAATCCATTTAAGCTCTTTCTGTTTCAAGAGTTTTTCTCTATCGCCCCCTCTCTTCAGAGGTAATACTCCATCTATAATCATGAACCTTAATTGTGACACATTATGTTGGGATTTCCAGAAATGCTCTGGTACTGGAAGCTCTGTTTCACTTTTGTAATTTGGGTCCTTTTTATTTTCAAACAATTTACGGATTGTGTACCTATGGTTATTAATTCTTTTCTTGCAGGGCTGTGTGGTCTCCCCTACATAGAGAAGACCACACGGACACCGCAGAATATAGATCACAAACTCTGTATTACAGGTATAAAACGCTATGACAGTGCACACCCTAGGAGGACTATAGAATCACTACCCTATAGTCAGTTGCTTCGGGTCCGGAGGATAGTCTCAGAAGAGACATTGGTAGAAGAAAGGCTAAATGATATGGGGAGACGATTCCAAGCACGTAACTACCCTAAAAAACTAGTAGATCGACAGGTGGAAAAGGCAAGATCACACTCAAGACAGGAACTTTTAGTCCCTAAAGTGAAAACAATGGCTTCTAACAAAGAAAGAATTCCCTTTGTTTCAACCTACACTAAAGTTAGTGATAAACTGACTAGAATTGTGAGACATAATTGGCATATATTAGCGGAATCTTTTCCACAAGTGGAGGAATTTAAACGTCCCCCCCTTATGTCTTTTAGAAGACCAAGAAACCTAGGAGATCAACTGACTAGAGTGGAATTGGATAAGAAAATACATAAAGAAGGTAGGAAAGGATGTTATCCCTGTCTGGGGTGCTGCAATTGCGGCGCTCTAGTAAAGGGAAACTCCTTCCATCACCCTAGAACGGGTAGAAGCTTCAATATTAATGGGTTTTATACCTGTAATACAGAGTTTGTGATCTATATTCTGCGGTGTCCGTGTGGTCTTCTCTATGTAGGGGAGACCACACAGCCCTGCAAGAAAAGAATTAATAACCATAGGTACACAATCCGTAAATTGTTTGAAAATAAAAAGGACCCAAATTACAAAAGTGAAACAGAGCTTCCAGTACCAGAGCATTTCTGGAAATCCCAACATAATGTGTCACAATTAAGGTTCATGATTATAGATGGAGTATTACCTCTGAAGAGAGGGGCGATAGAGAAAACTCTTGAAACAGAAAGAGCTTAAATGGATTTACGATTTGGATACGTTGGAGCCTAGGGGCCTCAACAGAGACTTTAAGATAGGCTCCCTGTTCTAAACTTTATCCCAGGTCTTGTGAAGTGAAGTGCCCGGCCTATGGCTGTGTTTTAACTGTATAAATTGGTTACATATAACTAATTAACCCAAACCCCCCTTTTTTCCTTTTTCTTTTTCTTGCAGATGAAATGTCGATGTAGCTGAGGGGGAACCTACCAGGATTTGCTAGATTGCAAAATTGGATAAAACCTTAATTATGGACCATTGCCATATTGTCTCTTAAGCCGTTATAAAGTAGTAAGTAGATTGTAGGATGGGGAAGCATGAGAAAAATTGCCTAGATCCGGTCGGATCTATATAGAGATAGTGCCACCGAGAAGAGATGCATGATTTATAAGGAACGGGGTAGCAGGTTGCAGCGAGCGTATGCAGTGGAGGAGGTAGCTTTGGAGACATTTCTCACCTGGATAGGGTGAGAAATGGACCTCCAATAGAATGACTCCCCTCAGAATGGCATTAAAACACAGTATGGCCCGGTTCATGTGTATGCTACACGTGACTGTGACCTACATTTAACAGCATGATTGTTAGCTGCGAAATACTGCAAACTAAACCCTGATTGAATGACTTGAAATGGATGGAAGGTGGTACAATGAATAAATGCTGTATAGAATATGAAGCTAAATAATGGATCTGTGGAGACCAAGGCAATTACCCATGTTTCTTTTCAAGTATATTGTAAATAATACTATGTATGGCACACTGATTAAGTGATGTAACAGGCATAGGGATAAATGGCAATAGGGACCTTGAGAGTTTATACATTGAATTCAGAAAAAAAACAACATAAGTTAAAGATGTTCAGTCTATTTGAATTATGAACATATGAGCGCCGATGGTTTAATGCCTAAATTGTATGAGCACTACATTTTAGAAGTGCCCGATCAACCGTGATGCGGTCAATACTGTAGAGTCAGCTGACTAGAGAATGTCTATGTAAGAGCAGCTGACAGGGTAGGAGGGCGTACCCTCCGGTTACTAGATGCAACAAGACGACGTAACAACAGCTGACTGAGAAGGAAGGCGTTCCTTCCGGTCATCTGATCACAAGAGCGCCCGAGAACAGAGATGACGTCACGAGCGCAGGCGCACTGATGATCGAGGCACGCTGAACTCCAAGAAGTATGCAATCGAGCGATCCTGGAGGTCCCCAAGGCTGGTTATTATAAGCAAGTAAGATATTGAGTATATACATGTAAGCATCTATGAGATTGCCATGATCGATCATTTGTTGGAGTTAAAGGAAAATAAAGGGGGAGGGGTTATCAATTGCGGGGGGTGGTACAACACTTGCACTTTATGTATTTAAGGAGTCACACTGTGTAGTAGAGGTGAGCTTGAGAAAGACTAGTATTGTCGAAACGTTGCTGTTATCTTTTTGGAACCAATAAAACTACAAGAAATCAACTGCATTGGAGTGGCGCGGTTTACTTTGAAAAGTGTCTGGATTTGCGGGGGACCAGAGGTTCGGTCCTAACACTGCTGGCACCACCACCGGAGTTACTGAGTGAGCAGGTAATGAATGGTGCTCTCCACAAGCAATTTGTCATTCCCACAAGTTCAGGATGGAGACCGTCAAGTCGGCGGTGAAACTCATCAAAAGAGGGGCTATGATGGCTACAATAGACCTCTCCGACACATATTTCCATATCCCAATACAGTTACTTTCCAGAAGATACCTGAGGTTCGCGATAAAGCAGGGGGACAAAGTTCACCACTATCAAGTCAAGTGCCTCTCGTTCGGCATATCATCGCCCCCCCCCCCCGCATTTTTACCAATGTTATGGCGGAGGTCGTAGCCTCCCTGAGCAAAGACGGGATAATAACTGTCCCTTACCTGGATGACCTGTTAATAGTGGCAGAAACCTCAGATCTTCTTCACAGGCATATCCACGTGGTTCTCTCACGCCTCCAGAACTTGGGCTGGAAGGTTTTCCTGGGTATCCTCCTGGATTCAACTCTTCAGAGATCCTCCCTAAAGGTACAAAAGTTGAAATTAAGGGTCCTTTATTTCACCAAGCAGCCCCTTTGCTCAATAAGGCAGGCCATGGAAATGCTGGGTCACCTCACATCCTGCATCCCTGCAGTAGCCTGGGCCCAATTCCACATGAGACCCTTACAGAAGCTAGTCCTTAAACAATGGAACAGGTCTCAATCAACCCTGGACCGAAGGTTGTCAGTGTCCTGCGAAGTGAAAACTTCTCTAGGTTGGTGGCTCAAGACCAAGAACCTGGAAACAGGAGTTCCTTGGAGGCAGGAGAATGTGTTTTTTCTCACAACAGACACCAGCTTTCGAGTCATGCTTTCAGGGAATCTGATCCGAAGACCAGAAAAGGATGTCCTCCAACTACAAAGAACTTTGGGCAGTATGGGAGGGCCTCAGGTCAATCCAAGTACAAGCCAGGATTCTCCACATCCTGGTCCATTTAGACAACTCCACAGCCGTGGCGTTTATCCAGCATCAGGGAGGAACAAGACACGGTCACCTCCAGAAGCTCTCAGACCAAATCTTCCTTTGGGCAGAAAGGAATCTAAAATCCCTCACGGCAGTACATCTGAAGGGATCCCTGAATCTACAGGCAGACTACCTCAGTCGGCGAAGTCTTGATCCAGGCGAATGGTCCTTGTCCCAGACCGATTTCCAAAGGATTCGGGATCGATGGGGGACTCCCATCCTAGACCTGTTCACCTCAGCAAAGAACCTCAAGGTTCAGGATTTCTTCTCTCTCTCAAGATCCATGTGTAGCAATAAACACTTTTACTCAGAACTGGACGTCGGGTCTGGTCTATGCCTTCCCCCCGATACAAATAATCCCAAGAGTGCTCCAAAAGTTCCAGTCCGAAAAGTGCAAGCTGATTCTGGTGGTGCCATTATGGCCCAGGAGAAGTTGGTTCAAACTCCTGAGGTCTCTCAGCCTGGATGATACTATCCGATTCCTCCTGGAGAAGATTCTTCTGACGCAGGGTCCCATCTCTCAACCCAATCACAACCTCTTCAAGCTGTCTGCCTGGATTCTGAGCAATCCCTCTTGTTAGGTTTAGATCTCTCTGAAAGAGTGGTTAAGACTCTCTTACTTAGCAGAATGTCCAACACCTCCAAAGCATATCTCAAAATCTGGAGGAAGTTCGCCTCCTGGGGCGGCGATTAGTTTAACCAGTCCACCCCTGATATCCCTCTTATCCTGGAATTCCTCCAGAATGGGTTAGATTTAGGCCTTGCTCCTAACACACTGCTAGTCCAAGTGTCAGCCTTGGGAGCCCTCTATAATACCAGCCTTTATGAGGTCCCCTGGGTAGCAAGATTATTGAAAGTGGCGGATCGACTAAATCCCCGAGTCAGGAATATGGTCGCACCTTGGAACCTTAACACCGTCCTGTCAGGGCTGTCGGATGCACCATTTGAGCCTCTTCACTTTCTATCCATTAAGTGGCTCACATTGAAAACCATCTTCCTAGTGGCCAAATCCTCCACAAGGAGGGTCTTCCTCAAGGTGCTGGAAGACAAGCTCATTTTTAAGTTATACCCCTGTTTTCTTCCCAAGGTGGTTTCCTCCTTCCATGGGTCACAAGATATAGTCATCCTGTCTTTTTTTTCCTAACCCTAAAGACGAGCAGGAATCTAGATTCCACAATTTACATGTTAGGTGATCTGTACTTCATTATTTACAGGCCACAGAGGGGTGGCGCATTGACAAAAATGTATTTATCCAGTTTGCAGGCCCAAATAGGGGTAAGAAAACGGCTAAAAGCTCTATATCCCGCTGGATTAGATGTGCCTCCTCCGAGGTCATAAAGATTCCATTAAAGAAGGCGCCTCCGTTCAGTTAGATCGGCCTCTACTTCCTGGGCTGAGAGGGCTTCTGCATCGTTAGAACAAATCTTTAGAGCAGCCACTTGGAAGAGGGCTCACACCTTCACCAAGCATTATAGGGTGGACGTATTTGCTGACGAGGACTTGGCCTTTGGATGTAAGGTCCTAGGTGCTGTAGTCCCCCCAAGTTACTTTTTACAGTTGTGCTGTCATGGAGACGACTGGGGAAATTCGTATTACACTTACTGGTAATCCGGTTTCCTGGAAGTCTCCATGATTGTGTCAATAGACTAAATCGGTAATGTTCTATCCCTTGTCCTAGTCCTGTTATAATACACTGGCGATGAGGGGTGGGGGTGGGTTTTTAACCTCTCTGTGTGCTTTTTCCTGTCCTATCAGAGGAAGGCAATCTCAGTTGTGCTGTCATGGAGACTTCCAGGAAACCGGATTACCGGTGAGTGTATTACTCATATATATCTATTTTTGTATATATATATATATATATATATATATATATATTTGAGGAAAATGATCAAATATCACATATTTGTGAGTAGAAAATGTATGAGAAGCTTTGCTTTCAGTGTCGGGTGTCACACTCTTGTGCAGCAATAATTGCAACTAAACATTTCCAATAATTGTTATTTAGTCCTGCAGATCGATTTGGAGGACTTTTAGCTTCAACAGCAGTTCCCCCTATGAACTGATTGCTTAAGGTGTTTCCACAACATTTTTATTTGATTAAAATCAGGACTAACTTGGCTATTCCAAAACTTTATCTTTGCTCTTATTTAACTCCTTCCCGACAGCCATACGGCTATATTCGTGCTATCTGCACATGCCCCGTGCAGCTAGCATGTATATACACGTGCTGGTAGCGCTTTAATCCCAGCTCTGATCAGCACTTAAATTAAAGCTCCTGCTCCTGCAATGTAGCCAGAGCAGGTCGGGTCCCGGCTGACAGACTCAGCAGGGACCCTGAGGAGAAGACAGGAGCGGTTTATTACCGCTTCTGTCCTCTCCTGTCCCGACAGGAGAGCACTGCACAAGCGCATCATGGAGGAAGCAGGAAGTGGCCAATTCCTCTGCTAGTTCCGACGATCGCGTGACTGCCGGGGGGGGGGGGGGTGTCTGGGGCAGGAACAGAGCTGTAGCGTCTAAGGAGACCCTGATAAGCTCTGCCTGTGTGTCATGCCAGCCCAGGGGGCTGTTTTCTCCTGTAACTGGGGCTCCTGTGGATGCCCCAGTTACAGTGGAAACAGTGAAAAAAAAAGTGAATAAATAAATAAATCAGTGTCCTCCAGAGGTCTTTTATTGACCTCCTGGGGGCCAGATTATGTGCCCAAAAAAATGTAAAATATAAGTGAAAAAAAAAATCAAATTGCAAAAAATTATTAAAAATGCCATCGCTAACAGAAAGCGTCACTATAGTTGCCCTGTTCTCTCAAACCTGTACATGTTATTTATGAAAATGATCGTCACAAAATAGGGACCCCATGGAAATAATTCATTTTTGTCAGTTTTAATATTTCAGAAATAAAAAGGTAGAATTAAAAAAAAAATCTTTTTAATGATAATTAACTGTTTTCCTCCAAATTAAACCTAAAAAAAGAAAAGAAAAACTCTAATAAAACATTCTAATAAAAAGCCCTAAGTGTCAAGCAAAACAATAACAATCGCTACTATTATTTTTGTAGCCAAACAAATAAAAAAGCTATGGTCACTAAATCACCAGGTGCACAAAATCACTAAAAGTTGCCTCGACATCCAGGCCTTTTTGGGCCAGGTCATGAAAGGGTTAAACAGCAAACAAAAAATGTATGGCAGCACACCATTAGACATGCAGACAATAGAACTAGGTATTAGAGATCATTCTGGATTAAAGTGGTACTATACCAACTATACATGAAAAATGTATGCCAGTAGGTGGGCCTGACACATGTTTGATCAAAAATGTGCGCAAAGAGCATCCATTTTTCATGTATATATACCTAAATCTCTGTAATTACATAACTATACTCTCCCTAGCAGCTTTCTTTCCAGATATAGCCAACACACATGCTATCAGACTGCAAGCTACACTAAGAATGGTGAATTTTCTTTTTTGCAAGAGCACTTGCTGAGCCCTGCCCCCTTAATGGTTGACAAGCTGTCTGTCAACCTTTAAGCCAAGCCCAATCTCTGTTAGTGTCCTGTCTTTCTTAATCTTCATCCTCCCTCCTGTTTCCCCATCAATTTTCAAAGTAAGATGGCGCTGTTGTCATTTTTGCATAATTCTTCTGGGAAAAAAATCACCACAACTTTCAATTTTTAACAGGCAAATTTTTGTGAAATTCATAAAAATCCCTGTTTTGTTTACAACTGATTTTCTCATCTCTAATCTATAGTTTTAGAACCTAAATACAGACCTAAGTATTTAAACTCTCAAGCAGCAAATTTGCTATAGAAATTTCTGCAACTGTGTCCTTCAAAGGAATAAAGCCTACAGTAATCCGTGGACATACAACAGAAATATATACTTAGTAGTATACTCAGTATGTCTGAGCATGGGGTAGGCACAGCCAGGGTTAAATATCCTGGCTCTGCTCACTTAGGAGGTATATAAGGGGTGGCTGGCTCCACCCCTAGCTCTAAAGAGTTCTAGGTAGTTGTGCGGACACCCTGAAGAGAATAGGGAGCAAACATTATGTGATCCTCTCCTTAGGCATCCGGCTTCAAGAATCCAGAGACTAACTGATCTCCTTGGGGAGCCTCTGCTTCTGCTACAGCAAGAGAGAAAAAAAGACATGATTCAAGAATCTGAAAGGTCAGATGAGAAGTCAGTTAGTAAGGTAACATAAAGTTGCATATAGCTTTCAAGACCCTACTGCTATGGAGGCGTAACAAGTTAAGATACCCTACACACCATAGGAATGACTTGGACATATCTTTGGACCTACATGCCCCCGTGCAAATTGCAGGCATTATTGATAAATGAAAGTCACTAGCCAGAGATTTGAGTGAGAGAGACTTAAGCAAGAGATAATGTAACTAGAGGGAAACTGCTTACAGTATTACCTCATGCACAGATATCTGGGGAGAATTTGCAGTGTGTATACATATATTGTTTGATGTATTACAGGCATGCTCAACCTGCGGCCCTCCAGCTGTTGCAAAACTACAACTCCCAGCATGCCTGAACAGCCTACACCTATCAGCCTACAGCAGGGCATGGTGGGAGTTGTAGTTTTACAACAGCTGGAGAGCCGCAGGTTGAGCATCCCTGATGTATTACAACTCCTATTTTGTATTTAATTAAAGAAGGACATCAGTTAAACCTGGTCTGGTCACACAGAATAAACTACCATTGGTACCTTTGGATACAATTACCCTACCACATCATAACCAATGACATAAATTGTACTTTTTTTGCAGAAAATATTTTTTAACATTCCCCACCAAGGCAGCAGGTGTACATTAGAGGAACAAATATGTTTTTTGTTGTTTTTTTTTTGCTGCTGTTTGCATTAAAATAAACAGGAACATTAACTGATGTATCCGAAGGATTTTCTTAATGTAATATCAGATAGGTAGATATAAGTGTTTTGCCTCTTTGTAAGTGCAATTATTTTGTTGCTCTTTTTAATGACTTGTACAATTATGATGGATGCTGGAGTATTTTTCTTCTTCCACAGCTGTGCCCCATCTTTTTTCATGTGCTTAATAACAAAGGAACTTTCTGTGAATAATGTGCATTCTTATACTACACTCATAAGAAATAATAACAAAAAATGCCTCGGTGCAATGAGGCTCTTGCAGTTTTGCCATCTGCACCCAGCTGCCTTTTCATATTAAATGAAACTCATTTGCTATTACGTTGTTGCCTGGTCTCATTCAGCATAGGGAACCTTATGCTCTAAAGATGACAAGCATGGCTTCCTTGGGCAATGAGCGACTTTGGTTTACAAGCCAAAAGGCATTCTGCAGTAAAACAAAATAGTTTGTTAAAGGCATTTTTACTTTCAAAGTGAAGACTGGACAGATGGTATATTTGACACAGTGGAAACCATCAGGAAAATATGGCTTTCAAATGCTAACCAAACAAAACCTTGGAGTTTCAGCAGATTTTCAGCTGCAGCATTAGAGTAGTGTGTGGCAAAATTAAATTAAAATAAGTGTGAATTCACATATTCTAATTAAAATGACAAATCCGACCACTATGTGCCATATAAGCGTTGTTAATAGAAAATATTCTGTTGAGTAATGTTTGTAGTTAGGGAGCATACACGGTGTGACATCACTGTTTGAAGGTTTTCTGAGAGATGCTATCGTAGAGGATCTCAACGGAAATAAGCAAATAACGCCATATCAGCATGGCTTCATGAGGGATCGGTCATGCCAAACTAATTTAATCAGTTTCTATGAGGAGGTATTTAGTCTTGACAGCGGTGAATCAATGGATGTCGTATATCTGGACTTCTCCAAAGCATTTGGCACTGTACCACATAAAAGGTTAGTATATAAAATGAGAATACTCGGACTGGGAGAAAATGTCTGTAAGTGGGTAAATAACTAAACACTGAAAAAAGTACCAGTATACAATAAAGAGATCACCAAGTATCATGTAAAATACATATCTCAAAGTTTATTATACCAAATATATAAAGACTGAAAACATAACAGCTACTTGGAAGCCCAGTGTAACCCAGGCGACCACCCGGAGACTAGTGCCATGCTGTTTATCATCTGTTCTATGGTATTTATGTAGGGTGATACACAACATCCATGCACAGTGTTGTTTTTATTCCATGTATTTTTTTATCCCATGTCAGTGGTGTCTTTCATCTAGCACTAGTCTCCGGGTGGTCGCCTGGGTTACACCAGGCTTCCAAGTGGCTGTTATGTTTTCAGTATTTATATATTTGGTATAATAAACTTTGAGATATGTATTTTACATGATACTTGGGGATCTCTTTATTGTATACTGGTACTTTTTTCGGTGTTTATGACATTATACCAGTGTCGGTTTGATATGTATTTTATTGCTGAGGTGCATACTAGTGAACAGAGGGTGGTTAGTAATGGTTGGTAAAGAGGGAGGAGGGCAATTAAAGTAATAACTGGAATGGGGCAACTATAGTACCCTGAAAGGTTATCAAAAATAGGGTTATTCACTTTAGAAAAATAACGACTGAGGGGAGATCTAATAACTATGTATAAATATATCAGGGGTCAGTACAGAGATCTGTCCCATCATCTATTTATCCCCAGGACTGTGACTGTGATGAGGGGACATCCTCTGCGTCTGGAGGAAAGAAGGTTTGTACACAAACATGGAAGGTAGGCTCTTACGGTAAGAGCAGTGAGACTATGAAACTCTCTGCCTGAGGAGGTGGTGATAGTGAGTACAATAAAGGAATTCAAGAGGGGACTGGATGTATTTCTGGAGTATAATAATATTACAGGTTAAAGCTACTAGAGATGGGTCATTGATCAAGGGAGCTATTCTGATTGCCTGATTGGAGTCGGGAAGGAATTTTTTATTTCCCTTAAGTGGGGAAAATTGGCTTCTACCTCACAGTTTTATTTTTTTTTGCCTTCCTCTGGATCAACTAGCAGGATGACAGGCTGAACTGGATGGGCAGATGTCTGTTTTTTTGGCCTTATGTACTATGTTACTATGTTACCAAAGTTCTCCCTGACTTCCAAAAGGCGCAACAATATTATTAAGGACAAAGAGGAGGAGATCGAGAACTGGATGGCTTACTCCTACTCTTTCCTAGCAGGATAACTAGGAGGTCAACTTGGAGTCTGATGTCTTGGAGTCAGGGGTAACAGCATTCCTCCTGCTCCTCCTCCTTGCAGCCCCAGAGAAGCCTTTCAGTTTAATTCTCTCTGTCTTTACTACCCCCTCCTAGTGGGGTGCCATCTTTTATCAACAAAACCTCACCATACACTATGGCAGATAGTCAAGAGAGTCTTCCCTGTTGGTGACTTGTGTGAGAGCAGCTAGTTTTTGTAAACTGCCATGAGGAGGAGGTTCAAGGGGAGGCAGGGGACCCCACGCATAACTATGTTAGTGGTAGTGGTGATGGGACTTGTAGCCACGGTGTTGGCAGTAGGGGCAGTCATAGCGACAGTGGCACTCTGGGAAAATGCAGAGCAAAGAAGGGGATGAAAGAGCCCACCATTATAGTTTGATAAAAGTGATGGGGAGAGAACATGATTACAGATGAGAAAATTTCTCAAAAACTCAATTTGGTTGGTTCGACATATTTTCCAAAAAGATTTGATCCAAATTTATTTGTGGCGAATAGCATTAAAAAAACACTATTTCCTGGCTGCAGAGAGCCTGTATATAGAAACATAGAAACATAGAAACATAGAATGTGTCGGCAGATAAGAACCATTTGGCCCATCTAGTCTGCCCAATATGCTGAATACTATGGATAGCCCCAGGCCCTATCTTATATGAAGGATGGCCTTATGCCTATCCCATGCATGCTTAATCTCCTTCACTGTATTTGCAGCTACCACTTCTGCAGGAAGGCTATTCCATGCGTCCACTACTCTCTCAGTAAAGTAATTCTTCCTTATATTACTTTTAAACCTTTGCCCCTCTAATTTAAAACTATGTCCTCTTGTAGCAGTTTTTCTTCTTTAAATATTCTCTCCTCTTTTACCGTGATGATTCCCTTTATGTATTTAAAAGTTTCTATCATATCCCCTCTGTCTCTTCTTGCTTCCAAGCTATACATGTTAAGGTCCTTTAACCTTTCCTGGTAAGTTTTGTCCTGCAATCCATGTACTAGTTTAGTAGCTCTTCTCTGAACTCTTTCCAAAGTTTCAATATCCTTCTGCAGATATGGTCTCCAGTACTGCACACAATACTCCAAATGAGGTCTCACTAGTGCTCTGTAGAGCGGCACGAGCACCTCCCTCTTTCTACTGTTAATGCCTCTCCCTATACACCCAAGCATTCTGCTGGCATTACCTGCTGCTCTATGACATTGTCTGCCCACCTTTAGGTCGTCTGATATAATGACCCCTAAATCCCGTTCCTCAGATACTGAGGTTAGTACTGTATCACTGATTTTATATTCTGCTCTTGGGTTTTACGCCCCAGGTGCATTATCTTGCACTTATCGACATTAAATTTTAGTTGCCAGATTTTTGACCATTCCTCTAGTTTTCCTAAATCCTTTTCCATTTGGTGTATCCCTCCAGGAACATCAACCCTGTTACAAATCTTTGTGTCATCAGCAAAAAGACACACCTTACCGTTGAGGCCTTCTGCAATTTCGCTGATAAAGATATTAAACAATATGGGTCCCAGAACAGATCCCTGAGGTACCCCACTGGTAACAATACCATGGTCTGAATATACTCCATTGACTACAACCCTCTGTTTTCTGTCCTTCAGCCACTGCTTAATCCATTCAACAATATGTGAGCTCAAGCTCAAAGACTGCAGTTTATTGATAAGCCTTCTATGTGGAACAGTATCAAATGCCTTACTAAAGTCCAGATAAGCGATGTCTACTGCACCTCCGCCATCTATTATTTTAGTCACCCAATCAAAAAGTCAATAAGATTAGTTTGACATGATCTCCCTGAAGTAAACCCATGCTGTTTTTTATCAATCAACCCATGGGTTTTTAGATGTTCCACAATCCTCTCCTTGAGTATGGTTTCCATTAATTTCCCACTATTGATGTCAGGCTTACTGGCCTATAGTTGCCTGATTCCTCTCTACTACCTTTCTTGTGAATTGGCACAACGTTTGCTAATTTCCAATCTTTCTGGGACGACACCTGTTACCAGTGATTGGCTAAATAAATCTGTTAATGGATTTGCTAGTACACCTCTAAGCTCTTTTAATAGCTGTGGGTGTATCCCATCAGGCCCCTGTGATTTATTTGTATTAATTTTGGACAGCTGACTTAGAACCTCTTCCTCTGTAAAGACACATGCATCAAAGGATTCATTAGTCTTCCTCCCTAACTGAGGTCCTTCTCCTTCATTTTCCTTTGTAAAAACTGAACAGAAGTATTCATTGAGGCAGTCAGCTAGTTCTTTATCCTCTTCCATATACCTTCCTTCTTTTGTTTTTAATTTGGTAATTCCTTTTTTAATTTCCTTTTTCATTTATGTATCTGATGAATGTCTTATCACCTTTTTTCACTGACTGAGCTAATTTCTCTTCTGCCTGAGCTTTAGAAGCTCTTATAACTTGCTTGGCCTCTCTCTGCCTCATCTTATAGATTTCCCGGTCATCCTTGTTTTGGGTGTTTTTATACTTGCTAAATGCCATCTTTTTGTTTTTAATGATTTTGGCCACTTCTGCTGAGTACCACAGTGGTCTCTTCCTTTTTTTGCCTTTACTGACAAGCCTAATGCACTTTTCTGTTGCCTTCAGTAGTGCCAATTTTAAGTAGTCCCATTTCTCTTGGACTCCATTGAAATTGTTCCAGTCTGATAGGGACTCGTATACCACTGATCTTATTTTAGAAAAGTCTGTTTTCCGAAAATCTAAAAGTTTTGTTTTTGTGTGGAGTGACTCAGTCACTGTACTTATAGTAAACCTCACTGACTGGTGATCACTGGATCCTAAGCTTTCCCCTACAGTGATATCAGCTACCAAATTGCCATTTGTGAATACCAAATCTAAAATGGCCTCCTTCCGGGTTGGCTCCTCAACTACTTGCTGTAGAGATAATCCCAGTAGGGAATTTAGAATGTCTGTACTCCTGGCAGAACTAGCTATTTTGGTTTTCCAGTTTATATCAGGAAGATTAAAGTCTCCCATAATGACAACTTCCCCTTTCAATGTCATTTTAGCCATTTCCTCAACTAGTAGATCGTCCAATTCTTTGACTTGGCTTGGTGGTCTGTATATGACACCTACACGAGTTACCTTATGATTACCAAGCTGCAACGTAACCCAAACTGACTCTAAATTGGTTTCGCTGGCTTCTATTAGATTAGATTTTATGCTATTTTTTCACATATAGGGCCACTCCACCCACTTTCTTGCCTTCTCTGTCTTTCCTATATAGAGAGAACCCAGGTATTGTTATGTCCCAGTCATTACTCTCATTGAACCATGTCTCAGTAACAGCCACTAAATCTATATTCTCAGATGCCATTACAGACTCAAGTTCGTTGATCTTATTCCCTAAACTGCGAGCATTTGTAGACAAGACTCTCAGCTTGTCATTTCTTATCCTATCAGCTCCTGGCATCTTCTGGCATTGTTTTTTCGGGGGGCAGCCGAACTAATGGATTGTCTCTTTTGTGCCCCCCTTTCCTAGTTTAAATGTTCCTTAGCAAAAACTTTGAACTGTTCACTGAGGACATTCGTTCCCTTGAGAGAAAGATGCAAACCATCTTTCTTGTACAGTTCTTTTCCATTCCAGCTAGAGCCAACATGAGACACAAAGCCAAATCCCTGGTTCAAACACCATTCACCAAGCCATGCATTGAATTCCTTAATACGACTGTATATGGCTGTAGAACACTATGTCTTGCAGAAACACACATAGGGAGTCTGCTTTGATAGTGAAACCATACTGTCAGTCAGTATGACATGCAGATGACATGCGTTGTTCTTAGAATAACTGCACACTTCACTTATTTGGGCAGTTAAGAGGCCAAAACTGACCTAATAACTCAATTGTGAACTCAGCCTTACAGGTCAATGTTAGCACCAGGTAAAAAAGAACCTTGTAGAGGCCCAAACTCCTACTATAGCGTGAAAGAGCACACTCCTTTTACACCGTTGCAGCTGATTTCACATAAATTTCTACAGAACCTGTTCTATTAAACCCTTATACAAGTAGAGCCCCTCTGACAGAGTGGATAGGGTGTAATGGAACAGGATGAGTAATGGAGAAGAGTAGAGAATACCTGGAGGGATCCGGATAACAGGAAGATCTGGTCAGCTTGCAGCGCTTCTCAGCACGCTGCACGT
This sequence comes from Bufotes viridis, assembly GCA_033119425.1. Lineage (NCBI taxonomy): Eukaryota > Metazoa > Chordata > Amphibia > Anura > Bufonidae > Bufotes > Bufotes viridis. The sequence goes on along the minus strand of CM065594.1, from coordinate 178,800,030 downwards.
GTCATGTGCGGTGCCAAAAAGAGTGAGCACTATCTTAGAGCTTTAAAACGGGGATTGAGGGCAAAGGGGGCGTGGCTGGGGAGCGCTCTGATCTGGAGCCGGCAAGTGCAGGGAGAGATCAGTGAGGAACGAAGCCTGGGGGTGTGGCTATCAGGACGCTGTTGTGAATGGAAGTTTGATGTTTAGTAGGCAAAACTGGGGAGGTGAATTGAGTATGGGATGGACCTATTTAAGATATTTTGAGCATTGAATGAGCCTGTGTGAACCAATTAACCATTACCCTGGGTTCAGACCTGAGCGTTCTAGAAACGCGCGTTTTACGCGCGTTTTTGTCGCGCGTATGACAGCGCGTTTCTGCAAATAGGAAACGCGCATCATACGCGCGTTCGTGTAATTGACTACTGTGGTGTCAATCACAATACGCGCGACAAACGCCCAAAAAAACGCTCCTGAACGAGCTTATGCGTCGGGCGTTTTACAGCGCGTTTTTACGCGCTGTAAAACGCTCAAGTGTGAACCACTCCCATAGGGATGCATTGGTTTTCATGTGTTGAGCGTTTTACAGCGCGTTTGAACGCGCTGTAAAACGCTCAGGTGTGAACCTAGGGTTAGAGCGGATAGGGTGTCAGCAGTAAGTTTGTGTTGATGGCACTGATTATTTTGCCGTTCCTCTGATCCGTCAGAACAATAACCCCCAAAAAACAGATTCTGTCTGTTGAGCATCTGCCTTCACTCGGTCAGCAATTGGTCAGTAATCTATCAGAATTGCTAAAGCCAAAAAAAACAAAACAGGAGTGGATCCAAAACAGAGATGACACATGAATGGGATATTTGACTGTCTTCTGTGTTTTGTACCCACTCCTGCTTTTGGCTACTTAGGGTACTTTCACACTTGTGTTGGTGCGGATCCGTCTGTTTATTTGCACAGACGGATCCGCACCTATAATGCAAATGTTTGTATCCGTTCAGAACGTATCTGTTTGCATTAGTTAAAAGAAAAATGACCAAAAGTCCTATACGGATCCGTTTTGAATTACATTGAAAGTCAATGGGGAATGGATCCGTTTTCAAATGCACCATATTGTGTCATTGAAAACGGATCCATCCCCATTGACTTACATTGTAATTAAAAAACGGATCCGTTAGGCTCCGCCTCTTCAGACGGACACCAAAATGCTGCATGCTGCATTTTGGTGTCCGCCTCCAAGACGGAATAGAGGCGGAACTGAGCCGAACTGATGCATTCTGAACGGATCCTTATCCATTCAAAATGCATTGGGGCTTAACGGATCCGTTTAAGACCGTTTGTGAGAGCCCTGAAACGGATCTCACAAACGGAATCCAAAACGCTAGTGTGAAAGTACCCAAAATCATAAGCCAATTCTGATGCAGAAGGCCTTACAGCTGCTACATAGATATGATTAGAGTTGAGCGGACACCTGAATGTTCGGGTTCGACGAGTTCGACCGAACTTCACTGAAATGTTCGGGTTTGGGATCCGAACTTACCCTGATCTTGACCCCGGACCCCCTTGAAGTCAATGGGGACCCGAACTTTTGGGCACTAAAATGGCTGTAAAATAACCCTGGAAATGGCTAGAGGGCTGCAAAATGTAGGTAAATGCCCTGCAAACAAATGTGGATAGGGAAATGACGTAAAATAAAATAAATCAAAATTAAACATTATTAATTGGCAACTCGGAGGAGGAGGTGGAATAGGAGGTTGGGGAGGTGTCAGATGGGAATGCCATCAGCAGCGCGTCTACCAGCAAGCATTTGTAGTCACGCATCTTTTGATCAGTAACAGACGTTTTTACAAAATTTGTTTTCCTGACAGCAATGTGGCTTATCACTGGCAAAACTCTGTTAATGTCACCCACCACTGCAACAGGTTATTATCAGAAATGTAGGCCCCTGGCACCCAGACAGAGGAGTAGTCAATTCACGACAAAAAGAGGTTAATGTCACCGACAAATGCAACAGGCGATTATTAGAAATGTCGGCCCCTGGCACCCAGACAGAGGAGAGGTCAATTCATGGCAAAACAGGCTTCATTTCAGAAATGTAGGCCCTTGGGACCCAGACAGAGGAGTGGTCAATTCACGGTAAAAAAGGCTTCATGACACCCACCAATGGAACAGACGATTATCAGAAATGTAGGCCTCTGGCAACCAGACAGAGGAGTGTTCAATTCACAGCAAAACAGGCTTCATGTCACCCACCAATGCAACAGGCCACTATCAGAAATGCAGGCCCCTGGCACCCAGACAGAGGAGAGGTCAATTCACAGCAAAAAGAGGTTAATGTCACCCACGAATGCAACAGGTGACTATCAGAAATGTAGGCCCCTGGCACCCAGACAGAAGATAGGTCAGTGCACAGCAAAACAGGCTTCATGTCACCCACCAATGCAACAGGCCACTATCAGAAATGTAGGCCCCTGGCACCCAGAAAGAGGAGCGGTCAATTCACAGCAAAAAGAGGTTAATGTCACCCACCAATGCAACAGGCCACTATCAGAGGAGAGGTTCATTCAAATTGCGGTAGCCACCAAAATAATGGTACAAATAAAAAAAAAGGATTCAATGAATATGTGCACTGGAGTACAAGAATGTATGGTTGAGGCGGTTATAAATGTCTATTCTGCACAAGGTACGGACAAGTCCTGTGGGATCCATGCCTGGTTCATGTGGACAGGCAGCTGCGTTTGTCTGTAATGGAGCCCCCTGCCATGCTAAATACCCGTTCAGACAATTCACTGGCTGCAGGAAAGCACCTTCAAGGCATAAAGGGCAAGCTTAGGCTATGTGGAAAATTGGAGATAGAGTTGAATGGGTCAGAACATCAGTCAGTACGGGGAGACATGTGCACATGTACTGTTCCACCATGTTGGTCAAATGTTGCCTTCTGCTAAGACGTTCTATATCAGCTGGTGGTGCAGGTTGCTGTGGCGCGGTGACCAAGCTTTACCACATTTCGGCCATGCTAACCCTGCCTTCTGTGGAGCTGGTTGTGACACAGCTGCATTGGCGACCTCTTCCTCCTCCTCCTTTGCCTTCGCCTTGTGCTACCACATGTCCCTCCATGTCAGTAGGGAATGCCCTTAGGAGCGCGTCTACCTGCGTGTGCTTGTAGTCGCGCATCTTCCTATCACACTCCCCTGCAGGAATTAAGGTGGGCACATTGTCTTTGTAGCGGGGATCCTGCAGGGTGGCAATCCAGTAGTCAGCACAAGTTACAATGTGGGCAACTCTGCTGTAATTGCGCAGGCACTGCAGCATGTAGTCGCTCATGTGTGCCAGGCTGCCCAGAGGTAAGGAGGATAAGCTGTCCTCTGTAGGTGGTGTATCATCTGTGTCCTCTGTATCCCCCCAGCCACGCTCTAGTGATGGCCCTGAGCTGCGTTGGGTGCCACCCTGCAGTGAACCCAGTTTCTCCTCCTCATCTACCTCATCCTCCTGGTCCTCCAGAACTGTCCCCTGGCTGGCCACTTGTGTACCTGGTCTCTGCTGGTTCAGGAACCCACCCTCTGAGCCACTTCTGAATGACCGGCCTGAAACCCTGTAAAATGCCCCCTCTTCCTCCTACTCCTGTGTCACATCCTCTTCCATCATCACCGTAATTGTTTTTTCCAGGAAACATAGAAGTGGTATTGTAATGCTAACAATGGCATCATCAGCACTGGCCATGTTGGTTGAGTACTCAAAAGACTGCAACAAGGTACACAGGTCTCGCATGGAGGCCCAGTCACTGGTGGTGAAGTGGTGCTGTTCCGCAGAGCGACTGACCCGTGCGTGCTGCAGCTCCAACTCCACTATCGCTTGATGCTGCTCGTACAGTCTCTCCAGAATATGCAAGGTGGCGTTTAACCTCGTGGGCACATCGCATATGAGGCGGTAAATGGGAAGGCTGAAGTTACGCTGCAGCACAGACAGACGAGCAGCAGCAGGGTAAGAACGCTGAAAGTGCACACAGAGGGACCGCACTTTTTGCAGCAACTCTGACATGTCTGGGTAGTTTTTAAGGAATTTCTGCACCACCAAATTCAGCACATACGCCAGGCAAGTCATGTGCATCAAACCGGCTAGTCTCAGAGCTGCTACGAGATTTCGCCCATTATCGCACACCACCAGGCCAGGCTTGAGGCTCACTGGCAGCAACCACTCATCGGTCTGTTTTTCTATGCGCCTCCAGAGTTCCTGTGCAGTGTGGGGTTTGTCCCCCAAACACATGAGTTTTAAAACCGCCTGCTGAGGTTTACCCCTGGATGTGCTGAAGTGGTAGAAGAGGAGGAGGAGGATGCAGAGTAGGAGGAGGAGGCAACAGGAGGCAAAAAATAATGCCCTGCGATCCTCGGAGGTGGAAGACCAGCGCCAAACCACTATCCGCTTCGGGCCCAGCAGCCACTACATTTACCCAGTGTACAGTTAGGGAAATATAGCGTCCCTGTCCGTGTTTACTGGTCCATGGATCTGCAGTTATGTGGACCTTGCCACAGATGGCATTGCGCAGTGCACACTTGATTTTATCCTCCACTTGGTTGTGCAGGGAAGGGACGGCTTGCCTGGAAAAGTAGTAGCAGCTGGGTACGACGTACTGTGGGACAGTCACCACCATCAGCTTTTTAAAATAGTCCGTCTCCACTAGAGGGAATGACAGCATTTCAAAGACCAGTAATTTTGAAATGCAGGCATTCAGGACCAGAGATCGAGGGTGGGTAGGTGGGAATTTTCTCTTTCTCTCCAGTGTTTGGGAGATGGACAGCTGAATGCTTGTGTATGACATGGTGGAGATACTTGATGGTGATGATGACCAAGGTGGTGGTGTTGCTGGTACATCCTCTGTTTGCTGGGTGGCAGGTGCCACTGTGACTTCAGAGGTGGAGGAAGAGGCAGAGACAGCAGCAGAAGAGGAAGCAGGAGGAGCCTGAAACCTCTCTTGGTTTTTAACGTGTTAACTTCACTGCAGTTCATGCTTTGCATGTAGATGCCTGGTCATGCAGGTTGTACTCAGGTTTAAAACATTTATGCCTCGCCTCAGGCTCTCATGGCACAACGTGCAAACCACACGTGTCTTGTCATCAGGACATTGTCTGAAGAACTGCCACGTCAATTAACTCCTTGTAGCTGGATTTGGTGTGCTAGGTCCCTGGGTGCGGTGGGCAGCAGCAGGGGTACTGTTTCGGGGACGGCCGCTCCGCTTTTGCAGCCTGCTCCCTCTTTTGCTGTGCTGTTGCCTCTGTGCGACCACCGCCTCTTCCTCAGAACTGCACACGTCACTAGGTCACTAGCATGAACTTGAGTCCAGTCGGAGTCTAGGACCTCATCGTCCCCCACATCATCTTCCCCCCATTCTTAACCCCTGCCCTCCTTGTCATTCTGCTCACTGCAGAAAGCCGCAGCAGTTGGCACCTGTGTTTTGTCATCATCAGAGACATGCTGCAGTGGTCCTCCCATGTTCTCATCCTGCAACCTAAGTGGTTGGGCATCAGTGCATTCAATGTCTTCCACTTCTGGAATATGGCTATGTGGATGGCCGGGGAAACCCTGCCAGCAGAGTCATCAAAAAGCATAAGAGTCTGCTACATGACTTAGAGCTCAGGCTGCTTGGCTGCTTTGCAAGGGGGTGAGGTGCAAGACAGATAGGCATGGGCTGCAGGTGCCAACTCTGAGCTTTCTGCAGAGGACTGGGTTGGAGATACTGTGAAGGAACTTCTGCCACTGTCAGCCACCTAATCTACTATCTACTGTACTTGTTCTGGCCTCACCATCCGTACAGCGGCATTCGGGCCTACCAAATAACTCTGCAGGTTCTGTTGTCTACTCGCACCTGAGGAAGGTGTTTTACTTGAACCTGTAGGTGGTGCTGAACGGCCACGTCCTCTCCCAGCAACTGGAGCTCCACCAACACCACCACAACCATGCCCACGCCCCTTATTTGATGTTCTCCTCATTATTTGTGTTCACCCACCAAGCTGACAGAGGGTTTATCTCCAGTGTCAATTTAACTGCCAATAGTCAACAATTAAGTTCACTAACACTAAGGCAGTGCCCGTGTCATAAAAATGGACCAAGAATACCGCTTTTTTTCCCAAAATACACTAATGCACTATTTCACTGCAGAAATGTAAATTAGGTATTTTTACGCTGTATGCACAACTGCTTTTTGAAGCAAAAATACAGCTTTTTTTTTTTTTACAAAAATACACTAATGCACTATTTCACAGCAGAAATGTAAAATAGGTATTTGGACGGTGTATTTAAAACTGCTTTGTGGACCAGGAATAACGTATTTTCCCCAAAATTCACAAATGCACTATATGGCTGAAAATTTAACGTAGATATTTGTACGCTGTATGCACAACTGCTTTGTGAACCAAGAACACGCCTTTTTTCAGTAAGACACACTAAAGCACTATTTCCCTGTTGCAATTTAAAATTAGTATTTTTATGCTTTATGCACAATTGCTTTGGGGACCCAGAACATGTTTTGTTTTTCCAGTAAAACACACAAATGCAGTATTTAACTGCTGGAAATTAAACGTAGTAATTTGTATACTATATGCACAACTGGTTTGGGGACCCAGAACACGGCTTTTGTCACTAAAATTCACAAAGGAAGTATTTAAAGGCTGGAAATTAAACGTAGGTATTTCTACGTTTTATGCCCTACTGTTTTTTAGGCCTACAACATGGCTTTTTTTCAGTAAAACACACTAAAGCACTATTTTCATGCTGCAATTTAAAATTGGAATTTGTACGCTGTATGCACAACTGATTTGGGGACCCACCACACTGATTTTTTCACTAAAACACACAAATGCAGTATTTAACTGCTGGAAATTAAACTTAGGTATTTATACGCTGTATGCACAACTGGTTTGGGGACCCAGAACATGGCCTTTTTCACCAAAATTCACAAATGCAGTATTTAAAGGCTTAAAATTAAACGTAGGCATTTCTAAACTTTATGTACCACTATTTTGTGGGCCTAGAACATGCCTTTTTTCAGAAAAACATACTAAAGCACAATTTCCATGCTGCAATTTAAAATTTGTTATTTGTACGCTGTATGCACAACTGCTTTGGGGACCCAGAACACGGCTTTTTTCACTAAAACACACAAATGCAGTGTTTAACTGCTGGAAATTAAACTTAGGAATTTGTACACTGTATGCACAACTGCTTTGGGGACCCAGAACACGGCTTTTGTCACCAAAATTCACAAAGGGAGTATTTAAAGGCTGGAAATGAAACATAGGTATTTCTACGCTTTATACACATCTGTTTTGTGGGCCTAGAACACAGCTTTTTTTCCCTAAAACACACTGATGCACGATTTCTCTGCAGAAATAGAAAATATGTATTTGTATGCTGTATGCACAACTGTTTTATGGACCAGGAGTACACTGATTCTCTATTTCACTGCAGAAATGTCAAATGTATTTGGGCGGTGTATTTAAAATTGCTTTGTGGATCAGGATTACAAAAATACACTGATGCACTATTTGACTGCTGAAATTGAATATACGGTTTTATGCGTAGTATGCACAAGTGCTCTATAGCACCACAACACGAAGACTACAGAAATGGACTATGTCTCCCCTTAATTATACAAAAGGTAATGTAGGGGATTTGACCTGCCAGAAAAAAAGCATTTTTTCCTTCACTAAGCTACCAAAAAGGATTAGACTGATGTCCCTGGCAGGCTGGCACACATGCAGGTCACATGCAGTTCCAAGGACACTGCAGTGGCTAAAATGGCTGCTGACCCCCACCTCAGTAACAGATGGACACAAAAAAAAATTCCTTCGAAGTGACTGGGTATATAAATGTAGGATTGCAGAAGCACCCTTCCTCAATATTTGCTGTATCTTGAGGATTGCTATAGTTAAGAGGTATAGATGGCTCAATAACGGAGAAAATATGGATACCCGGTGCTCTTACTCTAAAAACCGGTTCACCCTACCAGTAGGTTCAAATAGACAATATATAAAGGGTGAGTAGGCACACGGACTATGGTAGCATGCAGAATTTAATCAAATCATTCACAATATATTCACACACAAAATAAGCTATGCTGTAAAATTCATAAAATATGCTGTAAAATTCATAAAATACCCATCAAACAAATGTCCCAATATGCCGATGTACAGTAGTTCTGGGCTATATCCTCCAATCCAGTAGCTCTTTAAAAATCCAGTATTCCAATTAAGGACGGACTTCCCGCACAGTTAGGCTTAGTAATTGTAAGTCCAGTCTTTCAAATTGGCTTCACTTCAGGTTTTACTTAAAATCAATGTATCACTTCATAATAATCAGAAGGGCTGTTTTATGGTTGGTAGCTTATATACCAAACGCCGGGTTCATATACAAGGTCCCTAGTATCGGACACCTACACTGGGTGTTCCGATTTGAAAGAAATCACGTGGTATATGAAAATTGATTGTACTTGGGGAGAGCAGTGTAGTATGAGATTATTATTGTACTTACAGATCGCAGAATTTCGCGCGGCGTCCCGCACTTCTACTGATCTGTGCCTTTGCCGGCTCTCACCTCGGTCTCTCGGCGTCTCACCTCGGTCTCTCGGCGTCTCACGTGTTCAAGTCCGGTCATGTGACCTCGATTTCCTCCCTGTGTGATGCCGTACGCTGTTCGTGTAAACGTACTCGGTGCTTCCTCTATGAATAGAAGCTTCGGCTGTTAGTTTCAATTTCTGGAGCGCTCCATACAATGATTTATTAATTTCCCGGCATGCTATTAAAACACCAAACGCATTTCAAAGCTCCTCTGGCTTCTTCATCAGTGGATGAATCTTGAGGATTGCACAACAATGGGTTCTACAGATTTCTTTCCTAATCTCTCCCTGAGAGCACAGGCAGCAACCTTTCCCTAGACTAACACCAGCAGAGTGACTGGGTCACATGCTGCACTCAGCCAATCACAGCCATGTTTATAGTAGGCATGGCTGTGATGGCTTCTTAGGGTAAAGATGTAAAACGCTTGCTGATTGGCTGCTGTGCAGCCCTTCAAAAAGCGGGAAGAATCGCCAAACAATGGACCCGAACTTTTATGAAAATGTTTGGGTTCGGGTCCGTGTCCCGAACACCCCAAAATTCGGTACGAACCCAAACTATACAGTTCGGGTTCGTTCAACCCTAGACATGATCTGTTGTGCATCTCATTTTTCCTTCCTTCCTGGCCCAGCAACATAGTGGTGAAGTGGCAGCAGCATAAGGAGACCACTAAGTGACCCAGTGACATAGTGGAAAAGTGCCAGCAGCATGAGGAGACTACAGAGGGGTGATGTGGCAGCTGCATGAGGAGACCGCAGAGTGGTGATGTGGCAGCAGCATGAGGAGACTACAGAGTTGTGAGGTGGCAGCAGCATGTGGAGATTACAGAGTGGCCCAGTGACAGAGTCGGGAGGTGGCAGCAGCATGAGGAGACCACAGAGTGGCATAGGGACATAGTGGTGAGGTGGCAGAAGCATGATGAGACCACAGAGTGGACCTCTGACATAGTGGTGAGCTGGCAGCAGCATGAGGAGGCCACAGAGTAGACCTCTGACCTAGTGGTGAGCTCGCAGCAGCTTGAAGTGACCACAGAATTGCCCAATGACAGTGAGTGGGGAGGTAGGGGCAATATCAGTACCAGCTGAAGATGGTGGATGGCAGTAGGAGACCCTGGCAGCAGGTGTGGCATCAGGCTGGTGGCAGCATCAGAATAGTAGCTGAATCAGGTAGAAACAGGTCTCTTTTGACAAATTTTAGGTGTGGCACCATGGATGATCTAGTCTGATGCATCAGGCACTGGTGTTTGAAAATCCTGGCTGATCCATGCCTGATTCATCCTCACAAAGGTCAGTTTTTCAACATTTTGGGTGGACAGGCGAGTTGTCTTTGGGGTAACTATGGCCTCCGCCTCACTAAACACCCGCTCTGATGCCACACTACCGGCCAGGCAGGAAAGCTTGTCTAGGGCAGGCAAACTTGGCCAGTTGTGGCCACAAATCGAGTTCGGCTGCCCAGTAGAGCAGGTGATCTTTGATGTGGGGTGGCAGGGTACACTCCAAGTATGCCACAACCTGCTGATTCAGGTTCTGCTCTATGTCTAGCTGTTGCGGCTGGTGAGTAGTTTCTTCAGTAGGCGGGTGAAGAAAACTCACTGCTCATCAGCGACTCTAGACTTAAGTTGACTATCACTGAAACATAACTTTTAATATACAGTATACTCAATAAAAAGTCAAAAAGACTCGATATCCCAAAAAAACAGAATGCCAACACACACCATTGAAGGGAAGGGAGGGACCAGAGCCCTTGGTACATTCAAACTTGTGATCACGGCTAGAAGTGGATAACGGGAAGAATAAAGATATTAACTGACCCTGTCTTACCCTTCAACCACTGCTATGCCAGATTCATCCCTTGATGGTAGGGATTCTCTGTCCTCATACCTGGACTGGTCTGTCCCTATAAACTCCCTATGCACAATAAATATCTTTATTCATACCTGTTAGTAGCAATTAGTGAAACAAATATACCACCATTATTCCCGACGCGTTTCCCCTTAGACAACAAGGTTCATCAGGGGATATATGATACAATAGCGGTAATTACTAATGCTGAATACAATTTATAGGCTGAATACATATAAAAGCTGAGTACAATAGGTCCCCTATGATCAAATCAAGTACACTTAAGCTGAGTTTACTTAAAATAGTGGCTAACCAAGCTGAATTACATTCTAAATACAAAAATAGATACAAATGCTAAATACAATGCTGAATATACTGCTGAATACAAAGGTGAATACAATACTGAATCAAATGCTGATTGCAATCAGAAGTGTGAGTTTAGTGCAATAAGATACAAGTGCACCTAAACAAAAAATAAATGTTTCATACTATATACACAGATGTACACAGATTAAAGGCAATAACATGGCTGTGTCATTCCACAGCCCAGCAGTGTACAGTCATTGGGAAAAGGGCCCCCACATATGAATAATGCCTGCACAGTTCAAAATGAATAAAGAACTTATCTGTAGGCAAAGCATCTGGGAACAACCAGGCGGCTGGGGACCTGTAGGGATGGCTTCCAATATCCGGTCTGGGCATCCACCTTTTAAACCTGCCGGCAATTTGCTGAACCTATAGTAAGATCGCGCTGCACTGACGTGAACAACGCGCGCATACCGGTCACTAGAGCGCGCAGTGTTCCACGGCGGCCATCTTGTTGAAGACAACCATACTGGGAATGCGCACGCCATTTTGTTGAAGTACAAAAACCTCCTGAGTATGTGCCCAGCAATTTCTCATCATGGACTCGCTACAAATAAATATATAAAGATAAAATATGCAAAAATTATAAGGAGGAAAATAATAAAATAGGAAACTCAGATACATCTCCTTATGCGGTCGTCATTTTATTGAAGCCATTTACACATTGAAGGCTCCACATTGGATGATCCCAGTAAAATACTTAAGTGCAGCAATACGATATAAGCTAAATATTAACCCTTGGATACCCAGATACATGGGAGTTAGATAAAAATATATATGGCACTCACTATTAAGGATAGAAATAGTGAAATCATTTTACAGCACACTGAGTGTGCCACTATGGCTCTATCATGGAAAGCAAGCTAACACCTGACAAAGATTAAATGAAGCAAGAAAAAGTTAAAGTCTCATTAAGCCCCCTGGTGACTGAGATCGGAAGCGGTAAATCCATTCATTCTCCTTCTGGAGAATCCTCCGATCCCAGTCACCTCCTCTCGGTGATGGGCGGACAAGTTCAAGTGCTGAAACTTGAAGTTGCTTAATGTCCCCACCATGAAACCCCCACATATGATCAGCAACGTTCAGTGATATTCGTTTCTGCACACTACTCTCAGTTTATTTAATTTCTGTGATAAGACTAGACTTAAGTTGCTCTTGATGGAACTGGTAATGCTCCAGACCAACCCCCTCCCTAGCAGCCATTGCAGTGGAACGTGAGCGCAGAGGGCCACCCCAGTCAGACATACGTGAGGATTGGCAATGGCGCACATAGGTAGCGACCAACTGACTACATAGGATGTCTCGATAGTAGATCAGTTTGTTCTTCCTCTCAGCGGGTGTAAAAAAGGCCCCTGTTTTGGACCAGTAGCGAGGGTCCAACAAGGTGGAGAGCCAGAAGTCATCCCGCTGCCAAATTGTGACAATTCGGCTGTCACTACACAAGCTACTGTGCATGCATCGGGCCATTTGCGCTAGTGACTCAGAGGGACTCCCTGCCTCCATCTCCACTGCATACTGCTACAGAGTGTCTGGGTCATCTGCCTCGTCTTCCTCATTGCCCTGTAGCTCCTCCAGCTGCTAATGCTCCTCCTGCTCCTCCTCTAATAACAACATAGTGAAATAGTTTATAACGCTGAAAAAATACATCTGTCCATCTAGTTCAGCCAGTTATCCTGTAAGTTTATCCAGAGTAAGGCAAAAAAAACTAAAAAAAAACCTGTTAGGTAGAAGCCAATTTTCCCCACTTGAGGGGAACAAATTCCTTCCTGACTCCAATCAAGCAATCAGAATAACTTACTGAATCAACGACCCATTTCAAGTAGCTACAACTTGTAATATTATTACACTCCAGAAATACATCCAGGCTCCTCTTGAACTCTTTTAGTGAACTCACCATCATCACCTCCTCAGGCAGAGAGTTCCATGGTCTCACTGCTCTTACCGTAAAGAATCCTCTTCTATGTTTGTGTACAAGCCTTCTTTCTTTTAGATGCATAGGATGATCCCTCGTCACAGTCATAGTCCTGGGGTAAATAGATGATGGGAGAGATCTCTGTACTGACCCCATATATATTTATACATATCGTAGTTATTAGATCTCCCCTAAGTTGTCTTTTTTTAAAGTAAATAACCCTATTTTTGATAATCTTTCAGGGTACTGTAGTCCATCCATTCCAGTTATTACTTTATTTGCCCTCCTCTGAATCCTTTCCAGCTCTGCTATGTCTGCTTTTTCAAAGGAGCCCAGAACTATACACAGTACTCCATGTGTGGTCTGACACCTGTGTAGAAAAATCAGCCATTTCTCTATGCATTTCTTATGCTTGAATGTCTTCCTCCTCCTCCTCTAATTCAGCCCCCACAGGACTCATGTGGCCATGAGATGTCTCCTGTCCCCTGACCAGCCAGATTTAGCAGCATCTGCTCCAGGACTTGAATCAGTGGAATGACGTTGTTCATCCCGTAGTCCTGGCAACTCACAAATAAAGTGGCCTTCTCAAAGGGCCCAAGCAAATGACAGTTGTCACACATGAGCTGCCACTGGCTAACACAATGCAAGTTACACAGGGCAGTACCTCTGTCTGCCAGTATCATCAAGAAATCGTTAATAGCCTTTCTCCGTTCATATGATCGGGCCAACATATGGAGGGTGGAATTCCAACGGGTGAAAATGTCGCATATCAGCCTATGTTGGGGGACGCTGCTGCAGCTCAAGGAGGGTGTGGTTTGCAGTGTACGAGTGGCTGAAGTGCATGCAAAGTTTCCTGGCCATTTTCAGGATGTCTTGCAGATGGGGTGAAGACTATAGGTGAGCGAACACCTGGAAGTTCGGGTTCGCCGGGTTCTGCCGAACTTCATCGCAAAGTTCGAGTTCAGGACCCGAACTTGACCCGAACTTGACCCCGAATCCCATTGATGGGGGGGGAGAATTGTCACATATTACTAGCACATGGGTGGGGTAGCTGAGAGGAGACTGGCACATGATGCGTGGTGGGGGGGAATTGGCACTTATTACTGGCACATGGGGGGGTGGCAGCAGAGAGGAGACTGGCACATGATGGGGGGGAGAATTGGCACTTATTACTGGTACATGGGGGTGGCAGCATAGAGGAGACTGGCACATGATGGGGGAGAGAATTGGCACTTATTACTAGCACATGGGGTGGGTGGCAGCGGAGAGGAGACTGGCACATGATGTGGGGGAATTGGCACTCATTACTGGTACATGGGGGGGGTGGCAGCAAAGAGGAGACTGGCACATGATGGGGGAGAGAATTGGCACTTGTTACTGGCACATGGGGGGTGGGTGGCAGCGGAGAGGAGACTGGCACATGATGGGGGGGAATTAGCACTCATTACTGGCACATGGGGGGTGGCAGCAGAGAGGAGACTGGCACATGATGGGGGGGGAGAATTGGCACTTATCACTGGCACATGGGGGGGTGGCAGCAGAGAGGAGACTGGCACATGATGGGGGGAATTGGAACTTATTACTGGTACATGGCGGGGTGGCAGCAGAGAGAAGACCGGCACATGATGGGGCAGAGAATTGGCACTTATTACTGGCACATGGGGTCGGTGGCAGCGGAGAGGAGATGGCACATGATGTGGGGGCACTCATTACTGGTACATAGGGGGGTGGCAACAAAGAGGAGACTGGCACATGATGGGGGAGAGAATTGGCACTTGTTACTGGCACATGGGGGGTGGGTGGCAGCGGAGAGGAGACTGGCACATGATGGGGGGAGAATTGGCAATTATTACTGGCACATGGGGGGGTGGCAGCAGAGAGGAGACTGGCACATAATGGGGGGGAATTGGCACTTATTACTGGCACATGGGGGGTGGCAGCAGAGAGGAGACTGGCACATGATGGGGGGGTAAATTGGCACTTATTACTGGCACATGGGGAGTGGGTGGCAGCAGAGAGAAGACTGGCACATGATGGGGGGGGAGAGTGACAAAGTGGCATTACACCTTGTGGGCACATCGCATATGAGGCGGTGAGCGGGAAGGCCGAAGTTAAGCTGCAGCACAGACAGGCGAGCAGCAGCAGGATGAGAACGCTAAAAGCATGCACATATGGCCCGCACTTTGCTCCATTGTTTGTAAGATGGACAGCTGAACGCTGCCATGGGACATTGTGGTGCTGCATGTTGAAGGTGACGGATGGGGTGGCATTGCTGACACAAAAAACAGTGTTTTTTGCAAACAATTATGTAAATGTAATATGTTACAGTTTTATTGGAATATCACAAATGCAGCGTAGGATCCTAATGTGATATCTAGAACAAAAACAGTGTTTTTTGCAAACAACTATGTAACTGCAGTATGTTACGGTTTTATTGAATATCAGAAATGCAGCGGAGGCCGCTTGCTAATGTGCTATCTAGCACAAAAACAGTGTTTTTTGCAAACAACAATGAAAATGCAGTATGTTACGGTTCTATTGGAATATCAGAAATGCAGGGTAGGATCCTATTGTGCTATCTAGCACAAAAACAGTGTTTTTTGCAAAAAAAAAACTATGTAATTGCAGTGTGTTACAGCTTTATTGGAATGTCAGAAATGCAGCGTAGGATGCAAATTTGCTATCTGGCACAAAATCTGCATTTTTTGCAAACAACAATAAAAATGCAGTATGTTAAGGTTTTATTGGAATATCAGAAATGCTGCGTAGGATCCTAATGTGCTATCTAGCACAAAAACATTGTTTTTTGCAAACAACTATGTAAATGTAGTATGTTACAGTTTTATTGGAATATCAGAAATGCAGCATAGGACGCAAATTTGCTATCTAGCACAAAAACAGTGTTTTTTTATAGCAGCAATGTAAATGCAGTATTTAACGGTTTTATTGGTGATGGAGCCTTGACAGTATGAAATTGGGTGCGTGCCACTGGGTAATGCAGCGGTTGCTGCAGTAGGCTGGACCACCACATCGAAGCGATGGTTCTCACAGGCCACTTTATGGTGACGCTGCATATGTTGACACAGGGCCGTGGTGCCAACACTGGCACTCTAGCCACGCTTCATTTTCTGCCTACAAATTCAGCAAATGGCCATGTTCATTTCTTCCGGCAGTCTAACAAAAAATCTCCTCCGGGGCCATGTTCATCTCCTCCGGGATTTTCCCTCCAACAGTCCGTGCTGACGGCCTACTACCGCTGCCTCCATGAGCCCCTGCACCTCTACTTTCCGGCAGGGAGGCTCCTGCAAAGCGGGTGCTCTAACCCGGGCACGTTTGGCTCCCGACCTCCCACTGCTGCCACCCTGCTGACTCACAGCCATGCTACCACTCTGCTGGCTCAGCCGCTACCTCACACCATCACACGCAAGCTGCCTTCTTCTCCTGATGATGAAGCCCCTTCTTCACCAGGCTTCCAAGTGCGATTGGCTACATCATCATCATCCGCTACTGTCTGCACGTCCGTCTCCCTCAGGCTTCATGCACACAAACGTATTTTGGGTCCGCGTCCGAGCTGCATACTTCAATGGGGCTGCAAAAGATGCGGACAGCACTCTGTGTGCTGTCTGCGTCCTTTGCTCCGCTCCGTGGCCCCGCAAAAAAAATATAGCATGTCCTATTCTTGTCCGCTTTGCGGATTTCTACAATGGGCCACGTTCTGTTCCGCAAATTGCCTCAACAGTCTCAGGGCCAGGAGCCTGACCGCTTCCAACACCTGCTCCCACACGACTCTCATCATCACTACTTTCTCGCCTACCAGAGGAAGTGATAGATGTCTTCTCCAGATCTTGGCTGGGCAGTAGCTGCTGACTGTCCTCTAGTAGCTCATTCTCACTGAAAAGTGGAGCAGAGCCTATGGCATATAAAACTTCTCGCGCTAAAGTAAACGAAAATGACAGAAGCAGGTTGAGGACAGTTGGGGGCACAGGAGCTGCTCCCATACCATGACAACTAATTGCCATGTCAGAGGATCCCACCGACTCTTGGCTGGGGGTATCTAATGTCACTTGCGACAAAGTCGAAGACCGAGTCAACCATTCAAGCACTGCTGGATTGCTGGTCAAGACACGGCCATTAGATTACATTGGGAGCTCAGGCCTCTCGCTGCAACTCCTGTTGCCACCTACCCTTCTTCTGATGCTACTTCTGCTTGTGACAGAAACATTTTGGCCACTGCCCTTTGAAAGACCTGTCACCTGTCTGTCTGACATACTGTATAAGATGTATATTTTTTCCCTTTTTTTTTCTTACTAATACACCCCCAAAAAATGTAAAACAATATAAAATCAACGTACTGTAGAACGGCTAATAGGACGTACATATATTTCCTATTAATACACCCCATAAATGGCTTTAACACACAGAACTTGCACCCCAATAACAAGCAAGGTTTGCTGGAATTACTAATGTATCATATAGCGCAAAAAACCTAAAAGCAGCAGTATAACTGCAATTTGGATCCCCAATTGGTGCCGCAAGGTGTAATAGAATCGCTCCTGTTACCCAGGCTGTACACTCTGTTCTCCTTTTATAGTGTAGATGATGCCTCCCTATCCTTTACATACACCTATAATAATCTTTACCTGAACTTCTAAATCGATTTTTCAGCACAATCAAGTCTTTCCTAGCACTG
This sequence comes from Bufotes viridis, assembly GCA_033119425.1. Classification (NCBI taxonomy): domain Eukaryota; kingdom Metazoa; phylum Chordata; class Amphibia; order Anura; family Bufonidae; genus Bufotes; species Bufotes viridis. The sequence continues at coordinate 178,782,647 of CM065594.1, read as the reverse complement.
TTTCTAGCACCTGCTGACGTTTCTCCCTGCACTAAGTACACTGTAAAATGGCTGAATCCAAGATGGATGAGACTATTTATAAGGCTGTGCAAGCCACTCCCATATGATGGTGTATTTTCTGCACAAGGCCGGTACACAAAACTACAGCCATGTGCAAGAACTTCAGGATTAAAATAAGCCATGGGCATTCAAACACAAACCTAGGTACCAGGGTTCTTTTGCGGCATATGAGGTGGCACCACCAGATCATGTGGGAAAATTGAACTGGCTAGCATTACCAATCAGTATAGGTATGTCCTCCTTCTCCCATTCTTCTTTGTGGCAGCCAGCCCGCATCCCCAAGTAGTACAGTGTCCTTGTCATCATCATCATCAGCTGCTACTTCTCTTGCTCAGACTATTCCTCCTCCTTGACATCCATTATGGAATGTGTGGTCCTGAGAGAACTATTCATCATGACCATCAATTAGCTTATATGCAAGCTGAACTCGCACCTGGCCAAGTTGCTGTTGGTTCAGTCATACCGTCAGTCATACCATTCCATACCGTATGGCTGCTGCCAACATGCCACTGCCTTGCTACCATCATGTCCCAGACTGTTTGGCTTCTGCTACTTACATCATACCACTGCTGACATGATGCCACTGCCGCTCTATGCTTTCCTGTCAACATGTTCTGCACCATCTGGCTGTTAATCCCCTACTGCCAGGGGAGTAGCGAGGTGGACAGCCAGGGCATATACCCAAGATGCAGATGTTGGGGGGTCCACCTGCCAGGCAGTTACTCTACATAGTTAAGCAGGGAACTGTCCACTCAAAGCCACAAGGTTGGCATAACTACTGTGAGGGGAACAAAGGTGGTCATAACTACTGTGAGGGGGCACACAGGTGGGCATAACTACTGTGAAGGGGCACAAAGGAGGACATACTGAAACTACTGTGAGGGGGCACAATGTTGGCATTGGTACTGTGAGAGGACACAATGTGGGCAATAGTACTGTGTGGTAGCACTAAGGGGAAATGCCCTAGATTACCCTGTTATACATTGGGATTGCTCTGTCTTACAGGGCCAGCGCAGCGCCCCCTGCTGGGGATTTAACAGGGGCAGTTACCATCCCTTCCGTAAGTGATTATTCTTTTTGCTCTTTCTCCACAGGGACCTTGTTCCAGATACAGCAAACATCACACCGACACACCAGCAACACCCTGGATGAGGTAGGACCAGTTGGTTCTTTAATTTAATACAAGGTGTATTGTAAGTGGGACTGGGTGAGCACAGTTACACATTGGGTGGAGTTAGAGGATTGGTTTAATGTAAAAAAAAAATTGCCACACCGCTGAACTTTTCACTCTTTATGTTAAATTTGTCAAGTGTGGGGGAGGGGGCTAATACTAAATCCTTACCCCGGGTGCAAGAAAACTTATCTACACGTCTGCCTACTATCACCATTATCAATTCCACACAGCTGCCGCTAGTAATACTGTTACTACCCCTAAACAACCGATCCAATGTCTGTTCCATGGTATACTGTTACTGCTACCACTACTTCTGCAGCTACATGCCATGATTACCCTATACAGTACACACTGTACTCTGGCTGCTTCCAATTAAGCACTTCACTTCCGGGCCATTTACCCCCTTCCTGACAAGACCTCATTTTGCAAATCTGACATGTGTCACTTTATGTGGTAATAACTTTGGAAAACTTTTACTTATCCAAGCCATTCTGAGATTGTTTACCTAGGCTTGGATAAGTAAAAGGCTTAGGCATGAGCGAAACTGAACTGTAAAGTTCGGGTTCGTACTGAACATTACGGTTTTTCAGACCGGGACCAGGTTCATTGTTCGGCGATTTCTTCCCACTTTTTGAAAGACTGCAGGGCAACCAATCAACAAGCGTTTCCCTACTTTGCCCTAAGAAGTCATCACAGCCATGCCTACTATTGGCATGGCTGTGATTGGCTAAATGCAGCATGTGACCCAGCCTCTATTTAAGCTGGAGTCACGTAGCGTCGACGTCACTCTGCTCTTCTCAGTGTCAGGATATGATGCTGCTGTTTCTGTGAGTGACAGGATAGGGAAGAAATCTGTTGAACTTGGTGGTGTTAACTCTTCAAACTACAGCAATTATTGAGGGTGCTATGCTACATATTTGTACCCAGCCCTGAGCCCAGTGATACTGCAAAATAATTTTTAATCCATCTGTTACTGAGGTGTGGGGGGGTCGGCGGCTATTTTAGCAACTGCAGTGTCCTTAGAACTGCATTTGACCTGCATGTGTGCCAGCCTGCCAGGGACATCAGTCTAATTATTTTTTGGTAGATCAGTGGAGGAAAAATTCATTTTTCTGGCAGGTCAAGTACCCCTACCGCTGAAAAACCTACCACAGAGCAAGTTTGCATACAACACTGAAAAACCTATTTTAAAATTTTGCGGTGAAAAAGGCATTTCTGTAGTTGGGGGAATAAACCTGTACTGTTGTGCCACAGAGCAGTTTTACATACAACGCTGAAAAAACTGTTTTTTTGCCCTGCATTCCTGACTGGGAAATAAATGCTGTAAATTAGGTGGCGTTCAGATTGTTGGCCGATCTGTACCCATTATTTCTTTCAAAGTACCCCTGCACTGCATAACAGACAGGGAATTTAGTTCATTACAATTGGCGGTTACATTGTTGCCTGACATAAAGCCTTTTCTGGCTTCAAAACCAAAGGTAGTTGCCAACAACGTTTTTTTTTTTTTATAAATTGGGGTAGACCCCAAAACATTGGGAAATATAAAAAGAAAACAAAGAGTAAGTGCGATGTGGTATAACAATGGTTGGGTGATGCCGGTATACATGTCTATTTTGCATAAGGTACGAACAAGTCATGTGGAATCCATGCCTGTTTCTTTTTAATGAACGTGAGATTGTCCAAGTTGGCTATTGACAGGCGGCTGCGCTTGTCTGTTATAACGCCCCCAGCCATGCTAAACACGCGTTCAGACAATACACTTGCTGAGGGCAGGCCAGCACCTCCAGGGCGTAAAGGTGAAGCTGAGGCCATGTCCCCAATTTGGAGACCCAGAAGTTGAATGCGGCAGACCCAGTGGCATAGCTAGAAATGACTGGGCCCAACAGCAAATTTTTTAATGGGGCCCTCTCTCCCAGTAATTTTTTCACAACCTCATGCTTTCATGCTGCCCCCATTTCTGTGGCTACTAAAGATCGTTCTCTCAGACCAGGCAGCTGTTCCATCCGTTTTCAACACTGTCAACACTGTCCATCACGTACCATGTGATTGGACCATGTGATGTGACATCATCACAGGTCCTTTAGACTACAGCTAAAGCTTGAAGAGAGAAGAGAGATCGCCAACTACGCGATCAAGTGGCTAAGGTAAGTTAAGTTTTCTTATTTTTAACCACTTAATCAACATTCTACAAAGCATTCTTTATTGAGAATGCTATTATTTTCCCTTATAACCATGTTATAAGGGAAAACAATAAAATCTCCAGAATACTCAACCCGAAACTGGACTTAAGTGATGAAGTCCGGCTTCAGGTCTGGGTACCAAACATGGCGATTTTTCCAAAGCGCGTGCAAAACGCATTACAAAAGTTTGCACAAGTGCGGAATAATCGTGCATATTCCCGAAACGCACCCGCATCCTATCTGGGCGCCAAACATGACGCCCGTGTGAAACATGACTTTTTGTGATGTAAGGTGCCAAAAATGTTTTTTGTTTACACAGTTTTTATTTTTATTTTTATGGTGTTTATCGGACGGGGTGAATCACGTGATATATTTATATAGCCAGTCGTTACGGACACAGTAATACCAAATATGTCTATTATATATATTTATTTCTATATTTTTTCTTTATGTAATTACTTAATTGGAGATTTCTTTTTTTTATATGTAAAACCTTTTTTTTTTTTTAAGACTTTATTTTTTTATTTTTATGTTATTTTACACTTTGCGTCGCCGATAAGGTCATACAAGACCTCTGGGGGACATTAAACTTCACTTTTTTTTTTCCCCTTATTGATTTCTCCTGTAACTGGGGCTGACATAGTAGCCCCAGTTGCAGGGGAAATACACCCCCCAGAGAGGCTGGACAGCAGAATACAACACTGTACAGCCTCAGTCCAGGGCTGATCAAGGTCTATGAAAGACCCGACAGCTTCTGCACTTCCTCAGCCTTGGTGGTCACATGATCACTGGGCCGAAACAGGAAGCGCACAGCGCTTCCTGATCTGTATACACAGTGCTCATTGAGCGCTGTGTATACAGAGATCTAGAAGGCAGGGACACCTGGGAACTGTCCCTGCCTTCTTTCTGGGGTGCCCTGCCTATTAGCATGCAGCTACCATCTCTGAATGGACGTTCCAGAACGTCCAGTCAGAGATAAAAATCCACACATAGGAAATTTATATGGTTAAAATAATTTTTCTAGGCAAAAATTTGTAAAAAATAAATAAAAATAAAATAAAAGAGTTAATAGCCAGGGACCCAACTTGCTCATGCTAGCTTTCAGGAGCTTTATTTCTGCCCCATACATGCACAGAGCTCCCGATTAATGTCAGCACTAAGCATCATACATGTTTGTGCTGTTAAGTTAGAAATTTGTTTGTAGAAAATGAATTTTGAGCTAAATTTTTTTTTCCATCAGGTGTTTGATGAAGAAAGACAAGGGGTTTATAAACTCCTACTATCTCTCAGATGCACTTCCTGAGGGTTGTAACTGGGTGAGCTCTTTGCACTCATTCACATGGTGCAGTACTGCGTGTCTGCCATTGCTGCCTCATTGCTCTACTGGTGGGGCGGTGGGACCCAGAGCCAAGGAGGCTTTGCTGCACAGTGGGGTTGCTGTGTGGCTCCTGGGTCCCGCCGTCTGCTGCCGATGCGGTGCTGGGGCGCCGGTGGTCGCCGCGCACAACTGCGCCATTTATAGGTTAGAGTAGTTTCCCACTTGTAGAGGCTTCCTTGTCGTGGTAAGTGGGCCTATGCTCTTTGATCAAACTGTATACTAATGCCTCTTTTGCACAGCATACAATGTATTACAAATTGGGCGGATATGCCACGTAATTATGCTGAGACAGTCGTTATATCAAAAGCATAGTGTTGAGGATATGCAATCCAGATTCACTCTCCAGTATATATATGAAGAAAGCAGCATGCTTTGGAAATGTGCTACATGAATAAAGCAACTGTGGTATCCTTTGCATCTCAACCTGCTTCTTTTTTCTACCTATTGTAAGTTGCTCCCTATAAGTAAAAGTCCAACTTTTTAAGAAGGGGACATAATAAGGGAAAATAGCCAAGTTAAGGCCTCTTTCACACGGGCGAGTTTTCCGCGCGGGTGCAATGCGTGAGGAGGACGCATTGCACCCGCACTGTATCCTGACCCATTCAGTTCTATGGGGCTGTGCACATGAGCGGTGATTTTCACGCATCACTTTTGCGTTGCGTGAAAATCGCAGCATGTTCTATATTCTGCGATTTTCACGCAACGCAGGCCCCATAGAAGTGAATGGGGATGCGGGAAAATCGCAAGCATCCGCAATCATGTGCGGATGCGTTGCGATTTTCCCGCATGGTTGCTTAGCAACGGGACCCAATCTCTATTATTTCCCCTTATAACATGGTTATAAGGGAAATAATAGCATTCTTAATAAAGAATGCATTGTTAAATGATGAGGAAGGGGTTAAAAATAATAAAAGTTAACTTACCTTAGCCACTTGATCGCGTAGTCGCGATCTGTCCTCTCTTTCCCTGCAGCATCGATGATCTAAAGGACCTGTGATGACGTCACATCACATGGCCCAATCACATGGTCCATCACTATGGTGATGGAGCATGTGATTGGTCCATGTGACCATGTGACATCATCCAAGGTCATAATCACTATCCTCAGGCTGTGGATAGTGCTTAAGGACCTTGGATGATGTCACGTGGTCACATGGACCAATCACATGCTCCATCACCATAGTGATGGAGCAGGTGATTGAGCCATGTGATGCTGTGACATCATCACAGGTCCTTACATCTTTCAAGCTAACGGAGAGGAGGCCGGGCTTCGCGATCAAATGGACCAGGTAAGTTATGATTAGTTTATTTTTTTAACCCATTCTGCACCGGGTTCAACATTAGGGAGATGGCCAAGGGTATTATTTTACATTATAACTATGTTATAATGTGAAATAATACCAGCGGGACAATTTCTGACCCAAACATGCACTTCTGTGAAGAAGTGCAGGTTCGGGTCTGGGTACCAAAAGTGCCGATTTTTCTCCCGCGCGTGCAAAACGCATGACAGCGCTTTGCACTCGCAGGGAAAAATCGCGGCAATTCCCGCAACGCACCCGCACTGTTTGACGGAGTGCACCCGCAACGCCCGTGTGAAAGGGGCCTAAATGTCCAACCATAGCTGGTTTGGGTTGCTTGGCCTCAGAGTAAAATTCTGGCTGGCCGAGTGCGTTACCTTGGATGCAGCTTAGGCAGGATGCTGTCTCTCCTTAAGACCTCATGCACCCGACCGTATGTGTTTTGCGTAAGCCCAAAAAAACGGATGACGGACCGTTTTTTTTTTGCGGATTCATTTTTTTTGTAATAATGCCTATCCTTGTCCGCAAACGTGAAAAAAATAGGACATGCTCTATTTTTTTGATGGAATGTAAACACGGACCACGGATGTGGAACAAAAACGGTTGACCATCCGCATTTTTTGACGGACCCATTGAAATGAATGGGGAAGCATCCTATCCGTGAAAAAAAAAACGGAACGGAGACTTATTGACAATGATCCGTGGGAAAATAATATGCAAATAGGTATTTCTCAGGGAAAGTGAGCCATCAAAGCTAGCACCACCTTTTGGAAAGGCTCCCTTTGAGTCCAACTTTTTAATAAGCATTGGGACACAACAAGAGAAAATAGGGTAAAGGTGGCACTAGAATGATGGATCTTTCCCTGGGAGATTTCTCTTTACATATTATTTTCCCATGGAACATTTGCAATAAGTCTCTTTACACAGCTGGTCTCATTAAGGAGAGCCAGCACCCTGCATAAGCTGCATCTAATGTGTCACACTCAGTCAGCCAGAATCCTACTCCATTCTGAAGATTAGTGATGAGTGAAGTTATTGAAAATTCACTTAATGACAAATGACTTTGTCATGAAGCATATTTCCTTGTATGTAGTGATTTAAATCCCAGAGCAAAATCTCACACATTGATGTGATGTCGTCACCGTGCACAAGATTTCATGCAGTATCTTAAATCAAGATGGCCACTGTTGCCTCATCACGAACAAATGGATGAGATGAGTATGATTATAAAAATATTTTTTTTACTGCCATTACAGGGAAAATTGATTCATTACGACGGAGCACAAGGAAAATTGGCTTTGCGGTGAATTAAATTTTTTCTTAAATTCAGATCAAAGTCCACTCAAGATACTTTGATTGTCTAAACACTACTGATGATATTTAGATTGGATCGATATTGTGTTTGGCATATATTCCCTTGTCATGTCACAAGGATTGTTATAAAGTCAGACTTTGGCTCATAGGGAGTCAGTTACATAAGGAGTCGCTGGCGAGATATCTTTTGGCATATTATTTTCCCATGGAGCATTTCCAATAAATCTCCATACGCAGCTATTTGTTTTAACCCCTTTACACCCAGCGCCGTACATGTACGGCGCTGGGTGGGTGTTTAAAGATGGCACCCACTGCGGGCACCATAGCGGCGGGTGGCCGTCTGCTTCTTTTAGCAGACACCCGCAGCTAATGTCCGCAACCGGCCGATCACGGACATTTAACACCTCAGATGCCGTGGTCAATCCTGACCAATGCATCTGAGCGTGCTTAAAACCGAAAGCTTTAGGCTACGTTCACACGACGACATTTGTCGCGCGACAAATAGGACACAACTTCACTGCAACATTTGTCGCGCAACATTTTGTCGCACTATTGTCGCGTAACAATTTTTATAATGGGAGTCTATGGTGTCGCATTGCAACATGCGACATGCTGCGACTGCGACGCGACAGTCGCAGAAAAACCCATTTTGAATCGCAGTCGCAGAATGTTACATGTCGCAATGCGACACTATAGACTCCCATTATAAAAACTGTAGCGCGACAATAGTGCGACTTTTTGTCGTGTGACAAATGACGTTGTGTGAACGTAGCTTTAGGTTGTGCTCTGGCTCCCCCGTGCAGCGATAGGAGGAGCCGGAGCATGTATGCAGCAGCCCTTGTCTTTACGAATGACACAAGGCTGCTGCATAGTATTTCCTTTGGAGCCCTTTCCTGTAATAGGGCTCAATAGGAAAGTAATAAAGTCATCATAAATTCCAATGCAAGTGCATTAAAGTCTATGATAATAGCAATCAGATGACTGCATGTTATTGTTCCCCTGGGGAACTATAAAAAAGTTTAAAAAAGTAACAAAAAATAAAAATAAATAAAAAACTAAAATTCAAATCACCCTTTTCCCAAAATAAAAAATAAAAGAACTAGATAAAAAAATACACATCATAGGTGTCGCAATGTGTGAAAATGCCCATAGTATAAAAATATTAAAATATATTCCCCAACAGCAAAACGGAAAAAAGCGTCCAAATGGCTGATTTGCCGTTTTTTGTTGCTTTATTTTCTACAAATAATTAAATAAAAAGTGATCAAAAAGTTATACACACCCCAGAATGGTATCAATGAAAAGTTCAGATCACCCCGCAAAAAATGAGCCCCCAAACAGCTCCGTACACATAATTTCAAAAACGCTATAGGGGTCAACAAATTTTTTTTTCCCACATTTAAATTTTGTTATCCCTATCAAAACGCAAGAAAAACTATACATATAAGGTATCACCGGATTCGTACTGACCTGTATAATAAAATTAACTGGTCAATTTTATTTTTTTACATCGTAATAAAAAAAAAAAACTTAAAACTGTGGTGGAATCGCTTTTTTGTTTTTTTGAAATTTCACCCAATTTGGAATTTTTTTTCTGCTTCCCTCTACATCATATGCAATATTAAATGCTTTATTTGGAAAGTAGTACTTGTCCCGCAAAAAACTAGCCCTCATATGGCTATGTGAACAGACAAATAAAAAAGTTATGTCTTTGGAAAGGCAGGGAGCACAAAACAAAAATACAAAAAAAAAACAAAACAAAAAAACTCTGGGCTTGAAAGGGTTAAGGAAAGCCAGTAACCTGCTTAAACAATTAATTTTAATAATACCCCAGTAGGCAATTTTGACTATCCAATTCAATGATATCTCTGATCTTTTACTCAGAGTAGAGAGAAGCTACAAAAGTTTAATTCATACTCTTGATGAGCCAGTGCATCGATGTGTTGCTGGAACAGTGCTCAGAATTCAAAGGGAACTGTGGTGGCACTGCACATGCACAGAACAGATTAAAGGCTACATGCACACGACAGTTGTTTTTTGCTGTCCGCAAATCGCAGATCCGTCTGCCTTTTTTTTTCACATCCACATCTGTTCCGTGTGTCCGCAAATTTTGTAGATTGTGTTTCCGTGTGTCTTCCGGTTTTTTTTTGCGGATCCGAACCAGTTGCGGATCTTGAACCAGTTTCTTAAAGTACCTGTAAAAATGCCCTGGTTTCCAAGCAACCATCCGCAAAAAAAAACTGATGCGGATGACAAACGGATGGCTTCCGTTGGTCATCCGCATTTTTTGCGGACCCATTGACTTCTATGGGTCCGCAAACCATTTTTTACGGACAAGAATAGGACATGTCATATTTTTTTGCGGACGTGAAATGCGGACAGCGGACGCAGACAGGCAACGGAAGAGGCATCCGCATTTTTAACGGATCCATAGAAATGAATGGGAAACCATCGGATCTGCAAAAAAAACGGAACGGAGGCCGCAAAAAAACACTGGAGTGTGCATGTAGGCTAATGCTGTGGATCATTTCATTACATTCAAATTACATGTTACTAGTTTATTATTTTATGAAAATATCCAATATTACTACCCCAATTTTAAAAATAAACATACATATATTTTCTCTAGAATCAAATGTAATGCAAATGTATTTTTGATTGTATCTGTGTTAACATGTGACATTTTAGTTCTGGGTTTATACTGTAATACTGTTTTGGGCTATTGTTTTCTATTGTTTTAGAATTTGTTCTGTACTATTATGATTGATTACTGCACAGATTTTTTATTCATAATTATATAATTTTTATATCAGAATACAAATATTAAGCAGGTATTTTTCCTATGCATAATGACTTGTCGTAAAAAGCAATTATTCTACCATGATATGGAAAGTAAAATGTAACAATTTAGACAAAGTATTTTTTATTGGAAATGAAAGGTTTGGTATATGAAAAAAAAATATGGTATTTTCTGGAAACAATTATTAGCAATATTTCCTTTGTGCCAATAGTAAAAAATAATGATTGTGGGAAGTTTAAATTGGTGCATTTGCTTTAAAATAGTAAAAACGAAATGAAGACTATTAATTTATTGGAACTCTGTGATTTTCATCCTGATTAGGAAATGATGATGAGAAGTGAAAGATACATGACACTGATCAATGTCTGCATCAAAATATAATTTATATTCTTGAGAATTCCCCGTCACTGAAGAGTAGTTCTAAATTAATTGTTAAATAACTGTAGTAAATCTATGACAAATGTGAATACAGAAGCAAAATTACAGTACAATAATAAATTCAAGATCACATTTTCTTGGTAACTCATTATCCTACTGAAATGCATAGAAGAATTTTGGACACTGTAACAAGACTAATATCCCATGACAAATCCAAAATTTGAGCAGAATATTCTGTAATCTATCATCAGCTCTGACTTTAGTGTTTAGTCTCTCTTTAAGTAATAGAGATTGCCAATTTTTTGTATAAACAGGAAACTTCACATAACACCTCCTACCCAACACCTTTTCCTGATGCTGTGTGTCATAGTGCTTAGCTGTCAGTACTAATTGTTGTTTATTCAATGACGGGATTTGTTTGCTGATTTTCAGTATTTGCTTTGCACACATTTGTAAATATAAACCCTTATTCAGCATCAATTAAGAAATAAGTTCTAAGGATCAGTGTTAATGAAAATTGGTATGAGTGCATGTTCCAGATTCGTAGATTACTAGTTTGTCAAGTGTTTTATATCATTTATGTGGCACAAAAAAAAAAATCAACATTTTTATAAACAGCAATGTGCTTCTGGTGAACAATTAAACTGCATGGGGATGAATAATCATAGTAATGATCATTTATCCTCATACAAAAGTGATGAATGCTGCATGTGAAGGCATCTAGTAAGTGGACAATAAACGGAAATGAATGTTACTAGAACATCTTTTCCCAATCATTACACACTCTATCGGTCATGTGAAAGGGCTCTTAGTTAGGTGCTGAATATTACTACTGAATTATCCTCTATGGCCACCAGTAAGGAGAACATATATGTATAAATTCATGGCTCGTAAAGTAACGTAGTACTTGTACATGTGGTGGAAAAAAGACATGTTGATCTAAATTCAGCATTTAAAAGTGTTTTAATACTGATGACCTATCCTCTAGATAGGTCATCAGTATCTGATTGGTGGGGGTCCGACACCCAGGACAGCTCAGCTGTTTGAGAAGGCACCAGCATTCCTGTGAGCACTGTGCCCTTTTCCGTGCACACCAAGCACAGGAAAGCCATTTACAATTGAAAAAAAGTAAAAAATAAATAAAAAAATAGACATGTAATAGTATCCACTGTGTCCATAATGATCACGTGATCTACCCTGGCAGGTGAATGCTGTAAAAAACTATATATAAATATATAAAAACTATGCCAAAACAACCTCTTTTGGTCACCTATCCTCACAAAAAGCATTATATTCAGTGATCAGAAAGTCATATGCACCCCAGAATGGTACCAATGAAACCATCACCTCATCCCACAGAAGATGAGCCCTCACACAAGACCATCACTAGAAAAATTAAAAAAATATGGCTCTCAGAAAATGACAACACAAAACATGATGTTTTTTACAAAAACAAAACATATTAGGTATTGCTGTCTCTGAAATGACCTTCCCTATAAAAATATCACATGATCTATACCATTGAGTGAACAGTGGAAAAACGAGTGCCTGGACAAGATAAAAAAAATATATGAATTGGTATCTCTGTAATCGTACTAACCTGCATAATAAAGACATGTCATTTTTCCCACACTATGTATGCTGGAATAACAAAACCCAAAATGCAATGGCAAAATTGCTGCCTTTTCTTTATCTAACTTCCCAAAAAGTTAAATAAAAAGTCATCAAAAAGTTGTATTTGCCCCAAAATAGAACCAACAATAATGACTCTTCCCATAAAAATAAACCCTGAAACAGCTCTGTTGAGAGAAAAATGAAAAGTATATTGTACTCAGAAGACGGCTTTATTCCTACAGTACTCCAGAGGCTGTTCAAAAGCAAGATGGCACCTGTAAAAAATCTATCAAAATCTGTGCTGCAAAGCTAAAAGCCTTTACCTTTTGAATTCTGAAACATACCCAGTTATTTATGTGCTAAACATCTGTTTGGTAAAAATGCTCACCCCGACCCTTAATAAATAACTTGAGGGGTGTAGTTTCTAAAAGGGTGTGACTTCTCAGGGCTCTTTTACTCTGATGACCTGTGGTATGTCCAGGCAAAAGATTAGTGCCACATGTAGGGTGTTTATAAAACCAGGAAGCAAATCATAATGACAAGAGTTCTTGCTTTTCACATGGGCACATGATGGGCACAACATATTCGGCACTGATATGGCGTATCTAAGGCAAAATTTCTATTTTCACTTTGTACCATCTGCTGTATATTAGTGATGAGCGAGCATTCTCGGCTGAATATCTATTCGGCTCGAGCATCACTATGCTCGGTACATGGCGGTACTCGGCCAAGTACCGCATGTGCTCGAGAGAAATACTCGCGTCTCCACCCCGCACGCTTTGCGGGTTTTAAGCAGCCAATAAAGGTGCAGGTAAGTACTGCCCTCCCTGTAATGCTAGTAGCCATGTTGGCTGCTGGCATTACAGTGATTTGCTGGCCAAAATGTGTCATTGGGTGCTATATAGCACCCGATGACACACGTTTAGCTCAGACATAGACAAGGAGAGCAGAGCGGAGGAAGAGAAAGACAGTGTAGGGAGCGATTTTCACAGTTTTTATTCAGAGAGCACTTTTCCAAGATCCAAAAGTCCTTTTAAGGACTACTCTGTGTGTGGGTGTGTTTTCGAGCAGCCAGCTATTTAGCTCCTGCAGTCTCAGGGACAGTGCTTCGGAAGGGACAGGTAGTGCAGGGAGAGACATTTGCTGTTTTTACTACCAAAAGCTTTTCAACGACCCCAAAGTCCTTTTATTGACTACTGTGTGTGTTTGACAGGAGCAAGATATTTTTATTTTATTAGTGACATATACTGTACATCATCTGCAGACTGTGTCTTTAATAATCTGCCCCACATCTAGTGTCCATAATCTGTGGTGTTCTTTAACCAAAACTGTTTAACATCTCCAAACAGTTTCTGTATTACAAATTTCAATAATCTGGGCCACATCTAGTGTCCATAATATGTGGTGTTCTGTAACCAATACTGTAGAACATCTGCAAACAGTTTCTGTATTACAAATTTCAATAATCTGGGCCACATCTAGTGTCCATAAATTGTGGTGTTCTGTAACCAATAGTGTAGAACATCTGCAAACAGTGTCTGTATTACAAATTCCAATAATCTGAGCCAAATCTAGTGTCCATAATCTGGGGTGTTCTTCAACCAACACTGTATAACATCTGCAAACAGTTTCTGTATTACAAATACCAATAAGCTGGACCACATCTAGTGTCCATAATATGTGGTGTTCTGTAACCAATACTGTAGAACATCTGCAAACAGTGTCTGTATTACAAATTCCAATAATCTGGACCTTATATAGTGTCCATATTCTGTGGGTTTCTGTGACATATACTGTCCTGTATCCAAAAACTGTGTCTTTAGCGGACAGTAAAACAATCTGCGCCACATCTAGTGACAAAACCATTAATATGAAGAAGGAGAACACTAAGGGACGGGGAAGTGAGTGTGATTGTGATGCCCTGGGCGCAATGAAACTGTGCCTGCTGCCAGTGCACCAGAAAAAAAAAAAAAAAACATTCACCATACCCAGCTTCATGTTCAACTTAGCTGGGCGGCACAGGACAACACTGTCCAAGTCGGACCAGTGTGAACAGTTGGTTGGTTGGATTGCTGAAGATAATGATTCCAGTCTCTTAAGCATTACCCTCTCGTCCAGTCTCTGTAGCCAAGAGTCTGGTCAACCGAATCCTCACTCTGATCATCCTTACTCCCACCATGGAGAGGCTTGCCAAACAAGTGATCCCACACTCAGATATTACGAGGAGCTCTTTCCAACGCTACTATTAGATTTGGCCCTCGCATCCAGCACACTTGAAGAGGTACCTGAGATATTGTGCCCTGATTCCCAACCTCTTGAGCCTTTACAGTCTCAAGAAGATGACGGTGGTGAACAGCAGTAATTCATTCACGAGGTGGATGATGATAAGACACAGTTGTCAATCACTGAGTTTGGGGTTAGGTCAAGTCAGGAGGATGAGAAGATTGTTGTAGATAGTCAGGCGGCACTTCTAGAGGTATGGGTGCACGGTCAATGGGCGTCGCCCCAAATACTTCAGTGAAGAACGGAACTGGCACTGTTCTTCACAGGAGGGTGAGAAGAGTGAGGAAGTGGAAGAGGAGGTGGTGGACGATGAGGTCACTGACCCAACATGTGAAGATGAAAAGCCGAGCGAGGACAGCAGTACAGAAGGGGAGGGATCCGCAGAACCGTAACAGTCTGGAAGAGGCAGTGGGGTTGCAAAAGGGAGAATTCGGCCCACACCAAACAGGCCCGCAACCATTACACTGAGCACCCCATGTGTAAATCTACCTTGCCAAGGGGTAGGTGTTCCGCAGAATGGCACTTTTTTGAGCATCCAAGCACCCTAATAGGTGGGCTGAATGCCTGGGTCCACAATCTGGCTCTGCGAGTCACACCACTGGTTCTTCTTCCCCTGTGTTACGCACTGCTGGCGAATCCCCTGTCGAAGGTACAGGCTCGGATGCCCCTAGCCATGCACCTGGACCTTCACATGAACCGTCAGCAACAACATCCACTTCAGTGTCCCAGCGCAGCATCCAAATGTCAACAGGCCATAGCACTAAATGCGCAACTTTCGAAACTACTGGCCCATATAATGTTGCCATTTAGGCTTGTGGAAACTGAGGCCTTCCGCAGCCTTATGTTGGGGGCCGTCCCTCGGTATGCAGTCTCCAGCCGCCACTATTTTTCACGGTGTGCCATGCCCGCCTTACACCAGCATGTGTCCCAGAACATCTCCCGTGCCCTGACCAATGCATTTACTAGGAAGGTTCACTTCACCTCGGACATATGGACAAGTGCTGGTGGTCAGGGATGCTACAGGCCGGGAGTGAATCGTACCCTGAGATGGCACAGATGCTACTCACGCCCAGGATTGTGAGCCCTAGGTCCATCAAGGTCTCCGCCAGCAGCTATTTTACTGGCTCCAACCCCCACTTCTCCTCCTCCTCCTCCTCCTCCTCCGCCGCCTCCTCCTCCACTTCCACCTCCAGCAGCAGTCAGCCATCAGTCGCTAGCTGGAAGCAGTGTAGCACTGCTGAGGGTAAGTGTCAACAGGCCATGCTGAAGCTGATCTGCTTAGGGGACAAACCGCACACTGCCGCAGAGCTATAGCAGGGTATAAGGGAACAGACCGAGCTGTGGCTCTCGCCACTCAACCTACAACCAGGCATTGTTTTGTCTGACAATGGACGTAACTTGGTGGTGGCTTTGGAGCTTGGCAACCTGACACACCTTGCCATACCTTGCCCACGTCTTAAACATGGTTCAGCGGTTTCTCAAAACCTACCCCAAGCATGTGTGCCTATTTCTGCAATCACCTACAGCTTCATCTGGTCGGTCAACACTGCAGCAGCGCTTGCAGCTCCCAGCTCACCGACTGTTGTGCGACATGAGCATGCGCTGGAACTCTATATTCTACATGTTAGCTAGGCTTTGCGAGCAGCAGAGGGCAGTTGTGGAATACCAGCTGCAACATTGTTGTTGCCTTTTGAGTCAACTGCCACTATTCACAAGCGAGGAGTGGGCATTGATGTCAGACCTCTGTGAGGTTTTAAAAAAAATTAATGAATCCGCACAGATGGTTAGTGGCGATAATGCTATTATCAGCGTAATCATCCCACTGCTGTGTCAACTCAAACGATCGCTGCTCATAATAAAGGAGGACGCTCTGAATGTGGCAGATGAGGAAATGGGGGAGGAAATTAAACAGGGTCATAGCCAGACCACCCACAGTTCGTCTTCTCAGCGCGAACTGGACCATGAAGAGGAGGAGGAGGAACTGGAGACAGTTGCCTCTGCTACAGAGGGTAGTACCCTTGGAACTTTAATTCCATCTGTTCAGCGTGGATGTGCAGAAGAGGAGGATGAGGAGATGGAGAGTCATCTTGATGACGATATCGACGTCTTGGCTGTTGGTACTCTGGCACACATGGCTGACTTCATGTTAGGCTGCCTTTCCCGCGACCCTTGCGCCATACCCTTTTTAGATAACACGAATTACTGGGTGTTAACCCTTCTCGACTCTTGCTACAAAGAGAACTTCTCATCTCTCATTCTTGTGGTGGAAAGGATGATTAAAACGGTGCAATACTAGAAGGTACTTGTTGAGAGATTGCTCCAAAATATTCCATCTGACAACGCGGCCGGCAGAGTTTGTACTGCCTTAGGCAACCGAGGAAGGGAGACAAGGCGAACACACAGCAGTTCCAACAAAGCCAGGACAACACACTCCAAGGCATGGGACACTTTCATGACACTCCACCAGCAACCTCACCCTGAAGCGCAGCCTAGTGCTACATGGAGGGAAAAGTTTTGGAAGATGGTAAAGGAATACATAGCAGACCGTGTCAGTGTCCTAAATGATCCCTCAGTGCCTTACAACTACTAGGTGTCCAAGCTGGACATGGGGCACGAACTTGTGCTCTACGCCTTGGAGGTTCTGGCCTGCCCTGCAGCCAGCGTTTTGTCTGAGCTTGTATTTAGTGCTGTTGGTGGCATTACAACAGATAAGCGTATCTGCTTGTCAACTGCCAATGCTAACAGGTTGACTAAGATAAAAATGACCACTAAACACACCAATAGCTGACCTCAGAGAGACCAGCTACAAAAACGCTGCAGAGCCTCATTTAAGAGTCTCAACACAGCGATCCGAAGTGCAAAGTTCCCTGGGAAACAGTAGATACAAATGAACAAGGCCTCGATTTCCCCTGACTTCTGACGACTCCAGTAGAGGAGAGCTGAGCTGATGATGAACATAAAGGCAATTTCAATCTATAATTTAAAATTGTACTCAATCTACTGTAGTGTATTCCTGTGCACCTTTTCCACCACAAAAAAAGGGTATATGGTTGAATTTTGTTTTCTCCTCCTCCTCCACTTCCATATTGTATATATTCCCTGCACTCTAAATTTATATTTATAGCGTCAGCTCAACTGCAGGCCCTCAACTCAAATATTTTTGAAAGGGTCAGCTGAACTGCATGCACTCGCATATAATGTTTTGAGCATCAGCTGAACAGCATGCACTCACATATAATGTTTTAGAGCGTCAGCTTAACAGCATGCACTCACATATAATGTTTTAGAGCATCAGCTGAACAGCATGCACTTGCATGTAATGTTTTAGAGTGTCAGCTCACCTGCAGGCACTCGCATATAATGTTTTAGAGCATCGGCTCACCAGCAGGCACTCGCATATAATGTTTTAGAGGGTCACCAGCAGGCCCTTTCTCCAAATGTTTTTGAGGGTCACCACCAGGCCACCAATCATGATTTTTCAAGGGTGTGTATGATGCCCTCCTTTGTGTAATAAAGGGTGTACTAGAGTGCCGGTTCCTTGTAATTTTTGGCAGCCCTTTCACTTAGTGCATAGGCTTTGAGTGTAGGAGTCCCACTACCTGAACAATTGTACCACAATGTGAATGAGGCCCTCCTTTATGTGATAGACAGGCTGTTTTGGAGTGCCTCTTACTTGTAATTTTTGGCAGCACTTTCACGTTATATACAATTTAATATACAGGAAAGAATGTTTCCTAAGAATTTTTCCTGTGAAATTGATTTTTTTTTGGGGGGGTTTGGTGTGTATTTTTGTCAGCCTGTAAAAGTGGCGTACAACTCGGACAACATGGTTCCCAGCAGTGACCTGGGAGTCCAAGATGCATCCAGACATCATCCCCATGCAATTCCCGATCCATTTCGGTGGTGTTTCTGTCACTTTCTGAACTTTTCAAATGTAACATAATAACATAGTATATAAGACCGAAAAAAGACATTTGTCCATCCAGTTCGGCCTGTTTCCTACAAGTTGATCCAGAGGAAGGCAAAAAAACCCTGTGAGGCAGAAGTCAATTTTCCCCACTTAATGGGAAAAAATTCCTTCCCGACTCCAATCAGGCAATCAGAATAACTCCCTGGATCAATGACCCATCTCTAGTAACTATAACCTGTAATATTATTACACTCCAGAAATACTTCCAGTCCCCTGAATTCCTTTATTGTACTCACCATCACAACCTCCTCAGGCAGAGAGTACCATAGTCTCACTGCTCTTACCATGAAGAATCCTTTTCTATGTTTGTGTACAACCTTCTTTCCTCCAGATGCAGAGGATGTCCCCTTGTTACAGTCACAGTCCTGGAGATAAAAAAAATGATGGGAGAGATCTCTGTTCTGACCCCTCATATATTTATACATAGATGTTAGATCTCCCCTCAGTCGTCTTTTTTCTAAGGTGAATAACCCTAATTTTGATAACTTTTCAGGGTACTGTAGTTGCCCTATTCCAGTTATTACTTTAGTTGCCCTCATCTGAACCCTCTCCAGCTCTGCTATGTCTGCCTTGTTTACAGGAGTCCAGAACTGTACACAGTATTCCCTATGTGGTCTGACTAGTGATTTGTAAAGTGGTAGGACTATGTTCTCATCACAGGCATCTATGCCCCTTTTGATGCAACCCATTATCTTATTGGCCTTGCCAGTAGCTGCCTGACACTGGTTTTTACAGCTTAGTTTACTGTTTATTAAAATTCCTAGATCCTTTTCCATGTCAGTGTTACAGAGTGTTTTACCATTTAGTATGTAAGGGTGACTTGCATTATTCCTTCTCAAGTGCATAACTTTACATTTGTCAGTGTTAAACCTCTTCTGCCATTTCTCTGCCCAAGCCTTCAATCTATCCAGATCACTCTGTAGCAGAAAACTGTCCTCTTCAGTGTTAATTACTTTACAGAGTTTAGAGCAACCCTAAATACCTTGAGGGGTGCTGTTTTCAAAATGGGATAACTTCTAAGCGCTTGAATTTATTATTTCACCCAAGAACCTCTATAGTTGTTAGCACAGTATGGCCGTCCCTCTAGTGGGGCCCTGAACCAGTTAGGAAAGGTAATTGTCTTTGGCTATTGCCAAGAACCTGTTTCCTTTATGGGATGTACAGCTTTCAGTTTCCCAGTCTATATCTGGGTAGTTGAAGTCCCCCATAATAATGACTTCATTATGATTTGCCGCCTCGACTATCTTGTTCAGTAATAGATTTTCTGTGGACTCTTCGGTGGTATATTAGGTGGTTTATAATAAACTCCTATTAGTATTTTATTATTGTTTTTTTGCTCCATGTATTTCTACCTACAGTGACTCCACATGTTCATGTCCCTCACAGAAGTATTCTCGAAATGGGGGGTTTAGACAGGACTTCACATAGAGGCAGACCCCTCCCCCTCTCCGGTTAGATAATCCTTCTAAACAGATTTTAACCTTTTATATCAACTGCCCAGTCATAGCTATTATCCAGCCATGTCTCAGTTATTCCCACTATGTCATAGTCCGGACGAGGCACCCTTAATAAATAGCTTGAGGGGTGCTATTCTCAAAATAGGATAACTTCTAAGCGCTTGAATTTATTATTTCACCCAAGAACCTCTATAGTTGTTAGCACATGATGTGTAAATTACCACATTGAGCCTCATATTCATTTTTTGTTCTTTTACTTCTGAGCCCTATTGTATGTTTAGGGAAAAAATGAGTGCTACATGTATGGTGTTTTTAAAACCATAAGGCACAGTATAATAGTAAAAGGGCTTGATTTTCATACTGGCATATGCTGGGCACAAAATATTGGACACTGAAATGGAATATCTTTCACAGGTTATGGGGATAGGGAAAACACCAGATACACACAACTACAAATAGACAACAGTCTAGGCCTCAAAAGGTAAAGTGACCTCCTAGTAAACCCTAGGCCTTTCCCTAACTCCTGCCAGTATGAGCAGATCATGATGGTGGAAATACTCATACGCTGTATACCTATGCCCTGGTAAAACTGACCACCCTAGGATAGGTAGCAGTAGATGAGACCGCTGGTTCCTTCCCTGATGAACACACACCAGAGAATAAAAAATAGAGAAGGCAACAAGTACTTAGCTGGCGAGTGGCATTCATGTTGGTCACAGGAACCCACATTGTTTCCTCTGGACCGTAACCCTTACAGTGCATGAGGTACTGAAGAGATCCATGAAGAATACGTGAGTTCACTATCCTGGCAATCTGAAACACAACATTACCATCCACCATGACAGGAGGGGGTGGCAGGGAGGACGGTTCAGTAGGTTCAACATATCTTTTCAGCAATGACTTGTAAAACACATTATGATTCTTCAAAGCCTGCCGAAACTTAAGACGAAAAGCAACCAGATTAATACTGGCAGAGATCTTGTATGGCCCAATAAACCTTGGCCCCAACTTCCAAGAGGTTACCTTCAACTAGTTTCTTGTGGACAGCCACGCAGAATCACTCACTCTCAGGTCCAGACCACTCATACGTCTCTTGTCGACCATATGATTATACTTTTTGCCCATTTTCTTTAAATTGTTTTGAATCTTCCGCCAAATAGATGACAATGAAGCGGAGAATCTTTCCTCTTCAGATATACCAGACGTCTCCGTACCAGAAAATGTGCCAAACTGCGGATGGAACCCATATGCACCAAAAAAGGTGACTTTTCAGTGGACTCCTGTCTATTGTTAATTATGGCAAACTCGGCCAACGACAAAAATGAAGACCACTCTTCTTGATTTTTAGAGACAAAACATCTTACATAAGTCTACAGATGGTGGCGTGGCCTGGCTGCCGATGATGGCAGACGCTTGAAAGAACGGCTCCTGCACCACCAGCGACGATACACAGCACAGCTCTCCCCAGCATCCCTGTTCTGCTCCCAGGACAGTTTACCAGCCCGACCTCATCATGGGGAAGAACAAACAGCCCCAGGCTAAGCTCTCCGTGGCACCCATGGAGGCTTTCTTCAGTAAGGGGAAAGGCAAAGATGGCGCAGCTCTCCTCCCAGGCGCGCGCTCTCCCGCGCCTGCTGAGAGCTCCATGCCGGCACCGGACCCTCTCTCATATTCCCCACCGCATGATACTTTGTCCTCACCTCCAAGGGAACCCTCCTTTCCTCCTACTCCTGAGCACATCAGATTTATGCCAGCCGCAGGAGAGGAACCGGGCAGTCCTCCTCAGTGTCCACCATTATCTTTCTCACCCTCTTCCAGCCATCAGCAGCAGCAACCGAGTCTTGTCACTGATGAAGAGCCACAGGTCAGTGCCTTAACACACTCAGGGGCCCACTCTAAACCACTTGTGCAGCCTGCCCACTTCTAATAGCCCACCTACTAAAGCCACATTAAAAAATATGCTGCTAGCACTGCAAACGTCCCTGCAGCAGGACATTCTAGCAGCCCTCTAGCCATTTTCTAATAGGCTGACAGATATGGAGAATAAGGTGCTCCATGTGGAGACTAAAATGGGCGACTTTGCCACGTCGCAAAACGCGATTATTGATGCACATAATGACCTCGCTGACGAGGTTGCAGCTCTCAAACACAAAATAGCTGATTCTGAGGACAGATCTCGCAGAAACAACCTCAAATTCAGGGGTATACCTGAGGACATACCCCCCCAGCAATTATCCGCTTATATCACCAGGTTGTTTTGCAAGCTTTTGCCGTAGCTTTCTAAGCAGGATCTTGTCATCAATAGGGCCCATAGGGTCCCTCGGCCTAAGCATCTCCACGCTGACGTCCCCAGAGACACTTTGGCGCGAATACACTTTTTTCATGTGAAGGAGGCAATCATGTCTGCTGCCCGGAAAGTGGACACCCTGCCCCCTTTGTTTCAATCAGTTAAGATATTTGCTGACCTTTCTGCTGCCACCCTGCAACAGAGGAGGAAACTTCTAGCTATCACTACCTCTCTACGCCGCTCTGAAATACCCTATCGCTGGGGTTTTCCTCAAAAGCTGTTGACACGCAGAGAGGGTACAACTCATGTTATTTTCTCACTGGAGGAAGGAAAAAATCTTCTTCAAAAATTGAACATTCTGTTGTCCTGGCCAGAGCTCAGAATGTCACCCACGGCTTCGGAAGACCACTGTCCAAGAAAGACTCCCTCCACCTGGGATAAAGATGCCCATTATAGCCGCCCAAGGGATGACGCTTTTCTCGTTCTATCTAACTGCTGCTTGCTGGAACAGTCATTCGCTACTTGTGGGCAAGGGTACTGCGTTCACTGCCGAACCGGTGGCCCCTTCTGGCTGACTATATGTATCCGTCCAGCAGAGACCATAGTTTCTGTTAATGCTGTTTTCACTTATTACAGGTGCAGCCTCTTCCATCAACCTGTCCCGCCGTTGAACTTCTGACCAGTTGGCTTCAGTGCATGAACTTTAGCCCCGTTTGACCTCAGGCTCCCCTTATTGAGTCACTCAGGTGTTTAATGTGGTAATTGATAACTTTGTTCTGGAGCTTTTTGATTTGTCCACCTTGTTTACTTTGTTCTGTGTGTTCATGTCCTTGGTGAGGTTGGTTCCACGGAACCGGATTCTAATTGCAAATATGGGTCTTGAAATAATGTCTTTTAATGTTAAGGGGTTGAACTGCCCACAGAAAAGGACCTTTGTCTGGCAGGATGTGTTATCCTCTAAAGCAGATGTGGTGTGTGTTCAGTAATCCCACTTGCTAAGTGATGCTCACAGGCTTAAACACAGAGCATTTCCCCACATAATACACTCGCACCATTCTTCCAAATCCAGGGGGGTCTTAATAGCGATCAAAAATTCTGTCTCCTATACGCCTCTTACGCAAAAGATAGATTGCAAGGGATGGTTCATCATCTTGGTTTGTTCCATTAATAATATAACATACACGCTGGTGAATATATATGCACCCAACAATCACCAGCCCTTCTTATTTTGTAATAAGTAATGGCGCAGGTTAACACCGTCAAACAAGGCAAAATGATCCTTTATGGCGACTTCAATTCTATTGTTGATCCTTTATTGGACTCCACCAATCCCTCCAGGCATCCTTTGAGCGGGTTGCACTCTCTTATTCAATCAGAGAACCTTATTGACTTATGAAGAGCACAACATAGTACGGAGAGAGATTACACTTTCTTCTCTCCAGTACATGGCTCGTACTCGAGAACTGACTTGTTCCTGGTGGACCAAAATGTTATTTTTAGCGCAATCTCTTTTGAGATTGGATTGATTAGCTGCTCTGACCATGCCCCTATAATAATCACCTTAGAAGACAGATATAAAACTCATACGAACCCCGTGTGGAGAAATAATGCCTTTTTATTTAATAACCCGGCTTATCAAACTGAAATCGACGGTGAGCTCCGTGAATTATTCTCCTTTAACGTGGGTTCAGTCGAGGATCCTTTCACCCTCTGGCAGGCCCATAAGGCATTCATCAGAGGGCTACTTATGAAGATCAATCATAAAGATAGGAAAAAGAGAGAACGCAAAGTCAACACGTTAAGGGATATTATCTTTAAATTGGAACAGGTCAACAAAAGCCACCCATCCGTCGCCACTTCCAACGAACTCCGAGTAACCTGAGATAAACTGAGACTAGCTTTGCTGAAAGATTATGAAAAAGGATTGTTAAACTTAAAATACCGGTATTATGCTCAGGGCAACAAAGCTGGCCGCCCCCTAGCCTGGCAACTTAAAGTCCAGCAAGCTAATTCAAAATATCACATTTGTTACATCCTCGTACGGGGGCAAAACTGTATGACCCTAGAGATATCGGAACAATTTTGGTTGTTCTATATGAGCTTATACAATCTGAAAGACACTGTCCCACGAACTGACGATTATGAGGCTAGTCTCCACTTTTCTAAAATCAGCTGAACTCCCTTCTCTTTCCCAGACACAACTAGACATTTTATGCTCGGGGCTGACTGAAGCAGAAATCCGTAAATTGCTACCCCTAGGCAAATCCCCTGGACCGGATGGTCTATCAAATGAATATTATAAGCAATTTGATTCCATACTGTTTCCCCACATGCTGACAATCTATCAAAAATATATGCACGGTGCTCCATTCCCACGAGACATGCTACAAGCGCTTATCGTAACTCTCCCAAAACTAGGAAAATCGAGTGATTGCCCACAAAACTTCCGACCCATTTCTTTTTTAAACTCGGACATCAACATTTTTTCAAAATTAATAGCTTTGAGACTGTCCCTCATCCTTCCCTCGCTGATTAAGGAAGACCAAACGGGATTTGTGAAGGGTCAATTGGCATCAGACAATATCCGACGAGTGGTGAACCTATTTATTACGCGGAGCTGCACAAAACCCCTCTGCTAGCGGTGGCCTTGGATGCTGAAAAGGCCTTTGACCGCCTCCATTGGTCGTTCGCCTTTTCTGTATTAGAGGTAATGGGTTTTAAAGGCCCAATCTTAAATGTGATGGCCAGTTTATACTCAAACCCAACAGCGAAAGTACTCGCAAATGGGGTATTGTCTGATAGCTTTATGATTAGCAACGGATCCCGTCAAGGTTGCCCCCTGTCTGCTTTTCTCTTTATTATGGCATTGGAACCACTGGCTCAACTCATGCGGAAAACAGCTGGGATTGAGAATTATAGGGTGGGAGCATCTACACACGTCAACTCGCTTTACGCGGATGATATTATTCTCACCTTGTCTAATCCCTCTTCTTTTCTCGGAACAGCGATGGATGTTATATCCCAATTTGGCTCGCTGTCCTATTATAAAGTTAACGAATCAAAGACTCAGGCACTTCCAATCAATATTCCTGAGGCGGAGGTCCTTCACTTAAAAGCATTGTACCAGGGGACGTGGCCTAGCTGCCATCAGTGATGGACGCCTGAGGCTGAAGCTCCTGCACCTCAGCGACGATTATACAGCTTAACTGCCGCTAAAGCACTCCTTTTCGGTGGCTCCTGACACCCCAGATCCCGCTGACAATATGGGAAAGAACAAAAACGCTGTACCCAGGATATCCACAGCGAATCTGGACACTTATTTTAGCAAGGGACGGAACAAAGATGGCGCCTCCCGCCAAGAAGAGCTGATCGCTCCCGACTTTGACTGCCTCCCCTCGCAGGCACAGAGTCCCCGTTCTCCCCTATTGCAGCCCAATCACTTCCCTCCTCTGTCGCGGGAACCCTCAATGCCTCCAACCCTGGAGGATGTAAAAGTGCAGGGAAAGGAACTTACCCATGGGCTCCGGTCACCATTATGTGCTGCCTCTCCCTCCTGCAGCCCACAGAGGCACAGGCTGCGAACCGAACTGCCAGACACGCCACAGGTCAGTGACTTTTTGGGGAATGACCAGCATTATACTGCCTCCCTTACATCTCTCTCGAGCCTGCCCACGTCCAACAACCTCCCTACAGAGGCTACATTGAAACAAATGTTATTAGCCCTGCAGGTCTCTATCCAGTAAGGCATGATGGCGGTGATACAGCCTATAACAACTTGAGTGAAAGAAACGGAAGACAGGGTTCTTCACATAGAAACAAATATGGGAGCCACCTCACAAAACACTGTGATAGATGCTCACAATGGTCTAGTTGAGGAGATTGAAGTTATGGGAAAAAAATGGCAGACTTTGAGGATCGTTCTCACAGGAACAATATTAAAATCCGAGGGATCCCAGAGGACGTCCCTCCTGCTGAGCTCTCTGCCTACCTGAAACGGCTCTTTTGCAAGCTCCTGCCAAAGCTATCTGAGCAAGACTTGATTATTAATAGGGCCCACCGGCTCCCGAAACCCAAACATCTCGGGCCTAATGTCCTCAGGGACCCACTATCAAGGGTTCATTTCTTTTATATTAAAGAGGCCATAATGATGGCAGCCAGGAGAGCTGGATCCCTTCCTTCTCCCTTCCAAGAGGTAAAATTGTTCACCGATCTCTCTGCGATGACTCTACAACGAAGACGAGCACTTCTGCCCATCACAATCGCCTTACGCCAATCGGATATACCGTATAGATGGGGCTTTCCTCAGAAGCTGCTGATCCCCAGGGAAGGCCGTATGCATGTAATACACTCAATTGAGGAGGGCAAGCTTCTATTGCAAGAATGGAAAATCCCATTAGCTATCCTGGACACGGGCCCTTCCCTAGTGACCCACGCACCCTTGCAGGAATGGAGACAGGTGCCTGGTAGAAGACAAAGGAACACTTGAAATTGTTCCTGGGACGATATCGCTGGTTCTGTCCTCCTTCCCAGCTACAGGTCACACTGTGACATACGCTAGTAGCCACCTGATTGAAGTCCCCTACTTCATTGCACATTATCTAACTGTTGTTTTTCTTTCATATTTGCCTCATTGTATGGGTGCAGTTCTCCTCTGGTCAACTGAGAACACTCATACCACCAGGAGTTCACACCACTGGCTTTACAGATGGGACTCTCCACCCCTCGAAACCTAATCTGGTTTATAAGGTTATGATTACTCTTCCTTTCCATGTTTGCTCTATTGTTTTCTTGTACATTTATGTTGCTGTTTTTTCAGATCTACATACTGCCACGCCATGTTGGTTCCTTTGGGGGGAACTTAGTTTTTAACACAGACTTCAGTTCCTCACAATGGGTATCAAGATAGTGTCGCTGAACGCCAAGGGACTCAACTGTCCTCAAAAGTGTTCCTTTGTATGGAAAGAAGCGTTGTTATTGAAAGCAGATGTGTTATGCATACAGGAATCCCATCTTCTGAACGCTGATGCTCACCGCCTGAAACACCATCTATCACCTGATATCATTCACTCCCATCACTCCAAAAAAGCTAGAGATGTATGTATAGCACTCATGAACTCGGTGACATATCCTCATATATCACATAAAATAGATCCAGGTGGGCGATTCATCATACTGGTGTGTTCCATTAACCATGTTACCTACACCATTGTTACCATCTATACTCCCAATAGCCGCCAATCGGCGTTCCTATACAGAGTTATGAGACAGGTTCATACTATGAGGCAGAGCAAACTGATAGTCTGCGGAGACTTTACCTCTATTGTTGACCCCCCTATAGACTCTACTAACCCAACTAGACGAGCTCTTGGGGCCTCTCCTCCTTTATCCAATCCACTGATCTTATAGACGTCTGGAGGGCCCAACACAGTCTTGAGAAAGACTATACTTTCTTTTCACCCTTCCATGGCACATATTCCAGAATTGATTTATTCTTAGTGGACCGTAATACTCTCCTCAGTACAATCAGCTCTGAAATAGGGCTGATTAGTGTCTCAGATCATGCCCTTATATCAGTAATTTTAGATTACCAATTTCAATCCCACAGATTGTGGCTGCACAGGGTCCCTCTTTCATGTACTGTGGAGTTGTGCCAAATTACACCCCTACTGGTCTCAAGTGTTCAACCTGATATCACAGATAGAGATGTCCCGAACTGTTCAACAGCGAACAGTTCCCTGTGAACATTGCTTGTTCACGTTTTGCTTCTGCCAACGAACATTATGCTATGTTCGATTCGCCCTGCATTCTTACATTCAGCTTACCTTCATACCAAAGCCAGGCATAGTGAATTCAATTTAAAGCTGCAGTGTTAGAGCAGAGAGAATATAAACTAGTGTCCTCTGTCCACCCCAACCAAGGAAAGCCCTTTCTAAAAACGATATATCATTAATAATCATTTTCTATCACATTTAACTTAACCCACTCAGTTTATGCCAAAAGCCAGGTATGTGCAGGCTGACTATCTATCCATAAGACAAGGTGTCAGCATACCTTACAATGACAATCATGAGCTTTCAAACATAAGTTCTCAATCCAAAAGGAGAGAAATTAGTTAGCATTGGTTGGCTATCTAGAGGGGCCTGGACCCTAGACCATTATCATTAGGGCGACAAAAATTGTAATTTTTATATGCCAGCCTAACTCCTCTCTCACTGCCTAAGAGAGCTGCATAAACATTTCCCAACATTTAAATCTCATTTGCATACACATGACCAAGAAATACTAATGAGCAATATAGCAGTATCTGCCTTGTTTGTAAATTGAAACACGATTTGCATAGCTTTCCCATAGTCCCATGGTATGCAAATGAGTTTATATGACAAAACAGAATAGAAAGATTATAAAGTTAGTCTTTAAAAAATTGCAAAATCAAAAAAAAACGATGCAGCCTTCCTAATCATTGAGATGAGAGCTAGGTGGCATATTAAAAAAAAAATATATATATATATATATGTTGTCACCCTAATGATAATCATCTATGTGCACAGGTCCCCTTAGATACCTAACACGAAACTGACAATTTTCCTTTTGGAAAAACTGGTTAAAACCAAGGCTGCCTTGCTAAGGTATGCTGATGATCTGTCTGTCTGATGGATTGTTGGCCCTGCATATACCTGGTGCTTGGTGGCCATAGGGGAGAACTGTTCTGTGTTGTCCATTGAATGTTTTATGTAATAATACAAATAATAATAAGATTTTTTGATAGGCAGGCTAGGGTAAATTTCTGTAAGTCTGTCTTTGTCTGTTTTATAAAATACAAAGATTAGTTTTTTTAGTCAGCTACCTTACTGTATGTTTGATTGAGTATTATACCTTAAAGGGACAGGCTGTTTTACCCTATAGAAATAAATATATATATTTTTCTGTATTAGGATCCTTGATCTCAGAAAAACTGTCTTTACATAATGTCTATAAAACGTTTTTATTCATAATTTTCCTCTGTCAAGGATTCCGCTGGCCATGCTTGACTCATTTTCTCCTGTCTGTACCATGTGCTGTTAAATGTGCACTATGGTGACTTATTCCTAGTGAAGAATAAACTTCCTAGGCGCATGCGCAGCACAGCAGAATTATACACTTCAATCAAACAAAACTAAGCCCGCCACCAGGAAGTGGATGGCACAGCAGGAACAGGTAGTCAGTATCCCTTTAAGATGTAATAATCAAACACATGGTACAATAGATAATGAAACCCTAATTTTTGTCCTTTATAAAACAGACAAAGACAAAATTATTATTATTGTTGTTGTTGTTGTTTGTATTATCACATAAAACATTCAATTGACAACACAGAACAGTTCTCCCCTATGGCTGCCAAGCACCAGGTATATGCAGGACCACCAATCCATCAGACAGACAGATCATCAGCATACCTTAGCAAGGCAGCCTGGGTTTTAACCAGTTTTTCCAAAAGAAAAATTGTCTGTTTAGGGTTAGGTATCTAGGGGGACCTGTGCACATAGATGATTATCATTAGGGTGACAAACATTTTTTTTTTTTTTTTTAATATGCCACCTACCTCTCATCTCAATGATTAGGAAGGCTGCATATTTTTTTTTTTTTTTTTGATTTTGCAATTGTTTAACGACTAACTTTATAATCTTTCTATTCTGTTTTGTCATATAAACTCATTTGCATAACATGGGACTATGGGAAAGCTATGCAAATTGTGTTTCAGTTTACAGACAAGGCAGATACTGCTATATTGCTCATTAGCATTTCTTGGCCATGTGTATGCAAATGAGTTTTAAATGTTGCAGCCTTCCTAATCATTGAGATGTGAGCTAGGTGGCATATTAAAAAAAAAAATAATGTTGTCACCCTAATGATAATCATCTATGTGCACAGGTCCCCCTAGATACCTAACCCTAAACAGACAATTTACCTTTTGGAAAAACTGGTTAAAACCCAGGCTGCCTTGCTAAGGTATGCTGATGATCTGTCTGTCTGATGGATTGTTGGTTCTGCATATACCTGGTGCTTGGTGGCCATAGGGGATGTTATGGTATAACCCAGTATAGTGAGGGTTAATACCATTCAGGCAATTCACCTGGAGAAGAGCACAGCAACCCATAACTGCTGGAATCCACCGAACTGGAACCATACGAAGTCCTCCTTTTCTGGAACAGCCAAGAGAATGTTCTGAAGAAGCAATTCCCCCCAAGTACGAGACGAGGCTCCGTATTAATGGTTAAACAGGAATTCTAACTTTATTGAGGGCTACCTGCTGGTATTTATGCAGGTCTCCCACCTGGTGGACACTCCCCTAGGGGACCAGAAGGAAGACTGCAACACGGGATACAGCAGCCAATCACACACAATGGGACAATACAGACACCCCCAGCATATCCCTCCCCTCTGCCTGTGATACAATTACCCTACATGGGTAACGTAATCATCCCAGGCAGGAGAATACACAATGTCTTCTGTCCTGGAGACAATCGAGGACTCATTCAATTATCTCTCAGGACAAAGGGAAATCGCCAATACACACGTGGGGACAATAGGACAGACATCACTATTCAAATATACAATGTCCCACCCTTTACAGTACACACAGACATTTAACATATCCCCAGATGGCTTGGATCTGAGCGCTCAATATATCCAAACAGCGCTCAGATGCCACAAACACAGTCAAATCGCCATGGGGTTTAACCCCTTAGTGACCACCCATACGTGTTTTTACGGCGGTCACTAAGGGGCCTTAGGCTGGGCTGCCGCGTTTTTACGGCGGCCCAGTCTAAGCGCTGCACGGGTCCCCCGTGCAGCGGGGAGCGCGGGCCCGGCTCTCACATGAGAGCCGCGACCCTGCTCTAACAGCCCGGGCCGGCAGGAGTGCCGATGCGGGCTGTTTAACCCCTTACATGCCGGGCGCAATGGCGCCTGCGCATGTAAAGGGTTGACAGAGGAGCGAACTCCTCTGTCACCCATCAGCACCCCGCAGATGCGATCGCGGGGTGCTGATGGGCTGGGAAGCTCACCTTCCTTCCGGCAGGGCCCTGAGCCTGCCCTGAGTATTCACCAGCAGGCTATGCCTCTCTGTCGTAGCCTGCTGGTCAAAGGTAGAATTGCACTGCATTTAAAATGTAATGCATTATAGATATAATGCATTACATTTTAAAAGCAATCAAAATACTGTATATTATAGTGGGACTATTAAGTAGTAAAAAAAAATAGAAAAAAATACACATTTATTAAATAAAAAAAATTCCATGAAATATAAAAATATGCTTTTTTTTCCATTGAAAATACGCTTTTCAATGAAAAAAATTGCAAAAAATAATTATCCCCCACATGTTTGGGATTGCCGGCACTACATAAATATTACATAAATTATCCCTTATAGTACACGCCGTTAAAAATAAATAAAAAAAGCCCGAATTTCTAATTTATTCTTAATTTTCACAGAAAAAACTAAATAACAAGCGATCAAAAAGCGAAATTTACTAAAAAATTATACCAATGAAAATAGAAGTCGTCCCGCAAAAATCAAGCCCTCACACAACTCCATAGAAAAAAATTAAAAAGTTATGGGTCCTGGGAAGTGGCAATGCAAAATCATTTTTTTGTTAAAAAAGGGGTTTTATTGAAAAAAAAGTAGTAAAACTTAAAAAAACCTATAAGTATTTGGTATCCCTGTAATCATACTGACCCAGGGAATTAAAATATTATGTTACTTTTACCGAATAATGAACACCGTAAAATTTATAATGTACAAATGCAGTGGCAGTAGTACTATTTTTCCCCTTCTCCCTCCCAGAAAGAGTTAATAAAAGTTAATAACATAGTTATGTGTACCCCAAAATGGCGCTATTAAAAACTACAACTTGTCCCGCAAAAAACAAGCCCTCATACTGCTATATAGACGGAGAAATAAAAGAGTTATAGCTCTGGGAACGAGACCATGAAAAAAGGACGAAAAACGCTTGGTCATAAAGGCCCAAACAGGCTTGGTCACTAAGGGGTTAAGTGTAGCGTGGGCTGATGAGAGGGCCCATAATCCTGGGGCAAGAGGCTGGCAATCTGTCCCCTCCAAAACTCAGTGGCGAGTTTGGTTTCGCCACAGGGGAGAACTGTTCTGTGTTGTTAATTGAATGTTTTATGTAATAATACAAACAACAATAATAATAATTTTGTCTTTGTCTGTTTTATAAAGGACAAAAATTAGGACTTCATTATGTATTGTACCATGTGTTTAATTATTACATCTTAAAGGGATACTGACTACCTGTTCCTGCTGTGCCATCCACTTCCCGGTGGTGGGCTTAGTTTTGTTTGATTGAAGTGTATAATTCTGCTGTGCTGCGCATGCGCCTAGGAAGTTTATTCTTCACTAGGAATAAGTCACCATAGTGCATGCACATTCAGGACAGCATTTCTCCCCTTTAAGACCATCCATACTCAGTTTCATATCCTTCACAAAGATTTCTACAAATACTTGAGAATATGACATTGTTATGATACTAGCTTGAACAGACACTTAGTATTCCACTCAGACTTAATCAGGCTCTTCCAATCCCCAACATTGCAGAAACAACGCACAATAAGACTCATTTACGACTGGCTGCAGGAGAAGGCTACTTTTATCAAATCTAAACCTTTTACCATGTGGGAGTCTGAATTAGGGCGAACCTTCACGGAAGCTGAGTTGTCAAGCGCAGCTGGTTTTCTCTCCTCCAATTTTAAGTGTGTCACCCATTATGAGGCAGGAGTTAAAACTGTCCTGAGATGGTACTACACCCCAGTTAGACTTAGTAATATGTACCCTGGGGTGCGGCCCTGTTGTTGGAGGGAATGTGGCAATGTCGGCACTTTATACCACATTCTGTGGTTGAGTCCAAAATTACATTTGTTTTGGCACAGGATTTTTGCCTTACTCTCTCAAGTCTTGTCGACCTCCATTCCTCCCACACCAGAGTTAGGCCTGCTGTTCATAGGCGTGGATAAATTCCAGTCTGCCCAGAGAAGCTTAATCGGCCATTTTCTCCTTAGTGCCAAATTAATGATAACCCGCCATTGGAAATCTGTGACCCCTCCTGACCCGCAAGAAGTTGTGGCCGTTCTTAACATATACCTGCAGATATGAACATAGGCTCCCCTCTACAATTATTGACCCCCATAAAAGGGACTCATCTTGGGCTCTTTTGAAATCCCAACCACTATACTCACAATAGCCCCTCCTAGTTGTACTGGTTCACCCTTGGTAGCCGACACTTGTATGAGGATACCTTCTGAGATTCATAGTTTGTTCCAGATGTTTGGTATGTTAGCTCTTTGGTTTTTTACTTACCAAATGTATAGTTATGCAGCAGGGATCTCCCTGCAATACTGTCAATTGTCTACTAATTTGCTTAACGATTTGGATGTACAACGACTATATGTTTCGCAGTATATGCTTCTGATTTTACTTTGTACACCCTTTCTACCACACAAGTTGTCTTTCTTTACATTATTGAAAAATCAATAAAAATGACTACTCTGTTTAAGTCTAAAGATTCTGGTTAGTGCGCTCAGTCTGTCCGTTCGACTGAGGATGAAAGGCAGAAAAGAAGGACAATTGGACCCCCAGACGAGTACAGAATGCCTTCCAGAATCTGGAAACAAATGGAGTCCCTTTATCAGACACCCCATCGGAGGGAA
The DNA here is from genome assembly GCA_033119425.1 of Bufotes viridis. Taxonomy (NCBI): domain Eukaryota; kingdom Metazoa; phylum Chordata; class Amphibia; order Anura; family Bufonidae; genus Bufotes; species Bufotes viridis. Next base: position 178,748,751 of record CM065594.1, on the reverse strand, counting down.
TGCCATGTAGTTTCACAATGTTATCGACAAACACTTGACAGAGTTTTGGCATTAGGTAAACCTGATAATGGTATAATGTGCGCCATCTTGCTGAAGCTGTCAACAACCACCAGAATCACAGTTTTTCCAGAGGAATTAGGCAAATCTGTGATAAAGTAAATGGAGAAATGAGTCCAGGGTCGGGATGGGATAGACAAGGGAAGTAGAGATCCTGAAGGATGAGTATGAGCCACCTTAGCACGTGCACAAGTCTCACAAGCTGCCACATAGCCCTCAACACATTTACATAACCCTGGCCACCAGAATCTCAGAGAAATGAGATTCACAGTGGATCTGCTCCCAGGGTGTCCTGTAAGAACAGTATTTTGATGTTACTTAAACACCTTGTGTCGTAGTTCCGAAGGGACAAACAACTACCCTGGAGGACAGGAATCAGGTGCCTCTCCCCCTGGGCCTCCAATACCTCTGCCTTAAGTTCAGGATAAAAGACGGATACAACCACCCCATCAGCCAATATCGGAGCAGGATCCTCCGAATCACCCCCCCTGGGAAAGCTACGCAATAAGGCTTCCGCTTTGAAGTTTTTAATCACAGTGCAATAAGTGACAATTAAATTAAATCTAGTAAAAAGCAACGACCATCTGGCCTGTCTTGGGTTCAGACGTTTAGCCGACTCGAGGTAGGCCATATTTTTATTATCAGTTATTACCGTAATGAGATGAATCGCTCCTTCCAACCAATGACGCCACTCCTCAAAAGCCAATTTAATGGCCAGCAACTCTCTATTACCTGCATCATAATTTCTTTCGGCAGAAAAGTTTTTTAGAGAAAAAAAACACAAGGGCGCCATTTGCTAGGAGAAGAACCCTGCAACAAGACTGCTCCAACCCCTACCTCTGATGTGTCAACGTCCGCAATGAATTGTTGTGGCACATCAGGTTGCACCAGAATAGGAGCAGAAGCATTCTGCTTTATTGCTGAAAAAGCATGTAATGCTTCTTCAGACCAGACTGAGAAATCCGTGCCTTTCTTAGTCATATCAGTTAATGGTTTAACAACAGTTGAGTAATTCAAGATAAATTTATGGTAGTAGTTAGTGAACCCCAAAAATTGCATGAGTACCTTTACATCTTTGGGTCGATCCCAGTCCAACACAGCATGGACTTTTTCCGGATCCGGAAATGTATTCTCTCTTAGAATCTGTAAGACCTTTCTCACGTGATCCTCATTCATCTCCATATCAGGGGAATAAATTAAATTATCATCCAGATAAAACACCACAAACCTGCCCACCAGAGAATGAAAGATGTCATTGATGAAGTGTTGAAAAACAGCAGGAGCATTGTTCAAACCAAAAGGCATGACCAGCTTCTCAAAATGGCCCTCATTCCGTTTTCCATTCATCCCCTTCCTTGACTCTTATCAGATTATATGCTCCTTGACTCTTATCAGATTATATGCCCCCCCCAAAAAAAAATCTACTTAGAGAACACCTTGGCGCCGACAATCTGATTGAATAAATCTGGGATCAAAGGAAGGGGATAGGTATCACAGATAGTGATGCGATTAAGCTCACGGAAGTCCAAACATGGCCTAAGAGTTCCATCTTTTTTTTTTTTTTAACAAAGAAGAACCCCGCAGCCACTGGTGATTTGGATGGTCTAATATGACCTTTAGCCAAACTCTCGGTGATATACTCTCGCATGGCTACTCTTTCGAGTTCAGAAAGATTATATAACCAAGACTTTGGCAATCTTGCTCTGGGAATAATGTTGACGGGGTAATAATACTCCTGATGAGGAGGCAACTCCTGGTCTCCACCCTTAGAGAATACATCAGAAAAATATGAAAGGAAAGAAGGTAACATTTTAGTAGTTACAACAGAAAGCGACGTGCTGAGACAGTTGTCAAGGCAGTAATCACTCCAATCGAGAATCTGCCTCTCTTGCCAGTTGATGGTAGGGTTATGTTTGGTTAACCATGGTAAACCTAGCACCAGAGGAGCAGATAAAACCTCCAGCACAAAACATGAAATTGATTAAGTATGAGTATGTCCCACCTTAAGCCAAATGTTCTGCACTATTTCTGCACTATTTGAGACAGACTTTTGAGAAAGAGGGGTGGAATCAATTGCAAACACAGAAATATTTTTGTCTAATATGCTTGTTGTCAAACCATGCATATGGACAAACTGGCCATCCACTAGGTTAACCCATGGCCCACTGTCAATAAATACTTCCATTTCCACAGTTTTGGATTCTAGCGCAACCTTTGCAGACAGGATAAATCGGGTACTAACGGTAAATAGCAAAAGTACATTCTCAGATTCCCCATCCACACTACCAAGAATGAGAAGAGGACTAAACACATTTGTTTTTTCTTTTCCCTTTTCACCTTGATGTTTAATATAAGGACATGTGTTAACAAAATGTCCTCCTTTACCACAGAGAAATCAAAGTCTTTTCTTAACCCTAAAGTTTTTATTACTTGGTCCAGGTGTGACCTGCCCTAATTGCATTGGCTCATCACTCGACATGAGCTAGAGTGTCTCTTTACCCAGAGTGTCAGAAGAGGCCGCTTTCCCATATGTTAATATGTCCCGGGCGAGAGGAACTTTAGATCTCTCCCTCAGGTGTATATCAATACACACAGCCAGAAACTAGAGATGTCGCGAAAATAAAACGTCCGACAAATGTTTGCGAACTGGCGAACCGGGCGAACCGCCATAGACTTCAATTGGCAGGCGAATTTTAAAACCCACAGGGACTCTTTCTTGCCACAATATTGATGGAAAAGTTGCTTCAAGGGGACTAACACCTGGACTGTGGCATGCCGGAGGGGGATCCATGGCAAAACTCCCATGGAAAATTATTTAGTTGACGCAGAGTCGGGTTTTAATCCATAAAGGGCATAAATCGCCTAACATTTCTAAATTGTTTGGAATAACGTGCTTTAAAACATCCAGTGTGTGTATACGATCAGGTATGATGTTGTATTGATCAGGTAGTGTAAGGGTTACGCCCGCTTCACAGTGACAGACCAAACTCTGACAGACCATACTCCCCATTTAACGCACTGAAAAAAACTGCACAGTCCACTTGCACAACCGCAAACTCCCCATTGTTGGATACCAAGCTAGCCATGTCCCATTCATTGTCCTCACTGACGTCATTGAAGGTCTCTTCCTCCACCCAGCCACGTACAACACCAAGGGTCCCCAAAAGGTGACAACAAGCCCCCTCGAACGCCTGCTGTGGTTGGTCTTCCACCTCCTCAAAGCCACCTTCCTCCTCTGACTCCTCTTCTTCAGACTCCTCTCTCTGCGTTGCCGCAGGTCCAGCAATCGACGACGACAAGGCTGATTCTGGTGGTGATGGTGACCACAAGTCTTCCTCTTCATGCTCATCTACGGCCTGATCCTGCACTCTTCGCAGGGCATGCTCTAGAAAAAACGAATATGGGATGAGGTCGATGATGTTGCCTTGGGTTTGACTGACCAGGTTTGTCACCTCCGCAAAAGGACGCATAAGCCTACAGCCATTGTGCATCAGCCTTCAGTAATGCGGCCAAAAAATACCTAGCTCTGCAGAGGCTGTCCTCTTTTTTTTTAAATTAAAAAAATCTGTTCTTACCAGTTTAATCTCTGTTTTGTTCCTTATCAGGGGCCGGTGTATGGAATAGATTTTAGAAAACAGGAGATGGAAAAAGATGGTTGGTCGGTCCTCTTCCTTCCAATTTGGGACACTGCACATGCGCCGTGCAATGTACTGTGCCACCCAATATGAGTGGTGTGTTAAGTAGTACTATTCCTATCAGTTTAATCCCTGTTACGTCCCCTATCAGGGGACGTGTATCGAATAGATTTTAGGAACCAGGAGATGGAAAAAGATGATTGGCCGGCCTCTTACTTCCAATTAGTGTGACCACCAAAACAAATAGTGTGAACTACCATTCTTACCATTTTAATCTTTGTTAAGTCCCCTATCAGGGGACGTGTTTTGAATTGAATCCTTGCATGGGGAGATAGAGAGAAAAGCTTGCTCTGTCCGCTTGCTTCTAATTTTGGGCACTTGCAATGGAATTTGCCACCAATGCAACTAGTGTTAACTAAGTACTTTTCCTATTAGTTTAATCTCTGTTTTGTCCCTTATCAAGGCCAGGGCCGGTGTAGTGAATAGATTTTTGGAACCGGGAGATGGAAAAAGACCCATGCTCGATCCGCTTCGTTTGAATTTTAGGTCACTGCGCGTGCACCGTGCAATGTACTGTGACACCCTATATAAGTGGTGGGCAGTGGGCCCAGTACACTCTGTGGGCCTGACGCACACTGGCAGGCAACTGCAATTATATTAAAGGGTAAAAATTTAATGACTTTTTTACCTGCAAGGTACTGTGCCACCCGATATGAGTGGTGGGCACTGGCAGTGGGCACAGTTCAGTCTGTAGGCTTGACACTCACTGGCAGGCAACTGCAATTATATTAAAGGGTAAAAATTAAATGACTTTTTTATCTGCAAGGTACTGTGCCACCCTATGAGTGGTGGGCATTGGGCACAGTACAGTCTGTTGGCCTGACACTCACTGGCAGGCAACTGCAATTATATTAAAGGGTAAAAATTAAATTACTTTTTTATCTGAAAAGTACTGTGCTACCCTATATGAGTGGTGTGCACACAGTACAGTCTGTGGGCCTGCGGCCTCTCTCACACGGGCAGGCAACTGCAATATATATATATAGAAAAAATAAATAAAAGCAGACTGATGTACCAGCCCTAAAAAGGGCTTTTTGGGGTGCTGTCAGGACGCTGTCCTTACAGCAGATGGCCCCTTGTACACGAGCGAGTTTTCTGCGCGGGTGCAATGCGTGACGTGAACGCATAGCATCCGCACTGAATCCTGAACCATTCATTTCAATGGGTCTGTGTATATGAACGTTTTTTTTCACACATCACTTGTGCGTTGTGTGAAAATTGCATCATATTCTATATTCTGTGTTTTTAACGCAGCCCTAGCCCCATAGAAGTGAATGGGGCTGCGTGAAAAACGCATTGCATCCACAAGCAAGTGCGGGTGCTTTGCGTTTTTCACTGATGGTTGCTAGGAGATGTTGTTTGTAAACCTTCAGTTTTTTATCACGCGCGTGAAAAAGGCATCAAAACGCACTGCACTCGCGAGGAAAAAACTGAACAACTGAATGTGATCGCAGGCAAAATTGAATTGCTTTGCCTGTGAAATCGCACAGTTTTCAGTGAACGCATCCACAACGCATCCAGACCTAAGGCCCTATTCACACATCCGCAATGTTTGTCCGCATCCATTCAGCAATTCTGTGAATGGGGCCGAATGTGATGCATTTGCAGCTCCACAAAAGATAGAGCATGTCCTATTCTTGTCCGCAGCCTTCGGACAAGAATAGGCATCTCTATAGGGAGTGACGGCATGGTTTGTTGCGGATCCGCAACACACTACAGACGTGTGAATGGGGCCTAATCCAGACACGCTCGTGTAAAAGAGGCTGATGAGTCTTTGAGGACTGGAATGGACACAGAACACTGGCCTAGCTAATGCTTTCCCTATTTATTCAGCAGCAGCAGCACTCTCCCTGCTCTAACTAACACTGCAGCTTCAGAATGAATCTAAGATGGATGCTGTCCTTGCTTTTTGATAGGAGGTGGGAGGGTCTGGGAGGGAGGGTATGCTGATTGGCTGGAATGTGTCTGCTGACTGTGAGGTACAGGGTCAAAGTTTGCTCAATGATAAAGTATAGGGGGCCAATCGAACATCGCATATGTTCGCCAGCGATTTTTTCGGGACATCTTTACCAGAGACATGGCCACCTGCAATGACTCTTGATTTTTGTGAAATGCCAAGCCATCCTTCAGGGTGTCAGACAGCCCTTGACTCCGTATCAGTTGCCCACCTCAGAAATTCAGAGCAATAGAACTCAGCAGAACACTCTCCCTGCCGCAAACTACGCAACTTAGATTTGGCCATGGAAACCCGATCTGGGTCATTGTAGATAAGTCCCAGAGCTCTGAAAAATTAATCTACCGACCAGGATTGTGAACTGGTCGGCAAAGGGAATGCCCAAGACTAAGGGCCTTGTTCAGCAACAAAATAATAATCCCCACTCTCTGACTCTCATCCCCAGAATAGTTAGAACATACTCCAAAATATAATTTGCACGATTCCCTGAACCGAACAAACCTATCCGGGAGTGCAAGCTTTGGTTCAGGGCAGGCCTGGTTCCCGCTACCAGAACCCACTGCCTGTGGTCGCTGAAACTGTGCAACGACCATGCGGAGGTCAGCCACCTTCAAGGACAGCCCCTGCATACGACCGACCAGTGCAGAAACATTATCCATAGCTGCACAGACAAAACAAAGGATAACGTTTTTATTTGTTGGGGGGGGGGGGAGGGTTGGGCGGTTGATAATGTTACAGGTTATGGGGATGTGGAAAATATCAGATACCCACAACAACAAATAGACAACAGTCTAGGACTCAAAAGCTAAGGAAGAGGGATAGTGACCTCCTATTAAGGGTATTGTTTCTAAAATGAGGTAACTTCTTGGGGGTTTCTTTTTTTTTATTTAACCTTAAGGTCTGCAGTTGTCAACTTGTGGTTTAAAAATCACCAGAATAGGTCTGAAATATACATGGTATAGCAGTTTACAACCACACATGGGATATATTGCTATGTTCAGAACAAAATGGGTAACATATTGAGGCATCATTTTTTTTTCTACTGTTTCTCCTTGTGAAAATCTGGGGCTAAAGCAACATTATAGTGGAAAATATATATTTTTTTAATTTTCACAGCTAAGTGTTTCTAACTTTTATGAAAGGTCTGTGGAGTCGAAGCACTTCTGAAATGGGTGTTACAGTTTTCCACTGTAGGGGTACCTCATGGTCTCCTCAAATGCTACATTGCACCCAAAAAATATTCTAACAAAATCTGTCCTCCAAAAGGCACATGGTGCTTCTTCCCTTCTGTGTCTTGTGGTGTGCCAATACAGTAGTTAAGACCACATATAAGGTGCTTCTGTAAACTAAAGTATCAGCGTAATACGTAGTGAGGTTTGTTTTGCTGTTAACCCTTGCTGTTGTACAGGAAAAAATGGATTAAAATTTCACTTCCATTTTCCTTTAATTCTTGCGGAACAACTAAAGAGTTAACAACATTTGTAAAATAAGTTTTGAATAATTTGAGGTGTATATGTCGTCATTTATCAAACTGGTGTAAATTAGAACTGGCTTAGTTAGCCATAGCAACCAATCCACCTTTCATTTTCCAAAGGAGCTGTCAAAAATGAAAGGTGGAATCTGATTGGTTGCTATGGGCAACTAAGCCAGTTCTACTTTACGCCAGTTTGATAACTGACCCCAATAGTTTCCAAAATATGGTCACTTATGGGTGGATTCTATTATGTAAGCCCCTCAAAGTGACTTTAAAACTGAACTAGTCCTTAAAAAAGTTGGTGTTAGAAATTTTCTTTAATATTTGCTTCTAAAATTCCAAGCCTTATAATGTCCTAAAGAAAAGTAAAATTATATTTTCAAAATGATACCAACATAAAGTAGGTATATGGTGAATTTTAATTAATAACTATTTTATGAGGTATAACTGTCTTAAAAGCAGATGAATTAAAATGTATAAAATGCATTTTAGATTTTGATTTTATAAATAAATGTAAATTGTATTGACTTATGTTTACCACTATCATGTACAGCAATGTGTCATGAAAAACAATGTCAGAATCGCTATAATATGAAAAACATTCCAAAGTTACCATTACCACATAAAATGGCACATAACAGATTTGCTAGATTAGGTTTGGTCAAGAAGTTGAAAAATGGCTTTGTCTGGAAGGGGTTAAGCACCTGACAAATGAGCAAAACTCTTGTTCTTTGGGTGATCCTATTGTTTATGTAGCACAAAAAGTTTGTTGGCAGCATATCACCCTGTGTAAACAAGGACGTGCTGCTGACAAATAATGAATCTCTATGGGGATGAACAATCATTGTAACAAATGTTTATCCATAGCTGCATTTACTTGCAATGATCATCAGGCCTCTAAGGGGATAAAGGATCATTACTTTGATGGTGCATCTGTTAGCGTTTCTCTATTTGTCGACAGTACACTTCTATTTACAAAGGCCAATGCAATGGCAACAATGTTTTTTGGTGCTTCATAAATTAGTGGATCACCTGAATGAACATTTAAAACCTGCACAAAACATTACCAGGTATAGAATCTCTTAATAACAGATTATCGGAAAATCCCCAAAATAAAGAGGATCAGTTATTAGGAAGACACCAAACCTTAGTGTCTTATGATTTCATCACAATATTTTCCATACAAGTAAAATGAAATATAAGTGTAATCAATTATTTTTTGAATCCTGTGTGCTGTACTGAAGCCTTTGCTCTGTTATTAACGCCCTCACAGACACATCTAATGCAATCAGATGAGACTTAATATACCCTAATTAGAGAGTTCCCTGCAGGCTGTCAGTAACTCTGCGTCCACCTCCTGCCACCACCCGGGCCCTCCAGGCCTGTTTTAGCTCCCTGCTTGGAGTGATAAAGAATTAAACTGTCAAACAAACATTGCATGTGTTTCATAGGTCAGCTAAGGAAATATCCCATCCCTGACCATGAATTGTATTAGAAATAAAACATTAAAGTGGCTTCTATTTGTCTCGATCTGGCCGGCCAAGATAACAAGTAATTCTCTGCCCATGCAAACAGCAAATCAGTACTTTAATAATTAATTTGGTTGCTCAGCATATTGTATGTCTGTCTTTGTGGTCTGTACAGTGATAATGTGATCTCTTCAATGGCATAGCTAGTAGTTCGCACATTATGTAAAGCAATATATTGTATTGTATTGAAAGAAACGTGTCAGAAGAGGATCAGAAGATGAACTATTAATGACATCATGTTTTTACGTTAAGCATATTTAAAAGACTTTTAGTGATCATATTTTTAATTTTCCATGTTAACTACAGTTAACTAGAGTTGAGCGAATCAGAACTGTATAGTTCGAGTTCGTACCAAATTTTGGGGTGTTCGGGACCCGGACCCGAATATTTTCAAAAAAGTTCGGGTTCGGGTCCGTTGTTCGGCGATTCCAGCTCTCTGAAGGACTGGACAGCAGCAAATCAGCTAGCGTTTTACTTCTTTCCCTAAGAAGCCATCACAGCTATGCTTACTAATGGCATGGCTGTGATTGGCCTAGTGCAGCATGTGACCCAGCCTCTATTTTAGCTGGAGTCACGTAGCGCCACCTGTCACTCTGCTCTGATTAGTGTACGGATAGGATGCAGCTGCTGTGAGGGCAAGATTAGGCAGGGAAGACTCAGCAAAACCACTTAATAAAGTGATCGATCTACAGCTGTGAATCATTCAACTTCTGTTAGTTCATTGCTCACTGGTTTTTAGGCTGCCCAGAGCGTTTTCTGTCACTTTTTTCTGGGGTGATCGGCGGCCATTTTGTGATCTTTTGGTGCACCAGCACATTTTTTGAGCTGTCACCAGGTTCAACATACATTTTTGGGTTCAATAGTAGTTTTTTTTTTGCAATATCCTACATCAGGGGTTGTGCTTATTGTCACACCGTGAAACACAAGATAGAAATTGCTATATTTTATTAAGGGGTAAAATTCAAATGCCAAAATACCAATCCCCTAAATCTGGTGTTCCAGCTGAGGCTGGCTAAGTTTAATACTGTCTGTCAAAGGATAGATTTTTTTCTGGGGGGAAATTCAATTGCCAAAGTACCAATCCCCTAAATCTGGTGTTCCAGCTGTGGCTGGCTAAGTTTAATACTGTCTGTCAAAGGATAGATTTTTTTCTGGGGTGAAATTCAATTGCCAGAATACCAATCCCCTAAATCAGTGCTTTTAGCTGTTGCTGGCCAAGTGTAATACTGTCCGTCAAAGGATAGATTTTTTTATGGGGTGAAATTCAATTGCCAAAATACCAGTCCCCTAAATCTGGTGTTCCAGCTGTGGCTGGCTAGAATTAATACTGTACGTCAAAGGATAGATTTTTTTCTGGGGTGAAATTCAATTGCCAGAATACCAATCCCCTAAATCAGTGGTTTTAGCAGTTGCTGGCAAAGTGTAATACTGTCCGTAAATGGATAGATTTTATTTCAGGGGTGAAATTCAATTGCCAAAACACCAATCCCAAAAATCTGGGGTTCCAGCTGTGGCTGTCCAAGTGTAATACTGTACGTCAAAGGAAAAAAAAATTTGTGGGGCGAAATTGAATTGCCAAAATATCAATCCCCTAAATCAGTGGTTTTAGCTGTTGCTGGCCAAGTGTAATACTGTGCTTAAAAGGATAGATTTTATGTCTGGGGTTAAATTCAATTGCCAAAATACCAATCCCCTAAATCTGGGGTTCCAACTGTGGGTGTCCAAGTGTAATACTGTCCGTAAAAGGATAGATTTTTTTCTGGGATGAAATTCTATTGCTAAAATACCAATCCCCTAAATCTGGGGTTCCAGCTGTGGCTGTCCAAGTGTAACACTGTCTGTCAAAGGATAGATTTTTTTCTGTGCTTAAATAAAATCCCTGAAATAGAAATCCTAAACATCGGTGCTTTCCGCTGTTCCTCTCCAAGTGTAATTCTGTCCGCAATAGGGTATATTACATTCAGCATGTCAGTGTCTAAATACAAGGCCTGAAAAAGAAATCCTCTATATTTGCACACTTAGGGCGATAATGGAAGAGGATGTGGCCCAGGAGGAGGAGGAGGAAGAGGGGTCATTTCTAACACTTTTAGGCCAGTCTTTTAGAAGTAGCTCAGAGGGAGATCTTTTGCAACAGCAGAGGCCAAGTACAAATTTGGCCAGCCAAGGCCCACTACTGGAGGATGAGGAGGACGAAGATGAGGAGGAGGTCGAGGAGGATGAGGATAAAGCATGTTCACAGCAGGGTGGCACCCAACGCAGCTCGGGCCCATCATTGATGTGTGGCTGGGGGGAAACAGAGGACGATGATGATACGCCTCCCACAGAGGACAGCTTGTCCTTACCTCTGGGAAGCCTGGCACACATGAGCAACTACACGCTGCAGTGCCTGCACAACGACAGCAGAGTTGCCCACATTTTAACGTGTGCTGACTACTGGGTGGCCACCCTGCTGGATCCCTGGTACAAAGACAATGTGCCCACCTTAATTCCTGCACTGGAGCGTGATAGGAAAATGCGCGAGTACAAGCGCACGCTGGTAGACGTGCTCCTGAGAGCATTCCCAACTGACACGGGGGGACAAGTGGAAGTACAAGGCGAAGGCAGAGGAGGAGCAAGAGGTTGAAAATGCAGCTGTGTCACGGCCAGCTCCACTGAAGGCAGGGTTAGCATGGCCGAGATCTGGAAAAGTTTTGTCACAGCGTCACAGGTAACTGCACCACTAGCTGATAAGGAACGTGTTAGCAGGAGGCAGCATTTCAACAACATAGCGGAACAGTACATGTGCACACACCTCCACATACTGACTGATGGTTCAGCCCCATTCAACTTCTGGGTCTCCAAATTGTCCACATGGCCAGAGCTAGCCTTTTATGCCTTGGAGGTGCGGGCCATCCCTTCGGCCAGAGTATTGTCTGAACGTGTATTTTGCACGGCAGGGGGCGTCATTACAGACAAAAGCAGCCACCTGTCCACAGCCAACGTGGACAAGCTGACATTCATAAAAATTAACCAGGCATGGATCCCACAGGACCTGTCCATCCCTTGTGCAGAATAGACATTTATAACTGCCTCACCATAAACTATACATTCTTATACTTCAGTGCACTTCTTTATTGAATCCTATCTTTTTTTACTTGTACCATTATTTTGGGGGCAACACCAAGTTGAATGAACCTCTCCTCTGTCTGGGTGCCAGGGGCCTACATTTTAGCTAATTGCCTGCGGCTTTGGTGCGTGACATTAACCTCTTTTTGCTTTCAAATGACCTCTCCTCTGTCTTGGTGTCAGGGGCCTAAATGAAAGTGGCCTGTTCCATTGGTGGTTAACATGATGCCTGTTTTGCTGCTATGGGACCTTTCTCCTCTGTCTGGGTTCCAGGGGCCTACATTTCAGATAATCGCCTGTTGCTTTGGTGGGTGACATTATCCTCTTTTTGATGTCGAATGATTCTACTCTGTCTGGGTGTAAGGGGCCTATATGTCGTTTAATCATTTGTTGTCTTGGTGGGAGAGATTCAACTCTTTTTACTGTCAAATGACCGCCCCATTGTGTGGGTGTCAGTGGCCTATATTTTGTTTACTTGCTTGCTGTCTTGGTGGGAGACATTTAACTCTTTTTACTGTCAAATGACCGCCCCATTGTGTGGGAGTCAGCGGCCTATATGTCGTTTAATCATTTGTTGTCTTGGTGGGAGATATTAAACTCTTTTTACTGTCAAATGACCGCCCCATTGTGTGAGTGTCAGGGGCCTATATTTTGTTTACTTGCTTGCTTTCTTGGTGGGAGACATTTAAATCTTTTTACTGTCAAATGACTGCCCCATTGTGTGGGTGTAAGGGGCATATATGTCGTTTAATCATTTGTTGCTTTGTGACATTATCCTCTTTAAACTGTCAAATGACCTCTACATTGTCTGGTTGTCAGGGGCCTATTTTTTGTTTCATCACTTGCTGCATTGGTGGGAGACATTAAACTCTTTTTACTGTCAAATGACTGCCCCATTGTGTGGCTGTCAGGGGCCTATATTTTGTTTAATTGCTTGCTCTCTTGGTGGGAGATATTAAACTCTTTTTACTGTCAAATGACCTCTCCTCTGTATGGGTGTCAGGGGCCTACATAAATGCAGGTTGACCTAAGGCCTGTGTTGCTGTTACGGGACTGCTGTCCTCTTTGCGGGTGCCATGGTCCTCCTGAATTAGTAAATGAGGCCTGTGGCACTGCTGGGTGAAATCAATACTGATTTGGCATGATTGAAACTCTCCTCTTTGTGGGTGCCATGGGTCTGAATCTGTGAATGAGGCCTGTGGCACTGCTGGGTGAAATCAATACTGTTTTGGCGTGATTTTAACTCTCCTCTTTGTGGGTCCCGTTGGCCTGAATGTTTGAATAAGGCCTGTGGCCCTGAAGGCAGACATGATTCCTTCTTGGCTGTGATGACAACTTCAACTCCCATGTATGGTTGCCATTGGCCTGAGTCTGTGAGTGAGGCCTGTGACACTGCTGGCAGACATGAATCCTTCTTGGCTGTGATGTGAGCTTCAACTCCCATGTATGTTCGCCATGGCCCTGAGTCTGTAAATGAGGCCTGTGGCACTGCAGGCAGACATGAATCCTTTTTGGCTGTGATGAGAACTTCAACTCCCATAACATTCCCACCTGATGCCACCCCAATTCCACCTCCTCCTACAGGTTGCCAATTGATATTGGTTAATTTTTATTTATTTTATTTTATTTTATTTTATTTTAAGTCATTTCCCTATCCACATTTGTTTGCAGGGGATCTACCTACATTTCTCTGCCTTTTGCAGCCCTCTTGCCCTTTCCTGGGCTATTTTACAGCCTTTTTAGTGCCCAAAAGTTCGGGTCCCCATTGACTTCAATGGGGTTCGGGTTTGAAGTCAAGTTCGGGTCGAGTTCGGATCCCGAACCAGAACATTTTCGTGAAGTTCGGCCGAACTTCTCGAACCTGAACATCCAGGTGTTTACTCAACTGTAATGTTTACATCTTTATTAGGCCTGCTTTACACTTGCGTTGTGGCTTTTGAGTTTTGAGATCCGGCAGAGGATCTCAAAACTGGGCACGAAAACGGGTCAGCTTTGTCCCCATTCATTGTCAATAGGGACAAATCTGATTAGGATGCATCAGATTGCATTCTGTTTCGTTTTGACTGAACAAACTGGATTCGGCATGAAAATCAATGTAAGTCAGTAATGCCAGACCCAGTTGTTTGTTAGCGTTTTTTTCAGTTTAGATTTAATACATTTGGATCTATTAAAAGGCCTTGGTGCATTTAATTCCGGTTTTAAAATCCTCTGCCAGATCTCAAAACCGGAAAGCAACAACGGAAGTCGTAATTTTGCCCACTGGTCTCTGGTATTGCGCACATGGCACAGGTAGGTGATTGTTAGGTCCCGAGCTACTTGAGAGACCTTGGCGCGGTGCTCGGGCTTAAGACATGTCCTCCACTGTAGGGCATGTTGACTAACCTCTCAATTTTAACATCAGTTTGAGGGCTTAGTAAGACCGCAGTGTGCACCTGTTTTGTCATTTGTTATTGCTATATTGTTATATTATTTATTACATCCACACTGTTGCCATCTTGTGTAGGATGTCTATTGTGGTACTTGTGGTCTGCTGCGGGCATCCTCCACCGTATGCATTTTTGCTGGGGATCGCCATTAGCAATGGACCACAAGTGCAGGATCTGCTCCCCTGTATATATATGCACAACTGCATTTTTGGGTTGGGCACATCCTGCTTCATGCCACCCTTTAGTTGTGAAGTGTTGCAGGCCTTAGAAAAAAAAATCCTGCTGCAATCCTTTTTCTCTAGCCACTAAGCCTTATAATAGGCACCGTGTCTTTGTGCATACAGATCACTATACTGCAGCTATCTGCTTTATCATTACAGGCAGGATTAAAATGACAGATGCAATGGTCACAGGGCAAACTAGAAAACTCTCATAGAAGTCAATGAGGTTTCCTCCTGTACATTGTGTGTATAGCCGAGGAATCGGCAAACTGCGGCTCTCCAGCTGTTGCAAAACTACAACTCCCGGCATGCAAAGACTGGTTACAGCTATCAGCCTACAGCAGGGCATGGTGGGAATTGTAGTTTTACAACAGCTGGAGAGCTGCAGTTTGTCCATCCCTGGTATAGCCCATAGTGACTGTTGTAAAGCACATTTCTAAATGCTGTTAATTACAATCCAGTACAATTATGGCAGCCACCATATTCATGTTCAGGAAACACAATTTTAAAAAATCTACAACGAGAAAATAAAAACTGTTTAGAAAAAAAGGATATGTATCGCTATCTAGTTTTATATAGATAGCGACACATATCCTAAAAAATTCAGTGACACGTTTATTTTAGGTGGGTATTGAGAACTCTGAATGCATATCTATGGTTTAGCTCTTTTTTATTGTTATTTTTACTTTTATTTAAACCATTTTCTATACATTTAGTTAATATATTTTCTATATATTTAGTTATTCTTATTAGGCCTCATGCACACGACCGTTGATTGTTTCCGTGTCCGTTGCTCCGTTTTTCGTGATTTTCTGCGGACCCATTGGTTTTCAATGGGTCCGTGGAAACCTCGGCAAATACACCGTTTGTCCTCCGTGTCCGTGGTCCGTGATTCCAGTCCGTCAAAAAAATATAACCTGTCCTATTCTTGTCCGTGAAAAACGGTTCACGGACCCATTCAAGTCAATGGGTCCGTGAAAAATGCGGATGGCCATCCGTGTGTCATCCGTGTTCCGTGTCCGTTTTTTTTGCGGATCCCTTGGCAGGCACTTGGGAAACATTGTCAGCCTGTCTTTTGGTAAAATCTTTTGGGTCATGTCCGCTAAAAAAACGGAAGACACACGGAAGCACAACGGAAGGCAAAAACGGACACGGATCACTGAACAACGGAACCCCTTTTTGCGGACAGCATAAAAAAACGGTCGTGTGCATGAGGCCTTAGTTTTTCCATTTTTTATTTAAATATTTTGTTTTTCAATAGAATTTGTATTAATTTAGTTAATAACTAATGGGCTTTTTACTCATTATGAAATGGAAAATTTCCGGCATTCGTGATATTAATTGCCCTTTGGCTGTGCACTAAATGATGAAAAATATATTATTTATTGTCCATAAAAAAATAATTATCCAAAAATAGACGTTATCTCTATTTATAACAATTTTTTTTTACCGTTTCTGTGTATGCCTACATATGAAATCAGAGGCAGAATGGTATAATATGAAATCATAGAATACAGTGAGTACTATATTACAGATTAATACAATTAATCTGTAATACAGCCACATGCATGTGCCTTAAACTGTTAATATAATTTGCAAGTTATCCTATGTTATCACTACTGGCATTATTATTCTATCTGCCACAGGTAATTGATGCCAGTTGTTTATCAATATTGGATTGTTTTGTTAGCCAATGCATATGTGTTTGTCCATGTTACATTTAAAAGGATATTTTACATCTACTGTAATTGCTCATTTGGTATTTATGATTACTGTTGACCAAATCGAAGTTAACAATGTGGAATTCGATCTGAATTTCTGGAAAAATGTGATTTGGCACGAATCCCAATTTTCTTGCACTTCTTGGTAATTAATAAATGTTTCCTAAAATGGTGGTAAAAAAAAAAAAAATTACATGAGGATACCTTGAGTAAAAGGAAGTGTGCCATCTGCAGAAAGTCCTTACCCTCGAAGTCCAAGAGACCATTATGTCTAAAGTGTACTGACAAAGTGGTGACTGAGGAATCACCGTCCTTCCTTGAAACCATTAGAATGATGATTAAATAGGAAGTAAAGTCGGCCATTGACACTAGACTGCCACCGTGTTCCCCGCAACCGTTTACATCCCAAAGATCTCTGGGGTCAGACTTTCTGCAGGAACCTGATTCGGATTAAGGGGAGATCTTGTTTAATGACGAATCAGATTCCCCAGACGATGATTCAGGAAAGCCACTCTGTTCCCCAGAGGATACAGAGAAGCTACTTAAAACTATTAGAGCCATAATGAGGACAGAAGAAGTAATGGAACCTCAGTCGGTCCAGGATAAAATGTTCCAGGGCATGGATGACCAGGAGGACCAGGGGGAAGAGGGCGCACAAAGCGCAAGGCAAACTGTATTTCTACTTTGAAAAAGACTGAGATCATAATGGTGCAGCAACAGAAGAAGGTGCGAATCCACCTATCATGCCGCCAGTGCCTTCGCCCCCGAGGCCAGCAGAGACGGAGCATGAGCGCAGGAAAGAAAAGAACCAGGTGCCCTCCATCAGGTCTCCGTCCTCAACATCCACTGGCTCTAGATACTCCCCGTTGATGTGGGAGTTGAAGACCACGAGAGACACTAGAGTAGCAGACAAAGAGGTGCCATCTTCTCCTTCAGACAGCTCTGCCAAGCAGCGGTCCAAAGTGGAAGCACAGAGCACCATCAAGGAGGTAAGCAAACTACATGGGGCCCCCACACCTCAACTCCCAGACACTATCGCAGCTTCCTTCACCTCTATTCAGGCCTTAGACGAGCCAAAGTCCAGCTCCCTCATTAAAAACCTTTTATTAGCTTTCAGCCATTCCCTACATTAATACATTATCAAGCTATATACCCCTCTCCAGGCCAAGCTCCACAATATATCAGGCAGAGTGACTATGACTTAAAGGGAGTCTGTCACCACATTTGGTCATTATAGACCGAGTACACAGGGTTCTGGCTTAACTTAAGATGATTTAAATGGTACCTTTGTTAGTCACTAGTATCGCTCTCCTGCAGCAAAAACGAACTTTTATATATATGCAAATGCGGCTCGCAAGTGCCCAGGGCGGAGTTTACATCTTCGGAGCCCAGGCTTCTCTGCTTGAGATCCTCCTCCTCTCCCTGTGAAAACCTGCGCCTGCGTTCTGCTTGACTGGGGCATGCGGACTACAATGCCCACTGTGGTTACGGCATTGATGTAGCTACTGTGCATGCTCCGGCCAACAGCGCGATCCGTTGGCCAGAGCATGCGCAGTAGCTACATCAATGCCATAACCACAGTGGGCATTGTAGTGCGCATGCCCCAGCCAAGCAGAACGCAGGCGCAGGTTTTCACAGGGAGAGGAGGAGGACGCAAGGGAAAGGAGAGGGCGGGGATCTCAAGCAGAGCAGCCTGGGCTCCGAAGATGTAAACTCCGCCCTGGGCACTTGCGAGCCGCATTTGCATATATATAAAAGTTCGTTTTTGCTGCAGGAGAGCCATACTAGTGACTAACAAAGGTACCATTTAAATCATCTTAAGTTAAGCCAGAACCCTGTGTACTCGGTCTATAATGACCAAATGTGGTGACAGACTCCCTTTAACAGAAGAGGTCGTGTCACTGAGGGCTACAGTTACTGATTTGGAGGACCGGTCACAGAGAAACAATATAAAATTTAGGGGCATTGCAGAAGAGATTCCTTCTTCAGAACTTTTATAATTTATTCAATCTCTCCTAAGGCAGATCTTACAAAACTGTGACCCTCGGGATATCGAGATTGATCGTGCACACCGTGTGGTGAGGCCTAAACACATTCCAGATTCAATGTCCAGAGAGATGTTAGCACGTGTTCACCTTTTCCACATTAAAGAAAAAACTATGGCGGCCGCAAGATCCCAGAAGTAACTGCCGACTTTATACCAACAAGTCAAGCTGTATAAAGATCTCTCAGCCACTACTCTCCGCCTGAGAGAACATCTTTTACCTATTACGTCTGCTTTGAGAGAGAACAGCATTTAATATAGTTGGGGATTGCCTGCGAAGCTACTGATAAACCGTAATGGAAAATTCCAAAGCGCTTCCTCTGTCACAGAAGGAGTACGCCTGCTGCAAGAATAGGGTATTTCTACCCCCAATATCCACCCTCCTCCTGGTCAGGAGAAACAGAAGCCCATGGATACAGAATGGCAAGTGGTGTCCACATCACGCCAAAGGGTCGATTGAAGGGTTCTATATACTCCTCAACCATGATGTGTCAAGTTTTTGCTATCTGACAGACTCCTTATGTTAAGTTGTAACCCCCATAAGAGGTGCAACCAGCTGTTGCTGTTGTTTGCTAGATTTCTGATATGTTTTTCCCTTGACCTAAGAGGGACATTTTTATGAATGTTATCTGCATTTTTGTTTTCTTTATCCTTTAGCGTTATCCTAGGTACATCCGCTGCCGTCAAGACTTGTTCTATTGTGAAATGATTCTCTTCAACCACCAGCACACGACTCCTTTACCATGCCACTTAACAGCCCATTCAAGTGATCATTGATGTGAAAAGAGGCTTTATCACAACAGGCGGATATTTTCTGTGCATCAGAGACTCACCTTTTGGCTCCAGATGCTCATAGAATCCATCACCCTAAATTTCCACATATCTTTCAAGCTCACTTTGCCAACAAAAGAGGCGTATTGCTAGCTATCAAGAGATACAGTAGCTTTTATCCAACAGGAGGTTATAACTGACTCAGGGGGCAGGTACATCATACTTGTAGGTGCTAATAATAATCCCCAATATACTGTAGTGGCAATATATGCACTACATAATCGCCAATTGTCCTTTTACAACAAACTGATGAATAAGCTTGATAAACACAAAAAAGGACATTTGGTTGTTTGTGGGGACTTCAACGTGGTGCATGACTTTCAATGTGACACCAGTTTCCCTTCTACATGGAGGTCCCCCCTTTAGCCAAAACGCTATGTAAACATGACCTGTATGACATTTGGAGAATCCTTCATGAATCAGAAATGGACTACATGTTCTTTTCACCTAGGCATAAAACGTATTCTCATATAGACCTTTTCTTGATCTCTAGATCTCTCTTGTCCATCTCGGTTTCTGCATCCATAGACACCATTAAATGGTCTGACCATGCCACAATTACTCTAAGCTTAGTAGAATAATTTGCATCTTATGCATGCCCCTAATGGAAAAACAATGAATATCTTATGTCTCATGAAATGTACCAAGCAGAACTTAGTAGGGCATTACAGGAATATTACTTTAAATGCTGGTTCTGTGAATAATCCGGCTACACTGTGTAATGCACACAAGGCCTTTATTAGAGGCATCTTTATCAAAATAGGAAGCCGCTTTAAAAGAGAAAGAGAATATTTTTTTTCAGAACTCATGACTGAGATCACACGTATTGAATTTCTCAATTAAATAGACATTTCCCTTCCAGTAATCGATAAACTTTGATTATTACGTACCCAACTAAATTAATGCCTATTACTAACTTATGAAAAACGTATGCATTCCCTAAGGGTACAATATTACTCGCAAGATAATAAAGCCAGCAAGCTTCTTTCCCATAGATTGAAAACTAGAGCACACAAAACAAAAATCCCTTTCCTGTTAAAAGATAGGTCAAGTACAAAAATATATGACCCCAAAGGCATAGCCAATACATTTAAGAATACTCCTAAACCAGGAAAAGATCCCGTTTCTCCCCAGAACTTTCGTCCTATATCCCTTTTAAATACTGACATTAAGTTGTATGCTAAACTTTTAGCTAACAGATTAGCCTCTATTATTCCACATTTAGTGGCTATTGACCAGGTAGGTTATGTGCAAAGGAGGCAGGCATTTGACAATACAAGAAGGATACTAAATATTTTAGATATTGTAGATAATAATCATATCTCTACAGCCTTGGTTGCACTAGATACAGAGAATGCTTTTGACCGTGTTAATTGGTCCTTTGTATTCTCAGTTTTAGCTAAGATGGGTTTCAGTATGGATATAGTTTCTGTGATAGAGGCATTATATTCTATGCCCACAGCCCAGGTTTTTGTCAATGGCACCATGTCAGATGAGTTCGCCATAACGAATGGAACCAGACAAGGATATCCGCTGTCCCCCATTATCTTCATTGTTACTATAGAACCTCTAGCCCAAGCTATCAGGCAATGTCCAGATATCTGGGGTGTGGACATAGGAAGCAGAGATCATTGCATATCTTTATATGTTGATGACATCATTTTATCCTTGACCACGCCTTCACAATCATTATCATCAGCTTTACAGATTATAGAAGAGTTTCACAGACTCTCTTATTATAAACTCAATTTAGACAAATGCCAAATTCTCCCTTTATATATCTCAGAAAGAGATCAACACACTACGAAGCTTAAATTTTCTTCAGACTGGCAAACACAAAAGATTAAATATTTAGGCATACTGTATATGTAACTGCGAAGATGCGTTCTATTTATGCTAATAACTATGTCCAACTGTTTGGTGTCTCTGGATTCAGAACTAGATCAATTAACCAAATGTAGAAATATCATGGATTGGTCGGATTGCTACGTATAAGATGCTTATACTTCCTAAACTACTATATATGTTTAGAACACTGCCGATTACTTTACCACAATCCTTTTTCCATAAAACTCACTCAGCATTAACGAGTTTTGTTTGGCAAAAGAAAAAACCTTGCATGGCGTTTAATATTCTTGCAAGGGAAAGAGGATGGGTGGTTTGGGCCTTCCTAACATTAAGCATTATTACTTAGCTACTCAGGTCTGACAACTGCAATATTGGTGGAAATGTAACACCCTCTATCCACGGGTATCTATTGAATCTACATTGTCTCCCTCACATAATCTATGAGCCTTACTTTTATCTGCTCTTACCCACACCTTTAAATTACCCAAAAATATTCCATACCGTGTATCTGCCTCCATGGCTAACTGGAGAGCTTAGTTATCACAAAATGGGTTCCTTTGAGACAAGATCAATATTACAGAGGACTCCTCTGGAGTCCCTGGAGTTGCGTATAAAACACCTGGATCTGAGCAACCTGGAGAGACAAGGGCATGAGAATGCTATCTGAATTATTTAGAGAGGGCCATCTACAATCCTTTGAACAAATTCACCATATGTATGATATTCCCCATTGCGACTTCTATAAATATCTGTGTATCAGGCATTTCCTATCATCTAGTGACCCATTTACAATAAAAGCAGACATTCAGGTGCATGGGTCCTGGTCCCAATTGGTCATATCCAAGCGCGGTATTAAACCATACTATATATCTTTGGGAGAAAAGGATGGCTTTACAAAATCCACCCCATTCAAATCTTGGGAATTAGAACTTGGACAATCTTTCAAAACTGCTCAGTGGTCACAGGCCGTTTCTTAGGGCTTGTGCACACGACCATGCCGTGTTATGCGATCTTCAAATTGCGGATCCGCAAAACACGGATGCCCCCCGTGTGCCTTCCGCAATTTGCGGAATGGAACAGATGGCCCTTTATAGAACTGCCTATTCTTGTCCGCAAGACAGACAAGAATAGGACATGACTCATATTTTTTGCGGGCCATGGAACAAAGCAATAGATGTGGACAGCACTCCGTGTGCTGCCTGCATCTTTTGCGGTCCTATTGAAGTGAATAGGAAAGGAAGAGATGTCCAGCTCCAAAAATAGTGGTAGAAAAATCTTGTATCTTTATTCTGCGGTAATAAAAACTTCCATACAGGATGCTAAAGTCAATATGTTTCAGACCATCACATATTCAAGGTCCTAGGCCTGGTCCCTTTATTAAACCATTTCTCTCTGAAAACCCCTTTAATAAGTAATGTATATCTATTAACCAGAGGTGGACACAGACAACAGAGGACCCATGTGTAAGAACAGTTTCTAGGCAACTTGCTTTTAAATGCCTCACACCCCATCTAACAATATATCAGTAATTGTGAGCCATGAGTTTTCAGTCTAATAAGGGCTCATGCACATGACCTTTCCCCGGCTGTTTTGTGCATTGGGGAAAGCAATTTCTGGCCCCCAATGCACAGGCACCATCCGTGTGTTGGATGCAGATGGATCCAGACCTATACAGCTTGAATGACCCATCCAAACAGAACATCTTCTATTTTTTTGCGGTACCAAAGCATGGAGAGAAACCCCACAGAAGCCATAGTGCTTCTGTAGGGTTCCATACCTCCATTCAAGTAAGTGGGTTCGCATCCATGAGGCAGTGCACAAACGGCCGGGGCTCGTATATTGCAGACCAGCTGTTTTCTGGCACAATACGGGCCCGGGAGGAAAAAGGCCGTGTGTATGAAGGATATTGCTTTTACGTTGACAGTGCCCCCCCTTATTTATTGTGTCCCTGTGTAACCACATATTGCAGATATATTAAGAACCATAAAAGAGTATGAAGTTAATACAAAGGTTTTAAGCTGTGCCTTTTCTCTCCTCTTTTGGCAGAACTCAAGAAGTTTGTCAAAACTTCCTCTGTATTTTTAAAAATGTTCTTTAAACCCCAGAGAACATTATTCTCTTTCTATTCATGGAGATTCACTGCAGAATTGCTCGTCTTTTTCATCTGAGAAGAAGATCTTTTAGCATTCTGTGACATCCCCAGGAGACGGAATAAAGAATCAAAGGGAATTAGAGAAACTGACTCTTGTCTGTTGGCTTGGCTATATCTTGTCTTAGCTTCACCTTTCAAAAGAAACAAAAATACATACTCTTAAAAAAACTGTCAAAACCCACATATGTTGTCAATCCCCTCATTACATCTCTCTTATATCTTTTGTTTGAATTTATGTCTTAACTGTGGTAGGTTTTCTTCTGCTAGTAAGCAATTTCTACATATGAATATATGTTTTACCATAGAAAATTTTGGAATGATGCCCCATTGTGTCCTGTAAAGCTGTAAAGGGATTATTCCACAATCACATCTTAACTTTATCCACAGGATATGTGATAAGCATCTGATTGCTGGAGGCTCACTGCTGAGATGCCCACCGATCATGAGAATGTGATTCCTGTATCCTCCCATTTTGAATGAAGTTGCACATGCACACTGTTGTTCCATTCAGTCTCTATAAGATTAATGGAGATAGCTGGGTACAGCACTTCCCCATTTCCTTCAGTTCTATAGACATTGAATGCAGTTGCAGTGCACATGTTTGACTGGCACTCCATTCAATGGGGATAATACCCTGGGGATTGCAGCAATGGTACTCTCAGCAGTTAGACTTTTATCACCTATCCTGTGAGTAGCTGATTGTAGGAATGCTTATTTAACAACACAGAATAGTTTGTAGTTATACCAGAGAATATAGTTGTGTTGCTATTGCAAATCAACTATGTTAGACTGCATGTATACTTATAATTGGGAGTTTAGTCCTCATGGCCATTCTTAAAGGCCAAAATTAGGAAAGGAGTCCAGCTTATGGGAGATGGGAAAAATTATAAAAATGTTCTCCAGGAATATTTATTTTCACCCTTATAAAGTACATGACCACTGAGCCTCAGGAGTCTTCTTGCTCTTGGGGACATGTTACCACTGAGGTCAATAAATGGCTGCAGTGGTGCATGTAACCACAAACAGGAAGTCACACTTCCAGTCCAAAAGGGACAAGTAGAAGCAGAAACTGGACTCACAGGGCTGAAATAGAACTGCTGTGAAGAGGTCATTGAGGTTTTTTCTTTATTGTACACATATTCCCAATGGTGATTAATGCGGGGCGGTGTGTTTGTGTGTGTGTGTGAGGACGGGGAGGGGGTCAAACAACCCCTCAAAGAAAAAACAGGGGGAGAAAGAGTGTTTAAACAGCCTTTTGACAAATGCAGTTGCCTCTAGCCTTTAACTCTTCTAGACTATACTTTCTACCAAATCTCTGGAAATTTATGTCTTTCATTTTTACCTTAACTAATTATTGGTTTCACCATATAGTTAGGACTGTCTTAATTAACATAATAACAATTTACAACAAAGGTGTAATTTAGATGATCTGTTTGATCATCATGCATTCTTATCATTTGTCAGTGACCAGATACACAAACTGAATTAAAAAGTAAAATATGATTAAAATATTATGTTTATCACATACCTCTGTAGACATTTGTATGCTGAAACCAAGGATTATGCCTAGTTTTCGAGTTTTCTGTGGAGAGGGGATAGCTAACTGATCGGTGGGGGACCAACCAATGACCTCTCCACCAGTCTCCAGAACAGGGGTCCTGTTCCCCCATCCTGATGGAGAGGTAGGTTGACCATGTGCCCTGCCGCTTCATTCAATCTCTGTGGAACCACTAGAAATACAGCTGAGCGCTGTACTCAGCTATTTCCAGCAGTTCCATAGAGTATACGCATACTTAGTATCCCCATTTTCAGGATCAGTTCATTATCCCCTCCTGTGGATAGGGGATAACTCGAAAACTTGGCAAAATGCATTTAAAGGGAATGTCTTATGTATGTCAGTTTAATTTCATGAATTAGATGAAAATCTGTAGGGGGAGATTTATCATCTCCCTAGAACCCAAAAAGTGGCTTTAAAATTTGCATGCTGTGTGTTTGCAACTTTTTATATGCAACTTAAAAATAAAAAAAAAAAACACAATTGCTTCTTTATATGGCACCCTGGCCACTTTTCCAAAAAGAGGTGTGACAAGGACAGTAAAGGGACTTTTCTGGTGCAAATAAAATCAGAAATCTGCAGGAGAATGGCTATATGATGAGGCCTCCGTCTTCTCATTAATGTGGTGCAGCTTCTGACAGTACAGGAGATATCAAGACTGGTGCAGACAGCTCTGGTCTTGATAAATCTTCCCCAAAATGTTTTTTTTTTTTTTAACTTTCTTGTGGCAGCACTCTTGGGCCTCTTTCACACATTAGTGTTTTGTTCAGTGATTTGGTCAGTGGATTTCATCAGTGATTGTTAGTCAAAAATAGGAGTGGATCCTACAGAGATAAGGCATAAGGGAAAGATCAGTAGTTGTTCTCTGTTTTTGACCCGTGCCTGGTTTTTGCTTACAATCACTGATGTTAATCACTGAACAAAACACTGACATGTAAAAGAGGCCTTAGTGTTCCGGGAGAGGGAAGTAGTTTACTCCCAGGCACCTCTGACATTGATTTATCCCCTGAGAAAAAAAGTAATCGGACCTATTGAAATCCAACAGCATCCTTTATTATATAGACACCCGCAGTAGGAGGAAAGTCAGGGGGCAACCCCCATTCACATTGCATGTTCAGCTGGTGCCATCTAAATCAGCTTTTTTTCATATTTGAGCTGTCAGAACTCATGCAAGAGTTGCTAAGTTCTACATAATTATACAGTCAGTAGAAAAGATATAGTGAAATCATTTAGCTTTAATTGTGAAAGATGAAGAAGACTACTATAAAATGGCAGAACATTTGAGTGGGGTGATAACAAAACCAATTCTTCAACTTTTTGTCCTGCAACAAATATTCTACTTGTTAGCATATAGCTATGGAACAATATAAAAAATGAAAATATGGTGCCCAAAACAATATTGTAAATAAAAAATCAAGTATGATCAAATAAATCATGGTCAACATTAGTTTGTATTTATTTACAGAGGTATCTTTAGCAGTGGCCTACTTTCTCTCTATTTGTTTCTGCCAAACAACATCCACTAAACATCATGTCTCAACAGTGCAGTATTTAGAAAGCTTCATTTATACTCATTCACATGTCTATGGCTCATAATTTTAATAAAAAGTCTTTGTATAATCAAAGAGATGTACATTTTCCTTTTTCTAAAGCTCCAAGCCCTGAAGTCTGCTAAAATATTGTAATTATTCAAGAGATATGTATGAGCTAATTATCATGTTGTTTAATTGCTAGAGATTTGGATTCAGTGAACTGAACGTTTTTGAATAGTCATTCATTACAGCAATGTTATTTTCTTGTTATCCTCAACTAAAATGAAGTGATCTCCCCTTCTTGTGTTCTTCCTGAGGCTGTCTGTACACAGATGAAATACTTTCAAATTGTATTATTATCAAAGTAAATGGAATGTTCAATGCCAGGCTTCACTAGGGATGAAAATGTGGCCTATGTTCAGGCGCCCCTTAGAACTGCCACCTTAATTATGAGATAAAGGTTCATGTTATTTGCTGCTTTAAAGGAAAGGTGATAAGATCAGGAGTAATTAGAATA
The DNA here is from genome assembly GCA_033119425.1 of Bufotes viridis. NCBI lineage: Eukaryota > Metazoa > Chordata > Amphibia > Anura > Bufonidae > Bufotes > Bufotes viridis. The sequence continues at coordinate 178,722,090 of CM065594.1, read as the reverse complement.
AATGGGAAGAGTACCTTGGTCCCATGACTGATCAACTGAGGAAGACTCTGGAGTTTACCCCTATATAATTATTGATGAGGCTTGATGGTTATTACAATTATATCTTCTGCATATGGTCTTTGATGTTAAAAACTGGAATCGGAGCTCAGAGTTCCAATAGTCCCAGATGTGGTTTATCAGATGACCATCTATTACACATGGTTTGGGTGGACATGGAATTGGGTTCCTTATGGAAGGAGGTTTTAGATATTATTAAGAGAGTGTACTCACTTGATCTTTTGGTGTAGCCAAAAGCATGTTTCCTTGGTATTTTTGGGGATACTGGTCTTGAAGAAGGTGTAGCTTAGTGTATTCAAATGACACAATCAGGCTTCTAAAGTTATTGTGGCCCATTGGGGTCAATTGGTTTTAATGGGGTGTGTTATTTAAAATACACTGTGTATCAAAATTTGAGGCAATATGGAGCCAGTGGAGCTATGTGAACCTATTTTATTATATGCCTAATAAAACAAATGTGGGCCTAAAATAGAACTGACAGGCAACACACACTGAGTTGCCACAATACAACAAATGCAGAATGTAGAAAAGGGATAGATATAGGGAAAAGTCAGATACCTATACAGAGCTGGGTCTCTGACCACTGACATGCCCTAATATCTAGTCCCTGCCTATTGGGCAATCTACTATGCTATCCACTATCCTGTACCCTATCCAACACCGTGATGGACTGCCCAACTATTTATCTTAAATGAGGAAAAAGGGTCAAGGGGTGAAAAACAGGTTCTGCAAAAACCACTCCAAGGTGATAGGATAGTGGTAAAGGGACTGACAATGTGTCCACAGCGATCGGTAGGAGAAGTACAAAGTTAATGCATAAACTCCTATCCAAATCCCTGTCCCGACGCGTTTCCTTGGCAACAAGGCCAGTTCCTCAGGGGACTAATACATTTATAATCATGGAGCAGTGGAATGAAACATAACAAAAAGACATAAAGTAATCACTTAGCAAGGAGGCTATCCCAATCAAAGGTAATGATATAGAGGCAGTGAAGATCCTCTAGGCATCCGCCATAGGTCTGACCGAGTTTAAGTTGCTGCAAACAATTCAAGTTATACTCATCTGAGTTGTGCTGACACAGCCAGCATTCCAGGACTTCTCCCTGCTTTAGTGTTTAATCTCAACAGCAGGTGTGCCGGATAATCAGTGTGCTGGAGGTGCTGATGGCCAACTGTGTCATTAGACATGCTCAAATGAAGACGCGCTATAGTTTAAATAGTTGCGGCTTCTTTACTTCAGATACGCCCCCCGATCATGTGACTACTCACATGCCTCGCCTAGCCAATAGGAGAGGTCACATGACTCACAGGTCCTGGAAGGGAACTGCAGTTAGATCGGGAGGATTTTGGGCATTTCTGTGATGTCAGAAAAGGGCGCGACCGACAACAGGCCAATCGTCACTCACACCCTTATCCTGGCAAATACAAAGCACACCTACTATTCATGTGGAGGACCTGTTAAAAGGGTAATAATGTGAGTATAGGTTCAAAACTCACAATTAAACCTCACTGGTCAGGGATTACTGTAGGTTTGTGGAAAATAACACACATTAATAAAACGCAATAAATCACCTATGGATCCCCAGAGATTTAACCCTATGCAGAGAGATATCTATAGAATAGAGAGGGAATGGTGTCCCTTGTATAATGAAGGGACATACCTGTCACTCTGTTGTTATTATAAGGCCACCTATTCATCAGATGATGCCGCGGATACAAGGAATGTAGATACAGCGATCTTCAAGATCCAAGACCTCGCTTCAAGATGGAAGATAACTGTCCAGATATATCAATTCAACTCTTTTAAAGGGGCTACATGTACAATTCCTTATGATCCTAGATGACATACGACGGGATGAAATGAGTTATACATAACAACGAAACAATAAATGTTCCAGCCCCTTTGGGGTAGATGTACGTAACTCGTATATCCACCGTGTCTCTCTCTGCAACACTTTCTTTTCCCAGTCTCCCCCTCTTTTAAGAGGCAGAACCTGTTCAATCCCTATGAATCGTACTCCAGAAAAATCTCCTGCATGCAAGTCCGTAACGTGTAGTGCCAAAGGACTTTCCCTTTGGTTTCTTAGGTCTCCGAGGTGCTCCCCTATTCTTCTGCGGAGCTCGCGTGTGGTTTTACCCACATAGTCAAGTCTACATGAGCAGGTTGCAAGATAGATGACTCCTTTTGTGTGACAATTAATAAATTGTCTAATAGCGTACGTCTTGCCTGTCACCTTACTTCTGAATGTTTTGCTTTGCGTCAAAAACCTACATGCCACACACCCACTGCATCGATAGCAGCCGATCACTCGTGGGAGCCAATTGTTATCCTCCCTTTGTGGTTCTAGGTAGTGGCTGTGAACTAGACGTTGTCGTAGGTTACGACCCCTCCGATATGTAATCTGTGCCTCCCCAGTTATTCACTGAGTGTGACTGATCTAATTGGAGCAGCAATTCCAGTTCACCGCTGCTCCATCAATCAGCTTAAAGAGGTTTGCCACGTTATGGTTACTGTTGACCAATGTGTTTGTAAGATGATTATATGGCACTTACTAATATAGCCTTTGTTGAAATTCTGAACCATTTTAGATATTTCATAAGCTAAGCACCCTTGTTTGCCAAGTGTATTGAGCTGTGCACACAGAGGTCTTGTCCATAAAATGTCTGCTGATGGAGGGTCATGTTACCAGGCATATCATCTCCATGTGCTATCTCCTCCATTCAAATACACAGCGCCAAATATCTATACTTACACTATTGGGAGTTTAGTGTAGGTGCAGTATGTTAGAATTAAGCAGCATTAGTAATGTATCTGGGTACATGGCCCTCCATCAATGGCCATTTTGTGGACAGGACTATGTGGAGAGCACTTAAAATATTTGCTTAATAAGAGGGCACAGAATATATACAAAAACTGTATTAGTATTTGTCATATGGTCATCCTACATACACATTGGTCACCAGTAGCCAGACCGTAGTCAACCTTGTTAAAACTTAGCACTGTAGTGAAGAGGAGAGGAGGGAAAATTGTTCTTCCGTCTTCTTCTCTGCCTTGCTGACACTGCAAACAGGGCCAATTCTAGCTTTTCTGCTAACTGAGGTGCAAAAATTATAAGACCGTAAACCAGGGAGGGCTCCCCAGGATACAGTGAAGTCATAGATGAGGAAAGCGACACAGACACCAGCATTTGCAAAAACAGAAACTTTACTGAACAGTAGTATTAACAGTATATCACATACAGTTTCAAATGTAGTGAACATAGCATAAAGTTACATCCTCTCAGCCCATAGGCTGAGACCCCTGAGTTACACAGCATGGCACCCTAGAGTGGTAGCTGGGAAAACACTGCCGAAAATGGACTTACTAGCGAGCACAACTACACTGTCTCGCTTACCTATATTTGCCCTAACTAACTTCAAATGGGACATGGCATCTAAAAACCAGTCCAGCAAAATTTCCCTCCCAAAAACCATATGGTGCTACTTTTCTTTTGTGCCCTGCAGTGTGCCCTTACATCAGTTTACAATCACATGTGTGTTGTTTCTGGAAACCGCAGAATCAGAGTAATCAATATTAAGTTTTATTTGGCTGTGAACCCTCGATGTGTTAATGAGAAAAAATGTAATAAAATGGAAAATCTGCCAACATGTAAATTTAGAAGTTTTATCTCCATTTTACTTTAATTCTTGTGGAACACCTAAAGGGTTAACAAAGTTTCTAAAATCAGTTTTGAGTAACTTGAGAGGTATAGTTTCTACAATGGAGTCATTTCTGGGGGGTTTCCACTATGTAAGCCCGACAAAGTGACTTCAGACCTGAACTCGTCCTTAAAAGGTGGGCTTTGGAAATTTTGTTAAAAATGTCAAGAATTGCTTCTAAAATTCTAAGCCTTCTTACATCCTAAAAATATAAAATTTACAAAATGATGCCAACATAAGGTAAACATATGGGGAATGTTAAGTAATAAATATTTTATTAGGCATCACTTTCTGTTTTAAAAGAAGAGAAATAGAAATTTCGAAAATTGAGAATTTTTAAAAAATTTTGAAAATTTGAGATTTTTTCATAAATAAAGTTGAAATATATTGATTCAAATTTATGACTATCATGATGTACAATGTGTCACGAAAAAACAGTATTAGAATAACTTGGAAAATTTAAAGTGTTTCAAAGCTAATACCATATAAAGTAACACATGTCAGATTTGCAAAAAATGGACTTGGCAGAAGGGCGAAAACTGGCCCGGGGTAGAAGGGGTTAACACTAGAGATGATCGAACACCTGGATGTTCAGGTTCGAGAAGTTCACCCGAACTTCCCGAAAATGTTCGTGTTCGGGATCCGAACTCGACCCGAACTTTATCCAGAACCCGAACCCCATTGAAGTCAATGGGGACACGAACTTTTAGGCACTAAAAAGGCTGTAAAATAGTCCAGGAATGGGATAGACAGCTGGCAAAGGCAGCAAAATGTAGGTAAATCCCCTGCAAACAAATGTGGATAGGGAAATGAATTAAAATAAAATAAATAAAATTTAACCAATATCAATTGGAGAGAGGTCCCACTGCAAGGAATCATGCGTCATATCCCTCAACACTGGAGAAGGCCACTTTCAGTTATTTCGGCCCCAGCACCCAGACAGAGGAGAGAGGTCCCACAGCAAGGAATCATGCGTCATATCCCTCAACACTGGAGAAGGCCACTTCCAGTTATTTCAGCCCCAGCACACAGACAGAGGAGAGAGGTCCCACAGCAAGGAATCATGCGTCATATCACCCACCACTGGAGAAGGCCACTTTTAGTTATTTCAGCAAGCACCCAGACCGAGGAGAGAGGTCCCACAGCAAGGAATCATGCGTCATATCACTCACCACTGGAGAAGGCCACTCTCAGTTATTTAGGCCCAGCACCCAGACAGAGGAGAGAGGTCCCACAGCAAGGAATCATGCGTCATATCACCCACCACTGGAGAAGGCCACTTTCAGTTATTTCGGCCCAGCACCCAGACAGAGGAGAGAGGTCCCAGAGCAAGGAATCATGCGTCATATCACCCACCACCGGAGAAGGCCACTTTCAGTTATTTCGGCCAGCACCCAGACAGAGGAGAGAGGTCCCACAGCAAGGAATCATGCGTCATATCACCCACCACTGGAGAAGGCCACTTTCAGTTATTTCGGCCAGCACCCAGACCGAGGAGAGGGTCCCACAGCAAGGAATCATGCATAATATCATCCACCACTGGAGAAGGCCACTTTCAGTTATTTCTGGCCCAGCACCCAGACACGAGGAGAGAGGTCCCACAGCAAGGAATCATGCGTCATATCACACCACCACTGGAGAAGGCCACTTTCAGTTATTTCGGCCCCAGCACCCAGTCAGAGGAGAGAGGTCCCACAGCAAGGAATCATGCGTCATATCAACCACCACTGGAGAAGGCCACTTTCAGTTATTTCGGCCCAGCACCCAGACAGAGGAGAGAGGTCCCACAGCAAGGAATCATGCGTCATATCAACCACCACTGGAGAAGGCCACTTTCAGTTATTTCGGCCCAGCACCCAGACAGAGGAGAGAGGTCCCACAGCAAGGAATCATGCGTCATATCAACCACCACTGGAGAAGGCCACTTTCAGTTATTTCGGCCCAGCACCCAGACAGAGGAGAGAGGTCCCACAGCAAGGAATCATGCGTCATATCAACCACCACTGGAGAAGGCCACTTTCAGTTATTTCGGCCCAGCACCCAGACAGAGGAGAGAGGTCCCACAGCAAGGAATCATGCGTCATATCAACCACCACTGGAGAAGGCCACTTTCAGTTATTTCGGCCCAGCACCCAGACAGAGGAGAGAGGTCCCACAGCAAGGAATCATGCGTCATATCACCCACCACTGGAGAAGGCCACTTTCAGTTATTTCGGCCCAGCACCCAGACCGAGGAGACAGGTCCCACAGCAAGGAATCATGCGTCATATCACCCACCACTGGAGAAGGCCACTTTCAGTTGTTTCGGCACAGCACCCAGACCGAGGATACAGGTTCCACAGCAAGGAATCATGCGTCATATCAACCACCACTGGAGAAGGCCACTTTCAGTTATTTCGGCCCAGCACCCAGACAGAGGAGAGAGGTCCCACAGCAAGGAATCATGCGTCATATCACCCACCACTGGAGAAGGCCACTTTCAGTTATTTCGGCCCAGCACCCAGACAGAGGAGAGAGGTCCCACAGCAAGGAATCATGCGTCATATCAACCACCACCGGAGAAGGCCACTCTCAGTTATTTTCGGCCCAGCACCCAGACAAAGGAGACAGGTCCCACAGCAAGGAATCATGCGTCATATCAACCACCACCAGAGAAGGCCACTCTCAATTATTTTGGCCCAGCACCCAGAAAGAGGATAGAGGTCTGACAGCAAGGAATCATGCGTCATATCAACCACCACTGGAGAAGGCCACTTTCAGTTATTTCGGCCCCAGCACCCAGACAAAGGAGACAGGTCCCACAGCAAGGAATCATGCGTCATATCACCCACCACTGGAGAAGGACACTTTCAGTTGTTTCGGCACAGCACCCAGACCGAGGATACAGGTTCCACAGCAAGGAAACATGCATCATATCACCCACCACTGGAGAAGGCCACTTTCAGTTGTTTCGGCACAGCACCAAGACCGAGGATACATGTTCCACAGCAAGGAATCATGCGTCATATCAACCACCACTGGAGAAGGCCACTTTCAGTTATTTAGGCCCAGCACGCAATCAGAGGAGAGAGGTCCCACAGCAAGGAATCATGCGTCATATCACCCACCACTGGAGAAGGCCACTTTCAGTTATTTCGGCCCAGCACCCAGACAGAGGAGAGAGGTCCCAGAGCAAGGAATCATGCGACATATCACCCACCACCGGAGAAGGCCACTCCCAGTTATTTCGGCCCCACCACCCAGACAGAGGAGAGGTTCATTCAACTTTGGGTTGCACCGCAAGATCACGATAAAGTTAAAAAATGAGGATTCAATAAAGAAGTGCCCCGGAGTACAAGAATACATGGTTGAGGGGGAGGCAGTTATAAATGTCTATTCTGCACAAGGGAGGGACAGGTCCTGTGGAATCCATGCCTGGTTCATTTTTATTAACGTCAGCTTGTCCACGTTTGTCAGTAATGACGCCCCCTGCTGTGCTGAATACACGTTCAGACAAAATGCTGGCCGCCAGGCAGGCCAGCACCTCCAAGCCATAAAATGCTAACTCTGGCCACGTGGACAATTTGGAGACCCAGAAGTTGAATGGGGCCGAACCATCAGTCAGTACGTGGAGGGTTGTGCAGACGTACTGTTCAACCATGTTAGTGAAATGCTGCCTCCTGCTAACACGTTCCGGATCAGGTGGTGGTGCGGTTAGCTGTGGCGTGGAGACAAAACTTTTCCACATTTCTGCCATGCTAACCCTGCCCTCAGAGGAGCTGGCCGTGACACTGCTGCGTTGGCGACCTCTTGCTTCTCCTCTGCCTTCGCCTTGGGCTTCCACCTGTTCCCCTGTGACATTTGGGAATGCTCTCAGGAGCGCGTCTACCAGCGTGCGCTTGTACTTGCGCATCTATCACGCTACAGTGCAGGAAGTAAGGTGGGCACGTTGTCTTTGTATCGGGGATCCAGCAGGGTGGCAACCCAGTAGTCCGCACAGCATGTAGTCGCTCATGTGTGCCCGGCTCCCCAGAGGTAAGGACAAGCTGTCCTCTGTGGGAGGCGTATCGTCAACGTCCTCCGTATCCCCCCAGCCATGCACCAGTGATGGGCCTGAGCTGTGTCGGGTGCCACCCCGCTGTGAACCTGCTTCATCCTCATCCTCCTCCACCTCCTCCTCATCCTCCAGTAGTGGGCCCTGGCTGGCCACATTTGTACCTGGCCTCTGCTGTTGCAAAAACCTCACTCTGAGCCACTTCTAACAGACTGGCCTGAAAGTGCTAAAAATGACCCCTCATCCTCCTCCCCCTCCTCCTGGGCCACCTCCTCTTCCATCATCGCGCTAAGCGTTTTCTCAAGGAGACATAGAAGTGGTATTGTAACGCTGATAACGGTGTCATCGCCACTGGCCATGTTGGTGGAGTACTCAAAACAGCGCAACAGGGCACACAGGTCTCGCATGGAGGCCTAATCATTGGTGGTGAAGTGGTGCTGTTCCGCAGTCCGACTGACGCGTGCGTGCTGCAGCTGAAACTCCACTATGGCCTGCTGCTGCTCGCACAGTCTCTCCAGCATGTGCAAGGTGGAGTTCCACCTGATGGGCACGTCGCATATGAGGCGGTGAGCGGGAAGGCCGAAGTTCCGCTGTAGCGCAGACAGGCGTGCAGCGGCAGGATGTGAACGTCGGAAGCGCGCACATACGACCCTCACTTTATGCAGCAGCTCTGACATGTCGGGGTAGTTGTGAATGAACTTCTGCAGCACCAAATTCAGCATATGCGCCAGGCAAGGGATGTGTGTCAAACAGGCTAGTCCCAGAGCTGCCACGAGATTTCGCCCATAATTGCACACCACCAGGCCGGGCTTGAGGCCCACCTGCAGAAACCACTCGTCGGTCTGTTGTTCAATACCCCGCCACAACGCCTGCGCAGTGTGGGGCCTGTCCCCCAAACATATGAGTTTCAGAATGGCCTGCTGACGTTTTCTACGGGCTGTGCTGAAGTTGGTGGTGAAGGTATGTGGCTGACTAGATGAGCTGGTGGAAGCATAGGAGGAGGAATCCGAGAAGGAGGAGGAGGCTACAGGAGGCAAAGAATGATGCCCTGCGATTCTTGGCGGCGGAAGGACGTGCGCCAAGGAACTCTCCGCCTGCGGCCCAGCCGCCACTACATTTACCCAGTGTGCAGTTAGGGAGATATAGCGTCCCTGGCCGTGCTTACTGGTCCACGTATTTGTGGTTAGGTAGACCTTGCCACAGATGGCGTTGCGCAGTGCACACTTGATTTTATCGGATACTTGGTTGTGCAGGGAAGGCACGGCTGTCTTGGAGAAGTAGTGGCGGCTGGGAACAACATACTGTGGGACAGCCATGGACATCAGCTGTTTTAAGCTAACTGTGTCCACCAGCCTTAATGACAGCATTTCAAAGGCCAATAGTTTAGAAATGCTGGCATTCAGACCCAGGGCTCGAGGGTGGCTAGGTGGGAATTTACACTTTCTCTCAAAGGTTTGTGAGATGGAGAACTGAACGCTGCTGTGTGACATGGTGGAGATGCTTGGTGACGCAGGTGGTGTTGTCGGTGGCACATCCTCTGTTTGGTGGGCGGCAGGTGCCAACATTCCTCCCGAAGCGGAGGAAGAGGCCGAGGCAGCAGCAGAAGAGGGAGCAGGGGGAGCCAGAATGAGTTCCTCGCTTTTAAGGTGTTTACTCCACTGCAGTTCATGCTTTGCATGTAGATGCCTGGTCATGCAGGTTGTGCTAAGGTTCAGTTAATGCCTCGCTTCAGGATCTGATGGCACAGCGTGCAAACCACTCGGGTATTGTCGTCAGCACATTGTTTAAAGAAGTGCCATGCCAGGGAACTCCTTGAAGCTTCCTTTGGGGTGCTCGGTCCCTGGTGGCGGTTGCCAGTAGCAGGCGAACTCTCTTGGTGGCAGCTGGTCTGCTTTTGCCCCTGCTCCCTCTTTTGCTACGCTGTTGGCTCGGTCTCACCACTGCCTCTTCCTCTGAACTATGAAAGTCAGTGGCACGACCTTCATTCCATGTGGGGTCTAGGACCTCATCGTCCCCTGCATCGTCTTCCACACAGTCTTCCTCCCTGACCTCCTGTTCGGTCTGCACACTGCAGAAAGACGCAGCAGTTGGCACCTGTGTTTCGTCATCATCAGAGACGTGCGGACTCCGATGAGGTGGTATTCGCATGTCCTCATCATCAGGAAACATCAGTGGTTGTGCATCAGTGCATTCTATGTCTTCCACCACTGGGGAAGGGCTCGGTGGATTCCCTTGGGAAACCCTGCCAGCAGAGTCTTCAAACAGCATAAGAGACTGCTGCATAACTTGAGGCTCTGACAGTTTCCCTGATATGCATGGGGGTGATGTGACAGACTGATGGGCTTGGTTTTCAGGTGACACCTGTGCGCTTTCAGCAGAAGACTGGGTGGGAGATAATGTTGTGAACATGCTGGATCCACTGTCGGCCACCCAATTGACTAGCTCTTGTACCTGCTCAGGCCTTACCATCCTTAGAACGGCATTGGGCCCCACCAAATATCGCTGTAAATTCTGGCGGGTACTGGAACCTGAGATAGTTGGTTCACTAGGACGTGTGGCTGTGGCAGAATGGCCACATCCTCTCCCAGAACCAGAGGGTACACTAACACCACCATGACCGCGTCCGCGTCCCTTGCTAGATGTTTTCCTCATTGTTAACGTTCACCAAGCACCACAATAAGGAAAAAAATATTTGGCCCAATGTATTGATTTCAAATTCAGGCCTTTTTTTGCAGGCACCTAACACTATCTGCCTATTTGTTTATGTAGCGTATTACACTAATCCAGTCACAGCAGTAACCACTGATTTAGGGGAAAATCTCTTTTAGGGCTAGTATTTAGGCCCTGGATGAAAGGTATCCTTTTATGGACAGATTTACAATTGGCCTGCAACAGCTGGGACACCAGATTCAGGGTATTGCTATTTTGTCAAATAATTTCACCCCAGAACAAAATATATGTTTTGGCGGACACTATGAAACCTGGCCTGCAACAGCTGGGACACCAGAGTCAGGGTATTGCTATTTTGGCAGATCAATTTCACCTCAGAACAAAATATATGTTTTGGTGGACACTATGAAACCTGACCTGCAACAGGTGGGACACCAGATTCAGGGTATTTCTATTTTGGCAAGTGAATTACACCCCAGAACAAAATATATGTTTTGGCGGACACTATTATATTTTGCCAGCCACAGCTGAAACCACTGATTTATGGTATTGCTATTTTGGCAATTGAATTTCACCCCAGAACAAAATATATGTTTTGGCGGACACTATTATATTTTGCCAGCCACAGCTGAAACCACTGATTTATGGTATTGCTATTTTGGCAATTGAATTTCACCCCAGAACAAAATATATGTTTTGGCGGACACTATGAAACCTGGCCTGCAACAGCTGGGACACCAGATTCAGGGTATTGCTATTTTGGTAAGTGAATTATACCCCAGAACAAAATATATGTTTTGGTGGACACCATTATATTTTGCCAGCCACAGTTGAAACCACTGATTTATGGTATTGCTATTTTGGCAATTGAATTTCACCCCAGAACAAAATATATGTTTTGGCGGACACTATTATATTTTGCCAGCCACAGCTGAAACCAATGATTTATGGTATTGCTATTTTGGCAATTAAATTTCACCCCAGAACAAAATATATGTTTTGGCGGACACTATGAAACCTGGCCTGCAACAGCTGGGACACCAGATTCAGGGTATTGCTATTTTGGTAGATTAATTTCACCCCATAACAAAATATATGTTTTGGCGGACACTATGAAACGTGACCGGCAATAGCTGGGACACCAGATTCAGGGTATTGCTATTTTGGCAAATTAATTTCACCCCAGAACAAAATATATGTTTTGGCGGACACTATGAAACCTGGCCTGCAACAACTGGGACACCAGATTCAGGGTATTGCTATTTTGGCAAGTGAATTACACCCCAGAACAAAATATATGTTTTAGCGGACACTATTATATTTTGCCAGCCACAGCTGAAACCACTGATTTATGGTATTGCTATTTTGGCAATTGAATTTCACCCCAGAACAAAATATATGTTTTGGCGGACACTATTATATTTTGCCAGCCACAGCTGAAACCACTGATTTATGGTATTGCTATTTTGGCAATTGAATTTCACCCCAGAACAAAATATATGTTTTGGCGGACACTATGAAACCTGGCCTGCAACAGCTGGAACACCAGATTCAGGGTATTGCTATTTTGGTAAGTGAATTATACCCCAGAACAAAATATATGTTTTGGCGGACACCATTATATTTTGCCAGCCACAGCTGAAACCACTGATTTATGGTATTGCTATTTTGGCAATTGAATTTCACCACAGAAAATAATCTATCCTTTGCCAGACAGCAGACAGTATTATACTTGTCTAGCCAAAGCTGGAACACCAGATTTAGGGGATTGGTATTTGGGCAATTGTATTTAACCCCTTAATAAAAAATAGAAATTGCTATCCTGAGTTTCTAGGGGTGACAATTAGCACAGCCAAGCCATAAAAAATAGAAATTGCTATCCTGAGTTTCTAGGGGTGACAATTAGCACAGCCAAGCCCCTGATGTAGGATATAGCAAAAAATAACTAGTATTGATGGATTGATGGACTTGGTGGCAGCTTGTTCTGGTGCACCACAAGTCACAAAATGGCCGCCGATCAACCCAGAAAATAAGTGACAGAAAAACGCTCTGTGCAGCCTAAAAACCAGTGAGCAGGTAACTAGCAGAAGTTCAATCATTCACAGCTGTAGATCGATCCTGTCACGAGGGTAGAGTAACAGGTATCAAGATAGAGCGGAGGTGCACCCCCTGAGCTGCCACCCGGTCCCCTGTCCCTGCCTACTTGCACCACCCGCCCTAGGTGACGGGGCGCAACTGGGGGATGGTCCCTTACCTACTAAGTGCAAGCAGAGAGAGAGAGAGAGAGAGAGAGAGGGACGGCAGGGAAGAGGACAGCCAAAGGGAAGCAAAAGAAAGTGGACCAGAGGTAGCCAAAAACAAAGGCGAGACGAGTCAACTAGCCGAGGTCAATCCAGGAGGTCAAGTCAGAACAAGGAAGAGGCAAAGGCAAATCCGTAAACAAACCGAGGTCGAAATCCTAGAGGTTAACGTTAAGGTACAGGGAGCAGGCAGAAGAGATGTCAAAAGGCGAATCCAGGTTCAATTCCAAAGGTAGCAAATAAGAAAAAGTACACAGCCTATAGGACAAAAATCACAGGCAACCTGTAGCCAGCAGGCCGTCTGTATTTATAGTGGGAGTGAGGGTCATGTGACGTGGCCAACGTCACATGACCAACAGACCGACAAGTTGAGCGCCGAGTGATCAGCTCGGCGTTCAAGGCAGACGAAGGAGCAGGGAGCCTCCCAGCTAGCAAGGTCACCCTGGGAATGAGGCCTAAACACAGGTCCTCATTCCGGAAGCTAAGCAGCAGGTCTGTGGCCGATGGAAGACCGAGTCTGCCCTCGGTGTCCTCGGCACCCCGTTACAGATCCGTTCATTAGGTGCTGTTGCTGACATTACCCTGCCTAATCTCGCTCTGACAGAAGCTGCGTCCATTCCCTACACTAATCAGAGCAGTGCGGCGCTACGTGACTCCAGCTTAAATAGAGGCTGGGTCACATGCTGCACTTGGCCAATCACAGCCATGCCATTAGTAGGCATGGCTGTGATGGGCTATTAGGGCAAGAAGTAAAACGCTAGCTGATTGGCTGCTGTGCAGCCCTTCAGAAAGCGGGAAGTAATCGACGAACAACAAACCCAAACTTTTTTGAAAATGTCCGGTTCGGGTCCGTGTCCCCAACACCCCAAAATTCGGTACGAACCCGAACGATGCTCGAACTGTTCGCTCAACACTAGTTAACACTTGTGTGTGTGTGTGTGTAAATACAAGTAGGAATTCAGCATCTGTTAAGGAGAATTTTCAGATGCTTGAAAAGAATAAGCCACTGTTTCTTATTAATTATGGAGGTGGATGGAGGTGGATATTAATTAATGATTTGTATATACACAGGGATCTGCCCCCTCCCCCATGAAGGCATCATTTTTGAAACATTTGGTCCCAACAGACCACAGTTTTTTCCCATAACACCGTGTGTTTAAACACCATCTGTCCCAATAAGGGACAGTTTTTTTTTTTAGTTTCTATTTGAAAAAGCATGTTTTTAAACATGTTGTTCATTAACACCATCAACCCTGATCAGGACAAGCCCAATATTGATTTGCCCTCCCTTCACTCCCTCAGATCTCTGCAGATCTCAATATTTAGTAGTGCAGAAAAAAAATTATTTGCCATTCACGGCTGCAATAATATGTTCCAAAGCCGTGTATTTTTTGGCGTGTATTAGTGGAAAAAAAGAAAAAGGGCTTATTAGTCGTTGTGTGGTGAAGTGGGAAAATTGCAGCCTTTTTTGGCATTTATTAAGAGCTAAAAATAAGTATTATTTGATGTTCAAGGTCGCAGTTATATGTTCTAAAGCCTTTTTTTTTGTGAATTAGTGGGGGAGGGGCTTAATATGCTTGGCACATTGCGGAGTTCGGCCGAACACTGCATGTGCTTGAGTGCGATGCTCAAGTCAGTGTATTTAAATCTAATTTTGCCTCTATTTCTATGCAGAAGATTGATGTATAGTGAGGGAATACCTCAGTGTGAGTCTGCGGCTTAGAAGTCCATGCTCTGACTCCATATATAGCTATGTCCATATATGGAGTCAGTGCTTGGGGACACCCCAGTATATTTAAATCTAATTTACCCTTTATTTCAGAAAAAGGTCTTCTGGGATTTGAACTTATGACGTTCTGCATTAGAGGTAAGGCACTTTACCACTCAGCTATAATAGCTGCATAGCCAGTTACTTTTTAAAAAACTAGTAAGTATTCCTATAAAGTAGTAGTCTCTTTATGTTTTTAAAGTGACTGGCTATGAAGCTATATAGTGTAGTGGTTAAAGTTCAGGGCTATGATGCAGACGCTGTGAGTTCAAATCCCATCTCAAACTTTCTCAGAAATAGAGGCTAAAGCTAAATTTTTAGCCATATTTTTTCCTTTTTGTAATTACACATTTATTTGTGCCATACATTTTCATACATTTTTTACAATTACAAAAAAAACATATAGAAATCAAATTTAACCTCTATTTCTGAAAAAGCTTGTGACGGGATTTGAACCTATAGCTTCTTCATCACAGCCAAGAATGTTAACCACTACACTATATACCTTCAAAACCAATAACTAAAAAAAAAAACATAATACAATATGAGACTTCTACTGTACAGGAATACTTACTAGTAGTAACAACTGCCACACCGCCGAGTAGGTGATTTTACCCCCAACACTTCAATCTGACTGACTGCTTCCGCCACTGCCTCCGTGAGCCCCTGCACTACTAATTTCCAGGCAGGTAGATTCCTGTGAAGAGGGTGGTCTACCCCGGGCACATTTGACTCCTGACCCCCCACTTCTGCCACCCTGCTTACTACCGGCAACGCAACTGACTTACTGGCTCAACCACTGCCTCACAGGCAAGCTGAGACCCTCTTCTCCCAATTCTCAATCATCGAGTACTGTCTATATGTCACTGATGTCCTTTTCAATGGTCTCTGGGTCAGGAGCTTGACCGCTCGCAACACCACCTCCCACACCACTCTATTCATCAATACTTGCCCGCCTAGCGGAGAAAGCGACGAATGTCTCCTCCAGATCTTGTCTTGGCAGTAGCTGCTGACTGTCCTCTAGTAGCTCGTCCTCGCTGTATAGTGGAGCTGAGCCCACAGCATATAGTACTTCTCTGGCTGAGGGAACAGAAAAGGACAGAGGCAGGTTGAGGAAAGGTGAGGGCACAGGGCCTGCTCCCGGCCATGCCAACCAAGGGTGGTGTCTGATGAACCCACCGACTGTTGGCTGGGGGTGTCTGAGTCACTTGGGAGGAAGTGGATGACTGAGTTAACCAATCAAGAACCGCTGGGTTGATGGTCAAGACACGACCGCTAGCTGATACTGAGAGCTCAGGCCTCTTGAAGTCAAGCAGTTCCTGAAGTCTTCCACCCATTTGCAAGACATCCTAAAAATGGGCAGGAAACTATGCATGCACTGCAGCCCTTCGTACACCTCAAAGCACACCCTCTTTGAGGTGCAGCGGCAGAACGGCATCCCCAAACATAGGCTGATAAGCGACGTTTACACTTGTTGGAATTCCACCCTCCATATTTTGGACTGACTATGTGAACAGAGTATGGCCATCAACGATTTTTTGATGATCCAAGCGGATAGGAGTACTCCCCTGTGTAACTTCTTTATCAGCCAGTGGCAACTCATGCGTGACACCTGCCATTTGCTCATGCCCTTTGAGGATGCCCTGTTTTTGTCAGTCGCCAGGAGTAAGGGATAAACGAAGTCATTCCACTGCTTCATGTCCTGGAACCGATGGTGGTAACAATGGCTGGTCAGGGGACAGGAGACTTGGCGCCTAGATCTCATGGCCACATGAGCCCTGTAAGGGCTGAAATGGAAGAGGAGGAGGAGGGGGAGGAGGACATTGGAGCACAGGCAATGTGTAGCGAAATGGGTGTTTTTTCTACTCAGCTCAAAGGAGCGTAGGAGCAAGAGCAGCTAGAGGAGCTACAGGGCGATGAGGAAGATTAGAGTTGCGCAAACACCTGGATGTTCGAGTTTGAGAAGCTCGGCCGAACTTCAAGAAAATGTTCGGGTTCGGGATCTGAACTCGACCCGAACTTCACCCCGAACCCGAACTTTTGGACACTTAAATGGCTGTAAAATAGCCCTGGAAAGGGCTAGAGGGCTGCAAAAGACAGCAAAATGTAGTTTATTGCCCTGCAAACATATTTGAATAGGGGAATGACTTAAAATAAAATAAAATACAGAAAAATAATAAATAAACATTCTAAACTTGAGCCCAAGTGAGTGACAGTGGCACCTGTCACCCAGCAAACAGAGGATGTGGCAGCAACGCCACCACATCTGTCATTGTCACCAAGCATCTCCACCAAATCCCATGGAAGTGTTCAGCTATCAGCTGTCCATCTCCCAAACACTGGAGAGAAAAAGAAATAGAAAGAGGAAGTACCACCCTACCAATGGCTCTGAATGCCTTATTTCAAACTTCCTGGTCCTTTGAAATGCTGTCATTCTGTGTGGTGGACAGTTTTAAAAACCTTATGGCGGTGGCTGTCCCACAGTACGTGTATCCCAGCCACCGCTATTTTTGCAAGCGAGCCATCCCTTCCCTGCACAACCAAGTGGAGGACAAAATCAAGTGTGCACTGCGCAACGTTATCTGTGGCAACTTCCACATAATCAACAACACAGTGTGTAAATGTAGCGGCTGGCCCAAAGGCGGATAGCATTTTTGCAAATGTCTTCCGCCCCCGAGGATTGCTGGGCATTTCTCTTTGTATCCTGTTACCTCCTCTTCCTTCTCCTACTCGGCTCCCTCCTCCTCATCCACTCAGCATAACATCTTCACCACCCACAGCAGCACAGCCAGGGGGAAACGACAGCAGGCTGTTTTAAAACTTGTGTGTTTGTGGGACAAACCCCGCAACGCGCAGGAGCTGTGGACAGGCATAGAACAACAGACCGACCATTGGTTGGTGCCACTGAGCCTCCAGCCCGGCCTGGTGTTGTGCGCTAATGGGCGAAATATACTAGCAGGTCTGGGCCTAGCCGGCTTGACACACATGCCCTGCCTGCCACATGTGCTCAATTTGGGGTTCAGAGATTCCTTAACACCCTGACAGTGAAAATCAATTCAGTTAATCGAACACACACAACACCCACACCCCCCTTTCACTCAAACCATTAACAAACTATTTACAAATTTTCTTAAAAACATATTAAAATAACTATAATGCAGCTAAACAAACCATATAAAGAAACAAAACTATATACATGCCTTATCCTTAACTTAAGGCCAAGCAAATACAAGTGGCTTGGAGGGTGGGTATCTGCACCAACATAGGCCCTGGCCTGGAACACAATTGTCCAGACAGGACACAGTTCTGGAGGATGAGGAAGAGGAGGAAGAGGAGTAGGAGGAATGCTGGGGGATACAGAGGACACAGACGATATACCTCCCTCAAAGAGGATAGCTTGTCCTTGCCTCTGGGCAGCCTGGCAGACATGAGCGACTACATGCTGCAGTGCCTGCGCAACGACCACCCAGTTACTGCCACATTCTAACTTTTGCTGATTACTGGGTGGCCACCCTGCTGCATCCCCGTTACCGTTACAAGGACAACGTGCCATTCTTAATTCCCTCACTGGAGTGTTATAGAAAGATGAGCCCGCTAGTAGACAAGCTGCTGATAGCATTCACACCTGACACAGGGGACTCAGGAGGAGGAAGAATTTGCCAATGCAGCTGGGTCACCAGCAACACCTCAGAATGTGGAAAAGCTTTGTCATCATGCCACAACAACCTGCAGGAGGCAGCATTTCAGCAACATGGTGGAACAGTACACGTACTGACTAATGGGTCTGCCTAGGGAAATAGCTAAACGGTAAGCAGGGGAAGCAACGGCTTTGGGGCCGGAACCTAGAAAGGGCCCATCCAGGAGGAGGACTAACAGTATTATACAATGAAATTATATACAGTGGCAGTATAGACAGTGTAGAAAGGGAATGGAACAGGTGCTGGGCCTGGTCTGAGAGAGCGATCTTTAGTAGCCACAGGCATGACGGCATGAAAGGAAGGGGTTTGCGCAAAAATTAATGGGGGAGGGGGGCCCAATTCAAAAATTTGCTGTGCTGCCCAATCATTTCTAGCTACGCCACTGGGTCTGCCCCTTTTAACTTCGGGTTCATCAAATTGGGCACATGTCCTGAGGTTGCCCTTTACGCCTTGGAGGTGCTGGCCTACCCTGTAGCCACTGTATTGCCTGAACATGTGTTTAGCATGGCTGGTGGCATTATCACAGACAAGTGCAGCCGCCTGTCCGCAGACAATGTGGGCAAGCTTTTGTTTATTAAAAAGAACCAGGCATGGATCCCACAGGGCTTGTTTGTACCTTATGCAGAATAGACATGTCTACCGGCCTCACCCAACCATTGTTATAATACCGTGCACTTACACTTTGTTTTATTTTTTATATTATACAGTAATTTATTTAAAAAAAATAAAAAATGAAAAAACTGTTAATATAAAAGGTTACAATCTTTTTAGAAAGAATCGTCAAAACCGGAGTGGTAGAGGCGTCTGCCTCTATGTGAAGTCGTGTCTAAATCCCATAATTCGAGAATACATCTCTGAGGGACATGAACATGTGGAGTCACTGTGGGTAGAAATACATGGAGCAAAAAACAATAATAAATTACTAATAGGAGTGTATTATAAACCACCTAATATACCGGAGTCCAGAGAAAATCTATTACTAAACAATATAGACGAGGCGGCAAATCATAATGTAGTCGTTATTATGGGGGACTTCAACTACCCAGATATAGACTGGGAAACTAAAAGCTGTACGTCCCAAAAAGGAAACAGGTTCTTGGCAATAGCCAAAGACAATTAACTTTCCCAACTGGTTCAGGACCCCACTAGAGGGACGGCCATACTGGACTTAGTGTTAACCAATAGACCTGATAGAACAACAGATGTGCAGGTTGGGGGACACCTGGGAAATAGTGACCATAAAGTAATAACCTTCTAATTATCCTTCAAACGAGAGTTCCTAAAGGGAGGAACAAAAATACCAAACTTCAAAAAAGCTAAATTTCGCCAATTAAGCAAGGCCATAGGCCTAACTAACTGGGACAAAGTCCTCAAAAATAAAAATACAACCATAAAATGGGAGAAAATCGTTCGGGTCCGTACCGAATTTTGGGGTGTCCGTGACACGGACCCGAACCCGGACATTTTCAAAAAAGTTCGGGTTCGGGTCCGGTGTTCGTCGATTACTTCCCGCTTTCTGAAGGGCTGCACACCAGCCAATCAGCTAGCGTTTTACTTCTTGCCCTAAGAGCCCATCACAGCCATGCCTACTAATGGCATGGCTGTGATTGGCCAAGTGCAGCATGTGACCCAGCCTCTATTTAAGCTGGAGTCACGTAGCGCCGCACGTCACACTGCTCTGACTAGTGTAGGGAGAGGACGCAGCTTCTGTGAGGGCGAGATAGGCAGGGATAAAGAAGTGATTGAATGATCTACCTTTCTACACCTGTGCATCAGAACAACTCAGCTGAGCTGTTCACTGAAAGTCACTATTTTGTTGAGACTGGCCAGAGCGATTTTTACTGGCACATGTACTAATGGCATGGCTGTGATTGGCCAAGTGCAGCATGTGACCCAGCCTCTATTTAAGCTGGAGTCACGTAGCGCCGCACGTCACACTGCTCTGACTAGTGTAGGGAGAGGATGCAGCTTCTGTGAGGGCGAGATAGGCAGGGATAAAGAAGTGATTGAATGATCTACCTTTCTACACCTGTGCATCAGAACAACTCAGCTGAGCTGTTCACTGAAAGTCACTATTTTGTTGAGACTGGCCAGAGCGATTTTTACTGGCACATGTAACTGGGCTGACCGGCGGTGGCCATTTTGGGACTTGTGGTGCGCCAGCACTTGCTGCCACAGAGTGTAAACCAAAGCTCCAAAGAAGTTAAAAATCTACACCTGTGAATCAGAACAACAGCCATTCAGCTGCTCAGTCAAAGTCAATTTTTTTTCTGGCTGGGCAGACTGTTTTCTGGCACATGTTACTTGGCTGATAGGTGGCGGCCATTTTGGGACTTGTGGTGCTACAGCAAAAGCTGCCACAACGTCCATTAATCTAATGTAATAGTCGATTTTTCAAAGATATAATACATCAGGGGTTTGGCTGTGCTTGTGTCACCCATACTAACTGCAAAGGTATTTAATATATCAGTGGTGAAACTGAAAGTAACCCACTTGGATAGCAAATCCCATGAATGTGCTGTTCCAGCTAGGCTAGCCAGTGCCACTACTTTGTCCAATACTGTCAGCCAGAAATATTATTTTTTTATGTGCCAGAAATATAAATTAGAAAAAGCTTTCACCGTAATAATAAAATTATTCTGGTGTTAGACCAGAAGAAGCACTCCTGTTGTAATTAATACTGTAAAAAGGCTTAGGCAATATTTCTCCCAGTGTGGGAAATTTATCTAGCAAAACTAGCATTTTAACAATTCCGGTGTTCTGAAATACCAGCAGTCCTCTTGTAATTAATGCCGCCAAAAGGCATTATATCGTCCAGTGTTGTAATTTTGGTGAAAAAAGGCCAATTTAATCAATCTGGTGTTTGTTAGAACAGCAAAAACTAGGCCTCACGTTTTCACTCCTGTAAAAAGGAATTATATTTCCCCGTGTGGGAATCTATGTACCAAAACTAGCATTATAAAAAATCTGGTGTCCAATTAGCAGCAGTGTTCTAGTAATTAATACCGTCAAAAGGCATTATTTCGTCCAGTGTTGTAATTTTGGTAAAAAAAAGGCAAATTTAATCAATCTGGTGTTTGTTAGACCAGAAAAACTAGCCCTCACGTTTTCACTCCTGTAAAAAGGAATTATATTTCCCCGTGTGGGATCTATGTACCAAAACTAGCATTATAAAAAATCTGGTGTCCAATTAGCAGCAGTGTTCTGGTAATTAATACCACCAAAAGGCATTATTGTCCAGTGTTGTAATTTTGGTGAAAAAAAGGCCAATTTAATCAATCTGGTGTTTGTTAGACCAGAAAAACTAGGCCTCACGTTTTCACTCCTGTAAAAGGAATTATATTTCCCGTGTGGGATCTATGTACCAAAACTAGCATTATAAAAAATCTGGTGTCCAATTAGCAGCAGTGTTCTGGTAATTAATACCGCCAAAAGGCATTATTGTCCAGTGTTGTAATTTTGGTGAAAAAAAGGCCAATTTAATCAATCTGGTGTTTGTTAGACCAGAAAAACTAGGCCTCACTTTTTCACTCCTGTAAAAAGGAATTATATTTCCCCGTGTGGGATCTATGTACCAAAACTAGCATTATAAAAAATTTGGTGTCCAATTAGCAGCAGTGTTCTGATAATTAATACCGCCAAAAGGCATTATTGTCCAGTGTTGTAATTTTGGTGAAAAAAAGGTCCAATTTAATCAATCTGGTGTTTGTTAGAACAGAAAAACTAGGCCTCACGTTTTCACTCCTGTAAAAAAGGAATTATATTTCCCCGTGTGGGATCTATGTACCAAAACTAGCATTATAAAAAATCGAGTGTCCAATTAGCAGCAGTGTTCTGGTAATTAATACCGCCAAAAGGCATTATTGTCCAGTGTTGTAATTTTGGTGAAAAAAGGCCAATTTAATCAATCTGGTGTTTGTTAGACCAGAAAAACTAGGCCTCACGTTTTCACTCCTGTAAAAGGAATTATATTTCCCGTGTGGGATCTATGTACCAAAACTAGCATTATAAAAAATCTGGTGTCCAATTAGCAGCAGTGTTCTGGTAATTAATACCGCCAAAAGGCATTATTGTCCAGTGTTGTAATTTTGGTGAAAAAAAGGCCAATTTAATCAATCTGGTGTTTGTTAGACCAGAAAAACTAGGCCTCACGTTTTCACTCCTGTAAAAGGAATTATATTTCCCGTGTGGGAATCTATGTACCAAAACTAGCATTATAAAAATCTGGTGTCCAATTAGCAGCAGTGTTCTGGTAATTAATACAGCCAAAAGGCATTATTGTCCAGTGTTGTAATTTTGGTGAAAAAAAGGCCAATTTAATCAATCTGGTGTTTGTTAGACCAGAAAAACTAGGCCTCACGTTTTTACTCCTGTAAAAGGAATTATATTTCCCGTGTGGGAATCTATGTACCAAAACTAGCATTATAAAAATCTGGTGTCCAATTAGCAGCAGTGTTCTGGTAATTAATTCCGCCAAAAGGCATTATTGTCCAGTGTTGTAATTTTGGTGAGAAAAAGGCCAATTTAATCAATCTGGTGTTTGTTAGACCAGAAAAACTAGGCCTCACGTTTTCACTCCTGTAAAAGGAATTATATTTCCCGTGTGGGAATCTATGTACCAAAACTAGCATTATAAAAATCTGGTGTCCAATTAGCAGCAGTGTTCTGGTAATTAATACCGCCAAAAGGCATTATTGTCCAGTGTTGTAATTTTGGTGAAAAAAAGGCCAATTTAATCAATCTGGTGTTTGTTAGACCAGAAAAACTAGGCCTCACGTTTTCACTCCTGTAAAAGGAATTATATTTCCCGTGTGGGAATCTATGTACCAAAACTAGCATTATAAAAAATCTGGTGTCCAATTAGCAGCAGTGTTCTGGTAATTAATACCGCCAAAAGGCATTTTTGTCCAGTGTTGTAATTTTGGTGAAAAAAAGGCCAATTTAATCAATCTGGTGTTTGTTAGACCAGCAAAAACTAGGCCTCACGTTTTCACTCCTGTAAAAAGGAATTATATTTCCCCGTGTGGGATCTATGTACCAAAACTAGCATTATAAAAAATCTGGTGTCCAATTAGCAGCAGTGTTCTGGTAATTAATTCCGCCAAAAGGCATTATTGTCCAGTGTTGTAATTTTGGTGAAAAAAGGCCAATTTAATCAATCTGGTGTTTGTTAGACCAGCAAAAACTAGGCCTCACGTTTTCACTCCTGTAAAAAGGAATTATATTTCCCCGTGTGGGAATCTATGTACCAAAACTAGCATTATAAAAAATCTGGTGTCCAATTAGCAGCAGTGTTCTGATAATTAATACCGCCAAAAGGCATTATTGTCCAGTGTTGTAATTTTGGTGAAAAAAAGGCCAATTTAATCAATCTGGTGTTTGTTAGAACAGAAAAACTAGGCCTCATGTTTTCACTCCTGTAAAAAAGGAATTATATTTCCCGTGTGGGATCTATGTACCAAAACTAGCATTATAAAAAATCTGGTGTCCAATTAGCAGCAGTGTTCTGGTAATTAATACCGCCAAAAGGCATTATTGTCCAGTGTTGTAATTTTGGTGAAAAAAAGGCCAATTTAATCAATCTGGTGTTCGTTAGACCAGAAAAACTAGGCCTCACGTTTTCACTCCTCTAAAAATGAATTATATTTCCCCGTGTGGGAATATATGTACCAAAACTAGCATTATAAAAATCTGGTGTCCAATTAGCAGCAGTGTTCTTGTAATTAATACCGGAAAAAGGAATTATATCTTCCAGTGTGGGTATTTAGGGGCTAAAAAATAATATATTTTATTGTGGTGCGAGTTGAATCGCAACAATGAGGAAACATTCTATTAAGGGACGAGGACGCGGTCGTGGTGGTGTCCGTGGAGCCTCTGTTGCTGGCAGAGGACGTGGCCGTTCGGCCTCAGGCGCACAAAGTAGTGAAACAACTCCCTCAAGTAGCCGGCAGAATTTACAGCGATATTTGGTGGGGCCCAATGCCGTTATGAGGATGGTAAGGCCTGAGCAGGTACAGACATTAGTCGATTGGGTGGCCGACAGTGCTTCCAGCACGTTCACCACATTGTCTTCCGCCCAGTCTTCTGCGGAAAGCGCACAGGTGGCACCTGAAAACCAAGCCCATCAGTCTGTCACATCACCCCCATGCATATCAGGGAAACTGGCTGAGCCTCAAGTTATGCAGCAGTCTCTTCTTCTGTTTGAAGACTCTGCTCCCACGGTTTTCCAGGGGCGTCCACCTATCCCTTCCCCAGCGGTGGAAGACATTCCATGCACTGACGCACAACCACTTATGTATCCAGATGATGAGGACATGGGAATACCACCACAGCAGAGTGACCGAGTGTCAGATGATGACGAAACACAGGTGCCCACTGCCGCGTCTTATTGCAGTGTGCAGACTGAACAGGAGGAGGTCAGGGAGGAAGACTGGGTGGAAGACGATGCAGAGGACGATGAGGTCTTAGACCCCACATGGACTGAAGGTCGTGCCGCTGACTTAAATAGTTCAGAGGAAGAGGCAGTGGTGAGACCGAGACAACAGCGAAGCCAAAGAGGGAGCAGGGGGCAAAAGCAGAACAGCCGCCGTCCAGAGAGTTTGCCTGCTATTGGCCAGCGCCAACAGGGACCCAGCACCCCAAAGGCATCTTCAAGGAGTTCCCTGGCATGGCACTTCTTCAAACAATGTGCTGAGGACAAGACCAGAGTGGTTTGCACGCTGTGCCATCAGACCCTGAGGCGAGGCATTAACGTTCTTAACCTGAGCACCATCTGCATGATCAGGCATCTACATGCAAAGCATGAGCTGCAGTGGAGTACACACCTTAAAAACAAGGAACACGCTCAGGCTCCCCCTGCTCCCTCTAGCGCTGCTGCCTCGGCTTCCGCCTCGAGAGGAATGTTGCCACCTGCCGAGCAGCAAACAGAGGATGTGCCACCGACACCACCACAACCACCGCCACCGTCACGTAGCGTCTCCACTATTTCACACAGCAGCGTTCAGCTCTCCATCTCTCAAACCTTTGAGAGGAAGCGCAAATTCCCACCTAGTCACCCTCGAGCCCTTGGCCTGAATGCCAGCATTTCTAAACTACTGGCCTTTGAAATGCTGTCATTCTGGCTGGTGGACACAGACAGCTTCAAACAGCTGATGGCCATGGCTGTCCCACAGTATGTGGTTCCCAGCCGCCACTACTTCTCCAAGACAGCTGTGCCTTCCCTGCACATGCAAGTGTCCAATAAAATCAAGTGTGCACTGCGCAACGCCATTTGTGGCAAGGTCCACCTAACCACAGATACGTGGACCAGTAAGCACGGCCAGGGACGCTATATCTCCCTAACTGCACACTGGGTAAATGTAGTGGCGGCTGGGCCGCAGGCGGAGAGTTCCTTGGCGCACGTCCTTCCGCCGCCAAGGATCACAGGGCATCATTCTTTGCCTCCTGTAGCCTCCTCCTCCTACTCTGCTTCCTCCTCCTCCTCCTCTGCTTCCACCAGCTCATCCAGTCAGCCACACACCTTCACCACCAACTTCAGCACAGCCCGGGTAAAGCGTCAGCAGGCCATTCTGAAACTCATATGTTTGGGGACAGGCCCCACACCGCGCAGGAGTTGTGGCGGGGTATTGAACAACAGACCGACCAGTGGTTGCTGCCGGTGGGCCTCAAGCCCGGCCTGGTGGTGTGCGATAATGGGCGAAATCTCGTGGCAGCTCTGGGACTAGCCGGTTTGACGCACATCCCTTGCCTGGCGCATGTGCTGAATTTGGTGGTGCAAAAGTTCATTCACAACTACCCAGACATGTCAGAGCTGCTGCATAAAGTGCGGGCCGTCTGTGCGCGCTTCCGGCGTTCACATCCTGCCGCTGCTCGCCTGTCAGCGCTACAGTGGAACTTCGGCCTTCCCGCTCACCGCCTAATATGCGACGTGCCCACCTGGTGGAACTCCACTTTGCACATGCTGGAGAGACTGTGCGAGCAGCAGCAGGCCATAGTGGAGTTTCAGCTGCAGCACGCACGGGTCAGTCGCACTGCGGAACAGCACCACTTCACCACCAATGATTGGGCCTCCATGCGAGACCTGTGTGCCCTGTTGCGCTGTTTAGAGTACGCCACCAACATGGCCAGTGGCGATGCCACAGTTATCAGCGTGACAATACCAATTCTATGTCTCCTAGAGAAAACGCTTAGGGCGATGATGGAAGAGGAGGTGGGCCAGGGCCAGGAGGAGGAGGAGGAGGAGGATGACAGGTCGTTTTTAGCACTTTCAGGCCAGTCTGTTAGAAGTGGCTCAGAGGGAGGTTTTTGCAACAGCAGAGGGCAGGTACAAATGTGGCAAGCCAGGGACCACTACTGGAGGATGAGGAGGATGAGGAGGAGGTGGAGGAGGATGAGGATGAAGCAGGTTCACAGCGGGGTGGCACCCAGCACAGCGCAGGCACATCCCTGGTGCGTGGCTGGGGGATACAGAGGATGATGACGATACGCCTCCCACAGAGGACAGCTTGTCCTTACCTCTGGGGAGCCTGGCACACATGAGCGATTACATGCTGCAGTGCCTGCGCAACGACAGCAGAGTTGCCCACATTTTAACGTGTGCTGACTACTGGGTGGCCACGTTGCTGGATCCACGGTACAAAGACAATGTGCCCACTTTACTTCCTGCACTGGAGCGTGATAGAAAGATGCGCGAGTACAAGCGCACACTGGTAGACGCGCTCCTGAGAGCATTCCCAACTGTCACAGGGGAACAGGTGGAAGGCCAAGGCCAAGGCAGAGGAGGAGCTAGAGGTCGCCCACGCAGCAGTGTCACGGCCAGCTCCTCTGAGGGCAGGGTTAGCATGGCAGAAATGTGGAAAAGTTTTGTCTCCACGCCACAGCTAACTGCCCCACCACCTGATACGGAACGTGTTAGCAGGAGGCAACATTTCACTAACATGGTTGAACAGTACATCTGCACACAACTCCACGTACTGACGGATGGTTCGGCCCCATTCAACTTCTGGGTTTCCAAATTGTCCACGTGGCCAGAATTAGCATGTTATGCCTTGGAGGTGCTGGCCTGCCCGGCGGCCAGCGTTTTATCTGAACGTGTATTCAGCATGGCAGGGGGCGTCATTACTGACAAACGCAGCCGCCTGTCCGCAGCCAACGTGGACAAGCTGACGTTTATAAAAATGAACCAGGCATGGATCCCACAAGACCTGTTGTCTTGTACTCCTGGCCACTTCATTATTGAAAAATCTATTTTTGAAATTAAGTAGGATCTTGGGGTGCAACCCAGAGTTGAATGAACCTTCCGTCTGTCTGGGTGCCGGGGCCAAAGTACATGAAAGTGTCCTTCTCCTGTGCTGGGTGATATGAATGTCATACTTGTGCTGTCTGACATGTCTCCTTTGTGTGGATGCAGGGGGCCAAAGTCACTGAAAGCGGCCTTCTCCTGTGCTGGCTGATATAAATGCCTGAATCTCTGCTGTGGGACCTCTCTCCTCTTTCTGGGTGCAGGGGTCAAAGTCTCTAAAAGTGCCCTTCTACTGTGGTGGTTGATGTGAAACTGATGCTTGTGCTATCTGACCTGTCTCCTCTGTGTCGGTGCTAAGGCCTAAGTCACTGAAAGCGGCCTTCTCCTGTGCTGGCTGATATAAATGCCTGAATCTCTGCTGTGGGACCTCTCTCCTCTTTCTGGGTGCAGGGGTCAAAGTCTCTAAAAGTGCCCTTCTCCTGTGGTGGTTGATGTAAAACTGATGCTTGTGCTATCTGACCTGTCTCCTCTGTGTCGGTGCTAAGGCCTAAGTCACTGAAAGCGGCCTTCTCCTGTGCTGGCTGATATAAATGCCTGAATCTCTGCTGTGGGACCTCTCTCCTCTTTCTGGGTGCAGGGTCAAAGTCTCTCAAAGTGGCCTTCTCTTGTGCTGGGTGATGTGAAACTGATGTTTGTGCCATCTGACATGGTTGCCGGGGTCCCATTAAATGATGGCCTACTCCTGTGGTGGGTGATCTAAATGCCTGATTCTCTGCTGTGAAACCTCTCTCCTCCGTCTGGGTGCAGGGGTCAAAGTACATGAAAGTGTCCTTCTCCTGTGCTGGGTGATATGAATGTTATACTTGTGCTGTCTGACATGTCTCCTTTGTGTGGGTGCAGGGGGCCAAAGTCACTGAAAGCGGCCTTCTCCTGTGGTGGGTGATCGAAATGCCTGATTCTCTGCTGTGGGACCTCTCTCCTCCGTGTGGCTGCAGGGGTCAAGGTCTCTAAAAGTGCCCTTCTCCTGTGGTGGTTGATGTAAAACTGATGCTTGTGCTATCTGACCTGTCTCCTCTGTGTCGGTGCTAAGGCCTAAGTCACTGAAAGCGGCCTTCTCCTGTGCTGGCTGATATAAATGCCTGAATCTCTGCTGTGGGACCTCTCTCCTCTTTCTGGGTGCAGGGGTCAAAGTCTCTAAAAGTGCCCTTCTCCTGTGGTGGTTGATGTGAAACTGATGCTTGTGCTATCTGACCTGTCTCCTCTGTGTCGGTGCTAAGGCCTAAGTCACTGAAGCGGCCTTCTCCTGTGCTGGCTGATATAAATGCCTGAATCTCTGCTGTGGGACCTATCTCCTCCATCTGGGTGCAGGGGTCAAAGTCTCTCAAAGTGGCCTTCTCTTGTGCTGGGTGATGTGAAACTGATGTTTGTGCCATCTGACATGGTTGCCGGGGTCCCATTAAATGATGGCCTACTCCTGTGGTGGGTGATCTAAATGCCTGATTCTCTGCTGTGAAACCTCTCTCCTCCGTCTGGGTGCAGGGTCAAAGTACATGAAAGTGTCCTTCTCCTGTGCTGGGTGATATGAATGTTATACTTGTGCTGTCTGACATGTCTCCTCTGTGTCGGTGCTAAGGCCTAAGTCACTGAAAGCGGCCTTCTCCTGTGCTGGCTGATATAAATGCCTGAATCTCTGCTGTGGGACCTCTCTCCTCTTTCTGGGTGCAGGGGTCAAAGTCTCTAAAGTGCCCTTCTCCTGTGGTGGTTGATGTGAAACTGATGCTTGTGCTATCTGACCTGTCTCCTCTGTGTCGGTGCTAAGGCCTAAGTCACTGAAAGCGGCCTTCTCCTGTGCTGGCTGATATAAATGCCTGAATCTCTGCTGTGGGACCTATCTCCTCCGTCTGGGTGCAGGGGTCAAAGTCTCTCAAAGTGGCCTTCTCTTGTGCTGGGTGATGTGAAGCTGATGTTTGTGCCATCTGACATGGTTGCCGGGGTCCCATTAAATGGTGGCCTACTCCTGTGGTGGGTGATCTAAATGCCTGATTCTCTGCTGTGAAAACCCCTCTCCTCCGCCTGGGTGCAGGGGTCAAAGTCTCTCAAAGTGGCCTTCTCTTGTGCTGGGTGATGTGAAGCTGATGTTTGTGCCATCTGACATGGTTGCCGGGGTCCCATTAAATGGTGGCCTACTCCTGTGGTGGGTGATCTAAATGCCTGATTCTCTGCTGTGAAAACCCCTCTCCTCCGCCTGGGTGCAGGGGTCAAAGTCTCTCAAAGTGGCCTTCTCTTGTGCTGGGTGATGTGAAGCTGATGTTTGTGCCATCTGACATGGTTGCCGGGGTCCCATTAAATGGTGGCCTACTCCTGTGGTGGGTGATCTAAATGCCTGATTCTCTGCTGTGAAAACCCCTCTCCTCCGCCTGGGTGCAGGGTCAAAGTCTCTCAAAGTGGCCTTCTCTTGTGCTGGGTGATGTGAAGCTGATGTTTGTGCCATCTGACATGGTTGCCGGGGTCCCATTAAATGGTGGCCTACTCCTGTGGTGGGTGATCTAAATGCCTGATTCTCTGCTGTGAAAACCCCTCTCCTCCGTCTGGGTGCAGGGGTCAAAGTCTCTCAAAGTGGCCTTCTCTTGTGCTGGGTGATGTGAAGCTGATGTTTGTGCCATCTGACATGGTTGCCGGGGTCCCATTAAATGGTGGCCTACTCCTGTGGTGGGTGATCTAAATGCCTGATTCTCTGCTGTGAAAACCCCTCTCCTCCGCCTGGGTGCAGGGGTCAAAGTCTCTCAAAGTGGCCTTCTCTTGTGCTGGGTGATGTGAAGCTGATGTTTGTGCCATCTGACATGGTTGCCGGGGTCCCATTAAATGGTGGCCTACTCCTGTGGTGGGTGATCTAAATGCCTGATTCTCTGCTGTGAAAACCCCTCTCCTCCGCCTGGGTGCAGGGGTCAAAGTCTCTCAAAGTGGCCTTCTCTTGTGCTGGGTGATGTGAAGCTGATGTTTGTGCCATCTGACATGGTTGCCGGGGTCCCATTAAATGGTGGCCTACTCCTGTGGTGGGTGATCTAAATGCTTGATTCTCTGCTGTGAAAACCCCTCTCCTCCGCCTGGGTGCAGGGTCAAAGTCTCTCAAAGTGGCCTTCTCTTGTGCTGGGTGATGTGAAGCTGATGTTTGTGCCATCTGACATGGTTGCCGGGGTCCCATTAAATGGTGGCCTACTCCTGTGGTGGGTGATCTAAATGCCTGATTCTCTGCTGTGAAAACCTCTCTCCTCTGTCTGGGTGCTGGTCCAAAATAAATGAGAGTGGCCTTCTCCAGTGGTGGATGATATGGCGCATGATTCCTTGTTGTGGGACCTGTTTCCTCTGTCTGGGTGCTGGTCCAAAATACATGAGAGTGGCCTTCTCCGGTGGTGGTTGATATGAAGCATGATTCCTTGCTGTGGGACCTGTATCCTCTGTCTGGGTGCTGGTCCCAAATAAATGAGAGTGGCCTTCTCCGGTGGTGGATGATATGACGCATGATTCCTTGTTGTGGGACCTCTCTCCAATTGATATTGGTTAATTTTTATTTATTTTATTTTATTTTAATTCATTTCCCTATCTACATTTGTTTGCAGGGGATTCACCTACATTTTGCTGCCTTTTGCAGCCCTCTAGCCCTTTCGGGAGTCTTTTACAGGCTTTTAGTGCCCAAAAGTTCGGGTCCCCATTGACTTCTATGGGGTTCGGGTTCGGGATGAAGTTCGGGTTGAGTTCGGATCACGAACCCGGACATTTTCCGGAAGTTCGGCCGAACCTCTCGAACCCGAACATCCAGGTGTTCGCTCATCTCTAATTGTAACATCAAATTGTGAGAGGTACATACCTTATAGGAATAAAAGGCTAAGGAACAATAAGAAACCAATGTGGATAAATGGAACCGTAAAGAAAGCAATAAATGACAAAAATAAAGCATATAAATCACTAAAACAGGAGGGGAGCCAGGAAGCACTGATAAACTATAAGGAAAAAAATAGAATATGTAAAAAACTAATAAAAATTGCCAAACTAGAGACCGAGAGATTAATTGGCAAAGAGAGTAAAACTAACCCTAAAATGTTCTTCAATTATATAAATGGTAAAAATATAAATCTGAAGGAGTCGGCCCTCTACATAGCAATGAGGGGGTGTTGCAGAGAGCGACGAAGATAATGCAAAACTATTATTTTTTTCTCCACTATATTCACTGAGGAAAATAAACTGTCAGATGAAATGCAGAATGTAAAAGTAAATTTCCCATTAAAAGTTCCCTGTCTAACCCAGGAAGAAGTACAACAGCGACTTAACCGGATGGCATACAGCCATACAGGCAAACAGCCATACAGGACCGGATGGCATACACCCCCGTATCATAAGGGAATTAAGTGGTGTCATAGCTAGACCTTTATTTCTGATATTTACGGACTCTATACTGACAGGGAATGTTCCACAGGATTGGTGCATAGCAAATGTGGTGCCAATATTCAAAAAGAGTCCAAAAACAGAGCCTGGAAATTAGAGGCCGGTAAGTTTAACATCTATTGTTGGTAAACTGTTTGAAGGGTTTCTAAGAGATGCTATTTTGGAGTATCTCAATGAAAATAAACAAATAACGCCATATCAGCATGGCTTCATGAGGGATCGGTCATGCCAAACAAATTTAATCAGCTTCTATGAGGAGGTAAGTTCTAGACATGACAGCGGCGAATCAATGGATGTCATATATTTGGACTTCTCCAAAGCATTTGACACTGTACCTCATAAAAGGTTAGTATATAAAATGAGGATGCTCGGACTGGGAGAAAATGTCTGTATGTAGGAAAGTAACTGGCTGAGTGACAGAAAGGTGGTTATTAACGGTAGATACTCAGATTGGGTCACTGTCACTAGTGGGGTACCTCAGGGGTCAGTATTGGGCCCTATTCTCTTCAATATATTTATTAATGATCTTGTAGAAGGCTTGCACAATAAAATATCTATTTTTGCAGATGACACTAAACTGTGTAAAGTAATTAACTCTGAAGAGGACAGTTTTCTGCTACAGAGGGATCTGGATAGATTGGAGGCTTGGGCAGAGAAATGGCAGATGAGGTTTAACACTGACAAATGTAAAGTTATGCACATGGGAAGGAATAATGCAAGTCACCCGTACATATTAAATGGCAAAACACTCGGTAACACTGACATGGAAAAGGATCTAGGAA
This sequence comes from Bufotes viridis, assembly GCA_033119425.1. Taxonomy (NCBI): domain Eukaryota; kingdom Metazoa; phylum Chordata; class Amphibia; order Anura; family Bufonidae; genus Bufotes; species Bufotes viridis. Next base: position 178,689,402 of record CM065594.1, on the reverse strand, counting down.
TTTTAATAAACAGCAAATTAAGCTGCAAAAACCAGAGTCAGGCAGTTACTGGCAAGGCCAATAAGATAATGGGTTGCGTCAAAATGGGCATAGATGCCCATGATGAGAACATAGTCCTACCACTTTACAAATCACTAGTCAGACCACACATGGAGTACTGTGTACAGTTCTGGGCTCCAGTGAACAAGGCAGACATAGCAGAGCTGGGGAGGGTTTAGAGGAGGGCAACTAAAGTAATAACTGGAATGGGGCAACTGCAGTACCCTGAAAGGTTATCAAAATTAGGGTTATTCACTTTAGAAAAAAGACGACTGAGGGGAGATCTAATAGCTATGTATAAATATATCAGGGGTCAGTACAGAGATCTGTCCCATCATCTATTTATCCCCAGGACTGTGACTGTGACGAGGGGACATCCTCTGCATCTGGAGGAAAGAAAGTTTGTACACAAACATAGAAAAGGATTCTTCACTGTAAGAGCAATGAAACTATGGAACATAAGAGTCAAACTGACCCATGCGCGTTTTGTGCAAACCTCTGACAAATTATAAAATCACTTTTTATTTTGTCAATTTAAAATAAAGTTGTGTTCAAAATTATTCAACCCCCAATGCTGTAAAGGCTTTTAGGGAATTTAGTGTACATTTGTAATTGTGTTCAGAATGAAATCTTACAAGGACTTTTTAAAGAACCAAATGCAACTAAAATGACATCAATTGTTTTTGTAAAACAGTATTAAATGTTTTTTTTGTGATTTCTTCATTGACACAATTATTCAACCCCTTAAAGACTACCACTCTTAAGAACAGAGGTTCATTCAAGTGTTTTCCATCAGGTATTGAAAACAGCTGTGGATGTCAAGGAGCAGCAATCAAGCATAATAAGCACCAATTAGGCAGATTTAAAATGACTGTGATACCCAGCTCCTTCTAGACATTTACTGGTGTGTTTACAAACATGGTAAAGTCAAGAGAATGGTCCAGGAAGACAAGAGAAGAGGTGATTTCTCTTCACAGGAAGGGCAATGGCTATAAGAAGATTGCAAAGATGTTAAACATACCAAGAGACACCATAGGAAGCATCATTTGCAAATTCAAGGCAAAGGGCACTGTTGAAACGCTACCTGGTCGTGGCAGAAAGAAGATGCTGACTTCGACTGCTGTGCGCTACCTGAAGCGCAAAGTGGAGAAAAGTGTCAGATGCGGGTACTTAAGTTTCAGCTCAGACAATAAGCCGCACACTGCATAATGAAGGCCTCCATGCCAGAACTCCCAGGCGCACCCCTTGCTGTCTCCAAAGAATAAGAAGAGTCGACTGCAGTATGCCAAAAGTCATGTGGACAAACCACAAAAGTGTTCTGTGGACTGATGAAATAAAATTAGAACTGTTTGGGCCCATGGATCAACGCTATGTTTGGAGGAGGAAGAACAATGCCTATGAAGAAAAGAACACCTTGCCTACTGTGAAGCATGGCGGGGGAGTCAATCATGCTTTGGGGCTGTTTTGCTTCTACAGGTACAAGGAAACTTCAGCGTGTGCAAGGTACCATGAATTCTCTTGAAGAAGATATTGGATGAAAATGTGATGCAGTCCGTCACAAACCTGAGGCTTGGGAGACGTTGGACCTTTCAACAGGACAATGATCCCAAGCATACCTCCAAGTCCACTAGAGCTTGGTTGCAGATTAAAGGCTGGAACATTTTGAAGTGGCCATCGCAGTCACCAGACTTAAATCCAATTGAGAACCTCTGGTGGGACTTAAAGAAAGCAGTTGCAGCGCGCAAGCCTAAGAATGTGACTGAACTGGAGGCTTTTGCACATGAAGAATGGGCGAAGATACCCGTAGATCGCTGCAAGACACTTGTCTCAAGCTATGCTTCACGTTTAAAAGCTTCACGTTTATAACTGGAAAAGGATGTTGTGATAGGTACTAAGATTGAATGTCACTTGGGGGTTGAATAAAACTGATAATGATGTGAGCACAGAAAAGACATTTGTGGTTATTTCATTATAAATGTTATGTTATATTTGTCTGAATAACAAGTGCCTCTTTGATTTAATTGTAAACAAGATTACTGAAATGATCAAAATCAATGTCAAACTGGCCAAAACACTCAATTTCAGTGGGGGTTGAATAATTTTGAACACAACTGTAGAAAGATGTGCTGGGGAACCGTTAGTGATTAAAACTTCTCAGGACATTCAGGCTTGAGAAGTTGGCGTCTTCAGGCCGGCAAAACATCCCCTGAAGACACCAACCATGGCGAAACATGTCGGGATGCAGGGATGAAAAAAGATTTTAGTTCAGTGGCAGACAGTGAGGGACACATTATGGGAAATCAGTAGCTAGCTTATAGATAGAGCAGCGGTTCACTAACGTTCTGTGGAAAGGGATAAGAGTAATTCCTATACTTGATGAGAGACGCGCTCATCATTAGTACGCAACTATTATAAACACTCACTGAATGTCCTGAGAAGTTTTAATCACTAACAGTTCCCCAGCACATCTTTCTATTTTAAATTGACGAAATAAAAAGTGATTTTATAATTTGTCAGAGGTTTGCACAAAAAGCGCATGTGTCAGTTTGACTCTTATGTTCTGCGTGTAGTTTAAAGCGCGCAACCCTCTGAAGGGTTAAATAAATTTAAATGACTGTGAAACTATGGAACTCTCTGCCTGAGGAGGTGGTGATGGTGAGTACAATAAAGGAATTCAAGAGGGGACTGGATGTATTTCAGGAGTGTAATAATATTACAGGCTATAGCTACTAGAGAGGGGTTGTTGATCCACGGAGTTATTCTGATTGCCTGATTGGAGTCGGGAAGGAATTTTTTCCCCTTAAGTGGGGAAAATTGGCTACTGCCTCACAGGGGTTTTATTGCCTTCCTCTGGATCAACTTGTAGGAAACAGGCCGAACTGGATGGACAAATGTCTTTTTTCGGTCTTATATACTATGTTACTATCTAGTAATTGGCGACTACCTTTGGCTTCACAGCCCAAAAAGGCTTTATTTCATGCAAGAATGTAACCGCCAATTGTAAGTTCCCTGTCCGTTATGCAGTGCAGGGGTTTGTACCTGGCAAAAATGGTAATATTTCACCCAACAATTTAAAATCTATCCTTTGCCGGACAGTATTAAACTTGGCCAGCCAGAACTGGAACCACTGATTAACGGTATTGCTATTTTGGAAATTGAATTTAACCCCAGAAAATTATCTATCCTTTGCCTGTCACTATTAAACTTGGCCAGCCACAGCTGGGACACCAGATTTACGGTATTGCTATTTTGGCATTTGAATTTCACCCCAGAAAATTATCTATCCTTTGCCGGACACTATTAAACTTTGCCAGCCACTGCTGGGACACCAGATTTACGGTATTGCTATTTTGGCAATTGAATTTCACCCCAGAACAAAATATATCCTTTTCCGGACACTATTATACTTGGCCAGCCACTGCTGGGATACCAGATTTAAGGGATTGCTATTTTGGCAATTGAATTTCACCCCAGAAAATGATCTATCCTTTGCCGGAGACTATTAAACATGGCCGGCCACTGCTGGGACACCAGATTTACGGTATTGCTATTTTGGCAATTGAATTTCACCCCAGAAAAAAATCTATCCTTTGCCGGAGACTATTAAACTTGGTCAGCCACTGCTGGGACACCAGATTTAAAGGATTGCTATTTTGGCAATTAAATTTCACACCAGAAAAAAATATATCCTTTTCCGGACACTATTATACTTGTCCAGCCACTGATGGGACACCAGATTTAAGGGATTGCTAATTTGGCAATTGAATTTCACCCCAGAAAATGATCTATCCTTTGCTGAACACTATTAAACTTGGCCAGCCACAGCTGGGACACCAGATTTACGGTATTGCTATTTTGGCATTTGAATTTCACCCCAGAAAATTATCTATCCTTTGCCGGACACTATTAAACTTGGCCAGCCACTGCTGGGACACCAGATTTACGGTATTGCTATTTTGGCAATTGAATTTCACCCCAGAACAAAATATATCCTTTCCGGACACTATTAAACTTGGCCAGCCACTGCTGGGACACCAGATTTAAGGGATTGCTATTTTGGCAATTGAATTTCACCCCAGAAAATGATCTATCCTTTGCCGGACACTATTAAACTTGGCCACCACAGCTGGGACACCAGATTTACGGTATTGCTATTTTGGCAATTGAATTTCACCCCAGAACAAAATATATCCTTTGCCGGAGACTATTAAACTTGGCCAGCCACTGCTGGGACCACTAGATTTAAAGGATTGCTATTTTGGCAATTGAATTTCACCACAGAACAAAATATATCATTTGCCGGACACTATTAAACTTGTCCAGCCACTGCTGGGACACCACTGATTTAAGGGATTTCTATTTTGGCAATTGAATTTCACCCCAGAACAAAATCTATCCTTTGCCGGACACTATTAAACTTGGCCAGCCACTGCTGGGACACTAGATTTACGGTATTGCTATTTTGGCAGTTGAATTTCACCCCAGAACAATAATATATCCTTTGCCGGACACTATTAAACTTGGCCAGCCACTGCTGGAAACCACTGATTTATGGTATTGCTATTTTGGCAATTGAAGTTCACCCCAGAACAAATCTATCCTTTGCCGGACACTATTAAACTTGGCCAGCCACAGCTAAAACCACTGATTTACGGTATTGCTATTTTGGCAATTGAATTTCAACCCAGAACAAAATATATCCTTTGCCGGAGACTATTAAACTTGGCCAGCCACTGCTGGGACACTAGATTTACGGTATCTCTATTTTGGCAATTGAATTTCACCCCAGAACAAAATATATCCTTTGCCGGACACTATTAAACTTGGCCAGCCACTGCTGGGACACCAGATTTAAGGGATTGCTATTTTGGCAATTGAACTTCACCCCAGAAAATTGTCTATCCTTTGTATGTCACTATTAAACTTGGCCAGCCACTGCTAGGACACAAGATTTAGGGGATTGCTATTTTGGCAATTGAATTTAACTCCAGAAAATGATCTATCCTTTTTCGGACACTATTAAACTTGGCCAGCCACTGCTGGGACACCAGATTTAGGGGATTGCTATTTTGGCAATTGAATTTCACCCCAGAACAAAATATATCCTTTTCCGGACACTATTAAACTTGGCCAGCCACTGCTGGGACACCAGATTTAAGGGATTGCTATGTTGGCATTTGAATTTCACCCCAGAAAATGATCTATCCTTTGCCGGACACTATTAAACTTGGCCAGCAACAGCTGGGACACCAAATTTACGTTATTGCTATTTTAGCAATTGAATTTCACCCCAGAACAAAATATATCCTTTGCCGGACACTATTAAACTTGGCCAGCCACAGCTGAAACCACTGATTTATGGTATTGCTATTTTGGCAATTGAATTTCACCACAGAACAAAATATATAATTTGCCGGACACCATTAAACTTTGCCAGCCACAGCTGAAACCACTGATTTACGGTATTTCTATTTTGGCAATTGAATTTCAATCCAGAACAAAATATATCCTTTGCCGTGAGACTATTAAACTTGGCCAGCCACTGCTGGGACACTAGATTTAGGGATTGCTATTTTGGCAATTGAATTTAACCCCAGAAAATTATCTATCCTTTGCCGGACACTATTAAACTTGGCCAGCCACTGATGGGAAACCAGATTTAGGGGATTGCTATTTTGGCAATTGAATTTCACCCCAGAACAAAATATATCCTTTGCCGGACACTATTAAACTTGGCCAGCCACTGCTGGGACACCAGATTTAAGGGATTGCTATTTTGGCAATTGAATTTCACCCCAGAAAATGATCTATCCTTTGCCGGACACTATTAAACTTGGCCAGCAACAGCTAAAACCACTGATTTACGGTATTTCTATTTTGGCAATTGAATTTCAACCAAGAACAAAATATATCCTTTGCCGAAGACTATTTAACTTGGCCAGCCACTGCTGGGACACCAGATTAAGGGGATTGCTATTTTGGCAATTGAACTTCACCCCAGAAAATTATCTATCCTTTTCTGTCACTATTAAACTTGGCCAGCCACTGCTAGGACACCAGATTTAGGGGATTGCTATTTTGGCAATTGAATTTAACTCCAGAAAATGATCTATCCTTTTCCGGACACTATTAAACTTGGCCAGCCACTGCTGGGACACCAGATTTAGGGGATTGCTATTTTGGCAATTGAATATCACCCCAGAACAAAATATATCCTTTTCCGGACACTATTAAACTTGGCCAGCCACTGCTGGGACACCAGATTTAAGGGATTGCTATGTTGGCAATTGAATTTCACCCCAGAAAATGATCTATCCTTTGCCAGACACTATTAAACTTGGCCAGCCACGGTTGGGACACCAAATTTATGTTATTGCTATTTAACAATTGAATTTCACCCCAGAACAAAATATATCCTTTGCCGGACACTATTAAACTTGGCCAGCCACAGCTGAAACCACTGATTTATGGTATTGCTATTTTGGCAATTGAATTTCACCACAGAACAAAATATATAATTTGCCGGACACCATTAAACTTTGCCAGCCACAGCTGAAACCACTGATTTACGGAATTTCATTTTTGGCAATTGAATTTCAATCCAGAACAAAATATATCCTTTGCCGTAGACAATTAAACTTGGCCAGCCACTGCTGGGACACTAGAATTAGGGGATTGCTATTTTGGCAATTGAATTTAACCCCAGAAAATTATCTATCCTTTGCCGGACACTATTAAACTTGGCCAGCCACTGATGGGACACCAGATTTAGGGGATTGCTATTTTGGCAATTGAATTTCACCCCAGAACAAAATATATCCTTTGCCGGACACTATTAAACTTGGCCAGCCACTGCTTGGACACCAGATTTAAGGGATTGCTATTTTGGCAATTGAATTTCACCCCAGAAAATGATCTATCCTTTGCCGGACACTATTAAACTTGGCCAGCAACAGCTAAAACCACTGATTTACGGTATTTCTATTTTGGCAATTGAATTTCAACCAAGAACAAAATATATCCTTTGCCGGAGACTATTAAACTTGGCCAGCCACTGCTGGGACACCAGATTAAGGGGATTGCTATTTTGGCAATTGAACTTCACCCCAGAAAATTATCTATACTTTTCTGTCACTATTAAACTTGGCCAGCCACTGCTAGGACACGAGATTTAGGGGATTGCTATTTTGGCAATTGAATTTAACTCTAGATAATGATCTATCCTTTTCCGGACACTATTAAACTTGGCCAGCCACTGCTGGGACACCAGATTTAGGGGATTGCTATTTTGGCAATTGAATTTCACCCCAGAACAAAATATATCCTTTTCCGGACACTATTAAACTTGGCCAGCCACTGCTGGGACAACAGATTTAAGGGATTGCTATGTTGGCAATTGAATTTCACCCCAGAAAATGATCTATCCTTTGCCAGACACTATTAAACTTGGCCAGCCACAGTTGGGACACCAAATTTACGTTATTGCTATTTAACAATTGAATTTCACCCCAGAACAAAATATATCCTTTGCCGGACACTATTGAACTTGGCCAGCCACAGCTGAAACCACTGATTCATGGTATTGCTATTTTGGCAATTGAATTTCACCACAGAACAAAATATATAATTTGCCGGACACCATTAAACTTTGCCAGCCAAAGCTGAAACCACTGATTCACGGTATTTCAATTTTGGCAATTGAATTTCAATCCAGAACAAAATATATCATTTGCCGTAGACTATTAAACTTGGCCAGCCACTGCTGGGACACTAGATTTAGGGGATTGCTATTTTGGCAATTGAATTTAACCCCATAAAATGATCTATCCTTTGCCGGACACTATTAAACTTGGCCAGCCACTGATGGGACACCAGATTTAGGGGATTGCTATTTTGGCAATTGAATTTCACCCCAGAAAAAAATATATCCTTTTCCGGACACTATTAAACTTGGCCAGCCACTGCTGGGACACCAGATTTAAGAGATTGCTATTTTGGCAATTGAATTTCACCCCAGAAAATTATCTATCCTTTGCCGGACACTATTAAACTTGGCCAGCCACTACTGGGACACCATATTTACGTTATTGCTATTTTGGCAATTGAATTTCACCCCAGAACAAAATATATCATTTGCCTGACACTATTAATCTTGGCCAGCCACAGTCAAAACCACTGATTTATGGTATTGCTATTTTGGCAATTGAATTTTACCCCAGATCAAAATATATAATTTGCCGGACACTATTAAACTTGGCCAGCCAGAGCTGGAACACCAGATTTACGGTATTGCTATTTTGGCAATTGAATTTCACCCCAGAACAAAATATATCCTTTGCCGGACACTATTATACTTGGCCAGCCACAGCTGAAACCACTGATTTATGTTATTGCTATTTTGGCAATTGAAGTTCACCCCAGAACAAAATCTATACTTTGCCGGACACTATTTAACTTGGCCAGCCACAGCTAAAACCACTGATTTACGGTATTTCTATTTTGGCAATTGAATTTCAACCCAAAACAAAATATATCCTTTGCCGGAGACTATTAAACTTAGCCAGCCACTGCTGGGACACCAGATTTAGGGGATCGCTATTTTGGCAATTGAATTTCACCCCAGAACAAAATATATCCTTTGCCGGACACTATTAAACTTGGCCAGCCACTGCTGGGACACCAGATTTAAGGGATTGCTATTTTGGCAATTGAACTTCACCCCAGAAAATTGATCTATCCTTTGTATGTACACTATTAAACTTGGCCAGCCACAGCTAGGACCACTAGATTTACTGGTATTGCTATTTTGGCAGTTGAATTTCACCCCAGAACAAAATATATCCTTTGCCGGACACTATTAAACTTGGCCAGCCACTGCTGGGACCACTAGATTTAGGGGATTGCTATTTTGGCAATTGAATTTCACCCAGAAAAAAATCTATCCTTTGCCGGACACTATTAAACTTGGCCAGCCACTGCTAGGACACCAAGATTTAGGGGATTGCTATTTTTGGCAATTGAATTTCAACCCAGAACAATAATCTATCCTTTTCCGGACACTATTAAACTTGGCCAGCCACTGCTGGGACACCAGATTTAGGGGATTGCTATTTTGGCAATTGAATTTCACCCCAGAACAAAATATATCCTTTGCCGGACACTATTAAACTTGGCCAGCCACTGCTGGGACACCAGATTTAAGGGATTGCTATTTTGGCAATTGAATTTCACCCCAGAAAATGATCTATCCTTTGCCGGACACTATTAAACTTGGCCAGCCACAGCTGGGACCACTAGATTTACGGTATTGCTATTTTGGCAATTGAATTTCACCCCAGAACAAAATATATCCTTTGCCGGACACTATTAAACTTGGCCAGCCACTGCTGGGACACCAGATTTAGGGGATTGCTATTTTGGCAATTGAATTTCACCCCAGAACAAAATATATCCTTTGCCGGACACTATTAAACTTGGCCAGCCACTGCTGGGAAACCACTGATTTATGGTATTGCTATTTTGGCAATTGAATTTCAACCCAGAACAAAATCTATCCTTTGCCGGACACTATTAAACTTGGCCAGCCACTGCTGGAACCACTAGATTTAGGGTATTGCTATTTTGGCAATTGAATTTCAACCCAGAACAAATATATATCCTTTGCCGGACACTATTAAACTTGGCCAGCCACTGCTGGGACACCAGATTTAGGGATTGCTATTTTGGCAATTGAATTTCACCCCAGAACAAAATATATCCTTCCGGACACTATTAAACTTGGCCAGCCACTGCTGGGACACCAGATTTAGGGGATTGCTATTTTGGCAATTGAATTTCACCCCAGAAAATTGTCTATCCTTTGTATGTCACTATTAAACTTGGCCAGCCACTGCTAGGACACAAGATTTAGGGGATTGCTATTTTGGCAATTGAATTTAACTCCAGAAAATGATCTATCCTTTGTCGGACACTATTAAACTTGGCCAGCCACTGCTGGGACACCAGATTTAGGGGATTGCTATTTTGGCAATTGAATTTCACCCCAGAACAAAATATATCCTTTTCCGGACACTATTAAACTTGGCCAGCCACTGCTGGGACACCAGATTTAAGGGATTGCTATGTTGGCATTTGAATTTCACCCCAGAAAATGATCTATCCTTTGCCGGACACTATTAAACTTGGCCAGCAACAGCTGGGACACCAAATTTACGTTATTGCTATTTTAGCAATTGAATTTCACCCCAGAACAAAATATATCCTTTGCCGGACACTATTAAACTTGGCCAGCCACAGCTGAAACCACTGATTTATGGTATTGCTATTTTGGCAATTGAATTTCACCACAGAACAAAATATATACTTTGCCGGACACCATTAAACTTTGCCAGCCACAGCTGAAACCACTGATTTACGGTATTTCTATTTTGGCAATTGAATTTCAATCAGAACAAAATATATCCTTTGCCGTGACACTATTAAACTTGGCCAGCCACTGCTGGGACACTAGATTTAGGGGATTGCTATTTTGGCAATTGAATTTAACCCCAGAAAATTATCTATCCTTTGCCGGACACTATTAAACTTGGCCAGCCACTGCTGGGAAACCACTGATTTAGAGGTATTGCTATTTTGGCAATTGAATTTCACCCCAGAACAAAATATATCCTTTGCCGGACACTATTAAACTTGGCCAGCCACTGCTGGGACCACCAGATTTAAGGGATTGCTATTTTGGCAATTGAATTTCACCCCAGAAAATGATCTATCCTTTGCCGGACACTATTAAACTTGGCCAGCAACAGCTGAAACCACTGATTTACGGTATTGCTATTTTGGCAATTGAATTTCACCCAAGAACAAAATATATCCTTTGCCGAACACTATTAAACTTGGCCCAGCCACTGCTGGGACACCAGATTAAGGGGATTGCTATTTTGGCAATTGAACTTCACCCCAGAAAATTATCTATCCTTTGTCTGTCACTATTAAACTTGGCCAGCCACTGCTAGGACACAAGATTTAGGGATTGCTATTTTGGCAATTGAATTTAACTCCAGAAAATGATCTATCCTTTGCCGGACACTATTAAACTTGGCCAGCCACTGCTGGGACACCAGATTTAGGGGATTGCTATTTTGGCAATTGAATATCACCCCAGAACAAAATATATCCTTTGCCGGACACTATTAAACTTGGCCAGCCACTGCTGGGACACCAGATTTAAGGGATTGCTATGTTGGCAATTGAATTTCACCCCAGAAAATGATCTATCCTTTGCCAGACACTATTAAACTTGGCCAGCCACGGTTGGGACACCAAATTTATGTTATTGCTATTTAACAATTGAATTTCACCCCAGAACAAAATATATCCTTTGCCGGACACTATTAAACTTGGCCAGCCACAGCTGAAACCACTGATTTATGGTATTGCTATTTTGGCAATTGAATTTCACCACAGAACAAAATATATAATTTGCCGGACACCATTAAACTTTGCCAGCCACAGCTGAAACCACTGATTTACGGAATTTCTATTTTGGCAATTGAATTTCAATCCAGAACAAAATATATCCTTTGCCGTAGACAATTAAACTTGGCCAGCCACTGCTGGGACACTAGAATTAGGGGATTGCTATTTTGGCAATTGAATTTAACCCCAGAAAATTATCTATCCTTTGCCGGACACTATTAAACTTGGCCAGCCACTGATGGGACACCAGATTTAGGGGATTGCTATTTTGGCAATTGAATTTCACCCCAGAACAAAATATATCCTTTGCCGGACACTATTAAACTTGGCCAGCCACTGCTTGGACACCAAATTTAAGGGATTGCTATTTTGGCAATTGAATTTCACCCCAGAAAATGATCTATCCTTTGCCGGACACTATTAAACTTGGCCAGCAACAGCTAAAACCACTGATTTACGGTATTTCTATTTTGGCAATTGAATTTCAACCAAGAACAAAATATATCCTTTGCCGGAGACTATTAAACTTGGCCAGCCACTGCTGGGACACCAGATTAAGGGGATTGCTATTTTGGCAATTGAACTTCACCCCAGAAAATTATCTATACTTTTCTGTCACTATTAAACTTGGCCAGCCACTGCTAGGACACGAGATTTAGGGGATTGCTATTTTGGCAATTGAATTTAACTCCAGATAATGATCTATCCTTTCCGGACACTATTAAACTTGGCCAGCCACTGCTGGGACACCAGATTTAGGGGATTGCTATTTTGGCAATTGAATTTCACCCCAGAACAAAATATATCCTTTCCGGACACTATTAAACTTGGCCAGCCACTGCTGGGACAACAGATTTAAGGGATTGCTATGTTGGCAATTGAATTTCACCCCAGAAAATGATCTATCCTTTGCCAGACACTATTAAACTTGGCCAGCCACAGTTGGGACACCAAATTTACGTTATTGCTATTTTAACAATTGAATTTCACCCCAGAACAAAATATATCCTTTGCCGGACACTATTGAACTTGGCCAGCCACAGCTGAAACCACTGATTCATGGTATTGCTATTTTGGCAATTGAATTTCACCACAGAACAAAATATATAATTTGCCGGACACCATTAAACTTTGCCAGCCACAGCTGAAACCACTGATTCACGGTATTTCTATTTTGGCAATTGAATTTCAATCCAGAACAAAATATATCATTTGCCGGAGACTATTAAACTTGGCCAGCCACTGCTGGGACACTAGATTTAGGGATTGCTATTTTGGCAATTGAATTTAACCCCATAAAATGATCTATCCTTTGCCGGACACTATTAAACTTGGCCCAGCCACTGATGGGACACCAGATTTAGGGATTGCTATTTTGGCAATTGAATTTCACCCCAGAAAAAATATATCCTTTTCCGGACACTATTAAACTTGGCCCAGCCACTGCTGGGACACCAGATTTAAGAGATTGCTATTTTGGCAATTGAATTTCACCCCAGAAAATGATCTATCCTTTGCCGGACACTATTAAACTTGGCCAGCCACTACTGGGACACCATATTTACGTTATTGCTATTTTGGCAATTGAATTTCACCCCAGAACAAAATATATCATTTGCCTGACACTATTAAACTTGGCCAGCCACAGTCAAAACCACTGATTTATGGTATTGCTATTTTGGCAATTGAATTTTACCCCAGATCAAAATATATAATTTGCCGGACACTATTAAACTTGGCCAGCCAGAGCTGGGACACCAGATTTACGGTATTGCTATTTTGGCAATTGAATTTCACCCCAGAACAAAATATATCCTTTGCCGGACACTATTATACTTGGCCAGCCACAGCTGAAACCACTGATTTATGTTATTGCTATTTTGGCAATTGAAGTTCACCCCAGAAAAAAATCTATACTTTGCCGGACACTATTTAACTTGGCCAGCCACAGCTAAAACCACTGATTTACGGTATTTCTATTTTGGCAATTGAATTTCAACCCAAAACAAAATATATCCTTTGCCGGAGACTATTAAACTTAGCCAGCCACTGCTGGGACACCAGATTTAGGGGATCGCTATTTTGGCAATTGAATTTCACCCCAGAACAAAATATATCCTTTGCCGGACACTATTAAACTTGGCCAGCCACTGCTGGGACACCAGATTTAAGGGATTGCTATTTTGGCAATTGAATTTCACCCCAGAAAATGATCTATCCTTTGCCGGACACTATTAAACTTGGCCAGCAACAGCTAAAACCACTGATTTACGGTATTTCTATTTTGGCAATTGAATTTCAACCAAGAACAAAATATATCCTTTGCCGGAGACTATTAAACTTGGCCAGCCACTGCTGGGACACCAGATTAAGGGGATTGCTATTTTGGCAATTGAACTTCACCCCAGAAAATTATCTATCCTTTGTCTGTCACTATTAAACTTGGCCAGCCACTGCTAGGACACAAGATTTAGGGGATTGCTATTTTGGCAATTAAATTTAACTCCAGAAAATGATCTATCCTTTTCCGGACACTATTAAACTTGGCCAGCCACTGCTGGGACACCAGATTTAGGGATTGCTATTTTGGCAATTGAATTTCACCCCAGAACAAAATATATCCTTTGCCGGACACTATTAAACTTGGCCAGCCACTGCTGGGACACCAGATTTAAGGGATTGCTATGTTGGCAATTGAATTTCACCCCAGAAAATGATCTATCCTTTGCCAGACACTATTAAACTTGGCCAGCCACAGCTGGGACAACAAATTTACGTTATTGCTATTTAACAATTGAATTTCACCCCAGAACAAAATATATCCTTTGCCGGACACTATTAAACTTGGCCAGCCACAGCTGAAACCACTGATTTATGGTATTGCTATTTTGGCAATTGAATTTCACCACAGAACAAAATATATAATTTGCCGGACACCATTAAACTTTGCCAGCCACAGCTGAAACCACTGATTTACGGTATTTCTATTTTGGCAATTGAATTTCAATCCAGAACAAAATATATCCTTTGCCGTAGATTATTAAACTTGGCCAGCCACTGCTGGGAAACTAGATTTAGGGGATTGCTATTTTGGCAATTGAATTTAACCCCAGAAAATTATCTATCCTTTGCCGGACACTATTAAACTTGGCCAGCCACTGATGGGACACCAGATTTAGGGGATTGCTATTTTGGCAATTGAATTTCACCCCAAAACAAAATATATCCTTTTCCGGACACTATTAAACTTGGCCAGCCACTGCTGGGACACCAGATTTAAGAGATTGCTATTTTGGCAATTGAATTTCACCCCAGAAAATGATCTATCCTTTACCGGACACTATTAAACTTGGCCAGCCACTACTGGGACACCATATTTACGTTATTGCTATTTTGGCAATTGAATTTCACCCCAGAACAAAATCTATCCTTTGCCGGACACTATTAAACTTGGCCAGCCACAGCTGAAACCACTGATTGATGTTATTGCTATTTTGTCAATTGAATTTCAGCCCAGATAATGATCTATCCTTTTCCGGACACTATTAAACTTGGCCAGCCACTGCTGGGACACCAGATTTAGGGGATTGCTATTTTGGCAATTGAATTTCACCCCAGAACAAAATATATCCTTTTCCGGACACTATTAAACTTGGCCAGCCACTGCTGGGACAACAGATTTAAGGGATTGCTATGTTGGCAATTGAATTTCACCCCAGAAAATGATCTATCCTTTGCCGGAGACTATTAAACTTGGCCAGCCACTGCTGGGACACCAGATTTAAAGGATTGCTATTTTGGCAATTAAATTTCACGCCAGAAAAAAATATATCCTTTTCCGGACATTATTATACTTGTCCAACCACTGCTGGGACACCAGATTTACGGTATTGCTATTTTGGCAATTGAATTTCACCCCAGAAAAAGATCTATCCTTTGCTGGACACTATTAAACTTGGCCAGCCACAGCTGAAACCACTGATTTTTGTTATTGCAATTTTGGCAATTGAAGTTCAACCTAGAAAAAATCTATCCTTTGCCGGACACTATTTAACTTGGCCAGCCACAGCTAAAACCACTGATTTACGGTATTTCTATTTTGGCAATTGAATTTCAACCCAGAACAAAATATATCCTTTGCCGGAGACTATTAAACTTGGCCAGCCACTGCTGGGACACCAGATTTAGGGGATCGCTATTTTGGCAATTGAATTTCACCCCAGAACAAAATATATCCTTTGCCGGACACTATTAAACTTGGCCAGCCACTGCTGGGACACCAGATTTAAGGGATTGCTATTTTGGCAATTGAACTTCACCCCAGAAAATTGTCTATCCTTTGTATGTCACTATTAAACTTGGCCAGCCACTGCTAGGACACCAGATTTACGGTATTGCTATTTTGGCAATTGAATTTAACTCCAGAAAATGATCTATCCTTTTTCGGACACTATTAAACTTGGCCAGCCACTGCTGGGACACCAGATTTAGGGGATTGCTATTTTGGCAATTGAATTTCACCCCAGAACAAAATATATCCTTTCCGGACACTATTAAACTTGGCCAGCCACTGCTGGGACACCAGATTTAAGGGATTGCTATGTTGGCATTTGAATTTCACCCCAGAAAATGATCTATCCTTTGCCGGACACTATTAAACTTGGCCAGCAACAGCTGGGACACCAAATTTACGTTATTGCTATTTTAGCAATTGAATTTCACCCCAGAACAAAATATATCCTTTGCCGGACACTATTAAACTTGGCCAGCCACAGCTGAAACCACTGATTTATGGTATTGCTATTTTGGCAATTGAATTTCACCACAGAACAAAATATATAATTTGCCGGACACCATTAAACTTTGCCAGCCACAGCTGAAACCACTGATTTACGGTATTTCTATTTTGGCAATTGAATTTCAATCCAGAACAAAATATAATCTTTGCCGTAGACTATTAAACTTGGCCAGCCACTGCTGGGACACTAGATTTAGGGGATTGCTATTTTGGCAATTGAATTTAACCCCAGAAAATTATCTATCCTTTGCCGGACACTATTAAACTTGGCCAGCCACTGATGGGAAACCAGATTTAGGGGATTGCTATTTTGGCAATTGAATTTCACCCCAGAACAAAATATATTCTTTGCCGGACACTATTAAACTTGGCCAGCCACTGCTGGGACACCAGATTTAAGGGATTGCTATTTTGGCAATTGAATTTCACCCCAGAAAATGATCTATCCTTTGCCGGACACTATTAAACTTGGCCAGCAACAGCTAAAACCACTGATTTACGGTATTTCTATTTTGGCAATTGAATTTCAACCAAGAACAAAATATATCCTTTGCCGAAGACTATTTAACTTGGCCAGCCACTGCTGGGACACCAGATTAAGGGGATTGCTATTTTGGCAATTGAACTTCACCCCAGAAAATTATCTATCCTTTTCTGTCACTATTAAACTTGGCCAGCCACTGCTAGGACACAAGATTTAGGGATTGCTATTTTGGCAATTGAATTTAACTCCAGAAAATGATCTATCCTTTGCCGGACACTATTAAACTTGGCCAGCCACTGCTGGGACACCAGATTTAGGGGATTGCTATTTTGGCAATTGAATATCACCCCAGAACAAAATATATCCTTTTCCGGACACTATTAAACTTGGCCAGCCACTGCTGGGACACCAGATTTAAGGGATTGCTATGTTGGCATTTGAATTTCACCCCAGAAAATGATCTATCCTTTGCCGGACACTATTAAACTTGGCCAGCAACAGCTGGGACACCAAATTTACGTTATTGCTATTTTAGCAATTGAATTTCACCCCAGAACAAAATATATCCTTTGCCGGACACTATTAAACTTGGCCAGCCACAGCTGAAACCACTGATTTATGGTATTGCTATTTTGGCAATTGAATTTCACCACAGAACAAAATATATAATTTGCCGGACACCATTAAACTTTGCCAGCCACAGCTGAAACCACTGATTTACGGTATTTGCTATTTTGGCAATTGAATTTCAACCCCAGAACAAAATATATCCTTTGCCAGTACACTATTAAACTTGGCCAGCCACTGCTGGGACACTAGATTTAGGGGATTGCTATTTTGGCAATTGAATTTCACCCCAGAAAATTATCTATCCTTTGCCGGACACTATTAAACTTGGCCAGCCACTGCTGGGAAACCAGATTTAGAGGATTGCTATTTTGGCAATTGAATTTCACCCCAGAACAAAATATATCCTTTGCCGGACACTATTAAACTTGGCCAGCCACTGCTGGGACACCAGATTTAAGGGATTGCTATTTTGGCAATTGAATTTCACCCCAGAAAATGATCTATCCTTTGCCGGACACTATTAAACTTGGCCAGCCACAGCTAGGACACACTGATTTACGGTATTGCTATTTTGGCAATTGAATTTCACCCCAGAACAATAATCTATCCTTTGCCGAACACTATTTAACTTGGCCAGCCACTGCTGGGACACCAGATTAAGGGGATTGCTATTTTGGCAATTGAACTTCACCCCAGAAAATTATCTATCCTTTTCTGTCACTATTAAACTTGGCCAGCCACTGCTAGGACACAAGATTTAGGGGATTGCTATTTTGGCAATTGAATTTAACTCCAGAAAATGATCTATCCTTTCCGGACACTATTAAACTTGGCCAGCCACTGCTGGGACACCAGATTTAGGGGATTGCTATTTTGGCAATTGAATATCACCCCAGAACAAAATATATCCTTTTCCGGACACTATTAAACTTGGCCAGCCACTGCTGGGACACCAGATTTAAGGGATTGCTATGTTGGCAATTGAATTTCACCCCAGAAAATGATCTATCCTTTGCCAGACACTATTAAACTTGGCCAGCCACAGTTGGGACACCAAATTTACGTTATTGCTATTTAACAATTGAATTTCACCCCAGAACAAAATATATCCTTTGCCGGACACTATTAAACTTGGCCAGCCACAGCTGAAACCACTGATTTATGGTATTGCTATTTTGGCAATTGAATTTCACCACAGAACAAAATATATAATTTGCCGGACACCATTAAACTTTGCCAGCCACAGCTGAAACCACTGATTTACGGTATTTCTATTTTGGCAATTGAATTTCAATCCAGAACAAAATATATCCTTTGCCGTAGACAATTAAACTTGGCCAGCCACTGCTGGGACACTAGAATTAGGGGATTGCTATTTTGGCAATTGAATTTAACCCCAGAAAATTATCTATCCTTTGCCGGACACTATTAAACTTGGCCAGCCACTGATGGGACACCAGATTTAGGGGATTGCTATTTTGGCAATTGAATTTCACCCCAGAACAAAATATATCCTTTGCCGGACACTATTAAACTTGGCCAGCCACTGCTTGGACACCAGATTTAAGGGATTGCTATTTTGGCAATTGAATTTCACCCCAGAAAATGATCTATCCTTTGCCGGACACTATTAAACTTGGCCAGCAACAGCTAAAACCACTGATTTACGGTATTTCTATTTTGGCAATTGAATTTCAACCAAGAACAAAATATATCCTTTGCCGGAGACTATTAAACTTGGCCAGCCACTGCTGGGACACCAGATTAAGGGATTGCTATTTTGGCAATTGAACTTCACCCCAGAAAATTATCTATACTTTTCTGTCACTATTAAACTTGGCCAGCCACTGCTAGGACACAAGATTTAGGGATTGCTATTTTGGCAATTGAATTTAACTCCAGATAATGATCTATCCTTTTCCGGACACTATTAAACTTGGCCAGCCACTGCTGGGACACCAGATTTAGGGGATTGCTATTTTGGCAATTGAATTTCACCCCAGAACAAAATATATCCTTTTCCGGACACTATTAAACTTGGCCAGCCACTGCTGGGACAACAGATTTAAGGGATTGCTATGTTGGCAATTGAATTTCACCCCAGAAAATGATCTATCCTTTGCCAGACACTATTAAACTTGGCCAGCCACAGTTGGGACACCAAATTTACGTTATTGCTATTTAACAATTGAATTTCACCCCAGAACAAAATATATCCTTTGCCGGACACTATTGAACTTGGCCAGCCACAGCTGAAACCACTGATTTATGGTATTGCTATTTTGGCAATTGAATTTCACCACAGAACAAAATATATAATTTGCCGGACACCATTAAACTTTGCCAGCCACAGCTGAAACCACTGATTCACGGTATTTCTATTTTGGCAATTGAATTTCAATCCAGAACAAAATATATCATTTGCCGTAGACTATTAAACTTGGCCAGCCACTGCTGGGACACTAGATTTAGGGGATTGCTATTTTGGCAATTGAATTTAACCCCAGAAAATGATCTATCCTTTGCCGGACACTATTAAACTTGGCCAGCCACTGATGGGACACCAGATTTAGGGGATTGCTATTTTGGCAATTGAATTTCACCCCAGAACAAAATATATCCTTTTCCGGACACTATTAAACTTGGCCAGCCACTGCTGGGACACCAGATTTAAGAGATTGCTATTTTGGCAATTGAATTTCACCCCAGAAAATTATCTATCCTTTGCCGGACACTATTAAACTTGGCCAGCCACTACTGGGACACCATATTTACGTTATTGCTATTTTGGCAATTGAATTTCACCCCAGAACAAAATATATTCATTTGCCTGACACTATTAAACTTGGCCAGCCACAGTCAAAACCACTGATTTATGGTATTGCTATTTTGGCAATTGAATTTCACCCCAGAAAAAGATCTATCCTTTGCTGGACACTATTAAACTTGGCCAGCCACTGCTAGGACACCAGATTTACGGTATTGCTATTTTGGCAGTTGAATTTCACCCCAGAACAAAATATATCCTTTGCCGGACACTATTAAACTTGGCCAGCCACAGCTGAAACCACTGATTTATGCTATTGCTATTTTGGCAATTGAAGTTCACCCCAGAAAAAATCTATCCTTTGCCGGACACTATTTAACTTGGCCAGCCACAGCTAAAACCACTGATTTACGGTATTTCTATTTTGGCAATTGAATTTCAACCCAGAACAAAATATATCCTTTGCCGGAGACTATTAAACTTGGCCAGCCACTGCTGGGACACCAGATTTAGGGGATCGCTATTTTGGCAATTGAATTTCACCCCAGAACAAAATATATCCTTTGCCGGACACTATTAAACTTGGCCAGCCACTGCTGGGACACCAGATTTAAGGGATTGCTATTTTGGCAATTGAATTTCACCCCAGAAAATGATCTATCCTTTGCCGGACACTATTAAACTTGGCCAGCAACAGCTAAACCACTGATTTACGGTATTTCTATTTTGGCAATTGAATTTCAACCAAGAACAAAATATATCCTTTGCCGGAGACTATTAAACTTGGCCAGCCACTGCTGGGACACCAGATTAAGGGGATTGCTATTTTGGCAATTGAACTTCACCCCAGAAAATTATCTATCCTTTGTCTGTCACTATTAAACTTGGCCAGCCACTGCTAGGACACAAGATTTAGGGGATTGCTATTTTGGCAATTAAATTTAACTCCAGAAAATGATCTATCCTTTTCCGGACACTATTAAACTTGGCCAGCCACTGCTGGGACACTAGAATTAGGGGATTGCTATTTTGGCAATTGAATTTCACCCCAGAACAAAATATATCCTTTTCCGGACACTATTAAACTTGGCCAGCCACTGCTGGGACACCAGATTTAAGGGATTGCTATGTTGGCAATTGAATTTCACCCCAGAAAATGATCTATCCTTTGCCAGACACTATTAAACTTGGCCAGCCACAGCTGGGACACCAAATTTACGTTATTGCTATTTAACAATTGAATTTCACCCCAGAACAAAATATATCCTTTGCCGGACACTATTAAACTTGGCCAGCCACAGCTGAAACCACTGATTTATGGTATTGCTATTTTGGCAATTGAATTTCACCACAGAACAAAATATATAATTTGCCGGACACCATTAAACTTTGCCAGCCACAGCTGAAACCACTGATTTACGGTATTTCTATTTTGGCATTTGAATTTCAATCCAGAACAAAATATATCCTTTGCCGTAGATTATTAAACTTGGCCAGCCACTGCTGGGAAACTAGATTTAGGGGATTGCTATTTTGGCAATTGAATTTAACCCCAGAAAATTATCTATCCTTTGCCGGACACTATTAAACTTGGCCAGCCACTGATGGGACACCAGATTTAGGGGATTGCTATTTTGGCAATTGAATTTCACCCCAGAACAAAATATATCCTTTTCCGGACACTATTAAACTTGGCCAGCCACTGCTGGGACACCAGATTTAAGAGATTGCTATTTTGGCAATTGAATTTCACCCCAAAAAATGATCTATCCTTTGCCCTAGACTATTAAACTTGGCCAGCCACTACTGGGACACCATATTTACGTTATTGCTATTTTGGCAATTGAATTTCACCCCAGAACAAAATCTATCCTTTGCCGGACACTATTAAACTTGGCCAGCCACAGCTGAAACCACTGATTGATGTTATTGCTATTTTGTCAATTGAATTTCAGCCCAGAATAAAATCTATCCTTTACCGGACACTATTAAACTTGGCCAGCCACAGTCAAAACCACTGATTTATGGTATTGCTATTTTGGCAATTGAATTTTACCCCAGATCAAAATATATAATTTGCCGGACACCATTAAACTTTGCCAGCCACAGCTGAAACCACTGATTTACGGTATTTTTATTTTCGCAATTAAATTTCACCCCAGAACAAAATATATCCTTTGCCTGACACTATTAAACTTGGCCAGCCACTGCTTTGACACCAGATTTAGGGGATTGTATTTTGGCAATTGAATTTCACCCCTCAATAAAATATAGAAATTTCTATTCTGAGTTTAAAAGGGTGACAATAAGCACAGCCAAGCCCCTGATGTAAGATATAGCAAAAAAAAAAAAAAAAAACTAGTATTGATGAAGAGCAGCTAGAGGAGCTACAGGGCGATGAGGAAGATTAAAGTTGAGCGAACACCTGGATGTTCGAGTTCGAGAAGCTTAGCCGAACTTCACGAAAATGTTTGGGTTCGGGATCCGAACTCGACCCGAACTTCACCCCGAACCCGAACCCCATTGAATTCAATGGGTACCCGAACTTTTGGGCACTTAAATGGCTGTAAAATAGCCCTGAAAAGGGCTAGTGGGCTGCAAAATGTAGGTAAATGCCCTGCAAACTATCCCGATTGGCGTACCGATCACAGACGTGTGACGCAAAGGGAGGGAAAAGGGAATGCCCTGTCCAAGGGAAAGGGAAAGGTGGTGACCCCTCACTCACCTAGAATACTGGCACCTGACTGCCCTGACTTCCATAGACAGGTTCTTCACCCGTACGCCGATCACGTGCCTAAACCTTGGCTTTCCTTAAGCTGAGCCCTAAGTAGTGAAAAGGGCGGTGGGAGCACTAGTCCTCACCACTAACACTGAAGTAAAACACCAGGGAGAGGACAGACAATAAAGACAAAACATATAAGCCCAGGTGGGAGACAACAGCGGACAACAAAAGCCCAACTGGGATCCGGAGGGTAACGCTCTGGTACGACAACCAGGAACAACAGCTACACAGCTCCAGTGGGTCAGAATAGAAGTCCAGGCAGGACGCTCTATATCTGGCAACCAAAGAAGTGGGAAGGGGGAATATAAGGAGGTTGGGAGTAGTGGACAAGAAACAGCTGAGGAGAAGAAGCTACGTATCCCTGAGTGAGACAAAAAGGATTGCAAGGCAAACACAGAAAGCTACCATTGAGTAACAGCATGATCTTTAGACATAGAGCTCTCAGCCACCTGCTGCGACTTCCTGACCCCGGGGATTTCAGAGTCAGACGGGGCTCCTGAAACAAACATATTTGAATAGGGAAATGACTTAAAATAAAATAAAATACAGAAAAATAATAAATAAACATTCTAAACTTGAGCCCAAGTGAGTGACAGTGGCACCTGTCACCCAGCAAACAGAGGATGTGGCAGCAACGCCACCACATCTGTCATTGTCACCAAGCATCTCCACCAAATCCCATGGAAGTGTTCAGCTATCAGCTGTCCATCTCCCAAACACTGGAGAGAAAGAGAAATAGAAAGAGGAAGTACTCCCCTATCAATGGCTCTGAATGCCATATTTCAAACTGCCTGGTCCTTTGAAATGCTGTCATTCTGTCTGGTGGACAGTTTTAAAAACCTTATGGCGGTGGCTGTCCCACAGTACGTGTATCCCAGCCGCCGCTACTTTTGCAGGGGAGCCATCCCTTCCCTGCACAACCAAGTGGCGGACAAAATGTGCACTGCGCAACGCTATCTCTGGCAACGTCCATATCCAACAACACAGTGTGTAAATGTAGCGGCTGGCCCAAAGGCGGATAGCATTTTTGAGAATGTCCTTCCGCCCGCGTGGATTGCTGGGCATTTCTCTTTGTATCCCGTTACCTCCTCCTCCTCCTCCTACTCGGCTCCCTACTCCTCTACCTCCTCCTCATCCACTCAGCATAACACCTTCACCACCCACAGCAGCACAGCCAGGGGGAAACGACAGCAGGCTGTTTTAAAACTTGTGTGTTTGTGGGACAGGCATAGAACAACAGACTGACCATTGGTTGGTGCCACTGAGCCTCCAGCCCGGCCTGGTGTTGTGCGCTATTGGGTGAAATATACTAGCAGGTCTGGGCCTAGCCGGTTTGACACACATCCCCTGCCTGCCACATGTGCTGAATTTTGGGTGCAGAAATTCCTAAACACCAGACAGTGAAAATCAATTCAGTTAATCGAACACACACAACACCCCCACCCCCTCTTTCACTCAAACCATTAACAAACTATTTACACATTTTCTTAAAAACATATTAAAATAACTATAATGCAGCTAAACTAACCATATAAAGAAACAAAACTATATACACGCCTTATCCTTAACTTAAGGCCAAGCAAATACAAGTGGCTCGGAGGGTGGGTATCTGCACCAACATAGGTCCTGGCCTGGAACACAATTGTCCAGCCAGGGCACAGTTCTGGAGGATGAGGAAGAGGAGTAGGAGGAACGCTGGGGGATTCAGAGGACACGATATACCTCCCTCAAAGAGGATAGCTTGTCCTTGCCTCTGGACAGCCTGACAGACATGAGCGACTACATGCTGCAGTGCCTACGCAACGATCGCCCAGTTACTGCCACATTCTAACTTTTGCTGATTACTGGGTGGCCACCCTGCTGCTTCCCCGTCACAAGTTCAACGTGCCGTCCTTAATTCCCTCACTGGAGGGTAATAGGAAGATGAGCAAGGTAGTAGACACGCTGCTGATAGCATTCACACCTGACACCGGGGACTCAGTGGAAGCACAAGGTGAAGGCAGAGGAGGAGGAGGAAGAATTTGCCAATGCAGCTGGGTCACCAGCAACACCTCAGAAGGCAGGGTTAGCATGGGCAAAATGTGGAAAAGCTTTGTCATCATGCTACAACAACCTGTACCACCAGCAGATCTGGAACATCTTAGAAGGGGGCAGCATTTCAGCAACATGGTGGAACAGTACACATACTAACTAATGGGTCTGCCTAGGGAAATAGCTACAGGGTAAGCAAGGGAAGCAACTGCTTTGGGGGCGTGACCTAGAAAGGGTCCATCCAGGAGGAGGAGGAGGACTAACAGTATTATACAATGGAATTATATACAGTGGCAGTATAGACAGTGTAGAAAGCGAAAGAAACAGCTGCTGGGCCTGGTCTGAGAGATCGATGTTTTGTAGCCACAGGCATGGCGGCATGAAAGGAAGGGGTTTACGCAAAAATTACTGGGGGGGGGGTGCTCTATTTAAAAATTTGCTGTGGTGCCCAATCATTTCTAGCTACGCCACTGGGTCTTCCCCATTCAACTTCTGGGTCATCAAATTGGGCACATGTCCTGACTCCTGAGGTTGCCCTTTACACCTTGGAGGTGCTGGCCTACCCTGCATCCACTGTATTGTCTGAACATGTGTTTAGCATGGCTGGTGGCATTATCACAGACAAGTGCAGCCGCCTGTCCGCAGACAATGTGGGCAAGCTTTTGTTTATTAAAAAGAACCAGGCATGGATCCCACAGGGCTTGTTTGTACCTTATGCAGAATAGACATGTATACCGGCCTCACCCAACCAATTGCTATTTTGGCAATTGAATTTCACCCCAGAAAATTATCTATCCTTTGCCTGTCACTAATAAACTTGGCCAGCCACAGCTGAAACCACTGATTTATGGTATTGCTATTTTGGCAATTGAATTTAAGCCCAGAAAATTATCTATCCTTTGCCAGACACTATTAAACTTGGACAGCCACTGCTGGGACACCAGATTTACGGTATTGCTATTTTGGCAATTGAATTTCACCCCAGAACAAAATATATCCTTTTCCGGACACTATTAAACTTGGCCAGCCACTGCTGGGACACCCGATTTAGGGGATTGCTATTTTGGCAATTGAATTTCACCCCAGAAAATTAACTATCCTTTTCCGGACACTATTAAAATTGGCCAGCCACTGCTGGGACACCAGATTTATGGTATTGCTATTTTGGCAATTGATTTTCACCCCAGAACAAAATATATCCTTTGCCCGACACTATTAAACTTGGCCAGCCACAGCTGAAACCACTGATTTATGATATTGCTATTTTGGAAAACGGGGTGTGGTGTTTAACAAGCAGGATATGCTCAACTCATATGCAGTTGTGCATGTATATAGGGGAGCACATCCTGCACTTGTAGTCTGTTGCTAGGGGCAATCAGCAGCAAAAAATGCATACAATGGAAGATGCCAGCAACGGACTACAAGTACCACAATAACCATCCTACATACGATAACGATAATGTGGATGTGGAGAACAATCAAAAACATAGTGTGCAGGATGTGCAGGATGCTCCCCTATATACATGCACAACTGCATATGGGTTGAGCATGTCCTGCTTGTTAAACACCACACCCCGTTTTCTAATGGTTTGTATAATATGTTTGGAGGTGTATAAACTCCAATTTAAATGTGCCTGCTTTTCATCTGCAGGCTACATTCAGGTGCACCTGGGAGGCTCTCGTCCATATCAGCCGGTCTCGGTTGGGGCTCACAGGCACCTCTCACCTCCCATTGCAAGCATGGTTACATGCTGGAGGTCACTGGTGAGCTGTTTGTGAGTCAGGCCTTACGCTCCCGTAATGCCCAACGGCCCCTGATATCGCCCATACGGCAGAGGTAGGTTGAGTGGTAGGGTCTCGGGCTACTTGAGAGACCTTGACGTGGTGTCCGAGCTTAAGACATATCCTCCTAGTAGGATGTGTCGAACTAACCTCTCAATTTTAACATCAGTGTGAGGGTTTTGTATTGCAGCAGAGTGCACCTGCCTTTGCTATGGTTATTGGTATTTTGGCTATTGAATTTCACCCCAGAACAAAATTTATCCTTTGCTGGACACTATTAACCACTTAAGCCCCCCTAGCTTAAACACCCTTAATGACCAGGCCACTTTTTACAATTCCGCACTACACTACTTTCACAGTTTATTCCTCCGTCATGCAACTTACCACCCAAATGAATTTTACCTCCTTTTCTTCTCACTAATAGAGCTTTCATTTGGTGGTATTTCATTGCTGCTGACATTTTTACTTTTTTTGCTATTAATCAAAAATGACCGAAATTTTTACAAAAAAATGACATTTTTCACTTTCTGTTGTAAATTTTTTTTAAAAAAACTACATTTCTATAGAAATTTTTCTCTAAATTTATTGTTTTACATGTCTTTGATAAAAAAAAAAGTCCAATAAGTGTATATTTATTGGTTTGGGTAAAAGTTATAGCGTTTACAAACTATGGTGCAAAAAAGTGAATTTCAGCATTTTGAAGCAGCTCTGACTTTCTGAGCACCTGTCATGTTTCTTCAGGTGCTAGAATGTCAGGAAAGTATAAATACCCCCCAAATCACACCATTTTAGAAAGAAGACACCCCAAAGTATTCGCGGAGGGGCATGGTGAGTTCATGTATCATTTCATTTTTTTCACAAGTTAGCGGAAAATGACACTTTCTGAGAAAAAAAAAAAAAAAAGTTTCAATTTCTGCTAACTTCTGGCAAAAAAAAGAAATCTCAGACGGACTCACTATGCCCCTCAGTGAATACCTCAGGGTGTCTACTTTCCGAAATGGGGTCATTTGTGGGGTGTGTTTACTGTTCTGGCATTTTGGGCGGGGCTAAATTGTGAGCCGCCATGTAAAACCTAAAGGTACTCGTTGGAATTTGGGCCCTTTGCGCACTCAGGCTGCAAAAAGTGTCACTTATGTGGTATCGCCGTACTCAGGAGAAGTAGGGCAATGTGTTTTGAGGTGTATTTTTACATATACCCATACTTTGTGTGAGAAATATCTCTGTAAATTGACAACTTTGAATAAAAAAATGTAAAAAGTTGTCGTTTACAGCAATATTTCTCACACGCAGCATGGGTATATGTAAAAATACACCCCAAAACACATTGCCCTACTTCTCCTGAGTTCGGCGATACCACATGAGTGGCACTTTTTTGCAGCCAAGGTGCGCGAAGGGGCCCTAAAACCAATGAGTACCTTTAGGATTTCACAGGCCATTTTTACGCATTTGGATTTGGCCCCTAAAATGCCAGGACAGTATAAATACCCCACATGTGACCCCATTTTAGAAAGAAGACACCCCAAGGTATTCCGTGAGGGGTATGGTGAGTTCATGTAAAATTTTATTTGTTGTCACAAGTTAGTGGAATATGAGACTTTGTAAAAAACAAAATTAAAAAAAAAAAATATATCAATTTCCGCTAACTTGTGCCAAAAAATAAAAATTCTGTGAACTCGCCATGCCCCTCACGGAATACCTTGGGGTGTCTTCTTTCCAAAATGGGGTCACATGTGGGGTATTTATACTGACCTGGCATTTTAGGGGCCCCTAAAGCGTGAGAATCCAAATGCGTAAAAATGGCCTCTGAAATCCTAAAGGTACTCATTGGTTTTAGGGCCCCTTTGCGCACCTTGGCTGCAAAAAGTGCCACTCATGTGGTATCGCCGAACTCAGGAGAAGTAGGGCAATGTGTTTTGGGGTGTATTTTACATATACCCATGCTGCGTGTGAGAAATATTGCTGTAAACGACAACTTTTACATTTTTTATTCAACGTTGTCAATTTACAGAGATATTTCTCACACAAAGTATGGGTATATGTAAAATACACCCAAAACACATTGCTCAACTTCTCCTGAGTACGGCGATACCACGTGAGTGACACTTTTTGCAGCCAAGATGCGCAAAGGGGCCCTAAAACCAATGAGTACCTTTTAGGAGGGCATTTTTACGCATTTTCTTCTCACGCTTTAGGGCCCCTAAAATGCCAGGGCAGTATAAATACCCCACATGTGACCCCATTTTGGAAAGAAGACACCCCAAGGTATTCTGTGAGGGGCATGGCGAGTTCATAGAAGATTTTTTTGGCACAAGTTAGCGGAAATTGATTTTTATTGTTTTTTCTCATAAAGTCTACCTTTCTGCTAACTTTTGACAAAAGTTAAATTTTTCATGGACTCACTATGCCCCTCAGCGAATACCTTAGGGTGTCTTCTTTCCAAAATGGGGTCATTTGTGGGGTGTTTGTACTGTTCTGGCATTTGGGTGGGGCTAAATTGTGAGCAACCATATAAAACCTAAAGGTACTCGTTGGAATTTGGGCCCTTTGCGCACCCGGGCTGCAAAAAGTGTCACTCATGTGGTATCGCCGTACTCAGGAGAAGTAGGGCAATGTGTTTTGGGGTGTATTTTACATATACCCATACTTTGTGTGAGAAATATCTCTGTAAATTGACAACTTTGAATAAAATTTTTAAAAGTTGTCGTTTACAGTGATATTTCTCACACACAGTATGGTATATGTAAAATACACCCCAAACACATTGCCTACTTCTCCTGAGTTCAGCGATACCACATGAGTGACACTTTTGCAGCCAAGATGCGCAAAGGGGCCCTAAAACCAATGAGTACCTTTAGGATTTCACAGGGCATTTTTACGCATTTGGATTCTCACACTTTAGGACCCCTAAAATGCCAGGGCAGTATAAATACCCACAAGTGACCCCATTGTGGAAAGAAGACACCCCAAGGTAATCCGTGAAGGGTATGGCAAGTTCACAGAAAAAAAAAAATTGGCACAAGTTAGCGGAAATTGATTTTTTTTTTTTTTTACAGTCTCATATTCCACTAACTTGTGACAAAAATAATATTTTACATGAACTCACCATACCCCTCACGGAATACCTTGGGGTGTCTTCTTTCTAAAATGGGGTCACATGTGAGGTTTTGTACTGCCCTGGCATTTGAGGGTCTCCGCAATCATTACACGTATGGCCAGCATTAGGAGTTTCTGCGATTCTCCGTATATTGAGCATACGGGTAATGAGATTTTTTCCGTTCAGTCTCTGGGCTGAAAAGAAAAAAAATGAAACGGCACAGATTTCTTCATTCGCATCAATCAATGTGGATGAATAAATCTCTGCCAAAAATGTGCAAAAAAAAAAGTAGTAAGGCCCCATTCACACGTCCACTAAAAATGTCCGCATCTATTCCGCAATTCTGCGGAATAGATGCGGACCCATCAGTGTGAATGGGGCTGGCGGTGATGCGGAGAGCACACTATGCGCTCGCCGCATCAGCATTCTGTGAGCTGCGGCCGCAAACTTCCGGGTTTCGGCCCCCAAACATCCGGCCGCAGCTCCGCAAAAGATAGAGCATGTCCTATTCTTGTCCGCAATTGCGGACAAGAAAAGGCATTTTCTATATAGTTCTGGCAATGTGCGGATCCGCAAAATGCGAAAAGCACATTGCTGGTGTCCGTGTTTTGCGGATCCGTGGATCCATGGATCCATAAACACATACGGACGTCTGAATGAGCCTTACAGGGGGTAATTAGTGTCAGGGGTGACAGGGGGGTGACATGGGGTGATCGGGGGTTAATCAGGGGTTAATCAGTGACGGGGGTGGGGGGGTGGGGTGGATGGGTGGGGGGGGGTCTGTGTGGTGATTTGGTGCACTTATAAAAGTTTCTTTGGTGGTCCCAAGCAAAAGGGACCACCAAAGGAACGATCAGCAAGCATATCAGACGCTGTTAACAAAACAGCGTCTGATATGCCATTTTTTTAACTTCTACAGCCTGCCAGCGCACAATCAGCGCTGGCAGGCTGTAGTTTACCTTGTCCCCGACGTGATCCTGTGAACGCGCGCACGCGCGCGCGTTCACAGGAAATCTCGCCTCTCGCGAGATGACGCGCGGGCGCGTCAAGGAGGAACAGACCGACCGCCCGCAGGACGCAATCCTGCGTGAGGCGGTCGGCAAGAAGATAAACTTGGCCAGCCACTGCTGGGACCCCAGATTTAGGGGATTGCTATTTTGGCAATTGAATTTCACCCCAGAAAATTAACTATCCTTTTCCGGACACTATTAAAATTGGCTAGCCACTGCTGGGACACCAGATTTACGGCATTGCTATTTTGGCAATTGAATTTCACCCTAGAACAAAATATGTCCTTTGCCCGACACTATTAAACTTGGCCAGTCACAGCTGAAACCACTGATTTATGGTATTGCTATTTTGGCAATGGAATTTCACCCCAGAAAAAAATATATCCTTTGCCGAACACTATTAAACTTGGCCAGCCACAGCTAAAACCACTGATTTACGGTATTGCTGGTTTGGCAATTGAATTTCACCCCAGCACAAAATATATCCTTTGCCGCACAATATTAAACTTGGCCAGCCACTGCTGGGACACCAGATTTAGTGGATTGCTATTTTGGCAATTGAATTTAACCACAGAAAATTATCTATCCTTTGCTGGACACTATTAAACGTGGCCAGCCACTGCTGGGACACCAGATTTAGTGGATTGCTATTTTGGCAATTGAATTTCACCACAGAAAAAAATCTATCCCTTGCCAGACAGCAGACAGTATTACACTTGGCTAGCCACAGCTGGAACACCAGATTTAGGGGATTGCTATTTTGGCAATTGAATTTAACCCCTCAATAAAATATAGAAATTTCTATCCTGATTTTCTAGGGGTGACAATAAGCACAGCCAAGCCCCTGATGTAGGATATAGCAAAAAAAAAAAAAACTAGTATTGATGGATTGATGGACTTTGTGGAATCTTGTGCTTGGTGCACCACAAGACACAAAATGGCCGCCGATCACTGCAGAAAAAAGTGACAGAAAAACACTCTGTGCAGCCTAAAAACCAGTGAGCAATTAACTAGCAGAAGTTAAATGATTCACAGCTGTAGATCGATCACTTCATTAGGTGTTTTTGCTGAGTTTTCCCTGCCTAATCTCGCCCTCAAAGCAGTTGTGTCCTATCCCTGCACTGATCAGAGCAGAGTGACGTGCAGTGCTATGTGACTCCAGCTTAAATAGAGGCTGGGTCACATGCAGCACTTGGCCAATCACAGCCATGCCATTAGTAGGCATGGCTGTGATGGCTTCTTAGGGCAAGAAGTAAAACACTAGATGATTGGCTGCTGTGCAGCCCTTCAGAAAGCAGGAAGAAATCACAGAACAACGAACCCGAACCCGAACTTTTTTGAAAATGTTCGGCTCCGATTCCCGAACACCCCAAAATTCGGTACGAACCCAAACTATACAGTTCGGGTTCGCTCAAATCTAAGGAAGATGAGACAAAGGACCCAGACACATCGTATGCAGTGGAGATGGAGGCAGGGAGTCCCTCTGAGTCACTTGCACAAATGGCCCAACGCATGCTCACTTGCTTGCGTAGTGAAAGCCAAATTGTCACCATTCGGCAGAGGGATGACTTCTAGCTCTGAACCTTGTTGGACCCTCACTACCAGTCCAAAATGGGCCCTCTACACTCACATTCCACTGCCATGGCTGCTGGGGAGAGGTGGGGTGGGAGGAGCAGTACAAGCTCCATCAGCAGCAGCCTGAGTCAACAGTCGCTGATGAGCAGCTTTCTTAACCCGCATAGTGAAGAAACTACTAACCTGCAGCAGCAGGTAGACCTGGATCAGGAACTGAACCAATAGGTGGTGGCATACTTGGACAGCACCCTGCCACCCCACATTGAAGATCTGCTGAACAACTGGGCAGCCAAACTGGATTTGTGGCCGCAACTAGCAAAGTTTGCCCTGGAAAAGCTCTCCTTCCCTGCCAGTTGTGTGTTTAGTGCAGCGGGGGGCATAGTTGCTCCAAGAAGAACTCGACTGTCCACCAAAAATGTGCAGAGACTGACCTTTGTCAAGATCAATCATGCCTGGATAAGCTAGGATTTCCACCCACGGATGCATCTGATTGGATCATCCATGCTGCCTCACCCAAACCTTGACAAAAGAGACCAGTTTCTTCTGGCTACCTGCCTCAGCTACTACTCTGAAACTGCCACCTACCTAATGCCACACATCTGATGCCAAGTGCTCCTTCTTTAACCCACCTTCGTCAGCGGTTACAGGTATTGTCGTTCATCTCCCCACTCTGTCACCCGGTCACTTTGTGGTTTCCTGATGCTGCTGCTGCCATCTCCACACTATGTTACCTTGCCACTTTGTGTTCTCCTCCTAATGTTGCCGCTGTCGCCACCTCCATACTCATCTTTGTCATTGTGCCACTCGGTGGCTTTCTCCTGATGCTACAACTGCTGCTGCTTCCTCCAGACTCTGTCATGGTGCCATCGGTGCCCTCCTCACACTGCTGCCACCTCCAGACTGTGTCATTGTGCCACTCGGTGGCCTTCACATACTGCTGCCACCTCCAGAGTCTGTCTTTGTGCCACTCAATGGCCCCCTCATACTGCTGCCAACTCCACACTATGTTATTGTGCCACTCGGTGGCCTCCGCATACTGCTGCCACCTCCAGACTCTGTCATTGTGCCACTTGGTGGCCTTCTCATGCTTCTGCCAACTCCAGATTATGTAATTGGGCCACTCTGGTGTCTCCTCATGCTGTTTCCACCTCACCATTGTATCATAGGGCCACTCAGTGGACTTCTTACGCTGTTCCCACCCTCCTAATTTCATGTCTGGCCCACTATTTTGCCTTTCGGCCTGGCTGACATCATAATTTATTTGACTTTCTTATGATCTGTAAGAAGGAAGAAAAAATGAGAAGCACAACGGATCCTGTCTGTGTAGCAGCTATATGGCATGTATGGTCCCATCAGAATTGGCGTGTGATTTGGTAGCCAAAAGCAGGAGTGTGTAAAAAAACACAGAAGACATGCAAATATGCCATTCACGTGTCATCTCTGTTTTAGATCCACTTATGTTTTATTTTGCATTAGCAATACTAATGGATTTTTGAGCAAATGCTTACCGAGTGAAGGCGGATGCTCCACAGATAGGATCTTTTGTGGGTTATTGCTCTGACGGATCAGAGGAAGGGCAAATTAATCAGTAACATCATTACAAACTTACTGCTTACTCTGTTCAGGAACTCTACTTGTATAAGCGTTTAATACAACAGGTTCTGCAGACATCTATGTGGAATCAGCTGAAGCTAACATTGACCTGTAGGACTGAGTTAATACTTGAGTTATTTGGTCAGTTTTGGCCCCGTGACTGCCCAAATAAGTGAAGTGTGCAGTGATTCTAAGAGCGACGTCTGTCATCTGCATGTCATACTGACTCACAGTATTTTTCTACTACCACAGCAGACTCCCTATGCATGTTTCTGCAAGGCACAATGTTCTACACCCCTATAAATTATCTCGGCAGCCCGGAAATAGCCGTTTTTAATGAGATTAGCTTTGAATAAATTCAGATCGAAGTAAATTTCTCTGGAAAATTCGGCGAACCAGGCGAATCAAATTTTTTAAAAATTCGCTTATCTCTAGTGACAGTATTAATCCATAAAGGGATTGATTTTGTCTGCCAGGCCTCCTCCATCGATAAGCAGAATAGACTTGTATTCCTTTATGGAAATGTATATGGGAAAATATGTATTTTGGCTTTTATCTATATCCCTCCCCCTTTTTATCTTCATGTACTTAATTGTTTGCAATCCTTTATGGATCGGTGGCCTGAATGCCCTGTTATTGTGACTGGAGATTTTAATTTTGTGATCAATCCAGAAAAGGATAGGGTTTCCATGGAGAGAAATGCTTATATCACGCGGCAAGGGTTTCCTATATCCCGTTTTTGTCAGAAATCTGGTTTAGTTGATTTATGGGGATATGTGGGGGTCAATGTCTAGGATAGATCTGGTCTTGATAAATAAAAACTATTTGAAATACATAACATGTATGAAATATGAGGCCTGGTCTTTGTCCGACCATTTGCCTCTCAGTATTGAGCTCTCTATGCTGGACGATAATTATGCTGTTAGGGCCTCCATTTAGACTAAACCCCCATTGGATCTCTCTATTGGGCAACCATGAATAGAGTTGAGCGAACACCTGGATGTTCGGGTTCAAAAAGTTCGGCCAAACTTCACGAAAATGTTCGGGTTCGGGATCCTGAACTTTTGGGCACTAAAAAGGCTGTAAAATAGCCCTGGAAAGGGCTATAGGGCTGCAAAAGGCAGCAAAATGTACGTAAATCCCCTGCAAACAAATGTGGATAGGGAAATGACTTAAAATAAATAAAAATTTACCAATATCAATCAGCAACTTGGAGAAGGAGGTGGAAAAGGAGGTTGGGGTGGCGTCAGGTGGGAATGCTATAGGAGTTGAAGTTTTTATCACAGTCAAAAAGGATTCCTGTCTGCCTGCAGTGCCACAGGCCTCATTCACAGACTCAGGGCCATGGCACCCGCAGAGAGGATAGCGGTCCCGTAACAGCAACACAGGCCTTAGGTGAACCTGCAATGGAACAGGCCATTATCATTTATGCAGGCCCCTGACACCCAGACAGAGGAGAGGTCATTTGAAAGAGTTTAATGTCTCCCACCAAGACAGCAAGCAATTAAACGAAATATAGGCCACTGACACCCACACAATGTGGCGGTCATTAGACAGTAAAAATAGTTAAATGTCTGCCACTAAGACAGCAAGCAAGTACGTGAAATTTATGTCGCTGACACCCAGACAATGGGGTGGTCATTAGACAGCAAAAAAAAGTTAAATGTCTGCCACCAAGACAGCAAGCAATTAAACAAAATGTAGGCCCCTGAGACCCAGACAATGGGGCGGTCATTAGACAGTAAAAAGAGTTAAATGTCTGCCACCAAGACAGCAAGCAAGTACATGAAATTTAGGCCCCTGACACCCAGACAATGGGGCTGTCATTAGACAGCAAAAAGAGTTAAATGTCTGCCACCAAGACAGCAAGCAAGTATGTGAAATTTAGGCCCCTGACAACCACACAATGGGGCGTTCATTAGAAAGCAAAAAGAGTTAAATGTCTGCCACCAAGACAGCAAGTAATTTAATGAAATTTAGGCCCCTGACACCCACACAATGGGGCGGTCATTTGACAGTAAAAAGAGTTTAATATCACTCACCAAGACAGCAAGCAAGTACGTAAAATGTAGGCCCCTAACACCCACACAATGGGGCCGTTATTAGACATCAAAAAGAGTTAAATGTCTGCCACCAAGACAGCAAGCAATTAAACGAAATTTAGGCCCCTGACACCCACACAATGGGGCGGTCATTTGACAGTAAAAAGAGTTTAATATCACTCACCAAGACAGTAAGCAAGTACGTGAAATTTAGGCCCCTGACACCCAGACAGAGGAGAAAGGTCCCATAGCAGAAAAGGAGGCATCATGTTACCCACCACTGGAACAGGGCACTTTCAGATATGTAGACCCCGGCACCCAGACAGAGGAGAAAGGTCCTATACCAGCAAAAGAGGCATCATGTCACCCACCAATGGAAAAGGCCACTTTTAGTTATTTTGGCCCCAGCACCCAGACAAAGGAGAGAGGTCCCATAGCAGAGAATCAGACTTCAAGTCACCCACCAACAGAGAATGCCACTTTTAGTTTTTTAGGCCCCAGCACCCAGACAGAGGAGAGAGGTCCCATAGCAGCAAAGAGGCATCATGTCACCCACCAACGGAGAAGGCCACTTTTAGTTATTTAGGCCCCAGCACCCAGACAGAGGAGCGAGGTCCCATAGCAGAGAATCAGGCTTCATGTCACCCACCAATGGAGAAGGCCACTTTTAGATATTTAGGCCCCTGGCACCCGGACGGAGGAGAGGTTCATTCAACTTTAGGTTGCCCCGCAAAATAATGGTAAAATTAAAAAAAGAGGATTCAATAAAGAAGTGCCCTGGAGTACAAGAATATATGGTTAAGGAGAGCTAGTTATAAATGTCTATTCTGCACAAGGAATGCACTGGTCCTAAGGGATCCATGCCTGGTTCATTTTTATGAATGTCAGCTTGTTCACGTTGGCTGTGGACAGGTGGCTGCGTTTGTTAGTAAAGATGCCACCTGCCCTGCTGAATACACGTTCAGACGTTCAGACAAAAAGCTGGCCGCCGGGCAGGCCAGCACCTCCAAGGCATAAAAGGCTAGCCCTGCCATGTGGACAATTTGGAGACCCAGAATTTGAATGGGGTCGAACCATCAGTCAGTACGTGGAGGGGTGTGCACACGTACTGTTCCACCGTGTTATTGAAATGCTGCCTCCTGCTAACACATTCCGTATCAGGTGGTTGTGCAGTTAGCTGTGGGGTGGTGACAAAACTTTTCCACATCTCGGCCATGCTAAGCCTGCCCTCAGAGGAGCTTGCCATGACACAGCTGTGTTGGCAACCTCTAGTTCCTCCTCTGCATTTGCCTTGGGCTTTCACTTGTTCCCCTGTGACATTTGGGAATGCTCTCAGGAGCATGTCTACCAGCGTGCGCTTGTACTTGCACATCTTCCTATCACGCTCCAGTGCAGGAATAAAGGTGGGCACATTGTCTTTGTACCAGGGATCCAGTAGTCCGCACACATTAAAATGTGGGCAACTCTGCTGTCGTTGCACAGGCACTGCAGCATGTAGTCGCTCATGTGTGCCAGGCTTCCCAGAGGTTAAGACAAGCTGTCCTCTGTGGGAGGCGTATCTTCATCATCCTCCCTTTTCCCCCAGCCACGCCCCAGTGATGGGCCCGAGCTGCGTTGGATGCCTCCCCGCTGTGAACATGCTTCATCCTCATCCTCCTCCACCTCCTCCTCATCCTCGTCCTCCAGTAGTGGGCCCTGGCTGGCCAAATTTGTACCTGGCCTCTGCTGTTGCAAAAAAATCCCTCTGAGCCACTTCTAAGAGACTTGCCAGAAAGAGCTAAAAATAACCCCTCTTCCTCCTCCTGGGTAACATCCTCTTCCATCATCGCCCTAAGTGTTTTCTCAAGGAAACTTAGAAGTGGTATTGAAACTGTGATTACGGCGTCATCGCCACTAGCCATGTTGGTGGAGTACTTGAAACAGCGCAACAGGGCACACAGGGCACACAGAAAAAAATCTGTCCTTTGCCGGACACTATTCAACTTGGCCAGCCACAGCTGAAACCACTGATTTACGGTATTGCTATTTTGGCAATTGAATTACAACGCAGAACAAAATCTATCCTTTGCCGGACCCTATTAAACTTGGCCAGCCACTACTGGGACACCAGATTTAGGGGATTGCTATTTTTGCAAATGAGTTTCACCCCAGAACCAAATCTATCCATTGCTGGACACTATTAAACTTTTCCAGCCACAGCTGGAACACCAGATTAACGGTATTGCTACTTTGGCAATTTAATTTCACCCCCAAAAAAAAATCTATCCTTTGCCGGACACTATTAAACTTGGCCTGTCACAGCTGAAACCACTGATTTACGGTATTGCTATTTTGGCAATTGAATTTCACCCCCAAAAAAAATCTATCCTTTGCCGGACACTATTAAACTTGACCAGCCACAGCTAAAACCACTAATTTACAGTATTGCTTTTTTGGCAATTGAATTTCACCCCAGAAAAAATTGTATCCTTTGCTGGACACTATTAAACTTGGCCAGCCACAGCTAAAACCACTGATTTACAGTATTGCTTTTTTGGCAATTGAATTTCACCCCAGAAAAAAAACTATCCTTTGCCGTACACCATTAATCTTGGCCGGCCACAGCTGAATTCACTGATTTACGGTATTTCTATTTTGGCAATTGAATTTCACCCCAGAAAAATATCTATCCTTCGCAGGACAGTATTAAACTTAGCCAGCCCAATCTGGAACACCAGATTTAGTGGATTGCTATTTTTGAAATTTAATTTCATCCCAGAAAAAAATCTATCCTTTGCCAGAAAGTAGACTGTATTTCACTTGGCTAGCCACAGCTGGAACACCAGATTTAGGCGATTGCTATTTTGACAATTGAATTTCACCCCTCAATAAAATATAGAAATTTCTATTCTGAATTTCTACGGGTGACAATAAGCACAACCAAGCCCCTTATGTAGGATATAGCAAAGAAAAAACTACTATTGATGGATTGATGGACTTGGTGGCAGCATGTGCTGGTGCACCACAAGACACAAAATGGCGGCCAATCACCCCAGAAAAAAGTGACAGAAAAACGCACTGGGCAGCCTAAAAATAAATGAACAATTAACTACCAGAAGTTGAATGATTCACAGCTGTATATCGATCACTTTATTAGGTGTTTTTGCTGAGTTTTCACTGCCTAATCTGGCCCTCACAGCAGCTGCATTCTATCCCTACACTAATCAGAGCAGAGTGACATGCGGCGCTACGTCACTCCAGCTTAAATAGAGGCTGGGTCACATGCTGCACTTGGCCAATCACAGCCATGCCAATAGTAGGCATGGCTTTGATGGCCTTTTGGGGCAAGTAGTATGACGCTTGTTTATTGGCTGCTTTGCAGGCTTTCAAAATGCGCCATAGAAATCTCCGAACACCGAACCTGAACTTTTACGTAAATGTTCGGGTCCGTGTCACGAACACCCCAAAATTCGGTACGAAACCAAACTATACAGTTCTGGTTCGCTCAACCCTAACCATGAACTGATTAAGCAGGAGATGGAATTTTGGGGGAAAAACAACTATAATTCAGCAAAGACATATTTAGTATGGGATGCATTCAAGGCTTTTATAAGCGGGGTCTTTATTAGCAACATCTCTAACCTAAGGAAGGGCTATGCTAAAAAAGAGAGTGATCTCCTAGAATCAGCGGTAGCTAGTATGGATGAGTTTTCTAATAAAAGTACAGAGCAAAATAGGGAGCTTATGCAGAGGTCAAGGCAGGCCTTTTCTAACTTTGTTCTGAATAAGGCTCAGCAAAGACTTTTTTGGGGGGGACAAAAATGTTTTTCTGAATCAGGTGGCCCAGGGAAAATGTTAGCTAGGGTGATTTCTAATCAGGATCCAAAAAAAGAAATAGCTAGTATATGCTCCCCTCAGGGCATAATTATTCAAGACCAGGAATGTATTAAACAGGTATTCGTGAACTATTTTCTTAAGTTGTATAAAGCAGAAGATAGTGCCTCAGATGCAGCAACTGATTCATATTTGGACTCTATCTCTTTTTCAGTCCTCACAGATACTCTAAGGCCCCTTTCATATGGGCATGATTTCCGCGCGGGTGCAATGCTTGAGGTGAACGCGTTGCACCTGCACTGAATCCAGACCCATTTATTTCTATGGGGCTATGCACATGAGTGGTGATTTTCACGCATCACTTCTGCGTTGCGTGAAAATCGCAGGATGCTCTATATTGTGCGTTTTTCACGCAACGCAGGCCCCATAGAAGTGAATGGGGCTGCGGGAAAATCGCAAGCATCCACAAGCAAATGCGGATGCAGTGCGATTTTCCAGCATGGTTGCTAAGAGACGGGACCCGATCTTTACTATTTTCCCTTATAACATGGTTATAATGGAAAATAATAGCATTCTCAATACAGAATGCTTTGTAAAATGTGGATTAAGGGGTTAAAAATAAAAAAAACTTAACTCACCTTAGCCACTTGATCGCCAATTTGCCAATCTCTTTTGTCTTCTTAAAGCATTAGCTGCCATCAAAAGGACCTGTGGTGATGTCATCACAGGTCCTTTAGCCGGCAGCTAATGCTTGAAGAAGACAGAAGAGATCGCAACTACGCGATCAAGTGTATAAGGTGAGTTCATTTTTTTAAAATTTTTAACCCCTTAATCCACATTTTACAAAGCATTCTGTATTGAGAATGCTAATATTTTCCCTTATAGCCATGCTATAAGGGAAAATAATAAAATCTACAGAATACTTAACCCAAACCGAAACTTCAGTGATGAAGTCCAGGTTCGGGTCTGGGTACCAAACATGCCGATTTTTCCTACGCCGTGCAAAACACATCCAAGAGCTTTGCACTCACGCGGAAAAATCGCACATTTTCTCGCAATGCACCCTCCTCTTATCCGGGGGTCAAACATGACGCCGGTGTGAAAGAGGCCTTAGAGAATTCCTCGATGTTTTATTCTATATACAACACACTAATACCAAACTGTTGAGGGTTATTCGAGCAGTTAACTCATTTGGTGAAGTCTCAGGCCTTTATATCAACTGGTCCAAAACCATTCTCCTGCCATTAGACACTTTAGAACCTCTTACTGAGGAGTTGGGTAGCAATTTGAGGATTTCTGACTCACTTGATCATTTGGGGATTACTATTTCTTTTAAGTTTCTAGATTTTGTACAGCTTAACTTGATCCCATTGACAACAAAATTGAGATCTAAAGTAAAAATATGGCTTAGACTCCCATTGTCTAGAGCTGATAGAGTATTTTTGGTCAAGATGGTGATGCTGCCCCAACTACTGTATATCCTCAGGAACTCCTGAGGATATACAGTAAAACACGGACACCGGCAATGTGCTTTCCGCATTTTGCAGATCCGCACATTGCCAGAACTATATAGAAAATGCCTTTTCTTGTCCGCAATTGCGGACAAGAATAGGACATGTTCTATATTTTTGTGGAACGGAAGTGCAGACCCAGAAGTGTGGATCCGCAATTCCGGATCCGAGCGGGACAAAGTCTGTCCCCTTAGAAATGAATGTGTCCGCAATCCCGTTCCGCAAACAGAATTGCGGACGTGTGAATGGGGCATAAGGGTCCCTTATCACCGCCAGTTAGTTAGCTACTTGTTAGGTAGTTAGCGCCCAGCCCACCGCACTGCAGTTACTGATTTTGGCAGAGATTTTTTCATCCACATTGATCGATGCGAATGAAAAAATCTGTGCAGTTCATTTTTTTTTTTTTTCAGCCCAGAGGCTGAACGGAAAAAAAAAAAATCTCATTACCCGTATGCTAAATATAAGGAGAATAGGAGAAACTCCTAATGCTGGGCATACAAGTAATGATTGCGGAGACCCTCAAATGCCAGGGCAGTACAAACACCTCACATGTGACCCCAGTTTAGAAAGAAGACACCCCAAGGTGTTCCGTGAGGGGTATGGCGAGTTCATGTAAAATTTTATTTTTTGTCACAAGTTAGTGGAATATGAGACTTTGTAAAAAAATAAAAAATAAAAATATCAATTTCCGCTAACTTGTGCCAAATTTTTTTTTTTCTGTGAACTCGCCATGCCCCTCACGGAATACCTTGGGGTGTCTTCTTTCCAAAATATGGTCACATGTGGGGTATTTATGCTGCCCTGGCATTTTAGGAGTCCTAAAGTGTGAGAATCCAAATGCATAAAAATGCCCTGTGAAATCCTAAAGGTACTCATTGGAATTGGGGCCCCTTTGCACATCTTGGCTGCAAATATGTGGCAGACATGTGGAATCGTCGTACTCGGGAGAAGTAGGGCAATAAGTTTTGGGGTGTATTTTTATATATACCCATACTTTGTGTGAGAAATATTGCTGTAAACGAAAACTTTTTAAATTTTTTTATACAAAGTTGTCAATTTACAGAGATATTTCTCTGACCCAACATGGGTATATGTAAAAATACACCCCAAAACACATTGCCCTACTTCTCCTGAGTACGGTGATACCACATGAGTGACTTTTTTGCAGCCTGGGTGTGCAAAGGGGCCCAAAGTCCAACGAGTACCTTTAGGTTTTACATGACTGCTCACAATTTAGCCCCACCCAAAATGCCAGAACAGTACAAACACCCCACAAATGACCCGATTTTGGAAAGAAGACACCCCAAGGTATTCGCTGAGGGGAATATTCAGTCCATACAAAATTGAACTTTTTGTCACAAGTTAGCGGAAAGGGAGACTTTGTGAGAAAAAAACAATAAAAAATCAATTTCCGCTAACTTGTGCAAAAAAAAAAATCTTCTATGAACTCGCCATGCCCCTCACGGAATACCTTGGGGTGTCTTCTTTCCAAAATGGGGTCACATGGGGGGTATTTATACTGCCCTGGCATTTTAGGTGCCCTAAAGCGTGAGAAGAAAAATGCGTAAAAATGCCCTCCTAAAAGGTACTCATTGGAATTAGGGCCCCTTTGCGCATCTTGGCTGCAAAAAAGTGTCACGCATGTGGAATCGCCATACTCAGGAGAAGTAGGGCAATGAGTTTTGGGGTGTATTTTTACATATACCCATACTGTGTGTGAAAAATATCTCTGTAAATGACAACTTTAAAACATTTTTTATACAAAGTTGTCAATTTACAGAGATATTTCTCTCACCCAGCATGGGTATATTTAAAAATACACCCCTAAACACATTGCCCTACTTCTCCTGAGTACGGTGATACCACATGAGTGACACTTTTTTGCAGCCTGGGTGCGCAAAGGGGCCCAAATTCCAATGAGTACCTTTAGGTTTTACAGGGATGCTCAAAATTTAG
Source organism: Bufotes viridis (assembly GCA_033119425.1). Taxonomy (NCBI): domain Eukaryota; kingdom Metazoa; phylum Chordata; class Amphibia; order Anura; family Bufonidae; genus Bufotes; species Bufotes viridis. The sequence continues at coordinate 178,646,080 of CM065594.1, read as the reverse complement.
CCCCGCCCAAAATGCCAGAACAGTAAACACACTCCACAAATGACCCCATTTCGGAAAGTAGATATCCCAAGGTATTCACTGAGGGGCATAGTGAGTCCGTGTGAGATTTTTATTTTTTTTTGCCAGAAGTTAGCAAAAATGGAAACTTTATTATTATTTTTTTTCCTCAGAAAGGGTCATTTTCCGCTAACTTGTGAAAAAAAATGAAATCATACATTAACTCACCATGCCCCTCCGCGAATACTTTGGGGTGTCTTCTTTCTAAAATGGTGTCATTTGGGGGGTATTTAGACTATCCTGGCATTCTAGCACCTGAAGAAACATGACAGGTGCTTAGAAAGTCAGAGCTGCTTCAAAATGTGGAAATTCACTTTTTTGCACCATAGTTTGTAAACGCTATAACTTTTACCCAAATCAATAAATATACACTTATTGGATTTTTTTTATCAAAGTCATGTAGAACAATAAATTTATAGAAAAACATATAGAAATGTAGTTTTTTTAGAAAAAAATTACAACAGAAAGTGAAAATTTGCAAAAATTTCGGTCATTTTTAATTAATAGCAAAAAAAGTAAAAATGTCAGCAGCAATGAAATACCACCAAACGAAAGCTCTATTAGTGAGAAGAAAAGAAGGTAAAATTCATTTGGGTGGTAAGTTGCATGACGGAGCAATAAACAGTGAAAGTAGTGTAGTGCAGAATTGTAAAAAGTGGCCTGGTCATTAAGGGTGTTTAAGCTAGGGGGGCTGATGTGGTTAACCTCTTTAGGACGCAGGGTGTACATGTACGCCCTTGTGTCCTGGTACTTAAGGACCCAAGGCTTACATGTACGCCCTGCGAATATCCGATCACCGCTGCGCACGTGGCGGTGATCGGAACAAGATGCCTACTGAAATGACCCCCCCATGTCAGTGATCGCAGCAAACCGCAGGTCAATTCAGACCTGCGGTTTGCTGCGCTTTCTGTAGTCTCTGATCCCCGCGGTCTGTGACTGCGCGGATCAGAGACTAAAAAATGCCCCAAACTTGTACATTTTAACCCTTCCCCTGCACCCCACCATATTAGTGTCCCCCCGGGCGGTGCAGGAAGGGGGATTGCGGGCGGTACTGCGGGTGGGCGGCGCAGGAGGCAGGCAGACGGGCGGTGCTGCAACGCTCCTTTCAAATGCTTTCCCTGGTGTCTAGTGGGTATAGCAGGGGGTCAGCACATTGCTGACTCCCTGCTATAAACTGCTGACATCTGTGCTGCAGATGCCAGCAGTTTAACCCCTTCCATGCCGCGGTCGGACCGCTGTATGGAAGGTGTTAACAGGGAGGGAGCTCCCTAAATAATAAATAAAAAGTATACATATTTGGTATCGGCGCGTCCGTCACAACCTGCTCTATAAAAATAGCACATGACCAAACCCCTCAGATGAACACAACAAAAAATAAAATAAATACGGTGTCAAAAGCCATTTTTGTCACCTTACATCACAAAAAGTGTTATAGCAAGCGACCAAAATGTCATAGGCACCCCAAGATAGTTCCAATCAAACCGACATCTCATCCCGCAAAAAATGAGCCCCTACATAAGACAGTCGCCCAAAAAATAAAAATAAAATATTTCTTTCAGTATGTGAAGACACTAAAAAATTATTTTTTTCAAAAATGCTTTATTATGTAAAACTGAAACAAAACCCCCATAAAGTAGCCATATTTGTTATTTACGTGTCCGTAGCAACCTGCTCTATAGAAATTGCAGATAATCTAACCTGTCAGTTCAACGATGTAAATAACAAAATATAAAAACGGTCAAAAATGGCTATTTTTTTGAAAATTTTCCATTTTAATCAATTTTTCCAGTAACAAAGCAAGGGTTAACAGCCAAACAAAACCCCACATATATTGCCCCGATTCTCTAGTTTGCAGAAACACCCCATATGTGGTCGTAAACTGCTGTATGGCCAAACGGCAGGGCGTAGAAGGAAGGGAACGCCATATGGTTTTTTGAAGGCAGACTGGTTTTTTTACACCATGTCCCATTTGAAGCCCCCCGATGCACCCCTACAGTAGAAACTCCAAAAAAGTGACCCTATTTTGGAAAGTACGGGATACGGTGGCAGTTTTGTTTGTATTATTTTAGGGTAAATATGATTTTTGGTTGCTCTATATTACACTTTTTTTGAGGCAAGGTAACAAAAAATAGAAATTCAGAAATTTCATCTCCATTTGCCAATAAGTCTTGTGGAACTCCAAAAGGATTACCCTAAGTTCACACCTGAGCGTTTTACAGCACGATCCTACGTGCTGTAAAACACTCAACAGGCGAAAACCCATGTTTCGCAATCGGGCATGGTTCTCACCTGAGCGTTTTACAGCACGTACAAACGCTCTGTAAAACGTCCTACGCATAAACAAGTACTTGAGCTTTTTTGTGGCGTTTGTCGCGCGTAATCACACAAACGCGCGTATGACGCGCGTTTCCTATTTGCAAAAACGCGCGTGAAACGCATGTCTAAGAAACGCTCAGGTGTGAACCCAGGGTTAACAAAGTTTGTAAAATCGGGTTTGAATACCTTCAGGGGTGTAGTTTCTTAGATGGAGTCACTTTTTTGGAGTTTAAGAATCGGGGCAATAAATATTGAGTTTTGTTTGGCCGTTAACCCTTGCTTTGTTACTGGAAAAAATGGATTCAAATAGAAAATTTTCCAAAAACTCGAAATTCTGAAATTTTTTCTCCATTTGCCATTAACTCTTGTGGAAAACCTAAAGGGTTAATGACGTTTGTAAAATCAGTTTTGAATACCTTGAGGGGTGTAGTTTCTAGAATGGAGTCATTTTTGGGTGGTTTCTATTATGTAAGCCTCACAAAGTGACTTCAGACCTGAACTGGTCCCTAAAAAGTGGGTTTTTGAAAATTTCTGAAAAATTTCAAGATTTGCTTCTAAACTTCTAAGCCTTGTAACGTCCCCAAAAAATAAAATGACATTCCCAAAATGATCGATACATGAAGTAGACATATGGGGAATGTAAATCATTAACTTTTTTGGGCGGTATTACTATGTATTATAGAAGTAGAGAAATTGAAACTTGGAAAATTGCAAATTTTTCCAAATTTTTGGTAAATTTGATATTTTTTTTATAAATAAAAATTACATTTTTCGACTTCATTTTACCACTGTCATGAAGTACATTATATGACGAAAAAACAATCTAAGAATGGTCTGGATAACAAAAAGCGTTTTAAAGTTATCACCACATAAAGTGACACTGGTCAGATTTGCAAAAAATGGCCGAGTCCTTAAGGTGAAATAGGGCCGAGTCCTTAAGGGGTTAAAAGAGGCTTATTCACTACAGTGTGCCTGGTACTGAGATATACACTGCACCTTAATAAAGCAGTGTGTTGGGCAGACATTATTAAAAGAGGCTTATTAACTACAGTGTTCCTGCTACCGAGATATACACTGTACCATCAGAGAAATTATTTGTTCCGGGGAAATTAACCTAACTTGTGCCACATCTGTGTGTGCGTTCAATCCACAACCATTATATTAATTACTCTAGCAAACAGTGATTTATATTTTGGCCATAGTTATCAAGTTTTGGGCACATCTGTGTGTTCGTTTAGGCCGCAACCGTATATATAGTATTCCAGCAGAAAATACATTTTATTTGGGACAAATTTGTATCCAATAAAGAACTACATCCAAATAAAGTGTGTACTGTCAAAATTACATTATCTCTGGCCAAGTGTAGTGGCGAAAATTTTTATTTCTCTGTCTCCAGTTCACTACAACCAGAAAATACAGTGTGTACAGTAAAATGTCATTATCTCTGGCCTAGTGTATTGCCGAAAAATTGTATTTCTCTGTCTCCTGTACATTACAGAAAGAAAATACAGTGTGTACTGTAAGAATCACATTATCTCTGGTCTAGTGGGGTGCGAAATAATTACATTTCTGTCTCCTATACATTACAGAAAGCAAATACAGTGTGTACTGTAAACATTACATTATCTCTTGGCTAGTGTGGTGCCAAAAATTGTATTTCTCCGTCTCCTGTACATTACAGAAGCAAATACAGTGTGTACTGTAAAAATTACATTATCTGTGGCCTAGTGTAGTGCCGGAAAATTGGATAATGATAAGACACAGTTGCCAATCACTGAGGTGGTGGTTAGGTCAAGTCAGGAGGATGAGCAGAGTGAAGAAGTGAAAGAGTTGGTGGTGGATGATTAGGTCACTGACCCCAACATGAGAAGGTGAAAGGCCGAGCGAGAACAGCAATACAGCGGGGGAGGGATCTGTAGCATCGCAACAGACTGGAAGAGGCAGTGGGGTGACAAAAGGGAGACGTCGGCCCACACCAAACAGGCCCGCAACCGTTAAACCAAGCACCCCCATGCGTAAATCTACCTTGCCAATGGGTAGGTGTTCTGCAGTATGGCACTTTTTAGAGGAAAGCGCAGATCACAAAAGAGTGGTAATTTGCAACCTGTGCCGTACCAAAATGAACACTAGCAACCTCACCACCACGAGTATGATCCTGCACATGGCATCCAAGCACCCTAATAAGTGGGCCGAATGCCTGTGTCCACACTCTGCATTTGAGGATCCCACCACTGCCTCCACTTCCCCTGTGTTATGCACTGCTGGCCAATCCCCTGTCGAAGGCGCAGGCCCGAATGACCGTCGCCCTGCACCTGGACCTTCACATGAACCATCAGCAACAGCATCCACTTCCCTGTCCCAGCGCAGCGTCCAAATGTCAACAACACAGGCATTTGAACACAAGCGCAAATAGCCACCCACCCACACACAGGACATATCACTAAATGCACAACTTTCGAAATTACTGGCCCTTGAAATGTTGCCATTCAGGCTTGTGGACACTGAGGCCTTCCGCAGCCTGATTTTCGGTACACGGTCCCCAGCAGCCACTATTTTTCACAGTGTGCTGTGCCCACCTTACATCAGCATGTGTCCCAGAACATCTCCCGTGCCCTGACCAACGCACTTACTGGGAAGGTCCACCTCACCACTGACACATGTACAAGTGCTGGTGGCCAGGGATGCTACATTTCTCTGACCGCACACTGGGTGAATGTTGTGGAGGACGGGAGTGAGTCGGACCCTGGGATGGCAGAGGTGCTACCCACGCCCAGGATTGCGGGCCATACGTCTATTAGGGTCTCCGCCAGCAGCTATGTTACTGGCTCCAAACCCCACTTCTCCTCCTCCGGGGCCTTCTCCTCCACTTCCACCTCTAACAGCAGTCAGCCATCAGTCGCTAGCTAGAAGCAGTGTAGCACTGCTGTGGGTATGCGTCAACAGGCCGTGCTGAAGCTGATCTGCTTAGGGGACAAACAGCACACCGCAGACCTGTGGCAGGGCATAAGGGACCAGACCGATCTGTGGCTCTTGCCACTCAACCTACAAACAGGCATGGTTGTGTCTGACAATGGCACTAACTTAGTGGCGGATTTGGAGCTCTGCAACCTGACACACATTCCATGCCTAGCCCACGTCTTAAACGTAGTGGTTCAGCAGTTTATCAAAACCTACCCCAATTTGCAGGAGCTGCTAGTGAAGGCACACCCCTTGTGTGCTCATGTCCGCAAGTCGTCCACAGCTTCGGCCGGTCTGTCAACGCTGCAGCAGCGCTTGTGGATTCCAGCTCGCCGACTGTTGTGCGACGTGAGCATGCGGTGGAACTCTACGTTTACATGTTGGCCAGGCTTTGTGAGCAGCAGAGGGCAGTTATGGAATACCAGCTGCAACATGGTCGTCGCCTTTCCAGTCAACTGCCACTATTCACAAGCCAGGAGTGGGCATTGATGTCAGACCTATGTGAGGTTTTAAAAAACTTTGATGAATCCACACAAATGGTTAGTGGCAATAATGTTATTATCATAGTAACCATCCCACTGCTGTGTCTACTCAAATGATTGTTGCTCACAATTAAGGTGGATGCTTTGAATATAGCAGACGAGGTAATGGGGGAGGAGATGTCACAGGGTGATAGCCATATCTCCCCCAGTTCGTCTTCTCAGCGCGAATTGGGCCATGAAGAGGAGGAGGAGGAGGAGGAGCTAGAGACACTTGCCTCTGCTACAAAGGCTAGTACCCATGGAATTTTAATTTCATCTGTTCAGCGTGGATGGGCAGAAGAGGAGGAGGAGGATGTGGGTATGGGGAGTCATCCTGAAGTTGACATCGAGGTCTTGCCCGTTGGTACTCTGGCACACATGGCTGACTTCATGTTAAGCTGCTTTTCCCGAGACCCTCGCGTTATACACATTTTATTTAACACAGATTACTGGGTGTTCACCCTTCTCAAACCCTGCTACAAAGAGAACTTCTCATCTCTGATTCCTGTGGTGGAGAGGACGAGTAACACCAACCAATACCAGAGGGTACTTGACAGAGTGCTCCAAAATTTTCCATCTGACAATGCGGCCGCTAGAGTCTATACTTCGTTAGGCAACCGAGGAAGGGAGAAAAGGGGAACACACAGTAGTTCTAACAGAGGCAGGTCAACAATTTTCAAGGCATGGGACACTTTCATGACACCCCGCTAGCAACCTCACACTGAACCGCGGCCTAGTGCTACAAGGAGGGAAAAGTTTTGGAAAATGGTGAAGGAATACTTTGCAGACCATGTCAGCGTCCTAAATGATCCCTCAGTGCCTTACAACTACTGGGTGTCCAAGCTGGACATTTGGCTCGTGCTTGCGCTCTACGCCTTGGAGGTGCTGGCCTGCCCTGCCGCCAGCGTATTGTTTGAGCGTGTATTTAGTGCTGCTGGTGGCATTATAACAGATAAGCGTATCCGCTTGTCCACTGACAATGCTGACATGTTGACTCAGAGAAAAATGAACAAGGCCTGGATTGCCCCTAAATTTTCCACTCCACCAGAGGAAAGCTGAGCTAACGAGGAACAAAAACGCTATTTAAATGTATGCTTTATAATTAACTCAATCCACAAGAATCAGATTTTTTATAAGGGTATATGTTTGAATCTTGTTTTCTCATTCACCTCCTCCTCCGACTCCTCTTCCATACAGAATATGTATGCCCTCAACACAATCATTTTTAGGGTTCGCTTGGCTTCAGGCCCTCACCTCCAATGCTTTATACCGTCTGCTCAAATGTAGGCCATCACTGCTTTATGGGGTTCGCTAGGCTTCAGGCCCTCAACTCCAATGCTTCATACAGTCTGCTCACCTGTAGCCCTTCACTGCAATGTTTTATGGGGTTCTCAATGCTTCAGGCCCTCATCTCCAATGCTTTATACCGTCTGCTCACTTGTAGGCCATCACTGCAATGATTTATGGGGTTCACTAGGCTTCAGGCCCTCACCTTCAATGCTTTATACCGTCTGCTCAACTGTAGGCCATCACTGCAATGTTTTATGGGGTTCACTAGGCTTGAGGCCCTCACCTCCAATGTTTTATAAGGTCTGCTCAACTGTAGCCCATCACTGCAATGTTTTAGGGGGTTTGCTAGGCTTCAGGCCCTCACCTCCAATGCTTTGTACCGTCTGCTCACCTGTAGCCCATCACTGCAATGTTTATGGGGTTCTCTAGGCTTCAGGCCCTCACCTCCAATGCTTTATATTGTCTGCTCACCTGTAGCCCATCACAGCAATGTTTTATGGGGTTTTCTAGGCTTCAGGCCCTCATCTCCAATGCTTTATAAGGTCTGCTCACCTGTAGCTCATCACTGCAATGTTTTATGGGGTTCAATAGGATTCAGGCCCTCACCTCCAATGCTTTATACCATCTGCTCACTTGTAGGCCATTACTGCAATGTTTTATGGGGTTCTCTAGGCTTCAGGACCTCACTTCCAATGCTTTATACCATCTGCTCACATGTAGCCCATCACTGCAATGTTTTATGGGGTTCAATAGGCTTCAGGACCTCACCTCGAATGCTTTATAGGGTCTGCTCACCTGTAGCCCATCACAGCAATATTTTATGGGGTTCTCTAGGCTTCAGGCCATCATCTCCAATGCTTTATAAGGTCGGCTCTCCTGTAGCCCATCACTGCAATGTTTTATGGGGTTCTCTAGGCTTCAGGCCCTCACCTCCAATGCTTTATACCGTCTGCTCACCTTTAGGCCATCACTGCAATGATTTATTGTGTTTGCTAGGCTTCAGGCCTTCACCTAAAATGCTTTATACCATCTGCTCACCTGTAGCCCATCACAGCAATATTTTATGGGGTTCTCTAGGCTTCAGGCCATCATCTCCAATGCTTTATAAGGTCGGCTATCCTGTAGCACATCACTGCAATATTTTATGGGGTTCACTAGGCTTCAGGCCCTCACTTCCAATGCTTTATACCGTCTGCTCACCTGTAGGCCATTACTGCAATGTTTTATGGGGTTCTCTAGGCTTCAGGCCCTCACTTTCAATGCTTTCTACCGTCTGCTCATCTGTAGGCCTTCACTGCAATGATTTATGGGGTTTGCTAGGCTTTAGACCCTCACCTCTAATGTTTTATATGGTCTGCTCACCTATAGGCCATCACTGCAATATTTTATGGGGTTTGCTCACCTTTAGGCCTTCACTACAACTTTTTATTGGGTCCGCTCACCTTCAGGCCCTCAACTATAATGTTTTATACGGTTACCAGCACGCCCTTGCTCCAAATGTTTTGAGGGTCACCAGTAGGCCATCAATGATAATTTTTCAAGAGTGTGTATGATGCCCTCCTTTATGTGTAATAAAGGGTGTATTGGAGTGCCGTTTCCTTGTAATTTTTGGCAGCCCTGTCACATAGTGTATAGGCTTTATGAGTGCAGCAGTGTACCTGAACAATTGTAGCCATATGTGAATGAGGCCCTCCTGTATGTGATATACAGGCTGTATCGGAGTGCTTCTTCCTTGTAATATTTGGCAGCATTTGCACTGTATATACAATTGAATATCCAGGAAAGAATGTTTCCTAACAATTTTACCTCTGGAAATGTAATTTTTTTTTTTTGGGGGGAGGGGGGTCGGGCGGGATTTTGGGTGTCATTTTGTTGCTGTGTAAATATGGCAAAACTCGCATGGAAAATTACGTAGTTGACACAGAGTCGGGTTTTAATCCATAAAGGGCATAAATCACCTAACATTCCTAAATTGTTTGGAAGAACGTGCTTCAAAACATCCAGTGTGTGTATACCATCAGGTATAATGTTGTATCAATCAGGTAGTGCAAGAGTTACGCCCGCTTCACAATGACAGACCAAACTCTGACAGACCAAACTCCACATTTAATGCACCGCACACAACCGCAAACAGTCCATTTGCACAACTGCAAACTCTCCATTTGCACGAGGTTGGATACCAAGCTAGCCATGTCCCGTTCCTTGTCCTCACTGATGTCATTGAGGGTCTCTTCCTCCACCCAGCCACGTACAACACCAAGTGTCCCCGAAAGGCGAAAACAAGCCTACCGGGATGCCTGCTTGGTCTTCGACCTCCTCAAAGCCACCTTCCTCCTCTGGCTCCTCTTTTTCAGACTCCTCTCTCTGCGTTGCCGCAGGTCCAGCAATCGACGACGACAAGGCTGCTTCTGGTGGTGATGGTGGCCACAACTCTTCCTCTTCATGCTCATCTATGGCCTGATCCAGCACTCTTCGCAGGGCACTCTCCAGAAAAAATGCATATGGGATGAGGTCGATTTTGTTGCCTTGGGTTTGACTGACCAGGTTTGTCACCTCCGCAAAAGGACGCATGAGCCTACAGCCATTGTGCATGAGCATTCAGTAACGTGGCCAAAAAATACCCAGCTCCGCAGAGGCTGTCTACTTTTTTTTTTATTAAAAAAAAATCTGTTCTTAACAGTTTAATCCCTGTTACGTCCCCTATCAGGGGCAAGTGTATGGAATAGATTTTAAGAAACGGGAGATGGAAAAAGTTGCTTGGTCGGACCTCTTACTTCCAATTTGGGGCACTGCGCGTGCGCCTTGCAATGTACTGTGCCACCAGATATGAGTGGTTTGTTAAGTAGTACTATTCCTATCAGTTTAATCCCTGTTACGTCCCCCATCAGGTGACGTGTATGGAATAGATTTTAGACAACCGCAAAGAGTTGTAAATAGTTCACACACTCATGGCATAAATTTTAGTCCTCTATGCGTCAATCTTGGTGTAGTGATGACTGTGCTCATGCGCACATTTGGGAGATTGTAGGCAATGGGGGTTTTTCAAAGCCTTTGGTCGTGCTGAGGTAGTTCAGTGACAGTTAAGTGACCCAGAAAACAATGTTTCTGCGGCCGATCGCTTTGGTCTGTTCACAATAAAGCAACGACCTTATCATCTGGGGTGTGCCAACATTGCCATTGCCAACACACTCATAGAGGTGGTCGCTTCATTGTGATACGCAAGCCCCTTCACCACAACAAGGTAATGATCACGAAGGGGAATTGACACATGTATGTGCCTTTTTTTTGGTTTTGTTTTTGAAGCCACAGTGCAGCACAAGAGGCTAGAAAAATTAGGCTTGTACACATGCCAGAAAAATAAGGTATTGTTGCAGCCGCTTCTGTAGCAGCGGACATGATGTTTTCCAGGCAGAAAGTGCACTAAAACATTGCGGCTTGAACCCTAGTTGGTGGCGGATAGGTCATGCAAGACATCCGGCATGCAGAGATAAAATACAGCAGCATGTGGACCATTTTTAGCCCAGGACATCTCATCTCATCAGGCCTTTTTTAGTCAAATGTATCGCCCACTGTCAGTCCCTTCAGGATCAATGCCTCATTCATCTTAATAAAGGTGAGGTAATCTAGACTTTTTTGACCTAGGCGACTTCTCTTCTCAGTGACAATACCTCCTGCTGCACTAAAGGTCGTTTCTGACAGGATACTTGAAGCGGGAAGGCCAGAAGTTCTATCGCAAATTGGGATAGCTCAGGCCACAGCTCAAGCCTGTACACCAAGTAGTCAAGGGGTTCATCGCTCCTCAGAGTGTCTATATCTGCAATTAAGGCGAGGTAGTCTGCTACCTGCCGGTCGAGTCGTTCTCTGAGTGTGGACCCCGAAGGTCTGTGGCGATGCGTAAGACTTAAAAAGCTCCGCATGTCCTCCATCAACAACACGTCTGTAAAGCGTCCTGTCCTTGCCGGCGTGGTCGTGGTAGGAGGAGTATTACTTTCACCTCTTCCCATGTTAGAGTCCCGTTGTGCTGTGACATCACCCTTATACGCTGTGTAAAGCATACTTTTTCATTTATTTTGGAACTGCTGCATCCTTTCCGACTTCTGGGAATTCGGTAACATTTCAGGCACTTTCTGCTTATACCGGGGGTCTAGTAGCATGGCCACCCAGTACAGGTCGTTCCCCTTCAGCCTTTTTATACGATGGTATAGGCACGACAACATGAAAAACCCCATTTGCACAAGGTTGGATGTCGAGCTACTCATGTCCCGTTCCTCGTCTTCACTGATCTCACTGAAGGTCTGTTCTTCCCCCCAGCCACGTACAACACCACCGGTCCCACATAGGTGACAACAATGAGCACCCTGGGATGCCTGCTGTGGTTGGTCTTCCTCTTCCTCAAAGCCACATTCTCTTCCTTAGACTCCTCTTCCAGATGCGCAGCAGGTCCAGCAAGTGATGCTGATACGGCTGTTTCTGGTGGTGATGGTGACCACAACTCTTGCTCTTCACGCTCATCTACGGCCTGATCCAGCACTCTTTGCAGGGCATGCTCCAGGAAGAAATCAAATGGGATGATGTCGCTGATGGTGCCTTGAGTGCGACTGACTTGGTTTGTCACCTCCTCAAAAGGACTCATGAGCCTACAGGCATTCCGCATGAGCGTCCAGTAACATGGCAAAAAAATTCCCAGCTCCGCAGAGGCTGACCTACCACCATGGTCATACAAATACTCATCGACAGCTTTTTCTTGTTGGAGCAGATGGTCTAACATTAGGAGTGTTAAATTCCAACGTGTCGGGCTGTCGCAAATCAAGCACCTCACTGGCATGTTGTTTCGCCGCTGGATATCTGAAAAGTGCACCATGGCCGTGTAGGAACGCCTGAAATGGCCACACACCTTCCTGGCCTGCTTGAGGACATCATGTAAGCCTGGATACTTATGCACAAAGTGTTGTACAATCAGATTCAACACATGTGCCATGCATGGCACATGTGTCAACTTGCCCAAATTCAATGCCGCCAACAAATTGCTTCCGTTGTCACACACCACTTTGCCGATCCCCAGTTGGTGCGGAGTCAGCCACTGATCCACCTGTGCGTTCAGGGTGGACAGGAGTGCTGGTCCGGTGTGACTGTCTGCTTTCAGGCAAGTCGCAGCAGCAGAAGAGGACTCAGCCGAGGAGGTTAGCGAACAGGGTGGAGTAGGAGGAGTAGAGGAGGTGGCAGCAAGCCTGCCTGCAAGTAGTGGCGGTGTCACCAACTCCGCTGCAGAGCCACGCATTCCATGCTTGGCAGCCGTCAGCAGGTATGCCCAATGTGCAGTGTGCGTGATATACCTGCCCTGCTTTGCAGACCAGTTATCAGTGGTCAGATGGACCCTTGCCCCAACACTGTGTGCCAGACATGCCATGACTTCCTTTTTCACAATAGAGTACAGGTTGGGTAAAGCCTTTTGTGAAAATAAATTTCGGCTGGGTACCTTCCACTGCGGTGGTAAAGGCTGGCGCGCTAAGAGTTCCGACAAAACCAGCTGTCAGACGCTGGGCAAGGGGGTGACTCTGTGACATTGGCTTCTTACGCTCAAACATGTCTTTGACAGACACCTGACTGTGGGCAGATGAGCAGGAACTGCTGAAGTTGAGAGGCGGAGTGGCGGGTGGTTGAGAAGGGGCAGGGAAGACAGCAGTGGTTGACATGGCTGAAGATGCTGGACCAGGAGGAGCATGGTGGTTTTGAGTTTGTGTGCTGCTTGTACTCATGTGTTGATCCCATGGGTGTTTGTGATGTGAGATCATGTGCCTTCGCAAAGCAGTTGTACCAAGGTGGGTGTTGGACTTCCCACGACTCAGTTTCTTTTGGCACAGGTTGCAAATAGCATCGCTGTTATCAGAGGCAGACACACAAAAAAAATGCCTTACTGCAGAGCTCTGCAATGACGGCACTCTGGTGGTGGCAACAGCATGCGTTGATTGCCGTGCTGTCTGGCTGATCCCGGGTGCCGATACATGCTGTCTGACTGTGCCACTAGCTCCTTGCAACGACCTCCCCCTGCTTCCAACTCGTCCCCTCCTCTCTGTCTCCCCATCTGAACTTTCCCTCTGTTCTTCTTCTCTTCGAGCGGCCAACCACGTGACATCCTCGGACACATCGTCATCATCAACCGCTTCACTTGTATCTGACAACTAAGCAAAGGAAGCAGCAGCGGGTACAACATCATCATCATCACACCGTACGTCCATGTGTTTAATGCTTCCTGGCTGAGACATATCCCTGTTATCTACATCCTCTGGCAATAATGGTTGCGCATCACTAATTTCTTCCAACTGATGTGTAAATAAGTCCTCTGACAGATCAAGTGAAGCAGTTGTGGTGCAAGTGTTGGTGGTGGCGGCAGGCGGGCGAGTTGGAAACTTGAGAAGTGCCCGAAGCTGAGCTGGAGGAGGATGGTGCGTCAAGGTTCCGAGTGGAAGCTGTAGAAGATTGGGTGTCCTGTGTTAGCCAGTCAACTATGTCCTCAGAACTTTTCGAGTTCAGGGTACGTGGCCTCTGAACACTGGGCATTATTCTAGGGCCAAAGGGAATCACAGCAAAACGACCACAACGGCCCCTGCGGAGTGGCCTGCCTCTGCCTGTAATTTTTTTTTAGATTAGTTTAATTGTATTATGCATGCAAGCTACTGTGACACCAGATATTAGTGGCACTGTGCACTGGCAGAAGTTGGCAGAGTAGACGCTGTAAGCCTGACACACGCGCTTGCAGACAAATAACTGCTATTCAATCTATTACGGTCAAAATTGTTGTTGTTTTTTTAAATGTAATCTACCGTGACACCAGATATGAGTTGCACTGGTGACACTGTGCACTTGCAGGGCCTGAAATACACACGCGTGCAGGCAACTGACTGCTATTATATTACAGTCAAAATTGTTGTTTGTTAAATGTAATCTACTCTGACACCAGATATGAGTTGCACTGGTAACACTGTGCACTTGCAGGGTCTGAAACACACAAGCGTGCAGGCAACTGACTGCTATTATTTTACAGTCAAAATTGTTGTTGTTTTTAAATGTAATCTACTGTGACACCAGATATGAGTTGCACTGGTGACACTGTGCACTTGCAGGGCCTGAAACACACATGCGTGCAGGCAACTGACTGCTATTATGTTACGGTCAAATATTTTTTTTTTTCTTTTTTAAATGCAAGCTACTGTGACACCAGATATGAGTTGCGCTGGTGACACTGTGCACTTGCAGGGCCTGAAACACACACGCGTGCAGTCAAAATTGTTTTTTTTTTTAAATGTAATCTACTGTGACACCAGATATCAGTCACACTGGTGACACTGTGCACTTGCAGGGTCTGAAACACATACGCGTGCAGGCAACTGACTGCTATTATATTACAGTCAAAATTGTTGTTTTTTTTAACAGTAATCTACTGTGACACCAGATATGAGTTGCGCTGTTGACACTGTGCACTTGGCAGGGCCTGAAACACACACGCGTGCAGGCAACTGACTGCTATTATTTTACAGTCAAAATTGTTGTTGTTTTTTAAAATGTAATCTACTGTGACACCAGATATGAGTTGCACTGGTGACACTGTGCACTTGCAAGGCCTGAAACACACACGCGTGCAGGCAACTGACTGCTATTATATTGCAGTCAAAATTGTTGTTGTTTTTTAAATGTAATCTACTGTGACACCAGATATGAGTTGCACTGGTAACACTGTGCACTTGCAGGGCCTGAAACACACATGCGTACAGGCAACTGACTGCTATTATATTACAGTCAAAAAAGTTATTATTTTTTTTAAATGTAATCTACTGTGACACCAGATATGAGTTGCGCTGGTGACATTGTGCACTTGGCAGGGCCTGAAACACACACGTGTTCAGGCAACTGACTGCTATTATTTTACAGTCAAAATTGTTGTTGTTTTTTTTAAATGTAATCTACTGTGACACTAGATATTAGTTGGCTGTTGACACTGTGCACTTGACAGGGCCTGAAACACATACGCGTGCAGGCAACTGACTGCTATTATGTTACAGTCAAAAAAGTTTTGTTTTTTTTAAATGCAAGCTACTGTGACACCAGATATGAGTGGTGGCACTGGGCAAGTGGGCACAGTATACGCTGTGAGCCTGACACACACTGGCAGGCAACTGCAATTAGAATACACAGGAAAAAAAATAAAGCATACTGATGTACTAGCCCTAAAAAGGGCTTTTTGGGGTGCTGTCAAGATGCTGTCCTTACAGCACAGATCAGATGAGTCTTTCAGGACTGGAGTGTACACTGAATACATTAGCCTATCTATCGATTTCCCTATTAAATCAGCAGCAGCTACACTGTCCCTCATCTCACTAAGACTGCAGCTTTCGAATGAATCTAAATTGAATGCTGTCCAGGAGGTGGGAGGGTCTGGGAGGGAGGGTATGCTGCTGATTGGCTGAAATGTGTCTGCTGACTGTGAGGTACAGGGTCAAAGTTTACTCAATGATGACGAATAGGGGGCAGACCAAACATCGCATATGTTCGCCTGCCGTGGCAAGCGCCAACAAGCTATGTTCGCTGGGAACTGTTAGGCGGCGAATAGTTTGGGACATCTCTTCTGATTGCACAGGCTTTATTCTCATCTAATGCTCCAACTCTGAATATATCGCTAAATCATGTTAACAAGATAAAAAGGTATAAATATATTATTTTCAAAAATAGAAATTCTGAGGATAAAAGGTTCAAGGTATAGGGAGAATGGAATATTTAACTGTTTCTGCTTCAATTTTCTCACTATCCTGCTTTGAACCATTCTTTTTATCGGGAGTGTGAGACGCAATGCAAAGGGGTAGGGCTTTAAGGGTATATAATGTATAATTTTGATGTATTATTTTGTATGGAATAATTATTGTTAAATAAAACATATAAAAAATAAAATAAAACATTGAGCATAAAAGTTAAATTTCAAACGCTTGGCCCTCAGTTCTAGAAGTACCTAGAGTTAAGATGAGTTTCACTAAACTTGACCAACTTGGACTTGGGCAGGTCATACACCTTATATAAGTGTTGGGCAAATGTCCTTTTGGACAATACATTTCTTGTCCAATCTCCCCACACACAAACATGTTTGACTTGCTCAGGAGTGCATTCATTTTCCAAAGGGAGATTGGAAAGCCACTGCCAGACTGCTGGTGATGGCATCTCACGACAACAAAAGTATCAGGCATGTTAAAATCCAACAGCCCAGTCATTCTGTCCCCCAACATCTGCTGCTGTGGAGAAAGTTGGCAGGCCCGCATATACATTAGAAGTAGAGATGAGCGAATCGAAGCTGAAGTCGAATTTCAGGAAAAATTTGATTCAAAATTAATTTCCTTGTGCTTCATGGTAACGAATCACAATTTTTCCTAACATGGCGGCTACACATGTGAGGACATGGGGCAGGGAACTCTGGGAAGGCGATCAGCAGCCAGCCAGCCTGGTGATGTCACTGCCCTATAAGTATGGCGGCCATCTTAGATTCTGCCATTCACCATCGTACTTTGTTCAGGGACAGACGTTTATGCAGGCACTAGGGAGAGTGAAAGAAATCCTCATTGTAAAAAAAAAGCATTTTATAAGTGCACGATATAGATAGGGAGGAATCATTTCATCATCATCTAAGCGCAGGGACAGACGTTTCAGGAGCTAGAGAGAGTGAGAAAGAAAACATAATGGTGGAAAACAAAGCGGTTTATAAGTGTGTGATACGGATAGAGAGGAATCATTTCACAGCATCTTAGTACAGGGACAGATGTTGTAGGGGCTAGGGAGAGTCATACAGAAAACATAATTGAGAAAAAAATACGATTTACAAGTGCAGGGAAAGATCATTTGGGGATCCAAATAGCCATCATACAGCTCTGTCATTCCAGCAATTTATTGTAGGGTTGCAACTGTTATGTTGAAAAGCCTTTAGTGGCTTATATCTGTGGAAAAAGAGAAATATATACTCTGTTCACTTGTGCAGCTATATATAGTGAAAGCGTTTAGTGCCCTATTATAGTACAATACAAGAAAAATAGATGCTGTTCACATTTGGTGTTTTTTGCACTAAAAACATTTGTCATATTTCAGTACAATACGAGAAAAATAGACGCCATTCACATTTGGTGCAATTTGCGGTGAAACATTTATTGTCAAGTTCAGTACAATACTAGAAAAATAGACGCTGTTCACATTTGGTGCTATTTGCCATAAAAATATTTATTGTCAGTTCAGTACAATATGAGAAAATTTACGCTGTTCACATTTGGTGTTATTTGCGCTAAAAGCATTTCTTGTCATATTTCTATAGAAAAAGAGAAAAATACACACCATTCACATTTGGTGTTAGTTGTTGTGAAAGCATTTATTGTCAGTTCAGTACAATATGAGAAAATTTACGCTGTTTACATTTGGTGTTATTTGCGCTATAAGCTTTTCTTGTCATATTTCTAGAGAAAAAGCGAAAAACACGCGCCATTCACATTTGGTGTTATTTGCTTTAAAAACATGTATTGTCAGGTTAGTACAATACGAGAAAAATAGACGCTGTTCACATTTGGTGTTTTTTGCGCAGAAATAATTTTGTGGCCTATTTCAGTTCAAAAAGAAAAATATATTTGTCGCTTTTAGGGGTGTTTTAATTTCCATTTCATTTGTTTAGTTCAGCTACAAGTATGTTAGGCGGAGAAGTGCCAGGCCATGCACAGAGGAATGGCAGAGGCCTGAATGTTTCTGGCACTAGCAGAGGTCACAGCAGAGTAAGGGGTTGTGGCAGCAGTAGTCGCAGTGAGAGGCCTAAGCTCCCAGTGTCATCTAGCGGCCGTGTCTTGACCAGCAACCCTGCGGTTCTTGGTTGGTTAACTCAGTCATCCACGTCATCCCAAGTGACATCAGACAACACCAGTGTCACAGGATGCCGGCGACACGCGTTCTCTTCATTGCACCGCAGGCGTTCTGTCAATCTTCGGCAGCAGATCAGGGAACCGCTCGGCGTCTCCGATGCCTTGGCAATGGAGGGGGGAGCGCGCCTGGCCACACACTCCTTCTATCTGCGGCCAGTGTCCTCTGTTGCCAGGATACCTGTGTGGTCTGAGCACCGAGCTGGGCACTCGGCACTCAGCTCTCTGTCCTGGGGCAGGTCATGTGATGCTGGCCACATCACATGACCTTAGACTCTGTGTATATAAGCAGGCAACCTGCTAGCCACAGGTTGCCTGTGATTGTGTTTATTTCGCCTACTTTGTACTTTGCTTATTGCTCTGAATTTGACCTCGGCGTGTTATTTGACCACTCTTCTGCTTCTCCTTGGATTCTGACGTGACCTCCAGGTTTGACCTATGGCTTGTTACTTGTACAATCTTGCCTTTCCCTTGTATTCTGATGTGACCTTTGTTGTGACAGTTGCCAGTTTGTTTAAACGCCTAGCCTGCTGTACACTCCTGCTGCCGCACACCGCCCGTTACCTGTCTCTGCCTTTCTCTGTCCCTCCCGCACTTACTTAAGTTAGGGACCGCCGTCCAGTTGCGCTCCGTTACCTTGGACGGGTAAGTGCAAGTAGGCAGGGACAGAGGCTTGGGTGGCAGTCTAGTGGGTGCATGCTCTCTCTCTGATTCTAGGCCGGTGTGACACCCAGCCAAAAGTAGGTGGGTTTGTCAAACACCACCCTTAGTTGGCATGGCCCGGGAGCAGGTCTTGTGCCCTCACCTGTCCTCAACCGACCTCTGTCCTTTTCTGTTCCCTCACCGCGAGAAGTAGTATATGATGTAGACTCAGCTTCACTTTTCAGCGAGGAAGAGCTACTAGAGAACAGTCAGCAGCTACTGCCCAGCGAAGGTACTGGAGGAGACATCCGCCGCTTCCTCCGCTAGGCGGGCAAGTAGTGATGAGGAAAGTGACATGGGGGCTTGTGCTGCGAGGGGTCAAGCTCCTGACCCAGAGGCCGTTGAGGAGGACATAAGTGATGTGCAGACACTAATCGATGATAATGAAGCCGATCGCATTTGGGAGCCGGGTGCAGAAGGGGCTTCATCATCATCAGGAGAAGAGAGTAGCAGCTTAGCTGTGAGGCAGTGGCCGAGCAAATAAGGTTGGGCAAGTCGCAGTGCCCCTCCAGCATACCACATGTCTAGGGCGCGGTGGTGTCATGCTGTTCTGCATCTGGTTTGCCTTGAGAAGTGAGTCACAGAGGGGAGGAACTGCTCAGTGTGATGCATCAAGAAATCGAATCCTGGCTTTCTCCCCGACAACTCTGGTGACTTACAACGGGAAGAACATTGTGTCGGCGCTGCTTCAAGAAAGGCTGAGCCATGCATACTGAATGGCACACATGTTGAATCTGGTTGGCCAGCGGTTTCTGAAGTCCACCCATCTGCAAGACAACCTAAAAATGGCCAGGAAACTATGCATGCACTTCAGCCACTCGTATACCACAAAGCACACCCTCCTTGAGTTGCAGAGGCAGAACTGCATCCCCCAACATAGGCTGATCTGCGACGTTTTCACCTGTTGAAATTCCACCCTCCATATGTTGGACCGACTATATAGAGAAAGGCCATTACCCATATTTTTATGATGCAAGCGGATAGGAGTATTCCACTGTGTAACTTCGATGTCAGCCACTGGCAGCTCATGATTGACACCTACCATTTGCTCAGGCCCGTTGAGGAGCCCACGTTATTTGTCAGTCGCCAGGACTACGGGATGAATGTTGTCATTCCACTGCTTAATGTCCAGATGGTGGTAACAATGGCTGGTCAGGGGACAGGAGACGTGGCGCCTCGATCACAAGGCCACATGAGCCCTGTGGGAGCTGAACTGGAGGAGGGGGAGGAGGACATTGGAGCACAGGCAATGTGTAGCCAAATGGGTGGTTTTTCTACTCAGCTGAGAGGAGAGGAGGAGCAGGAGCAGCAAGAGGAGCTACAGGACAATAAGGAAGATGAGACAGAGAACCTGGACACACTGTGACAGTATGCAGTGGAAATGGAGACAGGGAGTTCCTCAGAGTCACTTGCACAAATGTCCCGCTGCATGCTCACTTGCTTGCGTAGTGGCAGCCGAATTGTCGCTATTCGGCAGGGGAATGACTTCTGGCTCTCCAACTTGTTGGACCCTCGCTACTGGTCCAGAGCGGGGGCCTTTTTTACACCCACCGAGAGGGGGGACAAACTAAACTACTACAGAGACATCCTATGCAGTCAGTTTGCCGCTGCCTATTGGCCCCATTGTCCATCCTCTCGCAGGTCTGACCGGGGGGGCCCTCTGCACTCCGGTTCCACTGCCATGGCTGCTGGGGAGGGGTTGGGTGGCAGGATCAGTACCAGCTCCGTCATCAGCAGCCTTCAGAGTCTACAGTCACTGATAAGCAGCTTTCTTCACCCTCAAAGTGAAGAAACTACTCAACAGCAGCAGCTAGACCTGAAGCAGGACCTGAACTATCAGGTGGTGGTATACTTGGACACCCCACATTGAAGATCCGCTGGACAACTGGGCAGCAAAACTGGATTTGTGGCTTCAACTAGCAGAGTTTGCCCTGGAAAAGCTGTCCTTACCGGCCAGTAGTGTGGCATCAGAGCGGGTGTTTAGTGCAGCGGGGGCTGTAATTACTCCAAGGAGAACTCGCCTGTATATCCAAAATGTGGAGAGACTGACCTTTGTCAAGATGAATCAGGAGTGGATCAGCTAGGATTTCCAATCACCAATTTCTGATGCATCAGACTAGATCATCCATGGTGCCACACCAACACTTTAATAAAAGAGACTCGTTTCTTCTGACTACCTGCCTCAGCTACTACTTTGATGCTGCAACACGCCTTATGCCACACATCTGATGCCAATTGCTCCTTATTTCACCCACCTTCGTCAGCGGGTACTGGTATTGCCACCCAATGCCCCACTCTGTTACTAGGTCACTTTCTGTTCTCCTGATGCAGCTGCTGCTGCCATATCCAAACAATGTCACTTTGTCACTTTGTCGTCTACTCCTGATGCTTCCACCTCCCCACTATGTCACCTTGCCACTGTGGGATCCTGCTGCTGCCATCTCCACACTATGTTACCTTGCCACTTTGTGGGATCCTGCTGCTGCTGCTGCCATCTCCACACTATGTCAACTTAACACTCTGTGGTCTCGTCATGCTGCTGCTGCAGCTGCAGCTGCAGCTGCAGCTGCTACTGCCATCTTCACACTATGTCACCTTGCCACTCTGTGGAATCATGCTGCTGCCATCTCCACACTATGTCACCTTGCCACTCTGTGGTATCCTGCTGCAGCTGCTGCCATCTCCATATTATGTCACCTTGCCACTCTGTGGTCTCCGTATGCTGGCGCCACCTCCAAACTGTGTCTTGTTGCCACTCTGTGACCTCATCATACTGCTGCCATCTACAGACTCTGTCATTGTGCCACTCAGTGGCTTTCTGCTTATCCCGCCACCTCCAGACTTGGTCATTGTGCCACTCGGTGGTCTCCTCATACTGCTGGCAACTCCAGACTGTCATTGGGAAACTCTGTGGTCTGCTCATGCTGCTTACACCTCATTACTATGTCATAGGTCCACTCTGTGGACTTTTCATGCTGTTCTTACCCTCCCTACTTTATGGCTGGTCCACTATTTTGGCTTTCGGCCTGGCTGACATCATCATTTATTTGACCTTTCTTCTGATCTGTCAGAAGGAAGGAAAAATGAGAAGCACAACAGATCCTGTCTTTGGAGCAGCTGTAAGGCCTGTATGGTCCCATCAGAATTTGCGTATAATTTGGTTGCCAAAAGCAGGAGTGGGTACAAAACACAGAAGACATGCAAATATTCCATTCATGTTTCAGCTCTGTTTTAGATCCACTCCTGTTTTTTCTTTAGCATTAGCAATACTGATGTATTATTGAGCAAATACTGACCGATTTAAAAGCATATGCTGCACAGACAGGATCCGTTTTTTCTAGGTTATTGTTCTGACGCATCAGAGAATGGGCAAAATGAATCAGTGACGTCAACACAAACTTCCTGCTGACAGCCTTTCCACTCTGTCAGGGGGGATCTACTTGTATAAGCTTTTAATAGAACAGGTTCTGTAGACATCTATGTGGAATCAGCTGACGAGGGTGTAAAAGGAGTGTGCTTCTTCATTACACTAACATGGACCTGTAAGGCTGAGTTCATTTGGTCAGTTTTGGAAAATTTAAGTATGTTTTCTTAGAATTTTAATCAAGTTTTGGTTCAATTTAAAAATTACATTTCCTAAGACAGGAGACCAGTCTTCTGTTCATTCAATGACATGGTGTCGCGATGGAGAAAGCATGCCAAAAAACAATTACTCTCCACCTGGAGACTAATCCTGTCAAGATTGCTGCAAGTACGGTATTGGCTGCTCATCGACCAAGATACTTCTGGGGAAAACCTGCCTGGCATGAACAGGCCGCCAGTAGCTACAGACAATGAGAAGACAAAGCTTGAAGATAGCTTGGAACCCGGAAAAGTCGCAAAATTAGTCAAGATTCAAACCAACCAACCAGGCCCTGGTCTTTTCATGAGGTGAAAACATCACAGGTTCTCAGTCATCATGGAAATGAAAAGGAGGGCATCCTGTGGTACACGGAGATGGAGAGGGTCTTTGGATTCCCCCTGCACTATACCGACGTCTCAGAAATGAACCACTACTCCCAACAGCAGCTCCTTGGAAAGTCATGAAGCTTCCCGGTCATCCGGCATCTATTCGCCCCGCTGAAGGATTATTTTAAAACTGTGTAGAAGCCACACAGGGCGCCCACCCTGCAGATTTATCATGGAGACACCGGATTTTATAATATTACATAATTATTTTGTGCTTTAGCAATACTGATGGATTAGTGAGCAAATGCTGACCGAGTGAAGGCGGATGCTCCACACAGGATTCGTTTTTTGTGGTTTTTTGTTCTGACGGATCAGAGGAAGAGCAAGATAATCAGTGACGTCAACACAAACTTACTGCTGACACCCTCTCCACTATGTCAGGGGACTCTACTTGTATAAGCGTTTAATAGAACAGGTTCTGTAGACATCTATGTGGAATCAGCTGACGAGGGCATAAAAGGACTTAAATTATTTGGTCGGTTTTGGCCCCGTGACTGCCTAAATAAGTGAAGTGTGCAGTGATTCTAAGAGTGACACCTGTCATCTGCATGTCATACTGACTGACAGTATTATTTCACTATTCCAGCACACTCCCTATGCGTGTTACTGCAAGGCACAGTGTTCTACACCCATATAAAGGCTTAATGGAGCCCGGAAATAGCCATTTTCTTAATGCGATTCGTCGTGAATTAATTCAGGAATTTTTCCGTTAAGTTCATCGAACCGGCCGAATCAAATTTTTGAGAAATTTGCGCATCTCTAATTAGAAGGTCAGGCACAAGCTTTCCCTCCCAGCTATCACCTGTTTGCTAACGGAGGAGACCACTGCTATTACATGCAGCGATCTCCTCCACACATCAGTCATCCCCATGCTGTCCAGCTGTTTGCCGGAAGCAGATCGTAATTAGATTCAAAGATCTGCTGCTGGCAAATGATGATTTTTAAACTTGTCAAAAGATTTCGATTGCCTGATGAATTCATCAGGTAATCGACGACAGTAATAGGCCTCATGCACACGACCGTTTTTTTATGCTGTCCGCAAAAAGGGGTTCCGTTGTTCAGTGATCCATGTCCGTTTTTGCCTTCCGTTGTGTTTCCGTGTGCCTTCCATTTTTTAGCGGACATGACCCAAAAGATTTTACCAAAAGACAGGCTGACAATGTTTCCCAAGTGCCTGCCAAGGGATACGCAAAAAAACCGGACACGGAACGCGGATTACACACGGATGGCCATCCGCATTTTTCACGGACCCATTGACTTGAATGGGTCCGTGAACCGTTTTTCACGGACAAGAATAGGACAGGTTATATTTTTTGGACGGACTGGAATCACGGACCACGGACGCGGAGGACAAACGGTGCATTTGCCGAGGTTTCCACGGACCCATTGAAAACCAATGGGTCCGCAGAAAATCACGAAAAACGGAGCAACGGACACGGAATCAAACAACGGTCGTGTGCATGAGGCCTTACACTGCCAAATCATCTGTAACGAGCGTTCATATGAACGTTCGTTAGCGATGATTGGCCCAATAATCACCTGGTGTAATACAGGCTTAATGTGTATGACCTCCTTTACATTTTACAACCCAGCTTTCCTTTTTTTTTGTTACATTCACATAATGTATTTACACTAGTATTCATTCATTCTATTCTCAGATATCACTCACAACCAGCATAAGATAACCCTGTAAAGGAAGGGAACTGTCAAGATTTTAACAACCATAGAGCTTATTTTTAATTATTATACATAATATATTTAAGGTGTAGCCCCAGCCAAAATTAACATTTTACATACCTTCAGAATGCACCTCTAGTAAGTGTACGTAGTGTTTTCTCAGGTATTCTGAGTTCTTCTTCCAAATCTGCAAATAGCTATTCATTCAAAACCAGTCATTGTCTTTGGACTTACATCCTGTTATCTTTTGTCAAATGACAGTCCTGTATGGTTGTCACGTGCTGGGGGTCCCGGAGGCACCCCAAGACGCATTATGAGCGAGGTGTGGACAATGCATCGCAAAACAAAGGCATTCCCCCTCCAGGGAACACATGGAGCCCACTTCGGCAGGTGAACCTGGAGCCAACTGGAGCCGATTAGGAGACCTGGAGCCGACTAAGAGACCTGGAGCTGACTAGGAGACCTGGAGACAACTAGAGACAACTAGGAGCGCAGCAATCATGACGTGAACATAGAATAGCATCATGAACAGGCATAGCGAGGTACAAGACATGGAACGAAACAGAAGACAACAATGCAGAACCAGGCGGCCCATACTGTAGAGGGCAGTACAAAGGCAAAGGCAAAACCTGGCACAGCAAAACATAGACAGACATGACAAAGCCAAAAGGTCATGACACCCACCGGGCATGGACAAGGACAGACATGAACAAAGACATAGCAGGGTACAGAGACCCTCAAGGCATGGCATGGCATGGCATGGACAGGCAGAGCAGAAACATAGCATGGTACTGAACAGCCTGAATTAACAGTACTGACCCCCAGAATGCACACAAGAACAGGAACAGCCTGAATTAACAGAACTGACCACAAGCTATGCAGACTGAGCCCTGAAACTTCACTCTCAAAGACAGAAGTAGCAGTCTAACGAGCACACCTGAAAGAATACACCTAGGAAACGAAGAGGGAGATCAGAACCAAGCAGGGAGGTACCAAATCAAGTCTGGGGTAAACAAGAAACAACAGCAGAGAAGCTGTGATACACGACATTACCCCTAGCAACAAGCAAACACGGAACACCACAGCCAGAACGCAAGGGCTCAAAAGACCTGAATACCCACAGGGAGACCATACAGCCTGAGAGGGGGCATAAACCACGTCACGGCGAACCACATTGTGACAATGGTTATATACAGACAGTTACTTCTTAGTATGCAACCCTACTACCTGCCACTGTATTCCTAGAAGAGCATTGTCTAGAACAGTGTTCCCCAACTCTAGTTCTCAGGACCCACCTGCCAGTCTTGTTTTCAGGATTTCCTTCGGGCTCTTGCAGACGAGCGGATCTCCTGCGTGTTATCCGCAGCGAGAATGAGAGCCAAGCTGCAGGGTGGATATCAGAGGCACCAAGCAGTAACATGATAGATACTGCTCCGTGCCTCTCTGTAACCCTTTCACTACAAAATCACTGTGACAACGTTATCTCACAGCAATTTTGTAGTGAAAGGGTCACAGAGAGGCACGGAGCAGTATCTATCATGTTACTGCTTCGTGCCTCTGATGTCCACCGCGCAGCTTGGCTCTCATTCTCGCTGTGGATAACACGCAGGAGATCCGCTCGTCTGCAAGAGCCCTAAGGAAATCCTGAAAACAAGACTGGCAGGTGGGCCCTGAGAACTAGAGTTGGGGAACACTGTTCTAGACAGTGCTCTTCTAGGTATACAGTGGCAGGGACTTCTCAGTAGGGTTGCATACTGAGAAGTAACTGTCTGTATATAATCATTGTCACGATGTGGTTCACCGTTACGTGGTTTGCGCCCCCTCTCAGGCTGTATGGTCTCCCTGTGGGTATTCAGGTCTGTTGCGCCCTTGCGTTCTGGCTGTGGTGTTCCGTGTTTGCTTGTTGCTAGGGGCAACGTCCTGTATCGCAGCTTCTCTGCTGTGGTTTCTTGTTTTCCCCAGACTTGATTTGGTACCTCTCATTCTCACTGAGGATAACACGCAGGAGATCTGCTCGTCTGCAAGAGGCCTTAGTATTGAGCAGGTGATATAAGTAGTGTTAATGCATCAGGACTTACCACAGGTATTCATTCTGGTGGATATTCTCAAATCATGACCGTCAGGTGGGCTCTGAGATGAGAACTTGAGTTCAGGAACCCTGGTCTAGAATATCGATATTCATTGTAAAATATCTGCAGAAGACAAGCCCATTTGGAGACAGTCACTAATATCTTACTATGTACAGCAGGAATGCTCAACCTGAGGCCCTCCAGCTGTTGTAAAACTACAACTCCCACCATGCCTTGCTGTAGACTGATAGCTGTAGACTGCCTGGGCCTGCTGGGAGTTGTAGTTTTGCAACAGCTGGGGGGCCACAAGTTGGGCATCCCTGATGTACAGTATGTATTTCTTTATTAATCTATTAGAACTTTTCAAAAATATACACAGCACTACAATTTGTATGCACACAAGTTCCGTATAGATGAAAGGTAGGCCTTAATTATTTGCTGTGGTAGGTCCAAAAAACCCAGTCCAACACTGAATAACAGTGTGGGAGATTTATCAATGTATTCTTTAAAAAAATAAATTGTCCATGGTAGTTGCAAAAATAATTGGGCCTTGTGTTATAAATCACAATGGTCTTAGTATTTTACAGTCATGTATAACTAAACTTTTGTAAAACTATAAATCTATAGTGAAAATATATTTATAAATTCCAAACCTATTTTTAATGGCTATCTTACGAGAAAAATGAAATACTTTGGCATGAAAAATGCTGGCACAGTACTAAAAGATGACTACTTAGCAAAACTGACAAAATCTGATTGTACAATTCCAGAAGTGATAATGTTAAAACACAGGTAATAAAATAAAGATAATAACATATAATTTAAAGGAGTGTACAGAATTTGGAAAAATGCTACACTTTTTTCCCCCAGAAACAATGTAGCTATTGCCCATGGCATGTGTCTGGTACTGTAACTCAGCCCCATTAAATTGATTATTTTGCTGACATATATAGCACTGACAGATTCCATAGCGCTTTACAGATTATCAGCACTTGCTGTCTCTAATGGAGCTCACATTAGGGACTGGTCTCATAAAATTTTCCCAAAGAAACAAAGTGCTACAAAGCACCTGTGATAACCACTGAGTAGAGATGTCGCGAACAAAAATTTGAAAATTTCCGCAAATGATCGTGAACGGGCGAACCGCCATAGACTTCAATAGGCAGGCGAATTTTAAAACCCACAGGGACTCTTTATGGCCACAATAGCAATGGAAAAGGTTCTTCAAGGGGACTAACACCTGGACTGTGGCATGCCGGAGGGGGATCCATGGCAAAACTCCCATGGAAAATTGCGTAGTTGACGCAGTCGGGTTTTAATCCTTAAAGGACATAAATCACCTAACATTCCTAAATTGTTTGGAATAACATGCTTTAAAAGATCCAGTGTGTGTATACGATCAGGTATGATGTTGTATCGATCAGGTAGTGTAAGGGTTAAGCCCGCTTCACAGTGACAGACCAAACTCT
Source organism: Bufotes viridis (assembly GCA_033119425.1). Classification (NCBI taxonomy): domain Eukaryota; kingdom Metazoa; phylum Chordata; class Amphibia; order Anura; family Bufonidae; genus Bufotes; species Bufotes viridis. The sequence goes on along the minus strand of CM065594.1, from coordinate 178,618,085 downwards.
GACAGACCAAACTCCCCAGTTAACGCACTGCAAACAACCACAAACTCCCCATTTGCACAAGGTTGGATACCAAGCTAGCCATGTCCCGTTCCTTGTCCTCACTGACGTCATTGAAGGTCTTTTCCTCCACCCAGCCACATACAACACCAAGGGTCCCCGAAAGGTGAAAAAAAGCCCCCTGGGACGCCTGCTGTGGTTTGTCTTCCACCTCCTCAAAGCCACCTTCCTCCTCTGACTCCTCTTCTTCAGACTCCAATCTCTGCGTTGCCGCAGGTCCAGCAATCGACGAAGACAAGGCTGCTTCTGGTGGTGATGGTGACCACACCTCTTCCTCTTCATGCTCATCTATGGCCTGATCCAGCACTCTTCGCAGGGCACGCTCCAGAAAAAACGCATATGGGATGAGGTCGATTATGTTGCCTTGGGTTTGACTGACCAGGTTTGTCACCTCCGCAAAAGGACGCATGAGCCTACAGCCATTGTGCATGAGCGTTCAGGAACGCGGCCAAAAAAATCCCCAGCTCCGCAGAGGCTGTCCTCTTTTTTTTTTTTATTTAAAAAATCTGTTCTTACCAGTTTAATCTCTGTTTTGTCCCCTCTCAGGGGTCAGTGTATGGAAAAGATTTTAGGAACCGGGAGATGGAAAAAGATGGTTGTTCTGTCCTCTTCCTTCCAATTTGGGGTACTGGGCATGAGCTGTGCAATGTACTGTGCCACCCTATATGAGTGGTGTGTTAAGTAGTACTATTCCTATCAGTTTAATCCCTGTTACTTCCGCTATCAGGAGATGTGTATCAAATAGATTTTAGGAACCGGGAGATGGAAAGAGATGATTGGCTGGCCTCTTACTTCTTATTTGGGGCATTGCGCATGCGCTGCGCAATGTACTGTGCCACCAATACAAATAGTGTGAACTACTATTCTTACCATTTTAATCTTTGTTAAGTCCCCTATCAGGGGACGTGTATTGAATGAAATCCTTGCATGAGCAGATAGAGAAGAAAGGTTGCTGTGTCTGCTTCCTTCAAATTTTGGGCGCTTGCAATGGAATTTTCCATGCAACTAGTGTTATCTAAGTACTATTCCTATCAGTTTAATCTCTGTTTTGTCCCTTATCACGGCCAGGGCCAGTGTAGTGAATAGATTTTTGGAACTCTGAGATGGAAAAATACCCATGCTCGGTCCGCTTCGTTTGAATTTTAGGTCACTCTGCATGCGCCGTGCAATGTACTGTGACACCCTATATGAGTGGTGGGCAGTGGGCACAGTACAGTCTGTGGGTCTGACACACACTGGCAGGCAATTGCAATTATATTAAAGGGTAAAAATTAAATGACTTTTTTATCTGCAAGGTACTGTGCCACCCTATATGAGTGGTTGGCACTGGCAGTGGGCACAGTACAGTCTGTGGGCCTGACACTCACTGGCAGGCAACTGCAATTACATTAAAGATTAAAAATTAAATGACTCTTTTATCTGCAAGGTACTGTGCCACCCTATATAAGTGGGGGGAGTGGGCACAGTACAGTCAGTGGGCCTGACACACACTGGCAGGCAACTGAAATATATATATAGAAAAAAAATAAAAGCAGACTGGTGTACCAGCCCTAAAAAGGGCTTTTTGAGGACGATGTCCTTACAGCAGATGAGTCTTTGGCCTCTTTCACATGGGCGAGTTTTCCGTGCGGGTGCAATGCGTGATGTGAACGCATTGCACCCGCACTGAATCCTGACTCATTCATTTCAATGAATCTGTGTACATGAGCGTTTTTTTTCACGCATCCCTTGTGCTTTGCGTGAAAATCGCAGCATGTTCTATATTCTGTGTTTTTCACGCAGCCCTAGCCCCATAGAAGTGAATGGGGCTGCGTGAAAAATGCATTGCATCCGCAAGCAAGTGCGGGTGCGTTGTGTTTTTCACTGATGGTTGCTAGGAGATGTTGTTTGTAAACCTTCAGTTTTTTATCACGCACGTGAAAAACGCATCAAAACGCATTGCATCCGCGTGGAAAAAACTGAACAACTGAATGCTGCAACTTCAGAATGAATATAAGTTGGATGCTGTCCTTGCTTTTTGATAGGAGGTGGGAGGGTCTGGGATGGAGGGTATGCTGATTGGCTGGAATGTGTCTGCTGGCTGTGTGGTACAGGGTCAAAGTTTGCTCAATGATGACGTATAGGGGGTGGACCGAACATGGCATATGTTCGCCTGCCGTGGCGAACTCGAACATGCAATGTTCGCCGGCGAATAGTTCGGGACATCTCTACCACTGAGCCACCATGCTGGAGATGAGATGCAATGCCAGACAGAACCCATAGACAAGAGTGGTGTAAAAGCAGACTCTTTTTTTCTAATCAGGTGGGAGAAGGAAAAAAAAAAAAAAAAAACGTAAAATACATTGGGAGGAGAGATCTTAAAGAATTGCAGGCATTTATGGAAAATAAAATGAATGGATCAATTATCAAAAGATCCTTTTATTTCTCAATGCAGTTGTATAATGAATTTTACTGTGATGCATGGTATTATATCATACAACTCATTGTCTGTGCTGAGCATAAACTACCCTCTAGCAACCAAACTGAATTCCCAAAAAGTAACAGATCTACATATCACTAGATATATTGAACCAATATATATAGCAAGTATCACAGAAATACACAATAAGTATAAATAATCCAAGTTAGTTTATTAAACAAAATCAATAACTACATGATTGACAACCACGTTAAAAATAGTTTAAAAACAAACAAGTCGGTGGAACTTGATAGTGTGGATCAAAAATATAAATAAAGTGCCAGTGCAATATGGGTTAGTACAATACATAAAGTGTGTAACAAAAAAGCCCAATGTTGTGATAACTAGCCAAACACTAATATAAAGCCCGGATCCTCAGAACGCAAGTGTGAAAGCACCCTTACTACCCACATTTTGTACATATACACGATTACACTTGTTATATATCATTTATTTGTCACTTGTTTTGGCACTTTTATTTTTCATGGTTGTCTTTGATCCGGACATTGGCAACCATGAAAAACCTACCATTTTTGCTTCTGTGCACTGATTATGAATTCTTATATAATAATTATGTATAATGTTGATTTGTCTTTGGACAATAATACCTTGGTTAAATATTAGCACATTATGTATTTTTTATGTAATTGTGTATTAATTTTCTATTCAAATCATGTGAGTTGATTATTGCTCATTTGTATTGGAGTATAATTAAATATTATGTTTGATGATCTTGTTACTTGTATAATCATGTGGGTTGACAATATATTTTCATATAAATTTTGCATACATATTATTTTCATTATTATTTTCATTGTTTATTTTTTTGTTTATATTTATATATTAGTATGTAATTTGTCGCTTCTGTCTATATCATGTTCGCTCCATGTGTTCATGCGGTCATTTTCAGAACAATTATTATGGCCTATAGATATATTATATATTCAGCACTTAGACCACTCCAGCCACTACCTCTTAAAAAAGCTGACAGGGAAACGGGAGTGGTCTGGTAGTTCTGACTGTGTGGAGCTGGGTTGGTATCTATATGCTTTATTCATTTAAGTATTACCTTATTTGATGTCTTTGTAAGTGATGTATTCAGCCTTTGTTTATCTTCTCATGACCCACATATGGGCTTTATATTAGTGTTTGGCTAGTTATCATAACATTGGTCTTTTTTGTTAAATACTGTACTTTATGTATTGTACTAACGCATATTACACTGGCACTTTATTAATATTTTTAATCCCCACTATCATGTTCCACCGAACTGTTTGTTTTTAAACTATTTTTAATGTGGTTCGCAATCATGTAGTTATTGATTTTGTTTAATAAACTAACTTGGATTATTTATACTTATTGTGTATTTGTGTGATACTTGATATAAACATATATCTTTATTGGTTCAATAAACTACCATCTGCCACCTAGGCTCTCATAGTCTCCTTCTGTTGCAATACTTACATTTTTCATTAGCTGTACCTGTGGTGCATTAATAATGAACATCGAACCCAAGAGAATAGGGATGAGCGAGCCCGAACTGTATAGTTCGGGCTCGTACCGAATTTTGGGGTGTTCGGGACACGGACCCGGACGCGAACATTTTCCAAAAAGTTGGGGTTCGGGTCCGTTGTTTGACGATTTCTTCCTGCTTTCTGACGGGCTGCACAGCAGCCAATCAGCTAGCATTTTACTTCTTGCCCTAAGAAGCCATCACAGCCATGCCTACTAATGGCATGGCTGTGATTGGCCGAGTGAAGCATGTGACCCAGCCTCTATTTAGGCTGGAGTCACGTAGCGCCGCATGTCACTCTACTCTGATTAGTGTAGGGATAGGACACAGCTGCTGTGAGGGCGAGATAAGGCAGGGAAAACTCAGCAAAAACACCTAATGAGGTGATCAATCTACAGCTGTGAAACATTCAACTTCTGCTAGGTAATTGCTCACTGGTTTTTAGGCTGCACAGAGCGTTTTTCTGTCACTGTTTTCTGGGGTGATCCGTGGCCATTTTGTGTCTTGTGGTGCACCAGCACAAGCTGCCACCAAGTCCATCAATCCATCAATACTAGTTTTTTTTTTTTGCTATATCCTACATCAGGGGCTGGGCTGTGCTTATTGTCACCCCTAGAAACTCAGGATAGAAATTTCTATATTTTATTGAGGGGTTAAATTCAACTGCCAAAATAGCAATCCCCTAAATCTGGTGTTCCAGCTGTGGTTAGCCAAGTGTAATACTGTCTGTTGTCTGGCAAAGGATAGATTTTTTTATGTGGTGAAATTCAATAGCCAAAATAGCAATCCCCTAAATCTGGTGCCCCAGCAGTGGCTGGCCAAGTTTAATAGTGTCCGGCAAAGGATATATTTTTTCTGGGGTTAAATTGAGTTGCAAAAATAGAAATAACGTAAATCTAGTGTTCCAGATGTGACTGGACACGTTTCATAGTGTCCGTCATAGGATATATTATTTTCTGCGGTGAAATTCAGTTGCAACAATAGAAATACCGTAAATCTTGTGTTCTAGCTGTGACTGGACAAGTTTAATAGTGTCCGGAAAAAGATTTTGTCCTGGGGTGAAATTCAATTGCCAAAATAGCAATACTGTAAATCTGGTGACCCAGCAGTGGCTGGCCAAGTTTAATAGTGCCCTCAAAGGATTTATTATTTTCTGGGGTTAAATTCAATTGCCAACATAGAAATACAGTAAGTCTGGTGTTCCAGCTGTGACTGAACAAGTTTAATAGTTTATGGCAAAGAATATATTTTGTTTTTGGGTGAAATTCAATTACCAAAATAGAAATACTGTAAATCTAGTGACCCAGCAGTGGCTGGCCAAGTTAAATAGTGTTCGTCAAAGGATTTACTATTTTCTGGGGTGAAATTCAGTTGCCAAAATAGAAATACCGTAAATCTGGTGTTCCAGCTGTGCCTGGACAAGTTTAATAGTGTCCGGCAAAGGATATATTTTGTTCTGGGGTGACATTCAATTGCCAAAATAGCAATACCGTAAATCTGGTGTCCCAGCAGTGGCTAGCCGAGTTTAATAGTGTCCGGCAAAGAATTTATTATTTTCTGGGGTGAAATTCAGTTGCCAAAATAGAAATACAGTAAATCTGGTGTTCCAGCTGTGACTGGAAAGTTTAATAGTGTCCGGTAAAGGATATATTTTGTTTTGGGGTGAAATTCAATTGCCAAGATAGCAATACCGTAAATCTGGTGACCGAGCAGTGGCTGGCCAAGTTTAATAGTGTCTGTCAAAGGATTTATAATTTACTGGGGTGAAATTCAGTTGCCAAAATAGAAATACAGTAAATCTGGTGTTCCAGCTGTGACTGGACAAGTTTCATAGTGTCCGTCATAGGATACATTATTTTCTGCAGTGAAATTCAGTTGCAAAAATATAAATACAGTAAATCTGGGGTTCCAGCTGTGACTGGACAATTTTAATAGTGTTCGGCAAAGGATATATTTTGTTTTGGGGTGAAATTCAATTGCCAAAATAGCAATACCATAAATCAGTGGTTTTAGCTGTGGCTGGCCAAGTTTAATAGTGTCCGGAAAAGGATATATTTTTTTCTGGTGAAATTAATTTGCAAAAATAGAAATAAAGTAAATCCAGTGTTCCAGCTGTGACTGGACAAGTTTAATAGTGTCCAGCAAAGGATTTATTATTTTCTGGGGTGAAATTCAGTTGCCAAAATAGAAATACAGTAAATCTGGTGTTGCAGCTGTGACTGGACAAGTTTAATAGTGTCCGGCAAAGGATATATTTTGTACTGGGGTGAAATTCAATTGCTAAAATAGCAATACCGTACATCTGGTGTCCCAGCAGTGGCTGGCCAAGTTTAATAGTGTCCGGCAAAGGATTTATTATTTTCTGGGGTGAAATTCGATTGCCAAAATAGCAATACCCAAAATCTGGTGTTCCAGCTGTTGCAGGTCAAGTGTAAATCTGTCCGTAAAAGGGTATATTACACTCAGCATGTATTTCCAAGTGTATTTCTTTCTGTTAAAGGGTATATTAAAGTAAGTGTTAAAATACAGCATAATCCTCTACATTTGCATACACTGTTTTGCATCTCTAAGTGTATTTCTTTCCGTTAAAGGGTATATCACACAAAGTGTTAAAATACAAGTGCTGATAGCATAATCCTATATATTTTTTCACACGCTACTGTGCACCTCGAAGTGTAAATCTGTCCGTAAAAGGATACCGTTCATCCAGGGCCTAAATACTAGGCCTACAATTGATATTCCCCTAAATCTGTGGTTACTGCTGTGCCTGGATTAGTGTAATACAGTACATAAATAAATAGCCAGATAGTGTTAGGTGCCTGTAAAAAAAAAAGGCCTGAATTTCAATTCAATACATTGGGCCAATTTTTTTTTTCTTATTGTGGTGAACGGTAACAATGAGGAAAACATCTAGTAAGGGACGTGGACGCGGACATTAGTGGACCCTCTGGTGCTGAGAGAGGATGTAGCCGTTCTGCAACAGACACACGACCTAGTGAACCAACTACCTCAGGTTCCTGTACCCGCCAGAATTTACAGCAATATTTGGTGGGGCCCAATGCCGTTCTAAGGATGGTAAGGCCTGAGCAAGTACAGGCGCTAGTCAATTGGGTGGCCGACAGTGGATCCAGCACATTCACATCATTATCTCCGACCCAGTATTCTGCAGAAAGCGCACAGGTTTCGCTTGAAAACCAAGCCCATCAATCTGTCACATCACCCCCATGCATATCAGGGAAACTGTCTGAGCCTCAAGTTATGCAGCTGTCTCTTATGCTGTTTGAAGACTCTGCTGGCAGGGTTTTCCAAGGGAATCCACCTAGCCCCTACCCAGTGGTGGAAGACATAAAATGCACTGATGCACAACCACTTATGTTTCCTGATGATGAGGAAATGGGAATACCACCTCATCGGAGTCCGCACGTCTCTGATGATGACGAAACACAGGTGCCAACTGCTGCGTCTTTTTGCAGTGTGCAGAGCAAACAGGAGGTCAGGGAGGAAGACTGTGTGGAGGACGATGCAGGGGACGATGAGGTCCTAGACCCCACATGGAATGAATATCGTGCCACTGACTTTCATAGTTCAGAGGAAGAGGCAGTGGTGAGACTGAGCCAACAGCATACCAAAGAGGGAGCAGGGGGCAAAAGCAGAACAGCCGGTGCCAAGAGAGTTCGCCTGCTACTGGCCACCGCCACCAGGGACCAAGCACCCCAGAGGCAGCTTCAAGGAGTTCCTTGGCATGGCACTTCTTTAAACAATGTGCTGACGACAAGACCCGAGTGGTTTGCACGCTGTGCCATCAGAGCCTGAAGCGAGGCATTAATGTTCTGAACCTTAGCACAACCTACATGACCAGGGATCTACATGCAAAGCATGAACTGCAGTGGAGTAAACACCTTAAAAGCAAGGAAATCACTCAGACTCCCCCCTGCTCCCTCTTCTGCTGCTGCCTCGGCCTCTTTCTCCGCCTCGGGAGGAATGTTGGCACCTGCCGCACACCAAACAGAGGATGTGCCACCAACACCACCACCTCCGTCACCAAGCATCTCCACCATGTCACACGGCAGCGTTCAGCTCTCTATCTCACAAACCTTGAAAAGAAAGCGTAAATTCCCACCTACCCACCCTTCAGCCTGTCATTTGGGCTGGTGGACACAGACAGCTTCAAACAGCTGATGGTGATGGCTGTCCCACAGTATGTTTTTCCCAGCCGCCACTACTTCTCCAAGAGAGCCGTGCCTTCCCTGCACAACCAAGTATCCGATAAAATCAAGTGTGCACTACGCAATGCCATCTGTGGCAAGGTCCACCTAACCACAGATACGTGGACCAGTAAGCACGGCCAGGGACGCTATATCTCACTAACTGCACACTAGGTAAATGTAGTGGTGGCTGGGCCCCAGACGGAGAGTTCCTTGGCGCACATCCTTCCGCCGCCAAGGATCGCAGGGCATCATTCTTTGCCTCCTGTAGCCTCTTCCCCCTACTCGGCTTCCTCCTCCTCTTCTTCCTTCTGCTCATCCATTCAGCCACACACCTTCACCACCAACTTTAGCACAGCCCGGGGTAAATGTCAGATAGTCGTTCTGAGACTCATATGTTTGAGGGACAGGCCCCACACCGCGCAGGAGTTGTGGCGGGGTATTGAACAACAGACCGACGAGTGGTTGCTGCCGGTGAGCCTCAAGTCCGGCCTGGTGGTGTGCGATAATGGGCCAAATCTCGTCGCAGCTCTGGGACTAGCCGGTTTGACGCACATCCCTTGCCTCGCACATGTGCTGAATTTGGTGTTGCAAAAGTTCCTTCACAACTACCCCGACAAGCTGCTGCATAAAGTGCGGGCCGTCTGTGTGCACTTCCGGCGTTCACATCCTGCCGCTGCTCGCCTGTCTGCGCTACAGCGTAACATCGGCCTTCCCGCTCACTGCCTCATATGCGACGTGCCCATCAGGTGGAATCACACCTTGCACATACTGGAGAGATTGTGCGAGCAGCAGCAGGCCATAGTGGAGTTTCAGCTGCAGCACGCACAGTTCCGTCGCACTGAGGAACAGCACCACTTCACCACGAATGACTGGGCCTTCGTGCGAGACCTATGTGCCCTGTTGCGCTGTTTTGAGTACTCCACCAACATGGCCAGTGGCGATGACGCCGTTATCAGCGTTACAATACCACTTCTATGTCTTCTTGAGAAAACACTTAGGGCGATGATGGAAGAGGAGGTGGCCCAGGAGGAGGAAGAGGGGTCATTTTTAGCACTTTCAGGCCAGTCTGTTAGAAGTGGCTCAGAGGGAGTTTTTTTTTTGCAAAAGCAGAGGCCAGGTACAAATGTGGCCAGCCAGGGCCCACTACTGGAGGACGAGGATAAGAAGGTGGAGGAGGATGAGGATGAAGCATGTTCACAGCGGGGTGGCACCCAACACAGATCGGGCCCATCACTGGTGCGTGGCTGGGGGGAAACAGAGGACCATTACAATACACCTCCCACAGATGACAGCTTGTCCTTACCTCTGGGCAGCCTGGCACACATGAGCGACTACATTCTGCAGTGACTGCGCAACAACAGCAGAGTTGCCCACATTTTAACGTGTGCGGACTCCCGGGTTGCCACCCTGCTGGATCCCCGGTACAAAGACAATGTGCCCACCTTACTTACTGCACTGGAGCGTGATAGGAAGATGCGCGAGTACAAGCGCACGTTGGTAGAGGCGCTACTGAGAGCATTCCCAAATGTCACAGGGGTTGGCCAGCTCCTCTGAAGGTAGGGTTAGCATTGCAGAGATGTGGAAAAGTTTTGTCACCACGCCACAGCTAACTGCACCACCACCTGATACGGAACGTGTTAGCAGGAGGCAGCATTTCACTAACATGGTTAAACAGTACGTGTGCACAACCCTCAACATACTGACTGATGGTTTGGCCCCATTCAACTTCTGGGTCTCCAAATTGTCCTCGTGCCCAGAGCTAGCCTTTTATCCCTTGGAGGTGCTGGCCTGCCCGGCGGCCAGCGTTTTGTCTGAACGTGTATTCAGCATGGCAGGTGGCGTCATTACAGACAAACGCAGCCACCTGTCTACAGCCAACGTGGACAAGCTGACCTTCATAAAAATGAACCAGGCATGGATCCCTCAGGACTTGCCCATCCCTTGTGCAGAATAGACATTTATAACTACCTCCCCTTAACCATAGATTCTTGTACTCCAGGGCACTTCTTTATTGAATCCTCTTTTTTATTTTTACCCTTATTTTACGGGGCAACCCAAAGTTGATTGAACCTCTCCTCCATCTGTGTGCCAGGGGCCTAAATATCTGAAATTCGCCTTCTCCATTGGTGGGTGACATGAAGCCTGATTCTCTGCTTTGGGACCTCTCTCCTCTGTCTGGGTGCTGGGGCCTAAATAACTAACAGTGGCCTTCTCTGTTGGTGGGTGACATGATGCCTCTATTGCTGCTATGGGACCTCTCTCCTCTGTCTGGGTGTCAGGGGCCTAACTTTCACATACTAGCTTGCTGTCTTGGTGGCGGACATTTAACACTTTTTACTGTCTAATGACCGCCCCATTGTCTGGGTGTCAGGGGCCTATATGTCGTTTAATCATTTGTTGTCTTGGTGGGAGATATTAAACTCTTTTTACTGTCATGACCGTCCCATTGTCTGGGTGGTAGGGGCCTAAATTTCACAGACTTGATTGCTGTCTTGGTGGCAGACATTTAACACTTTTTACTATCTAATGACCGCCCCATTGTCTGGGTGTCTGGGGCCTTATATGTTGTTTAATCATTTGTTGTCTTGGTGGCAGATATTAAACTCTATTTACTGTCTAATGACTGCCCCATTGTCTGGGTGTCAGTGGCCTATATTTTGTTTAATTGCTTTTTGTCTGGGTGAGATACATTAAACTCTTTGTACTGTCAAATTGCCTCTCCTCTGTCTGGGTGTCAGGGGCTTACATAAATGATAATGGGCTGTTCCATTGCAGGTTGACCTGAGGCCTGTGTTGCTGTTACGGAACCGCTCTCCTCTTTGCGGGTGCCATGGCCCTGAGTCTGTGAATGAGGCCTGTGGCACTGCAGTCAGCCATGAATCCTTTTGGGCTGTGATGAGAACATCAACTCCCATAACATTCCCTCCTGATGCCACTCCAACCTCCTATTCCACCTCCTCCCCCTAAAAGTTGCCAATTGATATTGGTTTATTTTTATTTATTTTATTTTATTTTAAGTCAATTCCCTACATTTGTTTGCAGGGGATTTACCTACATTTTGCAGCCCTCTAGCCCTTTCCTGGGCTATTTTACAGCCTTTTTAGTGCCCAAAAGTTCGGGTCCCCATTGACTTCAATGGGTTCAGGTTCGGGGTGAAGTTCGGGTCGAGTTCGGATCCTGAACCCGAACATTTTTGGGAAGTTCGGCCGAACTTCGCGAACCCGAACATCCAGGTGTTCGCTCAACTCTACAAGAGAACAGAATACACAAAGGCACATTAATCACACTTTTACACCAATTTTATAGCATGAAAAAGTGGATGGGTGGCAACTTTTTGAAAAAAAAATGATTTGCATGTGGCAGGGACTTGGTGGCCTGGTAGACTTATTATCTCTGTCTGACTGGTGTAGATTTCAGTTCTGGCATACAGATAGCCCAAGATGCCCCTCAATAATAAAGAAGCACGTGTCTAATAATTGTGGCATACCTAAAGCCAGGAGACAACAGATTAAGACCGGCACATAAACTGCAGTACTTAATAAATTTCTCCCAAATTCTGTCTTAACAGGGCCAGGCAGGCTTGATCACATTTAAACTGCATGGTCCTTTTAATCAAAATATCACCCAAAAATTGAAACACAATCTTCACAAGGTGAAAATCGAAAAAACTTTATTGACAATGTATAACAAGTACATACATGATAAAAAGGCAGCACAAAGGTGGAACAAAGGATGAGGAAAAATACCCCGTAGGGGGCCGAGAGGTCACACACCAAAAAACAGGGAAAGAAAAATAAAATAATTAGTAGAGATGAGCGAACTTTAAAAAATAGTTCGGCGTTCGGCATTCGGGTTGTGGTAATCGCCGCATCCCGTTATGGATTCCATCACCGCGGACTATCCCGGCATATGGAATCCATAAGGGGCGGCTTCCACGAACTAGAACTTTGGAAAAGCCGAAGGACCTGGGGTGACGTCACCGTCATGTGATCAGTGCAGGGGGCTAGGCTCAGCACGGGATCAAATCCAGTGCTGAGCCACGCCCCCTGCACTAATCACATGACGGTGACTGGTGTATAGCCATAAACGACGTGACCAAGCTGACAAGGTACGATTCATCGCCTCTTATAATCCACAGAAGGGATGCCTTCTTATAATCCACAGAAGGGACGCCTTCTACCTACAGCTAAAGGGAACAGCCATGGGGGCGGCTTGTGCGCCGTCCTATGCCAACCTGTTCCTGGGGCTGTGGGAGAAGGAGGTGTTCCTTGTGGAGGTTTATGGGGACAACAGCGGAGTCCAGATGTTGACCCGCTACATTGACGATATTTTCATCGTGTGGCAGGGTACAAAGTCTGGTGGGCTATTAAATTGCAATAGCCGGAACATTACTTTGACGTCCAGGATCGACAAGACTCACCTTGAATTTCTAGATGTACAGATCCTGGTAGAGGAGTCTGGGAAAATATCCACCGACTTGTTCCGTAAAGTGACATCTACCAACTCGGTCCTACATGCACACTCCTGCCATCCTCATAGCCTTATTCGGAGCATCCCATATGGCCAGTTTCTAAGAGCCAGGAGAATTTGCTAAACAGATGAGGCATTTACCAGACAATCTCGGGACCTTCACCAGAGATTTCTTGATCGTGGATACTTAGAAGTAAACATTGCACAATGCCATCAAAGGGTCAAACAGGCGCAAAGAGACCCACTACTGGTGTATAGCCATAAACGACGTAACCAAGCTGACAAGGTACGATTCATCGCCTTTTACTGTATAAAAACTGATTCGGAATACCTTAGTAAAACATTGGGAGATTCTACAGTTAGATTCCACCTTGGCGAAAATACTACCTGCTCGTCCATCTATTACGTACAGACGTACCAAAAATTTGAAATATCTCCTGGTTAACAGTTACCACCCAGGCCATCAGTTAAAGCTGAATCCTGACTCTAAAGGTCCCAAATGGGGTTGTTCCCCATGTGGGAAATGTGTTGCATGCTCCAACATTGATAGGGCCTCTACTTTTGACAACCCATTTACACATAGTAAACAGTATACCATCACACATACTATAACGTGTAACACACCTGGTGTGATATTTTTGGGGATGTGCCCATGTCAACGTATCTATGTTGGTTTGACCTCCAGAGAACTAAGGAGGAGGATATGCGAACTCATTCTGGGGATTGAAGCTGCTAAGGATGAGAAAGATGTTACTTTGCTAAAAACTATTCCCAGACATTTTAATCTCTTTGACGATTGTGACAGTACCAAATTCAGAATTTGTGGCATTGATAGAGTGTACATCACATTATGTGGTGGCAACTGGAAAAAGATCTTGGCACAAAAAGAAGTGCATTGGATCCATGAGTTGGACTGTATGACACCTAGGGGACTGAATGAGGACATGTCCTTTGCCCCTTTTCTCTAGTTGATATCGGGTGTTTACACTGATTAATTTGAGTTTTATTGAGGTGCCACTGCTCATCCCAGGTCCTTTTTCTTTTAATTTCTTTTACCCCTATTCCCCTGTTTTTAACCTGTTGTGTCCTTTCTTTTTTAGCATTCCTTGTGCTCCTCTGGAGCGGTGGATTACACCAGTGGAGATGTTGCTGTATATTGTTCTTTGAAACCCTTAGGCTTGACCTCTGAAGTTCCTTCCGGACCCAATAACATGCTTTTTTCTCCCTTGTTCGCTGTTAGAGATGGCCCGAACTATTCGCCGGCGAACATTGCTTGTTCGCGTTCGCCTCAGCAGGCGAACATATGCGATGTTCGGTCCGCCCCCTATACATCATCATTGAGCAAACTTTGACCCTGTACCTCACAGTCAGCAGACACATTCCAGCTAATCAGCAGCATACCCTCCCTCCCAGACCCTCCCATCTCCTGAACAGCATCCATTTTAGATTCATTCTGAAGCTGCAGTCTTAGTGAGAGGAGGGAGAGTGTAGTTGCTGCTGATTTAATAGGGAAATTCAGTGTCCACTCCAGTCCTGAAAGACTCATCAGATCTCTGCTGTAAGGACAGCGTCCTGATAGCACCCCAAAAAGCCCTTTTTAGGGCTGCTACATTAGTCTGCTTTTTTTTTTTTCTCCATATATATATTGCAGTTGCCTGGCCTGCCCGTGTGTGAGGAGCTGCAGGCCCACAGACTGTAGTGTGCCCACTGCCAGTGCCCACCACTCACACTGTGTGGCACAGGACTTTGCATCAAACAAAGGCATTTAATTTTTACCCTTTAATCTAAGGTTAGTTACCTGCCAGTGTGTGTCAGGCTAACATCCACTGACTGTAGTGTGCCCACTGCCAGTGCCCACCACCACTCATACCGGGTGGCACAGGCATTTAATTTTTACACTTTAGTCTAATTTCAGTTGCTTGCCTGCTGCCAGTGTGTGTCAGGCCGACTTCCACAGACTGTAGTGTGCCCACTGCCAGTGCCCACCACCACTCATACCGGGTGGCACAGGCATTTAATTTTTACACTTTAGTCTAATTTCAGTTGCTTGCCTGCTGCCAGTGTGTGTCAGGCCGACTTCCACAGACTGTAGTGTGCCCACTGCCAGTGCCCACCACCACTCATAAAGGGTGGCACAGTAGCTTGCCGATAAATAAGGCATTTCATTTTTACACTTTAGTCCGGATAGGGTACATAACAGGGATTAAACTGATAGGAATAGTACTAGTTAAGACACCACTCATATAGGGTGTCACTGCACATTGCTCTGTGCACGCGCAGTGCCCCAATTTGGGAGTAAGAGGACTGACCAAGCTGCTTTTTCCATCTCCCGGTTCCTAAAATCAATTCAGTTTGGTGTATGAGAGTTTGGTCTGTCACTGTAAAGGCAGTCGAAGGTACCCGGCCTACATTTTTTTTCACAAAAGGCAATCCCTGATATGGGACGTAACAGGGATTAAACTGATAGAAATAGTACTAGTTAAGACACCACTCATATCGGGTGTGACAGTAAATTGCACGGTGCAGACGCAGTCACCGTGGATTAAAACAAAAGGGAGGGAGCCAGCGTTTTTTTAACCATCTCCCCGTTCGAAAAATCAATTCAATAAATGGCCCCCAGATTGGGGACATAACAGGTATTAAACTGATAAGAATAGTACTACAGAAAATACCACTCATATCGGGTGTGAGAGTAAATTGAATTGCGCAGACGCAGTGACCGTGGATTAAAACAAAGGGGAGGGAGCCAGCATTATTTTAACCATCTCCCCGTTCGAAAAATCAATTCAATTGACCTTTCGGCGACCCTTGGTGTTGTACGTGGCTGGTTGGAGGAAGAAACCTTCAATGACATCACCGGGACATGGCTAGCTTGGTATCCAACCTTGTGCAAATGGGGAGTTTGCGGTTGTCCAAATGGACTGTTTGCGGTTGTTTGCGGTGCTTTAAAAGGGGAGTTTGGTCTGTCAATGTCTGTGAAGCGGGCGTAACCCTTACACTACCTGATCAATACAACATCATACCTGATCGTATACACACACTGGATGTTTTAAAGCATGTTATTCCAAACAATTTAGGAATGTTAGTTGATTTATGCCCTTTATGGATTAAAACCCGACTCTGCGTCCACTACGTAATTTTCCATGGGAGTTTTGCCATGGATCCCCCTCCGGCATGCCACAGTCCAGGTGTTAGTCCCCTTGAAACAACTTTTCCATCACTATTGTGGCCAGAAAGAGTCCCTTTGGTTTTTAAAATTTGCCTGTCTATTGAAGTCTATTGCGGTTCGCCCGTTCGCGAACATTTGCGGAAGTTCGCGTTCGCTGTTCGCGAACTGAAAATTTTATGTTCGCGACATCACTATTTGCTGTCACATTCTATTTGGCCATGTAACTATTAAGTAATAATATATTTACTTTCCTTTTGATCCATATGTTTGATTTGCTGTTCACCCGATTGATCATATGTATTGTACTCACTACCCATCCTTCCCTATCCCTTTTCCCTTCACTCCTTCCCGCAAACCTCCTCACCCCCCTCCCCTCCTTCCCCCTCCTACCTTTTTACCCTCACCCTGGTTTCCTCTTTTCCTGCACAATTTGCTATAAGTTTTTAAACACATTCATTCATTATCATCATTTTTTTCTACATTGCCATGTATTTCTGCATTTACGATGCCGAAATGTTCTGGCTCATGTTTCTATGCAATTTTCATTGCTTTTCCATTTGTGATTGCACATGCTTTAACACATCAATTGTCATTGTTTTCATGTATTTATATCTTATTGTATAATTGTTTTCATATAACAGGGTCTTTATTATCTGACGTGGCAGCCCAACTGCAGTTATTTATTAGGTCATATGCCTACACTGTTATTCCATTGATCTCCTAATTTGTGGAATCTGGATCTAGACTTACATTTGTGTAGTCTCTGACTTTCTATTTGTTTTTTTTAGCATATATACCCTATATCCTCTGCGGGAGGTACGGTCGGAGTATGCTTATGACGCTGCGCTCATGTGCTTGATCACGTGACTGCCGCGTCATACTTACTCCTTCCCTGGCATTTCCTTTCATTAGTCGCTGGTAGAGGCGGTGGCTATGACGCGCTTCTGATGCTGTGGTCACGTGCTTTGTCACGTGACCTCTACGTCGAATCTGCCCTGCCCCGGCACCTCCTTGTGACACCACTGATTGGTTACAAGCACTTTAAGCTCTATTTTCATTGGCGTAGGCGTCACCAGGTCCTTTTAATTATTATACTATACACCTGTGAGGGCACTATAATAGGGGTGATCCCTCCTAATGTTTTACATCCCCGGAAGAAGCCAGGTCTCTGGCGAAACGGCGTTGGGTTAGGAGGTGGCCAGGAGATCTGCACACCATCCAGGGTATAATGACTTTTTCTTAACCACCAAGCTTTTTGCTTTTGCATTCACCTCTGCTGCATTCCTTGCCTGGGGTTTACTGCTTTCAGGCGTCTTGGTGTTGTGCATTCCTCATTATTTTATTTTTATTTCCCTGTTTTTTGTTTTGTTACCTCTCGGCCCCCTCCTGGGTCTTTTTCCTCATCCTTTGTGCTGCCTTTTTTAACATGTATGTACTTGTGGTCATGGCTACGGACAAGAGATATCCGAAGAACCCTAGGGAGAGAAACAAGGGGAACAACCTAACCCAACTAGGTTTGTCTTAGCTAACCTGACTAAATGGCTTGTTGTGTGCTCTAAGCCTTGTTCGTCGGTAGGCCTATAAGTGGGCATACCCTGTGGAAATGAGAAGATAAAGGAGGGAGGGTGGGGCACCTGAGAACACACGCCCGTGAGCGAGGCTGTGGCTCATATATGAAGAGGCTCCGCCACTCACACAAATGCAGGCTGACTAATCAGACTTACTAACTTGTGGTCATGGCTACGGCCAAAAGATATCAGAAGAACCCTAGGGAGAGAAACAACGGAAACATGTCTGACTAAATGGCTTGTTGTGTGCCCTAAGCCATGGATCGTGGGTAGGCCTATAAGTGGTCACAAACCAAGCCAAGTAGGGTAGAAGAGGAACTCGAATGGCATGTGCAAACTAATCCCCAACCTAACTGCAAGGCGTCAGGGATCTTGAGCGAAAATTCGGGGTGTATGAGGCAAAACCAGAAGGAGACCTAAAGCCCATTTTGTGGATGACAAGACCGGAGACTTGATGCTCAATATTGCGGATACTGCCCTAAAGCGGAATGGAGGACTGGGAATACGATGTGAAATGGATCATGAAAAACCACCTGAACCTTGTAAAGTTTTGGTTCTAGTGCAAGTGCTGGCAATGCCCTATCCTCAGGAGATCGTGGAACCGAAACCTGACTGCCTAGACTATGCAGGAATGAGGGCCAGAAAGAACCGTGTAGATAGGAAGAGAATCCTTGAATAGTTCCCCAGACAACAGCTATCTGCTAGCCGTGGTCCGTGCGTTGTTATTCTGTGTACCCCTGAGAATTGTTTTAATGCCTGAGACGTGAAGACCGAACTACTATCTGAATCTTCTACCGTGAGGGAATGCTGGACCATGTCCAAACCTGATTCAACGAACTTGTAGGGAGTCTGAGGTTAGTGTGGCAAGAAGCTACGAAGTCATAAAGATTCTTTCTATGCCCACCCATGAGTGAGGGAAGCAATTGCAATGAAGCTACCGACGAAAATGAATTCCTGGTCGTAGTAAAAAGGCAAAGACTTTGCACGGGAACCTGGTTGACCAGATATGATCGACTATGATGAGAGACTGAAATGCTAGAGGGAATTACCCTACTTGTTCCTCCTCTGGCAGAACCTAAACGTGAACAATTAAAGCAAGACGAAATATCTGCGTAAGACATGACAATGATGCTGTAGGGCGAACCGGACCAGTTTGCGGACAAAAACATAAAGTGAACGATCAACATGGATTATTAGGAGATTAGGGAAGCAGTTATGTATGTGATACATACGGGCCACGTCAGCCTAGATGCACAGATGGACAACCAACCAGGCCATCGGCCTAGCAGGACTGAAAACAGTTATCAGGCCCCCGAAGCCATGGGGCCGAAGCTGTCATCGGGCCCCCTAGGCCTTGGGGCCAAAGCTGTCATCGGGCCCCCGGAGCCTCGGGGCCGAAGCTGTCATCGGGCCCCCGAAGCCATGGGGCCGAAGCTGTCATCAGGCCCCAGAGTTTTTTTTTTTGTTTTTTTTTAACAAGAAATTATAACTATAATAAGTGACCTGAATAAGGTGCAGGTGAAATTAAACCATGAGACCGGTTAAAAGTAAACCATCGATACCTGACCAATGTGGAAAGTGACCCCCAACATGAGTTCAACTGCGTGACCTGAAAATGGAGATAATAACGGACATTAACTAAAAAGAAACCTAAACAACTTAAGCTGGCAAGCAGGTAAAGATGTGAGTCATTCAAAACCAAAAGAATAGCTGCACAGGTGGACAAACAACCATTGGTCAGATCCCTAAAGCCATGGGGCCGACGGGTTTAGTAATCAACCGGGACTCGATAACCTGTAAAGACAAAGACATGGGGTAAAGCTTCTTAATGAAATGAGGCTGAAATGAAGCGCAAATACTAAGGTGAAATGAAAGCCGAAGGTGTCAATGCCGTTCAGGATAACAGCAGAGCATAAAAGTGCGGCAGGGTTTTAAGTACATTAAAACTTATGTATTATGGTGCGTGCATGCTACGGTAGCAGAGGGCAAAATAACAAGCTCCATTCTGGCTCCATGCTACAAAGAAAGGATCCAACCACCAGGTTAGCTAGTTTGCTAATGACATCCAGCAGCAGCTGTGCACCTGAGAACACACGCCCGTGAGCGAGGCTGTGGCTCGTATATAAAGAGCCTCCGCCCCTCCCACAAATGCAGGCTGACTAATCAGCCTTACTAACTTGTTATACATTGTCAATAAAGTTTTTTCGATTTTCACCTTGTGAAGATTGTGGTTCAAATTTGGGGTGATTTTGGTGGCTCCACGTTGTGTGAGTCATCTATTCCTGTCATTATTGGGTGGCTTTTAATCAAAATGCAGAGGGTGCGGCAGTTGCAGAGTCTTAAAGAGTAATGGCAATGCTCCTAGAGACTCATTTGCATATATTAAAATGAAATTGCTGGCACATATGAATATAGGACCAACAAAGATGCCTTCATCTGTTAAGAGCACATGCAACAGTTCAGACAGTTTCATAGTTACAAATCTGCTGAGAGATGCCCTTTAAATAGGTGATTCTATTATTCATGTAAAAAAAATTAAATCAGACATCAAATAGTACATAACAATCTCTTTCTAACAAAGCTAGAAACAGTCCTGTACCTTACATGGATGCAGAGCTCTACCCATTCATTACTCCAATTGCTCTACTGGATTTTCTTTAGGCTGGCTGCTAAGGGTGTGTGTCCTTTCTGAGGGAATGTGTCCTTTCTGCTGCAGCTCTCTCCCTGTCTTAGCTTCTAGAAGAAGATGGTCACAAGTGAAGGATGGAACTGAGCATGTGAGACTTGCTCATTCAGATTAGTAGCAGGAGCTACACATTACTATACAGATTGAACATCAGGGTGACCATTTTAATGAAGTAAAGGGAATATCTCACAACTGGAGCATTTGTATAATCGAAATTAAAAAACAAAAGTAATTAGCTTTTCGTGCAGAATTTTATAAGAATAGCATGTAATGTTGGGAAATTTTTATTTGTAGTTAACCACTACAGGACCGCCTAATGCGTCCGGCGGGCGGTCCTGTAGTTCTGGGTTGACGCGTCGGCGCGTCATCTCGCGAGACGCGAGACTTCCTGTGAACGCGCGCGCGAGCGTTCACAGTGCCGCGCGCCTCACAAGTTGTACTACAGCCTGCCAGAGATGATCAATCGCTGGCAGGCTGTAGATGCGAAATAAATCGCATCAAACAGGTATATCAGACGCTGTCTTGTTAACAGCGTTTGATATACCTGCTACCTGGTCCTCTGGTGGTCCCATTTGCTGGGATCGACCACCAGAGGACCAGGTAGCTATGTAAAGTTGCACCTAACACAACACTAACCCCCTCACTTATTAACCCCTTGTTAACCCCTTGATCACCCCATTTAGATTCCCTGATCACCCCCCTGTCACTGATCACCCCCCTGTCATTGATCACACCCCTTGTAAGGCTCCATTCAGACGTCCATATGTGTTTTGCGGATCCGTGGATCCATGAATCCGCGGATCTGATCCACGGATCCGCGGATCCGCAGATCCTCAAAACACGGACACCGGCAATGTGCTTTCCGCATTTTGCAGATCCGCACATTGCCAGAACTATATAGAAAATGCCTTTTCTTGTCCGCAATTGCGGACAAGAATAGGACATGTTCTATATTTTTGCGGAACGGAAATGCAGACCCGGAAGCACGGATCCGTAATTCCGGATCCGAGCGGGACAAAGTCTGTCCCCATAGAAATGAATGTGTCCGCAATTCCGTTCCGCAAACAGAATTGCGGACGTGTGAATGGGGCATAAGGGTCCCTTATCACCGCCAGTTAGTTAGCTACTTGTTTGGTAGTTAGCGCCCAGCCCACCGAACCGCAGTCACTGATTTTGGTAGAGATTTTTTCATCCACACTGATCGATGCGAATGAAAAAATCTGTGCCGTTCAATTTTTTTTTTTTTTTTAGCCCAGAAGCTGAACGGAAAAAAAAAATCTCATTACCCGTATGCTCAATATAAGGAGAATAGCAGAAACTCCTCATGCTGGCCATACGTGTAATGATTGCGGAGACCCCTAAAATGCCAGGGCAGTACAAACACCTCACATGTGACCCCATTTTAGAAAGAAGACACCCCAAAGTATTCCGTGAGGGGTATGGTGAGTTCATGTAAAATTTTATTTTTTTGTCACAAGTTAGTGGAATATGAGACTTTGTAAAAAAAATATAGATATATATCAATTTCCGCTAACTTGTGTCAAAAAAATGTTTATTCTGTGAACTCGCCATGCCCCTCACAGAATACCTTGGGGTGTCTTCTTTCCAAAATGGGGTCACTTGTGGGGTATTTATACTGCCCTGGCATTTTAGGGGTCCTAAAGCGTGAGAATCCAAATGCGTAAAAATGCCCTGTGAAATCCTAAAGGTACTCATGGGAATTTGGGCCACTTTGCACATCTTGGCTGCAAAAAAGTAGCACACATGTGGTATCGTCGTACTCAGGAGAAGTAGGGCAATGTGTTTTGGGGTGTATTTTTATATATACCCATACTTTGCGTGAGAAATATCGCTGTAAACGACAACTTTTTAAAAATTTTTATACAAAGTTGTCAATTTACAGAGATATTTCTCTCGCCCAACATGGGTATATGTAAAAATACACATTGCTCTACTTCTCCTGAGTACGGCGATACCACATGTGTGACACTTTTTTGCAGCCTGGGTGCGCAAAGGGGCCCTAATTCCAATGAATACCTTTAGGTTTTATATGGCTGCTCACAATTTAGCCCCACCCAAAATGCCAGAACAGTACAAACACCCCACAAATTACCCCATTTTGGAAAGAAGACACCCCAAGGTATTCACTGAGGGGCATAGTGAGTCCATGAAAAATTGAACTTTTTGTCAAAAGTTAGCGGAAAGGGAGACTTTGTGAGAAAAAACAATAAAAAATCAATTTCCGCTAACTTGTGCCAAAAAAAAAATCTTCTATGTACTCGCCATGCCCCTCACGGAATACCTTGGGGTGTCTTCTTTCCAAAATGGGGCCACATGTGGGGTATTTATACTGCCCTGGCATTTTAGGGGTCCTAAAGCGTGAGAAGAAAAATGCATAAAAATGCCCTCCTAAAAGGTACTCATTGGAATTTGGGCCCCTTTGCGCATCTTGGCTGCAAAAAAGTGTCACTCATGTGGTATCGCCGTACTCAGGCGAAGTAAGGCAATGTGTTTTGGGGTGTATTTTTACATATACCCATGCTGAGTGAGAAAAATATCTCTGTAAATTGACAACTTTGTATAAAATAATTTAAAAAGTTGTCGTTTACAGCGATATTTCTCACACAAACTATGGGTATATGTAAAAATACACCCCAAAACTCATTTCCCTACTTCTCCTGAGTACGGTGATACCACATGAGTGACACTTTTTTGCAGCCAAGATGCGCAAAGGGGCCCTAAAACCAATGAGCACCTTTAGGATTTCACAGGGCATTTTTACGCATTTGGATTCTCACGCTTTAGGGCCCCTAAAATGCCAGGGCAGTATAAATACCCCACATGTGACCCCATTTTGGAAAGAAGACACCCCATGGTATTCCGTGAGGGGCATGTCGAGTTCACAGAATTTTTTTTTTTTTGGCACAAGTTAGCGGAAATTGATATATTTTTTTTTTTTTTTTTTTTTTTTTTTACAAAGTCTCATATTCCACTAACTTGTGACAACAAATAAAATTTTACATGAACTCACCATACCCCTCACGGATTACCTTGGGGTGTCTTCTTTCTAAAATGGGGTCACATGTGGGGTATTTATACTGTCCTGGCATTTTAGGCGCCCCTAAAGCGTGAGAAGAAGTCTGGAATCCAAATGCGTAAAAATGCCCTGTGAAATCCTCAATGTACTCATTGGAATTAGGGCCCCTTTGCGCACCCAGGCTGCAAAAAAGTGTCACTCAATCCACTCATGTGGTATCGCCGTACTCAGGAGAAGTAGGGAAATATGTTTTGGGGTGTATTTTTATATATACCCATACTTTGTGTGAGAAATATCTCTGTAAACGACAACTTTTAAAAAATTTTTATACAAAGTTGACAATTTACAGAGATATTTCTCTCACCCAACATGGGTATATGTAAAAATACATCCCAAAACACATTGCCCTACTTCTCCTGAGTACGGCGATACCGCATGAGTGACACTTTTTTGCAACCTGGGTGCGCAAAGGGGCCCAAATTCAAACGAGTACCTTTAGGTTTTACATGGCTGCTCACAATTTAGCCCCGTCCAAAATGCCAGAACAGTAAACACACCCCACAAATGACCCCATTTCAGAAAGTTGACACCCCAAGGTATTCACTGAGGGGCATAGTGAGTCCGTCTGAGATTTTTATTTTTTTTTGCCAGAAGTTAGCAGAAATGGAAACTTTATATTTTTTTTTTCGGCAGAAAGTGTCATTTTACGCTAACTTGTGAAAAAAAATGAAATTATACATGAACTCACCATGCCCCTCCGCGAATAATTTGGGGTGTCATCTTTCTAAAATTGTGTCATTTGGGGGTTATTTATACTATCCTGACATTCTCGCACCTGAAGAAACATGACAGTTGCTCAGAAAGTCAGAGCTGGTTCAAAATGCGGAAATTCACTTTTTTGCACCATAGTTTGTAAACGCTATAACTTTTACCCAAACCAATAAATATACACTTGTTGGATTTTTTTTTATCAAAGACATGTAGAACAATAAATTTAGAGAAAAATTTATATAGAAATATCGTTTTTTAAAAAAAAAATTACAACAGAAAGTGAAAAATGTCATTTTTTTTGCAAAAATGTCGTTACATTTTTATTAATAGCAAAAAAAGTAAAAATGTCAGCAACAATGAAATACCACCAAATGAAAGCTCTATTAGTGAGAAGAAAAGGAGGTAAAATTCATTTGGGTGGTAAGTTGCATGACGGACAAATATAAACGGGGACAGTAGTGTAGTGCAGAATTGTAAAAAGTGGCCTGGTCATTAAGGGTGTTTAAGCTAGGGGGGCTGAGGTGGTTAAGTGGGGGGGGGGGGGGGTGGAGAGACAGAACATGTTATAAATGTTTTGGATCTATTATTAGTCTCTAGAGCCAACACGGTACTAGGCCAATATTTCCAATGATTATATATTGAGAGAGGACCTAATAATAAGGTTTAGAGAGTAGAGAGGGTGAAGTGCAAATTAATGGATAATCAGTAAATGGATATGATGACGGGTTACATATTTTGGTAGCAAAATAAAACTGGACTATTTCCTGTCATGGATTTCCTTACAGTACAAATGCACAATGATATCATATTAGAGATTATATTACAGAAGAAAGATCAGACATTTGAGAAATTAACTAGTATAATTTGATAAATTACTAACCCTTTAAAAAGAGTTAAAACAATTCTCTGTTAAATCAGGCCCAATGCCTTACAGGGCTGAGCTGTATATAATGATACTTTTCACTCAGCAATTCATTGCTTCATTCTGAAGAACAACTACCTTAATCCATATAAAAATGAGCAGTCATTTGCACTGATTGTGTGCCCAAGTCACTCTGTACACCCGTGCTCCCCCTGCTTTCTCTGCCAGCACTGTGTCCTCGCTTTCTTTATTGATAGGGCCAAGCAAGTCAAGATGATTATACAAGAACTTGGGCCTGGCTAGTTTCACACAGGTGTTCATGAGATTCAACAGGCTGTTCCAGCATAGGACAGCCTGCCGAGCCTCTCTGAATCTGGCATTGCCGGAAACTACAGGAATGCCGTCCATCCCCTTTAAATATATGGGGACTGGCAGAGATCCGGCTACAACGTGGCAAATTTGCAGAGAATTGGCTGGATTCATACCGTTGCAGGCATGGGTATTTGCCCTGCTAATTCTAGGCATATTTGTCGATCTCCACTGGTCATCATTATTGTTAATGGGGCTGGACAGCATTTATGTACTTTCCGGCAATGCCGGATCCAGAACCTGCTGAATTTCACGAACGCTAGTAACATTGGTAACATTCTTCCTTTACCCCATTTTATTGTGATCAATATCACTCAATATCAAGCCCAAAAAATGTTGGTAAAAAAAAATATATAATTTTTTTCTAAGAACAAGTATTGGGAAGTAGTAGAATGTGTCTATACACTTTGTGCGCTCTCTTGCTCTTCTGTGACAGTTGTTCTATCAGCAGGCTGCAAAGATGTATTCCTTGCTCCCAAGACCTTCATCCTTCAAGCACCTGTAATTATGGTAATTATACTGGAGCAGACCCTAGACATTCATCCTGCGAGCATCAATGATTACGGTAATGATAATGTTGTCAGAGAGAATTTTAACACTGATGACTGACTAGTAAGTTTCTGACCAAAGAAAATGTGTAAGCATCAAATGAAAATTGTATTCTTTGCAGATTCAGCTGAGGTTAGTCTACAATGATGAGTAGAGATGAGTGAATCGAAGCTGACGAAGTGGAATTCGATCCGAATTTCAGGAAAAATTCTATTTGCAACTAATGCGAATTTCCTCATGCTTCGTTGTAATGAATCTAATTTTTCCTAAAATGGCTGCTGCATGTGAGGACATAGAGAAAGGAAGTATGGGAAGACGGGAACACCCAGACTGACATGCCTAATGCAGCCAATCAGCAGCCAGCCAGCCCTGTGATGTCACAGACCTATAAATACATCCCAGCAGACGTGTGGTTATTTTCTTGCTTCTTTAATGTACTATATCAAAATACATTGGTTCAAATCATTTTTTCAGTTTTTCTTTTTTTCACAATGAGGTGTTTCCATTTGCTGTGCATAGTGCCTTCTCACGGCACTATTCACCTATTCTCGGCTGCCGTATTTATAGGGCTAAAGAAGAACCAGTCGGCACCCTACCACGATCCACGTTGCGTGGGAAGGAGCAGTCCCCAGAAGTCAATTGAAAATGATATCCCAGCAGACGTGTGGTTATTTTCTTGCTTCTTTAATGTACTATATCAAAATACATTGGTTCAAATCATTTTTTCAGTTTTTCTTTTTTTCACAATGAGGTGTTTCCATTTGCTGTGCATAGTGCCTTCTCACGGCACTATTCACCTATTCTCGGATGCCGTATTTATAGGGCTAAAGAAGAACCAGTCGGCACCCTACCACGATCCACGTTGCGTGGGAAGGAGCAGTCCCCAGAAGTCAATTGAAAATGATATCCCAGCAGACGTGTGGTTATTTTCTTGCTTCTTTAATGTACTATATCAAAATACATTGGTTCAAATCATTTTTTCAGTTTTTCTTTTTTTCACAATGAGGTGATTCCATTTGCTGTGCATAGTGCCGTCTCACGGCACTATTCACCTATTCTCGGATGCCGTATTTATAGGGCTAAAGAAGAACCAGTCGGCACCCTACCACGATCCACGTTGCGTGGGAAGGAGCAGTCCCCAGAAGTCAATTGAAAATGATATCCCAGCAGACGTGTGGTTATTTTCTTGCTTCTTTAATGTACTATATCAAAATACATTGGTTCAAATCATTTTTTCAGTTTTTCTTTTTTTCACAATGAGGTGTTTCCATTTGCTGTGCATAGTGCCTTCTCACGGCACTATTCACCTATTCTCGGATGCCGTATTTATTGGGCTAAAGAAGAACCAGTCGGCACCCTACCACGATCCACGTTGCGTGGAAGGAGCAGTCCCCAGAAGTCAATTGAAAATGATATCCCAGCAGACGTGTGGTTATTTTCTTGCTTCTTTAATGTACTATATCAAAATACATTGGTTCAAATCATTTTTCAGTTTTTCTTTTTTTCACAATGAGGTGTTTCCATTTGCTGTGCATAGTGCCTTCTCACGGCACTATTCACCTATTCTCGGATGCCGTATTTATTGGGCTAAAGAAGAACCAGTCGGCACCCTACCACGATCCACGTTGCGTGGGAAGGAGCAGTCCCCAGAAGTCAATTGAAAATGATATCCCAGCAGACGTGTGGTTATTTTGTTGCTTCTTTAATGTACTATATCAAAATACATTGGTTCAAATCATTTTTTCAGTTTTTCTTTTTTTCACAATGAGGTGTTTCCATTTGCTGTGCATAGTGCCTTCTCACGGCACTATTCACCTATTCTCGGATGCCGTATTTATTGGGCTAAAGAAGAACCAGTTGGCACCCTACCATGATCCACATTGCGTGGGAAGGGGCAGTCCCCAGAAGTCAATTGAAAAAGATATCCCAGCAGACGTGTGGTTATTTTCGTGCTTCTTTAATGTACTATATCAAAATACATTGGTTCCCAGACGCGTTTCGGCACAAGGCCTTCATCAACAGGTCATGGGACATCAGTATGTACATGCTTTAAATAGACAAACAATTAACTGACGTCAGACACCAAGCAACGTCAGCAAACACCAACAACCAATCAGTATACAAGTGAACAGTGCACAATACCATTGTAGTTCTCAATTTGCAGAAAGTGTCTAAAATAAAACCGAAATCAAATTATTAGAACAGAATATCACTGAGTAACACTTTATAAACGTACTATTTCATTTTCACGGTTTAAACCTCACGGTTGTAGAGTATCAAATGTGTGTATCCAAAAGGCTTCTCTGTGTAGTAGAAGCCTTTTGATGTCACCGCCCCTCCTAGGTAACTTATCCTGTTTACACTTGTCAAAATAATAAGGAAGTGGCAATAATAGGTTTTTTGTTCTTATCGTAGACTTGTGTCGATAAGAACAAAAAAACCTATTATTGCCACTTCCTTATCATTTTGACACGTGTAAACATAATATAGCACAGTTGAAGGTTCAGGTCCTGGAACAGGTTAAGTTACCTCGGAGGGGCGGTGACATCAAAAGCCTTCTACTACGCAGAGAAGCCATTTGGATACACACATTGGATACTCTACAACCGCGCGGTTTAAACCATGAATATGAAATAGCACGTTTATAAAGTGTTACTCAGTGATATTCTGTTCTAATAATTTGATTTTTGTTTTATTTTAGACACTTTTTGCAAATTGAGAACTACAATGGTAACGTGCACAGTTCACTTGTATACTGATTGGTTGTTGGTGTTTGCTGACGTTGCTCGGCGTCTGACGTCAGTTAATTGTTTGTCTATTTAAAACATGTACATACTGATGTCCCAGAACCTGTTGATGAAGGCCTTGTGCTGAAACGCGTCTTTGAACCAATGTATTTTGATATAGTGCATTAAGGAAGCAAGAAAATAACCACACGTCTGCTGGGATATCTTTTTCAATTGACTTCTGGGGACTGCTCCTTCCCGCGCAACGTGGATCGTGGTAGGGTGCCGACTGGTTCTTCTTTAGCCCTATAAATACGGCAGCCGTGAATAGGTGAATAGTGCCGTGAGAAGGCACTATGCACAGCCAATGGAAACACCTCATTGTGAAAAAAAGAAAAACTGAAAAATTATTTATAACTGCAGGGAAAGCATAGGGAGGAATCATTTAACAGCATCTTAGTGCAGGGAGAGATGTCAGAAGGCGCTAGAGACAGTGCTAGAAAAGCGATTTACAAGTGCAGGGAAAGATTATACAGCTCTGCTAATCCAGTAATGTGTTCTTGGGGTGCAAGTGCTATGTTAAAAAGCATTTAGTGGCTTATATCTGTTGAAAAAGAAAAAAAGAAAAATATATACGCAGTTCACTTCTGCAACTATATGTGGTGAAAGCATTTAGTGGCATATTTCATTACAAAAAGAAAAATATATTCTCAGTACACTTCTGCAGCTTTATGAGGTGAAAGCATATAGTGACATGTTTCAGTACAAAAAGAAAAATATATACACAGTTCACTTCTGCAGCTATTTGTTTTTGATAGCGTTTAGTTGCGTATTTCATTACAAAAAGAAAAATGTATTCTTAGTTCACTTCTGCAGCTATATGTGGTGAAAGTATTTAGTGGCGTATTTCATAACAAAAAGAAAGATATATATGCAGTTCACTTCTGCAGTTATATGTGGTGAAAGTGTTTAGTGACGTATTTCAGTACTAAAAGAAAAATATATAAGCAGATCCCTGTTGCAGTTATTTGAGGTAAAATCATTTAGTGGCGTATTTAATTGCAAAAAGAAAAATATATTCTCAGTTCACTTCTGCAGATTTATGTGGTGAAAGCGTTTAGTGGCGTATTTCAGTAGAAAAAGATAACTATATACACAGTATACTTCTGCAGCTATATCTGTTGAAAGCGTTTAGTGGCCTATTTCAGTACAAAAATAAAAATATACTCTCAGTTCCCTTCTGCAGTTATATGTATTGAAAGCATTTAATGGCCTATTTCAGTACAAAAAGAAAAATATATATGCACTTCACTGTTGCAGTTTTTTGTGGTGAAAGCGTTTAGTGGCGTATTTCAGTTCAAAAAGAAAAATATATTCTCAGTTCACTTCTGCAGTTATATATGGTGAAAGCGATTAGTGGCGTATTTCAGTACAAAAAGAAAAATATATACGCAGTTAACTTCTGCAGTGATATGTGTTAAAAGTGTTTAGTGGCCTATTTCAGTACGAAAATAATATATATACGCACTTCACTGTTGCAGTAATTTGTGGTGAAAGCGTTTGATGGTCATTTAGTTGAAAAGCCTGTTGTGCAAAAGTAGAACAAAATTTGGGCCTAATTGCCATTCTGCAGTGCAGTGATATATCGTATTACTGGCGAAATAAAAATATATTTGCGTCCAGCGTTGCAGATATCTGTTGAAAGGCCTGTTGTGTAAAAGTAGTACAAAATGTGGGTCTAATTGAAGTTCTGCGGTGCTGTGATGTATTGTGAAGGCCTGTTTTCAGTGTATTACTGTTGAAATAAAAATATATTTGACGTCCAGCGTTGCATATATCTGTTGAAAAGCCTTTTGTGTAAAAGTGGGAAAAAATTAGGGCCTAATTGCTGCTCAGCTGTGCAGTGATATATTCGGAAGCCTGGTTTGCCGTGTATTAGTGGAAGAAAAAAAAATTATATTCGCCGTTCATTGTTGCATTTACCTGTTGATAGGCCTTGTGTAGTGTAAAAGTTACAAACATTTAGGCCTGTATGCCGTTGAGCGGTGCAGTTATATGTGGTAAAGGCCTTTTTGGTGTAAAATTTTTTCTGCGAAGCGGGTTTTTTGGGGAAAATTTCATGGGTGCCTGTACACCTCCTTTTGCTGTATGGACCGAATTACGTAGTGGTAAAATCTTTCCTGTGAAACGGGCTTTTTTTCGTCAAATTCATGGGTGACTGTACACCTCCTTTTGTGCAATGGACCAGATTAATAAGTGGTAAAATTCTTAAGGTGACACAGGTTTTTTTTGGGGGGGGGAAATGTATGGGTGATTTTACACCTCCTTTTGCGGTATGGGCCGAATTACGTAGTGGTGAAATTTGTTATATGAAATTGGATTTTTTTCATCACATTTATGGGTGATTGTACATCTCCTTGTACGGTATGGGCCGAATTACATAGTGGTGAAATTTGTTATATGAAACAGGCTTTTTTTCATCACATTTATGGGTTATTGTACACCTCCTTTTGTGGTATAGACCAAATTACTTAGTGGTGAAATTCTTTATGTGACACAGACATGATGAACTTTGTGACTCTTCTGGGCTCCAACGATTTTGATGCTTTGTCTTCTTATTGTCTGTAGGTACAAGAGGCCTGTTCATGCCAGGCAGGTTCCCACAGAAGTATTTGGCTCGATGAGCAGCCGATACCACGCTCGCAGCAATCTTGACAGGATTTGTCTCCATTTGGAGAGAAATAGTTTTTTGGAATGCTTTCTCAATCTCAACCATGTCGTCGAATAGGCAGACGACTGGCCGATTCTCTCCTGTCTTAGGCAACACTTAATTTTTTTTATTACATTTATTAAAATTTTATATAAAATTGAACCAAAACTTGATTAAAATTATAAGAAAGTAAACCTAAATTCGCCAATATATTATCCAAATCTTCGAGAGAAATTCCCGGACAATCAATTCGCTAAGCCTTTTGTGCCAGAGAACGTGTATTATTAAATCGTGTTTTAAGCAACACTTTATAAAGTTGAGAAATTTGAACCTTCTGTTTAGTCCCATATTCCCTATAAATGATAAATGAAAAGAAGAAGCAGCCGCTTTGTGACCTCCTTATGCTGCTGCCACCTCCGTAATCTTTCGTCGTTGTGACACTCTGTGGCCTCTTCATACTGCTGCCAACTCCAGATTCTGTCATTGTGCCACTCGGTGGTCTTCTCCTGATGCTGCCAACTCCAGACTCTGTCATTGTGCCACTCGGTGGCCTTCTCCTGATGCTGCCAACTCCAGACTGTGTCATTGTGCCACTTGGTGGCCTCCTCATACTGCTGCCACCTCCACACTCTGTCATTGTGCCCCTCGGTGGCATTCTCATATTGCTGCCAACTCCAGACCCTGTCATTGTGCCACTTGGTGGCCTCCTCATACTGCTGCGACCACTGCAGACTCTGTTATTGTGCCACTCGGTGGCTCCTCATACTGCTGCTACCTCCACACTCTGTCATTGTGCCACTTGGTGGCCTCCTTATACTGCTGCCAACTTCAGACTCTTCATTGTGCCACTCGGTGGCCTCCTTATACTGCTGGCACCTGCACACTCTGTCATAGGTCCACTCTGTGGACTTCTCATGCTGTTCCCAGCCTCCCCACTTCATGACTGGTCTACTATTTTGGCTTTTGGCCTGGCTGACATCATCATTTATTTGACGTTTCTTCTGATCGGTCAGAAGGAAGGAAAAATTAGCCACGTAATGGATCCTGTCTGTGTAGCAGCTGTATGGCCTGTTTGGTTCCCTCAGAATTGGCTTATGATTTGGGAGCCAAAATAAGGAGTGGTACAAAACACAGAAGACATGCAAATATTCCATTCACGTTTCAGCTCTGTTTTAGATCCACTCTTGTTTTTTTGGCATAAGCAATATTGATGGATTATTGACCAAATACTGACCGAGGGAAGGCGGATGCTCCACAGACAGGATCCGGTTTTTGTGGGTTATTGTTGTGACGGATCAGAGGAAGGGCAAAATAATCAGTACTTCAGTTATTTGGTCAGTTTTGGCCCCGTGACTGCTCAAATAAGGGAACTATGCAGTGATTCTAAGAGCGACCCCTGTCATCTGCATGTCATACTGATTTGCAGTATTATTTCACTACCACAGCAGACTCCCTATGCGTGTTACTGCAAGGCACAGTGTTCTACACCCCTATAAAGGCTTTCTTCAGCCCGCAAATAGCCGTTTTTAACCTCTTAAGGACGAAGGGCGTACATGTACGCCCTTCGTCCGCACTTTAAAGATGGCGCCCGCTCCCGCACGGAGCGGGCGCCCGAGCTGCGGGTAAAAGCTTGATTCATCAAGCTGACACCCGCAGCTCATGTCCGCGACCGGCAGCGATGCCGATCGCGGACATTTAACCCCTCAGATGCCGTGGTCAATCCTGACCACGGCATCTGATCAGCGCAAAACCGAAAGTTTCACTTTCGGTTTTGCTCGGCTCCCTGATGGCCACAAGGGGTAGCCGGAGCATGCATGTAGTACCCTAGGTTTCTGTGAATGAAACCTAGGGTACTACACAGTATTCCTATGGAGCCTATGACTGTAATAGGCTCCATAGGAAATATGCGATTTTCTCATATATTCCAATGCTATTGCATTGGAATATATGAGAATAACAATCTGATGATTGCATCTTATAGTTCCCTATAGGAACTATAAGAAAGTAGTTAAAAAAAAAAAAAAAGTTTAAAAAATAAAAATTAAATAAAAAAATATAAAAATTCAAATCACCCCCTTTCCCCAAAATGAAAATAAAATAAATAAAAAAATAAAAAATTACACATAATGGGTGTCGCAATGTGCGAAAACGCCCATACTATAATAATATTAAAAAATATTCACCATACGGTAAACATAAAAACGGAAGAAAGCGTCCAAATGGCTAATTCGCCATTTTTGGGCGCTTCATTTCCTAAAAAAATGAATAAAAAGTGATCAAAACATCATACGCACCCCATAATGGTATCAATTAAAAGTTCAGATTGCCTCGCAAAAAATGAGCCCCTACACTGCTCCATACGCATAATTACAAAAAAGTTATAGGGGTCAAAACATGGCGACAAAAAAATAAAATAAAAAAATTCCCACTTTTAATTTTTTTCACTATCAAAACGCAATAAAAACTATACATATTAGGTATTGCCGGATTCGTACTGACCTGAAGAATAAAATTAACCAGTCAGTTTTATCGCAAATCGAACGTTGTAATTTAAAAACCCGTAAAACTGTGGTGAAATTGCTTTTTTTTTGCAATTTCACCCCATTTGGAATTTTTTTCCCGTTTCCCACTACATCACATGCAAAAATAAATGGTAGCGTTAAAAAGTACAACTTGTCCCGCAAAAAATAAGCCGTCATATGGCTATGTGAGCGGAAATATAAAAATGTTATGGCTTTTGGAAGGCAGGGAGCGCAAAACAAAAACGCAAAAATCCCAAAACCCCCGGTCCTTAAGGGGTTAAACGTATTTCTCCGCAATTAAATTCGGATCAAAGCAAATCTATTTGAAAAAATTTTGAGAAATTTGCTCATCTCTAGTGATGAGTATTGCTTTTTTTTTTACAGTTAAGAAAAAAAATGGTATACTCATAAACATGGCAAAATAATGATAAGGGAGAATTTAAGCATAGAAACAGTCAGCTCCAGGGGAATGCAATTTGCTTTAAAATTTGTGTATGACACAACGAACTTTCCTTTTCTCACCAAAAATCCTGATTCTGATCAACAAATTTTACACTTTAATTATTTTGCCCATATTTTTCCCATTTTTCCCATATACATATGTGGGCTTATTTTTTGTGGGAAAAGTTCTACTTTCTAATGCCACCATTTAATATGGCATACAATGTAGTGGGAAGCGGGGAAAAAAATCGAATTGTGGTGGAATTGAAAAAAAACGCAATTCCTCCACCGTTTTACAGGTTTTGTTCCTAAGCATTCCCTTTGCAGCAAAACTGACCTGTGTCTTTCATTCTCTGGGTCAGTATGATTACAACTATACCACATATGTATTGTTTTTTTTTATGTCTAAATAGTGTAAAAATAAATTAAAACTTAGAATATTTTTTTTATTTTACATCATCATATTCTGCCCCCCATAACTTTTTGTATAGTTATATCTACGGAGCTGTGTGTGGGCTAATTTTTTTGTGGGATGATCTGTAGTTTTTATTGATACCATTTGGAGTGTGTGTGACATTTTGATCACATTTTATTACATTTTTTTGGGCTGTGTTGGACAAATATTTTTATATATTTGAATGCAGTGATGCCCATGATGTTTATATTTTTTGTTATTTATGTACTTAGTTTTTTTATTCTACAGAAAGGTGGGTGATAGAAATCTAATTTTTTATTTTTTTTAATATATTTTTTTCCTACTTTTTATGGTATTGTAGCTCAAGTTTGAGGCTACAAAACTCTTTTTTTATATACTTTGAACCATCATGGTTTTTATAGATGCATGATGAGAAGAGAATTGCTAATTTATTATGTTGACCTGCCACCTCTTCAGATAGATCCAGTTTATTGTATTCAATTACCAGTATGTAAAGCCTTTAATGACTGCAATCGGCATTATTGATGGTAGTGGTCATTAGCTGCGGGTCTCTGCTGTTCAAAACAGCAGAAACACCTGCTAGCCATGGCGCCAGCTGCATGTGAGAATGGGTGCCATGTTTACCCATCGCTACGGTGCTGGTAGCAAAAGGGTTAAAAAAATACCTTTCTTTTGTCTGTATGATGAACAGCTGCAGAGAAATCAGCGTTTTTATTATTCGGCAAAGGGGTTTTCAGAGATTTTCATGCACAAACAAGGCCAATACCAAACACAGCCGCTATGCATTGTATGGCGCTGGGTTTAGTAAGCACAAAGAAGGCCACGGTTCTCACAGGAGGGTAATGGACCCCGACTAATCAGATACTCATGACCTATCTAGAGGATAGTTGATCAGTTTAAAAATAGGATTGCTGGGTGCGCAGATTTGTTTTCTGGCCACTCATTCTGTAATTGATGGCTGACGATGGAGTGGAGGAGGAGAAGGAGTCTAAGCCAAAGAAGCGGAAGGGGATGATGACGATGTGAAAGACACCATACTGCCCGTGAATGCAGCCCGGCTGCTGCAAGAAGGGTTTCTTTACATGTAGCAGGCACAATTATGAGGGATGGGAATTGCGCCGCCCCACATAATTGAATCCCTCAGGTGCCATGTTCATCTCTGATCATGGCATCCGAGATTAAAAATGTGGGCTTTCAGGGATTAATCAGTTAAAAAATGTAAAAAAGATGCTCAAAATCTTGCTCGGTGACACATCAACGCGCTTTTCATGTGCAAATGGTTAAGGTTAGTATATATTTGTTTTTAATACCATTTCAGAGAAAATCAATTCATTACCACGAAGAGCAAGGAAATTCAGCTTCGCAACTAATTGAAATTTTCCTGAAATTCAGATCGAAGTCCACTTCGAATACTTTGATTCGCTCATCTAACTGTATGTGTGTGTAAGTAATAAACTGATCTAGCCCTAATATTTAATTCTCAATCACTGACAAAAACTACGTTTTTTAAAACTAAAGCAAAAATGTAATTAAATGTGTGAGATGACCTGAAACAGTTCTCACTAGTATGCTATATGCTATTCTAAATTGATGGTAAAACACATGTTGTACAGTAGTTGCTTATAAAAAAAAAAAAAAAACTGATCCATCACACATTGACTTTCAATGTATTTAGCGACAAATGCATTTTTTTCCATTTTGATTTCACACAACCGCATCCTAACGGAATAGATGCATCCTGATGTGCAAAATCAAAACTGATCCGTTTAATTCCAGTACTGAGATACTTTGCCGGATTTCAATACCGGAATTAACAATACCAGTGTGAAAGTAGCCTAAGGGCTCATGCACACTGACGTTTTCTTTTTCCGTTTACATTCCGTTTTTTGCATTCCGTATACAGAACCATTTATTTCAATGGATCTGCAAAAAAAATGGAAGGTATGCCTTCCGTTTCAATATTTCCATTTTTACATTCCGTTCAAAGCTAGAACAAGTCCTATCAGGGGCCAGCTGTTCCGTTTTGCAAAAAACAGAATGCACACGGATGTCATCCGTATCTCTTGCGGATCCATTTTATGCGGACTGTAAAATACTAAAAAAAACATACGTTCGTGTGCAAGAGGCTTAACTGCAGTTTTAATGGATTCATCTGAAATGATGCAGAAAATATTCAGGTTCATCTGCCGTCTGTAAAATATTAAAGTTCGGATCAAATCTGGTTTGGTCCAAACTGGTTCGCTCATCCTTACTTGGAAGGTGGAAGGTCAACAATTTGAAGATAATTGAATCCATTAATAAAGCATGATTATGAATCCACTATTTTCCATATATTTTTTTTTTAAATCTAATTAGCACATATCTTTTTGCATGAAAATTAGGGAACATTTTAAGTATATATTTTAATTATATACTTTATTGTATGATGTTATTTTGCTGGTATTAAAAATGTCTTTATATATAAAAAGTTTGGTATATTCTGCCTATCCCTAGAGGGGTGATTATATTTTGGTAATTATGTGACACTGGCCTAAACTAGGCCTTACATCAGTTCAGCAAAAGTGTCCATTGACTTCAGATAATGAGGAGCTTCAAGTTCTCTTTTGGAGCCTACTGTAAAATATAAAAAGAGAGCCATAACATTTATCAAAGGCAATATCTTAAACAGGACAACTCCATAATATAACATGCAGAATGTAATCATAAATAGGAAGCGCAAAACTTTTGTAAGATGTATACTAGCATTTAGTTCTTCAATCCAATTACTTCTTACATACTCAAAACACATTTGATCCATTTCTGATGATCACATTTATATGGCACTGTTTGGAGACAAAGTAACAACATCTTAGATCTACAATCACCCTGACCTATTTGTACTTGTTTCCAAATGCTTATGTCTTCAGTTTTTTTGAAAGACTGGATCAGCTTATTCTCTTGATTGTCTGCAGCCTCTGTCTAAGATTCTATAACACTATTTACACCACTCTAAATATTTAATGCTATGGCATAATGGTAGTGTTAAGTGAAGCTGGGGGAAAATAGTTTAAAGGATAGAGGTATACATAGATAAAATAGCTGGTACCTAAGACTGGGCATGTGATTCACACTACGTACACCACATCAGCAGGTGATAGGTGTTAAAATATAAGATAGATAATTTACAGATAAATGAACAGTTGAGATCCATTTCATGAAATTTGAGAGGGATAGTACAGAAATGCTTGTTTCTCAACAATATATACATCATGGCCGTAAATGTTGGCACCCCTGAAATTTTTCAAGAAAATGAAGTATTTCTCACAGAAAAGTATTGCAGTGACACATGTTTTGCTATTCACATGTTTATTCCCTTTGTGTGTATTGGAACAAAACCAAAAAAGGAGAGAAAAAAAGCAATTTGGACATAAAGTCACACCAAACTCCAGAAATGGGCTGGACAAAATTATTGGCACCTTTAACTTAATATTTGGTTGCACACCCTTTGGAAAAAAAATAACTGATGTCAGTCGCGTCCTATAACCATCAATAAGCTTCTTACACCTCTCACCCGGAATTTTGGAGCACTCTTCCTTTGCAAACTGCTCCAGGTCTCTATTATTGGAAGGGCGCCTTTTCCCAACAACAATTTTAAGATCTCTCCACAGGTGTTCAATTGGATTTAGATCTGGACTCATTGCTGGGTACCAGAACTCTCCAGCATTTTGTTGCCATCCATTTCTGGGTGCTTTTTGACGTATGTTTGGGGTCATTGTTCTGCTGGAAGACCCAAGATCTCGGACGAACACCCAGCTCTCTGACACTGGGCTCTACAGTAGTGTTGAGTGAACACTTCGAGAATAGTTCGGGTTCGTACCAAATTTTGGGGTGTTCGGGACACGGACCCGAACCCGAACATTTTCAAAAAAGTTCGGGTTCAGGTTCATTGTTCGGCGATTTCTTCCCGCTTTCTGAAGGGCTGCACAGCAGCCAATCAGCTAGCATTTTACTTCTTGCCCTAAGAGCCCATCACAGCCATGCCTACTAATGGCATGGCTGTGATTGGCCAAGTGCAGCATGTGATACAGCCTCTATTTAAGCTGGAGTCACGTAGCGCCGCACTTCACACTGCTCTGATTAGTGTAGGGAGAGGACGCAGCTGCTGTGAGGGTGAGATTAGGCAGGGAAAAGTCAGCAAAAGCACCTAATGAAGTGATCGATCTACAGCTGTGAATCATTCAACTTCTGCTAGTTACTTGCTCACTGGATTTTAGGCTGCACAGAGCGTTTTTCTGTCACTTATTTTCTAGGTTGATCGGCGGCCATTTTGTGACTTGTGGTGCACCAGAACAAGCTGCCACCAAGTCCATCAATACTAGTTTTTTTTTTTGCTATATCCTACATCAGGGGCTTGGCTGTGCTAATTGTCACCCCTAGAAACTCAGGATAGCAATTTCTATATTTTATTAAGGGGTAAAATACAATTGCCAAAATACCAATCCCCTAAATCTGGTGTTCCAGTTTTGGCTAGCCAAGTATAATACTGTCTGCTGTCTGGCAAAGGATAGATTATTTTATGTGGTGAAATTGAATTGTCAAAATAGCAATCCCCTAAATCTGGTGTCCCAGCACTGGGTGGCAAACTATAATAGTGTCCGCCAAAACATATATTTTGTTCTGGGGTGAAATTCAATTGCCAAAATAGCAATACCATAAATCAGTGCTTTCAGCTGTGGCTGGCCAAGTTTTATAGTGTCTTGCAAATTATATATTTTGTTCTGGGGTGAAATTCAATTGCCAAAATAGCAATACCCTGAATCTGGTGTTCCAGTTGTTGCAGGCCTAGTTTAAATCTGTCCGTAACAGGGTATATTTTGTTCTGGGGTGAAATTCAATTGCCAAAATAGCAATACCCTGAATCTGGTGTTCCATCTGTTTCAGGCCTAGTTTAAATCTGTCCGTAACAGGGTATATTTTGTTCTGGGGTGAAATTCAATTGCCAAAATAGCAATACCATAAATCAGTGGTTTCAGCTGTGGCTGGCCAAGTTTCGTAGTGTCCTGCAAATTCTATATTTTGTTCTGGGGTGAAATTCAATTGCCAAAATAGAAATCCCCTAAATCTGGTGGCAAACTATAATAGTGTCCGCCAAAACATATATTTTGTTCTGGGGTGAAATTAAATTGCCAAAATAGCAATACCATAAATCTGGTGTCACAGCTGTGGCTGGCAAACTATAATAGTGTCCGCAAAAACATATATTTTGTTCTGGGGTGAAATTCAATTGCCAAAATAGCAATACCATAAATCAGTGGTTTCAGCTGAGGCTGGCCAAGTTTCATAGTGTCCTGCAAATTATATAGTTTGTTCTGGGGTGCAAGTTCTGGGGTGCAAGTTTCGTAGTGTCCTGCAAATTCTATATTTTGTTCTGGGGTGAAATTCAATTGCCAAAATAGAAATCCCCTAAATCTGCTGGCAAACTATAATAGTGTCCGCCAAAACAGTATATTTCAGTTCTGGGGCTGACCAAGTTAAATTGTCCTACAAATAGCATATACCATAAATCTGGTGTCACAGTTCTGGGGCTGCAAACTATAATAGTGTCCGCAAAAACTATATATTTTGTTCTGGGGTGAAATTCAATTGCCAAAATAGCAATACCATAAATCAGCTGGTTTCAGACTAGAGTGCTGGCCAAGATATATCATAGTGTCCTGCAAATTATATAGTTTGTCTCAAAATAGCAATACCATAAATCTGGTGTCACAGCTGTGGCTGGCAAACTATAATAGTGTCCGCAAAAACATATATTTTGTTCTGGGGTGAAATTCAATTGCCAAAATAGCAATACCATAAATCAGTGGTTTCAGCTGAGGCTGGCCAAGTTTCATAGTGTCCTGCAAATTATATAGTTTGTTCTGGGGTGCAATTCAATTGCCAAAATAGCAATACCCTAAATCTGGTGTCCCAGCACTGGCTGGCAAACTATAATAGTGTACGCCAAAACATATATTTTGTTCTGGGGTGAAATTCAATTGCCAAAATAGCAATACCATAAATCAGTGGTTTCAGCTGTGGCTGGCCAAGTTTCATAGTGTCCTGCAAAGGATATACTTTGTTCTGTGGTGAAATTCAATTGCCAAAATAGCAATCCCCTAAATCTGGTGTCCCAGCACTGGCTGGCAAACTATAATAGTGTACGCCAAAACATATATTTTGTTCTGGGGTGAAATTCAATTGCCAAAATAGCAATACCATAAATCAGTGGTTTCAGCTGTGGCTGGCCAAGTTTCATAGTGTCCTGCAAAGGATATATTTTGTTCTGGGGTGAAATTCAATTGCCAAAATAGCAATACCATAAATCTGGTGTCACAGCTGTGGATGGCAAAGTATAATAGTGTCTGCCAAAACATATATTTTGTACTGGGGTGAAATTCAATTGCCAAAATAGTAATACCATAAATCAGTGGTTTCAGCTGTGGCTGGCCAAGTTTCATAGTGTCCTGCAAAGGATATATTTTGTTCTGGGGTCAAATTCAATTGCCAAAATAGCAATACCATAAATCAGTGGTTTCAGCTCTGGCTGGCCAAATTTCATAGTGTCCTACAAAGGATATATTTTGTTCTGGGGTGAAATTCAATTGCCAAAATAGCAATACCATAAAACAGAGGATTCAGCTGTGGCTGGCCAAGTTTCTTAGTGTCCTGCAAATTATATATTTTGTTCTGGGGTCAAATTCAATTGACAAAATTGCAATCCCCAAAATCTGGTGTCCCAGCACTGGCTGGCAAACTATAATAGTGTCCGCCAAAACATATATTTTGTTCTGGGGTGAAATTCAATTGCCAAAATAGCAATACCCTGAATCTGGTGTCCCAGCACTGGCTGGCAAAGTATAATAGTGTCCGCCAAAACATATATTTTGTTCTGGGGTAAAATTCACTTGCCAATATAGCAATACCCTGAATCTGGTGTTCCAGATGTTGCAGGCAAAGTGTTAATCTGTCTGTAAAAGGGTATATTACACTCAAGGTGTATATACAAGTGCTGAGAGGGTCATCGTCAATAACTTCACACGCTACCGTGCATCTCCCATTGTATTACTGTCCGTTAAAGGGTATATTACACAAAGTGTTAAAATACAATTGCTGAAGGCATAATCCTACATATTTTTTCTCACGCTACTGTGCATCTCCAAGTGTAAATCTGTCCATAAAAGGATACCTTTCATTCAGGGCCTAAATACTAGCCCTAAGAGAGATATTCCACTAAATCAGTGGTTACTGCTGTGCCTGGATTAGTGTAATATGCTACATAAATAAATAGGCAGATAATGTTAGGTGCCTGTAAAAAAAGGCCTAAATTTGAAATAAATACATTGGGCCAAATATTTTTTTTCTTATTGTGGTGCTTGGTGAACGGTAACAATGAGGAAATCATCTAGTACGGGATGCGGACGAGGTCGTGGTGGTGTTAGTGGACCCTCTGGTGCTGGGAGAGGACGTGGCCATTCTGCCACAGCCACACGTCCTAGTGAACCAACCACCTCAGGTTCGAGTACCCTCCAGAATTTACAGCGATATTTGGTGGGGCCCAATGCCGTTCTAAGGATGGTAAGGCCTGAGCAGGTACAGGCGCTAGTTAATTGGGTGGCCGACAGTGGATCCAGAACGTTCACATTATCTTCCACCCAGTCTTCTGCAGAAAGTGCACAGGTGGTGCCTGAAAACCAAGCCCATCAGTCTGTCACATCACCCCCATGCATATCAGGGAAACTGTCTGAGCCTCAAGTTATGCAGCACTCTCTTGTGCTGTTTGAAGACTCTGCTGGCAGGGTTTCCCAAGGGAATCCACCTAGCCCTTCCCCAGTGGTGGAAGACATAGAATGCACTGATGCACAACCACTGATGTTTCCTGATGATGAGGACATGGGAATACCACCTCATCGGAGTCCGCACGTTTCTGATGATGACTAAACACAGGTGCCAACTGATGCATCTTTCTGCAGTTTGCAGACCGAACAGGAGGTCAGGGAGGAAGACTGTGTGGAAGACGATGCAGGGGACGATGAGGTACTAGACCCCACATGGAATGAAGGTCGTGCCACTGACTTTCATAGTTCAGAGGAAGAGGCAGTGGTGGGACCGAGCCAACAGCGTAGCAAAAGAGGGAGCAGGGGGCAAAAGCAGACCAGCCGCTGCCAAGAGAGTTCGCCTGCTACTGGCCACTAGTGATGTCGCGAACATAAAATTTTCAGTTCGCGAACAGCGAACGCGAACTTACGCAAATGTTCGCGAACTGGCGAACCGGGCGAACCGCCATAGACTTCAATTGACAGGCGAATTTTAAAACCCACAGGGACTCTTTCTGGCCACAATAGTGATGAGAAAGTTGTTTCAAGGGGTCTAACACCTGGACTGTGGCATGCCAGAGGGGGATCTATGGCAAAACTCCCATGGAAAATTACGTAGTGGACGCAGAGTCGGGTTTTAATCCATAAAGGGCATAAATCAACTAACATTCCTAAATTGTTTGGAATAACGTGCTTTAAAACATCCAGTGTGTGTATACGATCAGGTATGATGTTGTATCGATCAGGTAGTGTAAGGGTTACGCCCGCTTCACAGACATTGACAGACCAAACTCCTCTTTAATGCACCGCAAACAGTTCATTTGCACAACTGCAAACTCCCCATTTGCACAAGGTTGGATACCAAGCTAGCCACGTCCCGGTGATGTCATTGAAGGTTTCTTCCTCCACCCAGCCACGTACAACACCAAGGGTCCCCGAAAGGTCAATTGAATTGATTTTTCGAACGGGAGATGGTTAAAAAACGCTGGCTCCCTCCCCTTTGTTTTAATCCACGGTGACTGCGTCTGCGCCGTGCAATTTACTGTCACACCCGATATGAGTGGTATTTTCTGTAGTACTATTCTCATCAGTTTAATCCTCTAACGCCCCCAATCTGGGGCCATTTATTGAATAGATTTTTCGAACGGGAGATGGTTAAAAACGCTGGCTCCCTCCACTCTGTTTTAAACCACGGTGACTGCGTCTGCGCCGTGCAATTTACTGTCACACCCGATATGAGTGGTATTTTCTGTAGTACTATTCTCATCAGTTTAATCCCTCTAACGTCCCTACTCCCAATCTGGGGGCCATTTATTAAATAGATTTTTCGAACGGGAGATGGTTAAAAAACGCTGGCTCCTCCACTCTGTTTTAATCCACGGTGACTGCATCTGCGCCGTGCAATTTACTGTCACACCCGATATGAGTGGTATTTTCTGTAGTACTATTCTCATCAGTTTAATCCCTCTAACGTCCCCGACTCCCCAATCTGGGGGCCATTTATTAAATAGATTTTTCGAACGGGAGATGGTTAAAAAACGCTGGCTCCCTCCACTCTGTTTTAATCCACGGTGACTGCGTCTGCGCCGTGCAATTTACTGTCACACCCGATATGAGTGGTATTTTCTGTAGTACTATTCTCATCAGTTTAATCCCTCTAACGTCCCCAATCTGGGGGCCATTTATTAAATAGATTTTTCGAACGGGAGATGGTTAAAAAACGCTGGCTCCCTCCACTCTGTTTTAAACCACGGTGACTGCGTCTGCGCCGTGCAATTTACTGTCACACCCGATAAAAGTGGTATTTTCTGTAGTACTATTCTCATCAGTTTAATCCCTCTAACGTCCCCAATCTGAGGGCCATTTATTGAATAGATTTTTCGAACGGGAGATGGTTAAAAAACGCTGGCTCCCTCCACTCTGTTTTAAACCACGGTGACTGCGTCTGCGCCGTGCAATTTACTGTCACACCCGATATGAGTGGTATTTTCTGTTGTACTATTCTCATCAGTTTAATCCCTCTAATGTCCCCGACTCCCCAATCTGGGGGCCATTTATTAAATAGATTTTTCGAACGGGGAGATGGTTAAAAAAACGCTGGCTCCC
This sequence comes from Bufotes viridis, assembly GCA_033119425.1. NCBI lineage: Eukaryota > Metazoa > Chordata > Amphibia > Anura > Bufonidae > Bufotes > Bufotes viridis. The sequence goes on along the minus strand of CM065594.1, from coordinate 178,573,595 downwards.
TCCACTCTGTTTTAATCCACGGTGACTGCATCTGCGCCGTGCAATTTACTGTCACACCCGATATGAGTGGTATTTTCTGTAGTACTATTCTCATCAGTTTAATCCCTCTAACGTCCCCGACTCCCCAATCTGGGGGCCATTTATTAAATAGATTTTTCGAACGGGAGATGGTTAAAAAACGCTGGCTCCCTCCACTCTGTTTTAATCCACGGTGACTGCGTCTGCGCCGTGCAATTTACTGTCACACCCGATATGAGTGGTATTTTCTGTAGTACTATTCTCATCAGTTTAATCCCTCTAACGTCCCCAATCTGGGGGCCATTTATTAAATAGATTTTTCGAACGGGAGATGGTTAAAAAACGCTGGCTCCCTCCACTCTGTTTTAAACCACGGTGACTGCGTCTGCGCCGTGCAATTTACTGTCACACCCGATATGAGTGGTATTTTCTGTAGTACTATTCTCATCAGTTTAATCCCTCTAACGTCCCCAATCTGGGGGCCATTTATTGAATAGATTTTTCGAACGGGAGATGGTTAAAAACGCTGGCTCCCTCCACTCTGTTTTAAACCACGGTGACTGCGTCTGCGCCGTGCAATTTACTGTCACACCCGATATGAGTGGTATTTTCTGTTGTACTATTCTCATCAGTTTAATCCCTCTAATGTCCCCGACTCCCCAATCTGGGGGCCATTTATTAAATAGATTTTTCGAACGGGGAGATGGTTAAAAAAACGCTGGCTCCCTCCACTCTGTTTTAATCCACGGTGACTGCGTCTGCGCCGTGCAATTTACTGTCACACCCGATATGAGTGGTATTTTCTGTAGTACTATTCTCATCAGTTTAATCCCTCTAACGTCCTCAATCTGGGGGCCATTTATTGAATAGATTTTTCGAACGGGGAGATGGTTAAAAAAACGCTGGCTCCCTCCACTCTGTTTTAATCCACGGTGACTGCGTCTGCGCCGTGCAATTTACTGTCACACCCGATATGAGTGGTATTTTCTGTAGTACTATTCTCATCAGTTTAATCCCTCTAACGTCCCCAATCTGGGGGCCATTTATTGAATAGATTTTTCGAACGGGGAGATGGTTAAAAACGCTGGCTCCCTCCACTCTGTTTTAAACCACGGTGACTGCGTCTGCGCCGTGCAATTTACTGTCACACCCGATATGAGTGGTATTTTCTGTAGTACTATTCTCATCAGTTTAATCCTCTAACGTCCCCAATCTGGGGGCCATTTATTGAATAGATTTTTCGAACGGGGAGATGGTTAAAAACGCTGGCTCCCTCCACTCTGTTTTAAACCACGGTGACTGCGTCTGCGCCGTGCAATTTACTGTCACACCCGATATGAGTGGTATTTTCTGTAGTACTATTCTCATCAGTTTAATCCCTGTTACGTCCCATATCAGGGATTGCCTTTTGTGAAAAAAATTTCGTCCGGGTACCTTCCACTGTGGTATCCCAATAGCGACAAATTTTTTGAAGGCCTCAGACTCTACCAGCTGGTATGGTAAAAGCTGGCGGGCTAAGAGTTCCGTCAAGCCAGCTGTCAGTCGCCAGGCAAGGGGTGACTTTGTGACATTGGCTTCTTATGCTCAAACATGTCCTTGACAGACACCTGACTGTGGGCAGATGAGCAGGAACTGCTGAAGGTGAGAGATGGAGTGGCGGGTGGTTGAGAGGGGGCAGGGAGGACAGCAGTGGTTGATGTGGCTGAAGATGCTGGACCAGGAGGAGCATGGTGGCTTTGAGTTTGTGTGCTGCTTGTACTCATGTGTTGATCCCATAGGCGTTTGTGATGTGAGATCATGTGCCTTCGCAAAGCAGTTGTACCAAGGTGGGTGTTGGACTTCCCACGACTCAGTTTCTTTTGGCACAGGTTGCAAATGGCATTGCTTTTATCAGAGGCAGACACACAAAAAAATGCCACACTGCTGAGCTTTGCAATGACGGCATTCTAGTGGTGGCAGCAGCATGCGTTGACTGGCGTGCTGTCTGGCTGACCCCAGGTGCCGATACATGCTGTCTGACTGTGCCACTAACTCCTTGCGACGACCTCCCCTGCTTCCAACTCGTCTCCTCATTCTCTCTGTCTCCCCTTCAGAACTTTCCCCTCTTCTTCTCTTCGAGCAGGCACCCACGTGGCATCCGTGGACACATCGTCATCATCAACCGCTTCACTTGTATCTGACACCTCAGCAAAGGAAGCAGCAGCGGGTACAACATCATCATCATCATCATCACTGTACGTCCATGTGTGTAATCCTGCCTGACTGAGACATATCCCGTAATCTACATCATCTGGCAATAATGGTTGCGCATCACTAATTGCATCCAACTGATGTGTAAATAACTCCTCTGACGGATCAAGTGAAGCGGCTGTGGTGGCTGTGGTGGTAGTGGTGGTGGTGGCGACGGGGCGGGTGCGTGGTAACTTGAGAGCAGGTGACCGAAGCTGAGCTGGAGGAGGATGGTGCGTCAAGGTTCTTAGCGGAAGCTGTTGAAGATTGGGTGTCCTGTCTAAGCCAGTCAACTACGTCCTCTGAATTTTTCGGGTTCAGGGTACGTGGCCTCTGAAAACTGGGCATTATTCCAGGGACAGTGGAAATCACAGCACCACGACCACGACGGCCCCTGCGAGTCTGGCCTGCCTCTGCCTGTCATTTTTTTTTAGATAAGTGGTACTACGCGTGCTAGGTACTGTGCCACCCGGTATGAGTGGTTGGCACTGGCAGTGGGCACACTACAGTCAGTGGAAGCGGGCCTGACACACACTGGCAGCAGGCAAGCAACTGAATTTAGACTACTGTCTAAAAATTAAATGCCTTATTTATCGGCAAGCTACTGTGCCACCCGGTATCAGTGGTTGGCACTGGCAGTGGGCACACTACAGTCAGTGGAAGCGGGCCTGACACACACTGGCAGCAGGCAAGCAACTGAATTTAGACTACTGTCTAAAAATTAAATGCCTTATTTATCGGCAAGCTACTGTGCCACCCGGTATCAGTGGTTGGCACTGGCAGTGGGCACACTACAGTCAGTGGAAGAGGGCCTGACACACACTGGCAGCAGGCAAGCAACTGAATTTAGACTACTGTCTAAAAATTAAATGCCTTATTTATCGGCAAGCTACTGTGCCACCCGGTATCAGTGGTTGGCACTGGCAGTGGGCACACTACAGTCAGTGGAAGCGGGCCTGACACACACTGGCAGCAGGCAAGCAACTGAATTTAGACTACTGTCTAAAAATTAAATGCCTTATTTATCGGCAAGCTACTGTGCCACCCGGTATCAGTGGTTGGCACTGGCAGTGGGCACACTACAGTCAGTGGAAGAGGGCCTGACACACACTGGCAGCAGGCAAGCAACTGAATTTAGACTACTGTCTAAAAATTAAATGCCTTATTTATCGGCAAGCTACTGTGCCACCCGGTATCAGTGGTTGGCACTGGCAGTGGGCACACTACAGTCAGTGGAAGCGGGCCTGACACACACTGGCAGCAGGCAAGCAACTGAATTTAGACTACTGTCTAAAAATTAAATGCCTTATTTATCGGCAAGCTACTGTGCCACCCGGTATCAGTGGTTGGCACTGGCAGTGGGCACACTACAGTCAGTGGAAGAGGGCCTGACACACACTGGCAGCAGGCAAGCAACTGAATTTAGACTACTGTCTAAAAATTAAATGCCTTATTTATCGGCAAGCTACTGTGCCACCCGGTATCAGTGGTTGGCACTGGCAGTGGGCACACTACAGTCAGTGGAAGCGGGCCTGACACACACTGGCAGCAGGCAAGCAACTGAATTTAGACTACTGTCTAAAAATTAAATGCCTTATTTATCGGCAAGCTACTGTGCCACCCGGTATCAGTGGTTGGCACTGGCAGTGGGCACACTACAGTCAGTGGAAGCGGGCCTGACACACACTGGCAGCAGGCAAGCAACTGAATTTAGACTACTGTCTAAAAATTAAATGCCTTATTTATCGGCAAAGCTACTGTGCCACCCGGTATCAGTGGTTGGCACTGGCAGTGGGCACACTACAGTCAGTGGAAGTCGGGCCTGACACACACATGGCAGCAGGCAAGCAACTGAATTTAGACTACTGTCTAAAAATTAAATGCCTTATTTATCGGCAAAGCTACTGTGCCACCCGGTATGACAGTGGTTGGCACTGGCAGTGGGCACACTACAGTCAGTGGAAGTGGGCCTGACACACACTGGCAGCAGGCAAGCAGCTGAAATTACACTAAAGTGTAAAAATTAAATGCCTTTTTATGCAAAGTCCTGTGCCAGCCGGTATGAGTGGTGGGCACTGGCAGTGGGCACACTACAGTCAGTGGAAGTCAGCCTGACACACACTGGCAGGCAACTAACCTTAGATTAAAGTGTAAAAATTAAGTGCCTTTTTTAAGCAAAGTCCTGTGCCACACGGGATGACAGGGGTGGGCACTGGCAGTGGAGCACACTACAGTCAGTTGAAGTCGGCCTGACACACACTAGCAGCAGGCAAGCAGCTGAAATTACACTAAAGTGTAAAAATTAAATGCCTTTTTATGCAAAGTCCTGTGCCAGCCGGTATGAGTGGTGGGCACTGGCAGTGGGCACACTACAGTCAGTGGAAGTCAGCCTGACACACACTGGCAGGCAACTAACCTTAGATTAAAGTGTAAAAATTAAGTGCCTTTTTTAAGCAAAGTCCTGTGCCACACGGGATGACAGGGGTGGGCACTGGCAGTGGGCACACTACAGTCAGTTGAAGTCGGCCTGACACACACTAGCAGCAGGCAAGCAGCTGAAATTACACTAAAGTGTAAAAATTAAATGCCTTTTTATGCAAAGTCCTGTGCCAGCCGGTATGAGTGGTGGGCACTGGCAGTGGGCACACTACAGTCAGTGGAAGTCAGCCTGACACACACTGGCAGGCAACTAACCTTAGATTAAAGTGTAAAAATTAAGTGCCTTTTTTTTAAGCAAAGTCCTGTGCCACACGGGATGACAGGGGTGGGCACTGGCAGTGGGCACACTACAGTCAGTTGAAGTCGGCCTGACACACACTAGCAGCAGGCAAGCAGCTGAAATTACACTAAAGTGTAAAAATTAAATGCCTTTTTATGCAAAGTCCTGTGCCAGCCGGTATGAGTGGTGGGCACTGGCAGTGGGCACACTACAGTCAGTGGAAGTCAGCCTGACACACACTGGCAGGCAACTAACCTTAGATTAAAGTGTAAAAATTAAGTGCCTTTTTTTAAGCAAAGTCCTGTGCCACAGGGATGACAGGGGTGAGCACTGGCAGTGGGCACACTACAGTCAGTTGAAGTCGGCCTGACACACACTAGCAGCAGGCAAGCAGCTGAAATTACACTAAAGTGTAAAAAATTAAATGCCTTTTTATGCAAAGTCCTGTGCCAGCCGGTATGAGTGGTGGGCACTGGCAGTGGAGCACACTACAGTCAGTGGAAGTCAGCCTGACACGACACTGGCAGAGCAACTAACCTTAGATTAAAGTGTAAAAATTAAGTGCCTTTTTTTAAGCAGAGTCCTGTGCCTACACGGGATGACAGGGGTGGGCACTGGCAGTGGGCACACTACAGTCAGTTGAAGTCGGCCTGACACACACTAGCAGCAGGCAAGCAGCTGAAATTACACTAAAGTGTAAAAATTAAATGCCTTTTATGCAAAGTCCTGTGCCAGCCGGTATGAGTGGTGGGCACTGGCAGTGGGCACACTACAGTCAGTGGAAGTCAGCCTGACACACACTGGCAGGCAACTAACCTTAGATTAAAGTGTAAAAATTAAGTGCCTTTTTTAAGCAAAGTCCTGTGCCACACGGGATGACAGGGGTGGGCACTGGCAGTGGGCACACTACAGTCAGTTGAAGTCGGCCTGACACACACTAGCAGCAGGCAAGCAGCTGAAATTACATAAGTGTAAAAATTAAATGCCTTTTTATGCAAAGTCCTGTGCCAGCCCGGTATGAGTGGTGGGCACTGGCAGTGGGCACACTACAGTCAGTGGAAGTCAGCCTGACACACACTGGCAGGCAACTAACCTTAGATTAAAGTGTAAAAATTAAGTGCCTTTTTTTAAGCAAAGTCCTGTGCCACACGGGATGACAGGGGTGGGCACTGGCAGTGGGCACACTACAGTCAGTTGAAGTCGGCCTGACACACACTAGCAGCAGGCAAGCAGCTGAAATTACACTAAAGTGTAAAAATTAAATGCCTTTTTATGCAAAGTCCTGTGCCAGCCGGTATGAGTGGTGGGCACTGGCAGTGGGCACACTACAGTCAGTGGAAGTCAGCCTGACACACACTGGCAGGCAACTAACCTTAGATTAAAGTGTAAAAATTAAGTGCCTTTTTTAAGCAAAGTCCTGTGCCACACGGGATGACAGGGGTGGGCACTGGCAGTGGGCACACTACAGTCAGTTGAAGTCGGCCTGACACACACTAGCAGCAGGCAAGCAGCTGAAATTACACTAAAGTGTAAAAATTAAATGCCTTTTTATGCAAAGTCCTGTGCCAGCCGGTATGAGTGGTGGGCACTGGCAGTGGGCACACTACAGTCAGTGGAAGTCAGCCTGACACACACTGGCAGGCAACTAACCTTAGATTAAAGTGTAAAAATTAAGTGCCTTTTTTTAAGCAAAGTCCTGTGCCACACGGGATGACAGGGGTGGGCACTGGCAGTGGGCACACTACAGTCAGTTGAAGTCGGCCTGACACACACTAGCAGCAGGCAAGCAGCTGAAATTACACTAAAGTGTAAAAATTAAATGCCTTTTTATGCAAAGTCCTGTGCCAGCCGGTATGAGTGGTGGGCACTGGCAGTGGGCACACTACAGTCAGTGGAAGTCAGCCTGACACACACTGGCAGGCAACTAACCTTAGATTAAAGTGTAAAAATTAAGTGCCTTTTTTAAGCAAAGTCCTGTGCCACACGGGATGACAGGGGTGGGCACTGGCAGTGGGCACACTACAGTCAGTTGAAGTCGGCCTGACACACACTAGCAGCAGGCAAGCAGCTGAAATTACACTAAAGTGTAAAAATTAAATGCCTTTTTATGCAAAGTCCTGTGCCAGCCGGTATGAGTGGTGGGCACTGGCAGTGGGCACACTACAGTCAGTGGAAGTCAGCCTGACACACACTGGCAGGCAACTAACCTTAGATTAAAGTGTAAAAATTAAGTGCCTTTTTTTAAGCAAAGTCCTGTGCCACACGGGATGACAGGGGTGGGCACTGGCAGTGGGCACACTACAGTCAGTTGAAGTCGGCCTGACACACACTAGCAGCAGGCAAGCAGCTGAAATTACACTAAAGTGTAAAAATTAAATGCCTTTTTATGCAAAGTCCTGTGCCAGCCGGTATGAGTGGTGGGCACTGGCAGTGGGCACACTACAGTCAGTGGAAGTCAGCCTGACACACACTGGCAGGCAACTAACCTTAGATTAAAGTGTAAAAATTAAGTGCCTTTTTTAAGCAAAGTCCTGTGCCACACGGGATGACAGGGGTGGGCACTGGCAGTGGGCACACTACAGTCAGTTGAAGTCGGCCTGACACACACTAGCAGCAGGCAAGCAGCTGAAATTACACTAAAGTGTAAAAATTAAATGCCTTTTTATGCAAAGTCCTGTGCCAGCCGGTATGAGTGGTGGGCACTGGCAGTGGGCACACTACAGTCAGTGGAAGTCAGCCTGACACACACTGGCAGGCAACTAACCTTAGATTAAAGTGTAAAAATTAAGTGCCTTTTTTTAAGCAAAGTCCTGTGCCACACGGGATGACAGGGGTGGGCACTGGCAGTGGGCACACTACAGTCAGTTGAAGTCGGCCTGACACACACTAGCAGCAGGCAAGCAGCTGAAATTACACTAAAGTGTAAAAATTAAATGCCTTTTTATGCAAAGTCCTGTGCCAGCCGGTATGAGTGGTGGGCACTGGCAGTGGGCACACTACAGTCAGTGGAAGTCAGCCTGACACACACTGGCAGGCAACTAACCTTAGATTAAAGTGTAAAAATTAAGTGCCTTTTTTAAGCAAAGTCCTGTGCCACACGGGATGACAGGGGTGGGCACTGGCAGTGGGCACACTACAGTCAGTTGAAGTCGGCCTGACACACACTAGCAGCAGGCAAGCAGCTGAAATTACACTAAAGTGTAAAAATTAAATGCCTTTTTATGCAAAGTCCTGTGCCAGCCGGTATGAGTGGTGGGCACTGGCAGTGGAGCACACTACAGTCAGTGGAAGTCAGCCTGACACACACTGGCAGGCAACTAACCTTAGATTAAAGTGTAAAAATTAAGTGCCTTTTTTTAAGCAAAGTCCTGTGCCACACGGGATGACAGGGGTGGGCACTGGCAGTGGGCACACTACAGTCAGTTGAAGTCGGCCCTGACACACACTAGCAGCAGGCAAGCAGCTGAAATTACACTAAAGTGTAAAAATTAAATGCCTTTTTATGCAAAGTCCTGTGCCAGCCGGTATGAGTGGTGGGCACTGGCAGTGGGCACACTACAGTCAGTGGAAGTCAGCCTGACACACACTGGCAGGCAACTAACCTTAGATTAAAGTGTAAAAATTAAGTGCCTTTTTTTAAGCAAAGTCCTGTGCCACACGGGATGACAGGGGTGGGCACTGGCAGTGGGCACACTACAGTCAGTTGAAGTCGGCCTGACACACACTAGCAGCAGGCAAGCAGCTGAAATTACACTAAAGTGTAAAAATTAAATGCCTTTTTATGCAAAGTCCTGTGCCAGCCGGTATGAGTGGTGGGCACTGGCAGTGGGCACACTACAGTCAGTGGAAGTCAGCCTGACACACACTGGCAGGCAACTAACCTTAGATTAAAGTGTAAAAATTAAGTGCCTTTTTTAAGCAAAGTCCTGTGCCACACGGGATGACAGGGGTGGGCACTGGCAGTGGGCACACTACAGTCAGTTGAAGTCGGCCTGACACACACTAGCAGCAGGCAAGCAGCTGAAATTACACTAAAGTGTAAAAATTAAATGCCTTTTTATGCAAAGTCCTGTGCCAGCCGGTATGAGTGGTGGGCACTGGCAGTGGGCACACTACAGTCAGTGGAAGTCAGCCTGACACACACTGGCAGGCAACTAACCTTAGATTAAAGTGTAAAAATTAAGTGCCTTTTTTTAAGCAAAGTCCTGTGCCACACGGGATGACAGGGGTGGGCACTGGCAGTGGGCACACTACAGTCAGTTGAAGTCGGCCTGACACACACTAGCAGCAGGCAAGCAGCTGAAATTACACTAAAGTGTAAAAATTAAATGCCTTTTTATGCAAAGTCCTGTGCCAGCCGGTATGAGTGGTGGGCACTGGCAGTGGGCACACTACAGTCAGTGGAAGTCAGCCTGACACACACTGGCAGGCAACTAACCTTAGATTAAAGTGTAAAAATTAAGTGCCTTTTTTAAGCAAAGTCCTGTGCCACACGGGATGACAGGGGTGGGCACTGGCAGTGGGCACACTACAGTCAGTTGAAGTCGGCCTGACACACACTAGCAGCAGGCAAGCAGCTGAAATTACACTAAAGTGTAAAAATTAAATGCCTTTTTATGCAAAGTCCTGTGCCAGCCGGTATGAGTGGTGGGCACTGGCAGTGGGCACACTACAGTCAGTGGAAGTCAGCCTGACACACACTGGCAGGCAACTAACCTTAGATTAAAGTGTAAAAATTAAGTGCCTTTTTTTAAGCAAAGTCCTGTGCCACACGGGATGACAGGGGTGGGCACTGGCAGTGGGCACACTACAGTCAGTTGAAGTCGGCCTGACACACACTAGCAGCAGGCAAGCAGCTGAAATTACACTAAAGTGTAAAAATTAAATGCCTTTTTATGCAAAGTCCTGTGCCAGCCGGTATGAGTGGTGGACACTGGCAGTGGGCACACTACAGTCAGTGGAAGTCAGCCTGACACACACTGGCAGGCAACTAACCTTAGATTAAAGTGTAAAAATTAAGTGCCTTTTTTAAGCAAAGTCCTGTGCCACACGGGATGACAGGGGTGGGCACTGGCAGTGGGCACACTACAGTCAGTTGAAGTCGGCCTGACACACACTAGCAGCAGGCAAGCAGCTGAAATTACACTAAAGTGTAAAAATTAAATGCCTTTTTATGCAAAGTCCTGTGCCAGCCGGTATGAGTGGTGGGCACTGGCAGTGGGCACACTACAGTCAGTGGAAGTCAGCCTGACACACACTGGCAGGCAACTAACCTTAGATTAAAGTGTAAAAATTAAGTGCCTTTTTTTAAGCAAAGTCCTGTGCCACACGGGATGACAGGGGTGGGCACTGGCAGTGGGCACACTACAGTCAGTTGAAGTCGGCCTGACACACACTAGCAGCAGGCAAGCAGCTGAAATTACACTAAAGTGTAAAAATTAAATGCCTTTTTATGCAAAGTCCTGTGCCAGCCGGTATGAGTGGTGGGCACTGGCAGTGGGCACACTACAGTCAGTGGAAGTCAGCCTGACACACACTGGCAGGCAACTAACCTTAGATTAAAGTGTAAAAATTAAGTGCCTTTTTTTAAGCAAAGTCCTGTGCCACACGGGATGACAGGGGTGGGCACTGGCAGTGGGCACACTACAGTCAGTTGAAGTCGGCCTGACACACACTAGCAGCAGGCAAGCAGCTGAAATTACACTAAAGTGTAAAAATTAAATGCCTTTTATGCAAAGTCCTGTGCCAGCCGGTATGAGTGGTGGGCACTGGCAGTGGGCACACTACAGTCAGTGGAAGTCAGCCTGACACACACTGGCAGGCAACTAACCTTAGATTAAAGTGTAAAAATTAAGTGCCTTTTTTTAAGCAAAGTCCTGTGCCACACGGGATGACAGGGGTGGGCACTGGCAGTGGGCACACTACAGTCAGTTGAAGTCGGCCTGACACACACTAGCAGCAGGCAAGCAGCTGAAATTACACTAAAGTGTAAAAATTAAATGCCTTTTTATGCAAAGTCCTGTGCCAGCCGGTATGAGTGGTGGGCACTGGCAGTGGGCACACTACAGTCAGTGGAAGTCAGCCTGACACACACTGGCAGGCAACTAACCTTAGATTAAAGTGTAAAAATTAAGTGCCTTTTTTTAAGCAAAGTCCTGTGCCACACGGGATGACAGGGGTGGGCACTGGCAGTGGGCACACTACAGTCAGTTGAAGTCGGCCTGACACACACTAGCAGCAGGCAAGCAGCTGAAATTACACTAAAGTGTAAAAATTAAATGCCTTTTTATGCAAAGTCCTGTGCCAGCCGGTATGAGTGGTGGGCACTGGCAGTGGGCACACTACAGTCAGTGGAAGTCAGCCTGACACACACTGGCAGGCAACTAACCTTAGATTAAAGTGTAAAAATTAAGTGCCTTTTTTAAGCAAAGTCCTGTGCCACACGGGATGACAGGGGTGGGCACTGGCAGTGGGCACACTACAGTCAGTTGAAGTCGGCCTGACACACACTAGCAGCAGGCAAGCAGCTGAAATTACACTAAAGTGTAAAAATTAAATGCCTTTTATGCAAAGTCCTGTGCCAGCCGGTATGAGTGGTGGGCACTGGCAGTGGGCACACTACAGTCAGTGGAAGTCAGCCTGACACACACTGGCAGGCAACTAACCTTAGATTAAAGTGTAAAAATTAAGTGCCTTTTTTTAAGCAAAGTCCTGTGCCACACGGGATGACAGGGGTGGGCACTGGCAGTGGGCACACTACAGTCAGTTGAAGTCGGCCTGACACACACTAGCAGCAGGCAAGCAGCTGAAATTACACTAAAGTGTAAAAATTAAATGCCTTTTTATGCAAAGTCCTGTGCCAGCCGGTATGAGTGGTGGGCACTGGCAGTGGGCACACTACAGTCAGTGGAAGTCAGCCTGACACACACTGGCAGGCAACTAACCTTAGATTAAAGTGTAAAAATTAAGTGCCTTTTTTAAGCAAAGTCCTGTGCCACACGGGATGACAGGGGTGGGCACTGGCAGTGGGCACACTACAGTCAGTTGAAGTCGGCCTGACACACACTAGCAGCAGGCAAGCAGCTGAAATTACACTAAAGTGTAAAAATTAAATGCCTTTTTATGCAAAGTCCTGTGCCAGCCGGTATGAGTGGTGGGCACTGGCAGTGGGCACACTACAGTCAGTGGAAGTCAGCCTGACACACACTGGCAGGCAACTAACCTTAGATTAAAGTGTAAAAATTAAGTGCCTTTTTTAAGCAAAGTCCTGTGCCACACGGGATGACAGGGGTGGGCACTGGCAGTGGGCACACTACAGTCCAGTTGAAGTCGGCCTGACAACACACTAGCAGCAGGCAAGCAGCTGAAATTACACTAAAGTGTAAAAATTAAATGCCTTTTATGCAAAGTCCTGTGCCAGCCGGTATGAGTGGTGGGCACTGGCAGTGGGCACACTACAGTCAGTGGAAGTCAGCCTGACACACACTGGCAGGCAACTAACCTTAGATTAAAGTGTAAAAATTAAGTGCCTTTTTTTAAGCAAAGTCCTGTGCCACACGGGATGACAGGGGTGGGCACTGGCAGTGGGCACACTACAGTCAGTTGAAGTCGGCCTGACACACACTAGCAGCAGGCAAGCAGCTGAAATTACACTAAAGTGTAAAAATTAAATGCCTTTTTATGCAAAGTCCTGTGCCAGCCGGTATGAGTGGTGGACACTGGCAGTGGGCACACTACAGTCAGTGGAAGTCAGCCTGACACACACTGGCAGGCAACTAACCTTAGATTAAAGTGTAAAAATTAAGTGCCTTTTTTTAAGCAAGTCCTGTGCCACACGGGATGACAGGGGTGGGCACTGGCAGTGGGCACACTACAGTCAGTTGAAGTCGGCCTGACACACACTAGCAGCAGGCAAGCAGCTGAAATTACACTAAAGTGTAAAAATTAAATGCCTTTTTATGCAAAGTCCTGTGCCAGCCGGTATGAGTGGTGGGCACTGGCAGTGGGCACACTACAGTCAGTGGAAGTCAGCCTGACACACACTGGCAGGCAACTAACCTTAGATTAAAGTGTAAAAATTAAGTGCCTTTTTTTTAAGCAAAGTCCTGTGCCACACGGGATGACAGGGGTGGGCACTGGCAGTGGGCACACTACAGTCAGTTGAAGTCGGCCTGACACACACTAGCAGCAGGCAAGCAGCTGAAATTACACTAAAGTGTAAAAATTAAATGCCTTTTTATGCAAAGTCCTGTGCCAGCCGGTATGAGTGGTGGGCACTGGCAGTGAGCACACTACAGTCAGTGGAAGTCAGCCTGACACACACTGGCAGGCAACTAACCTTAGATTAAAGTGTAAAAATTAAATGCCTTTTTTGATGCAAAGTCCTGTACCACACGGAATGACAGGGGTGGGCACTGGCAGTGGGCACACTACAGTCTGTGGGCCTGCAGCTCCTCACACACAGGCAGGCCAGGCAACTGCAATATGTATATAATGGAAAAAAAAAGCAGACTAATGTTGCAGCCCTAAAAAGGGCTTTTTGGGGTGCTGTCAGGTCGCTGTCCTTACAGCAGAGATCAGATGAGTCTTTCAGGACTGGAGTGGACCCTGAATTCACTAGCCTAGCTATCAATTTCCCAATTAAATCAGCAGCAATTACACTCTCCCTCCTCTCACTAAGACTGCAGCTTCAGAATGAATCTAAAATGGATGCTGTTCAGGAGGTGGGAGGGTCTTGGAGGGAGGGTATGCTGCTGATTGGCTGGAATGTGTCTGCTGACTGTGAGGTACAGGGTCAAAGTTTGCTCAATGATGATGTATAGGGGGCGGACCGAACATCGCATATGTTCGCCCGGCAGAGGCGAACGCGAACAAGCTATGTTCGCCGGGAACTGTTCGCCGGCGGATAGTTCGGGCCATCTCTACTGGCCACCGCCACCATGGACCGAGCACCCCAAAGGCAGCTTCAAGGAGTTCCCTGGCATGGCACTTCTTTAAACAATGCGCTGACGACAAGACCCGAGTGGTTTGCACACTGTACCATCAGAGCCTGAAGCGAATCATTAACGTTCTGAACCTTAGCACAAACTGCATGACCAGGCATCTACATGCAAAGCATGAACTGCAGTGGAGTAAACACCTTAAAAGCAAGGAACTCACTCTGGCTCCCCATGCTTCCTCTTCTGCTGCTGCCTCGGCCTCTTCCTCCGCCTCGGGAGGAATATTGGCACCTGCCGCCCACCAAACAGAGGTTGTACCACCGACAACACCACCTGCGTCACCAAGCATCTCCACCATGTCACACGGCAGCGTTCAGCTCTCCATCTCACAAAACTTGGAGAGAAAGCGTAAATTCCCCCCTAGCCACCCTCGAGCCCTGGGCCTGAATGCCAGCATTTCTAAACTCCGACCATTTGAAATGCTGTCATTCAGTCTGGTGGACACAGACAGCTTAAAACAGCTGATCTCCATGTCTGTCCCACGGTATGTTGTTCCCAGCCGCCACTACTTCTCCAAGACAGCCGTGCCTTCCCTGCAAAATCAAGTGTGCAATGCTCAACGCCATTGGTGGCAAGGTCCACCTAACCACAGATACGTGGACCAGTAAGCACGGCCAGGGACGCTATATCTCCCTAACTGCACACTGGGTAAATGTAGTGGCGGCTGGGCCCCAGGCGGAGAGTTCCTTGGCACACATCCTTCCGCCACCAAGGATCGCAGGGCATCATTCTTTGCCTCCTGTAGCCTCCTCCTCCTACTCAGCTTCCTCCTCCTGTGCTTCCACCAGCTCATCCAGTCAGCCACACAACTTCACCACCAACTTCAGCACAGCCTGGGGTAAACGTCAGCAGGCCATTCTGAAACTCATATGTTTGGGGGACAGGCCCCACACCGCGCAGGAGTTGTAGCGGGGTACTGAACAACAGACTGCCCGTGGGCCTCAAGTCCGGCCTGGTGGTGTGTGATAATGGGCGAAATCTCGTCGCAGCTCTGGGACTAGCCGGTTTGACGCACATCCCTTGCCTGGCGCATGTGCTGAATTTGGTGGTGCAGAAGTTCATTCACAACTACCCCGACATGTCAGAGCTGCTGCATAAAGTGCGGGCCGTCTGTGCGCGCTTCCGGCGTTCACATCCTGCCGCTGCTCGCCTGTCTGCGCTACAGCGTAACTTCGGCCTTCCCGCTCACCGCCTCATATGCGACGTGCCCACCAGGTGGAACTCCACCTTGCACATGCTGGAGAGACTGTGCGAGCAGCAGCAGGCCATAGTGGAGTTTCAGCTGCAGCACGCACGCGTCAGTCGCACTGCGGAACAGCACCACTTCACCACCAATGATTGGGCCTCCATGCGAGACCTGTGTGCCCTGTTGCGCTGTTTCGAGTACTCCACCAACATGGCCAGTGGCGATGACACCGTTATCAGCGATACAATACAACTTCTATGTCTCCTTGAGAAAACGCTTAGAGCGATGATGGAAGAGGAGGTGGCCCAGGAGGAGGATGAGGGGTCATTTTTAGCACTTTCAGGCCAGTCTGTTAAAAGTGGCTGAGAGGGAGGTTTTTTGCAACAGCAGAGGCCAGGTACAAATGTGGCCAGCCAGGGCCCACTACTGGAGGACGAGGAGGATGAGGAGGAGGTGATGGAGTGTGACAAACTGCCATTTATCCCTGGTCATTGGAGAGGCATGCTTGCTAGCCTCTTACCCTGCGACTATGGCCCCAATGACAGCTGGCATTCACAATGGACATTGCTGTGACCTAATCAACATCCACAATGGACATTGCTGTGACCTAATCAACATCCACAATGGACATTGCTGTGACCTAATCAACATCCACAATGGACATTACCTGTGACCTAATCAACATCCACAATGGACATTACCTGTGACCTAATCAGCAAGCACAATGGACCATGCATGTGTGGTTGGGATATATCTGGCTGTATGTTGATTGGTTGCTGTAT
Source organism: Bufotes viridis (assembly GCA_033119425.1). Lineage (NCBI taxonomy): Eukaryota > Metazoa > Chordata > Amphibia > Anura > Bufonidae > Bufotes > Bufotes viridis. The sequence continues at coordinate 178,557,662 of CM065594.1, read as the reverse complement.
TTTGTGTGCCTGTCCTCAATCAGGTCCCCGGGGGAGTAGCCCAGGCTGAAAGACTTGCATAAAAGGCCAAGCTTTGCCATCCAATAAAGAGTTCCTGTTTAACCCTCAAAGTGAAGTGTCGTCTCATTATTGGGGGAGGAGTTATTGGATGCTGTTCCAGTCTGACTGCTAGGAGGGCAAACCTATTCGTATGGTTCCTATTCAACTGTCTACAGCATTCAGAGGCTTGAGAGGATTCGTATGCTTCTCAGGTTCGGTGGTTGTGGTGTCGGCTAGAGCGCTTGGAATCCTCAAGAAGTGCTAGGAGCATCTTTCAACGGAGGTACCCAGTCGGGGTGCCAGGCGATCCGTTACATTGGTGGCAGGCGGTGGGATGGCGTCCTAGTGCGAGGTAAAGCAGCTCATTCGTGGAATTACAAATTGAGGGCAACGCTAGCACTCATACCCAACTTCAGGAGAACAAGCATGGCACCCAGCTACACGCAGGAGGAATTTGACAGAGTGCTGAGATCACGGCTGATTTTCTTCGGACCCAACCCCTCGGAGAAATCTGTGCAGTTCGTGAGGAAGTTAACAGCAGAGTACCTGCAGTTCATGGCAGATGGTATCGTCCGCCCTCCCCAGCGGCAGTGTGAAGTCCAGGGGGCCGAAGGTGTCGTCCTTCCTCCCCAGCGGCAGTGTGAGTTACAGAGGGCCGAAGGTGTCGTCCTTCCTCCCCAGCGGCCGGGTGAGTTACAGAGGGCCGAAGGTGTCGTCCTTCCTCCCCAGCGGCAGTGTGAGTTACAGGGGCCGAAGATGTCGTCCTCCCCCAGCGGCAGTGTGAAGTCCAGGGGCCGAAGGTGTCGTCCTTTCCCCAGCAGCAGTGTGTCCTACAGGGAGCAGAGACAGTTGGTCTCTCTCTCCAGCAGCAGGACAATGTTACAGGAGTAGAGACAGGCGGTCTCCCGCTCCAGCGGCAGCCTGTGTTTCAGGGAGAGGAACACAGCCCCCTCTCCCCAGCGGCAGCTTACCCTAACAAGGGAGACACCAATCTCCCAGACGGCGCAGATGGGACCGTGGTCTCTGTGCCTGACCTACAGGGATGCTGGACAGCCTGTCCAGATCCCCAACTACCCGCACCGGGACAACAGGAGGAGGGGGTAAGTACAAACTCTCCTCCTCAGCTAACACCTAACTTGGCCCCAGGGTTAACAGAGGCGATGTTAACCCCCACTGGCGCCCATGTTCCCCTGGCTACTGAGCCGGACTATGTTCCCAGCCCCCAGCAGAAGAGCTGGCAGCTGGGCAGAGTGCAGTCGGCCTCTGCCCTCCCTTTGTCCCATGTCCAGAACCTGAGGTCCTGCAGGTTACACCAGTAGGAGAGCTGGCAGCTGGGCAGAGTGCAGTCGGCCTCTGCCCTCCCTTTGTCCCCTGTCCAGAGCCTGAGGTCCTGCAGGTTATACCAGTAGAACAGCTGGCAGCTGGGCAGAGTGCAGTCGGCCTCTGCCCTCCCTCAAGTCCCCACAGCATGTTGCCCCAGCACCCCAGAGGAACATCCGGGTGCAGTAACTGCTTCTTGTGGGTGGGTCACTCTTGTACCTGTTTGTTGTGGGTGGGCTACTCTGGCATTTGTCTATTGTGGGTTGGTGGATCGACTAACGTAGGCACTGACCGACAGGAGGTCAGGAGCCTGGTTAGTCTTCCCCCCAAAGGGGAGATATGTGACAAACTGCCATTTATCCCTGGTCATTGGAGAGGCATGCTTGCTAGCCTCTTACCCTGCGACTATGGCCCCAATGACAGCTGGCATTCACAATGGACATTGCTGTGACCTAATCAACATCCACAATGGACATTGCTGTGACCTAATCAACATCCACAATGGACATTGCTGTGACCTAATCAACATCCACAATGGACATTACCTGTGACCTAATCAACATCCACAATGGACATTACCTGTGACCTAATCAGCAAGCACAATGGACCATGCATGTGGGGTTGGGATATATCTGGCTGTATGTTGATTGGTTGCTGTATTTTGTGTGCCTGTCCTCAATCAGGTCCCCGGGGGAGTAGCCCTGGCTGAAAGACTTGCATAAAAGGCCAAGCTTTGCCATCCAATAAAGAGTTCCTGTTTAACCCTCAAAGTGAAGTGTCGTCTCAGTATTGGGGGAGGAGTTATTGGATGCTGTTCCAGTCTGACTGCTAGGAGGGCAAACCTATTCGTATGGTTCCTATTCAACTGTCTACAGCATTCAGAGGCTTGAGAGGATTCGTATGCTTCTCAGGTTCGGTGGTTGTGGTGTCGGCTAGAGCGCTTGGAATCCTCAAGAAGCGCTAGGAGCATCTTTCAACGGAGGTACCCAGTCGGGGTGCCCGTCGATCCGTTACATGGAGGATGAGGATGAAGCAGGTTCACAGCGGGGTGGCACCCGACACAGCTCAGGCCCATCACTGTTGCGTGGCTGGGGGGATACGGAGGACGATGATGATACGCCTCCCACAGAGGACAGCTTGTCCTTACCTCTGGGGAGCCTGTTACACATGAGTGACTACATGCTGCAGTGCCTGCGTAACTACAGCAGAGTTGCCCACATTTTAACGTGTGTGGACTACTTGGTTGCCACCCTGCTGGATCCCCGGTAGAAAGACAATGTGCCCACCTTACTTCCTGCACTGGAGCGTGATAGGAAGATGCGCGAGTACAAGCGCACGCTGGTAGACGCACTCCTGAGAGCATTCCCAAATGTCACAGGGAACAGTTGGAAGCCCAAGGCGAAGGCAGAGGAGGAGCAAGGGGTCGCCAACGCAGCTGTGTCACGGCCAGCTCCTCTGAGGGCAGGGTTAGCATGGCAGAAATGTGGAAAAGTTTTGTCTCCACGCCACAGCTAACTGCACCACCACCTGATACGGAACGTGTTAGCAGGAGGCAGCATTTCACTAACATGGTTGAACAGTACGTCTGCACACCCCTCCACGTACTGACTGATGGTTCGGGGCCATTCAACTTCTGGGTCTTCAAATAGTCCACGTGGCCAGAATAGCATTTTATGCCTTGGAGGTGCTGGCCTGCCCGGCGGCCAGCATTTTGTCTGAACGTGTATTCAGCACGGCAGGGGGCGTCCTTACTGACAAACGCAGCCGCCTGTCCACAGCCAACGTGGACAAGCTGACATTCATAAAAATGAACCAGGCATGGATCCCACAGGAACTCTGCCTCCCTTGTGCAGAAGAGACATTTATAACTGCCTCCCCCTCGACCATGTATCTTGTACCCCGGGGCACTTCTTTATCGAATCCTCTTTTTTTTTAACTTTACAATTATCTTGCGGTGCAACCCAAAGTTGAATGAACCTCTCCTCAATCTGGGTACTGGGGCCGAAATAACTGACAGTGGCCTTCTCCAGTGGTGGGTGATATGATGCATGATTCCTTGCTGTAGGACCTCTCTCCTCTGTCTGGGAGCTGGGCTGAAATAACTGAAAGTGGCCTTCTCCAGTGGTGGGTGATATGACGCATGATTCCTTGCTGTGGGACCTCTCTCCTCTGTCTGGGTGCTGGGCCGAAATAACTGAAAGTGGCCTTCTCCAGTGGTGGGTGATATGATGCATGATTCCTTGCTGTAGGACCTCTCTCCTCTGTCTGGGAGCTGGGCTGAAATAACTGAAAGTGGCCTTCTCCAGTGGTGGGTGATATGACGCATGATTCCTTGCTGTGGGACCTCTCTCCTCTGTCTGGGTGCTGGGGCTGAAATAACTGAAAGTGGCCTTCTCCAGTGGTGGGTGATATGACGCATGATTCCTTGCTGTGGGACCTCTCTCCTCTGTCTGGGTGCTGGGCCGAAATAACTGAAAGTGGCCTTCTCCAGTGGTGGGTGATATGACGCATGATTCCTTGCTGTGGGACCTCTCTCCTCTGTCTGGGTGCTGGGCCGAAATAACTGAAAGTGGCCTTCTCCAGTGGTGGGTGATATGACGCATGATTCCTTGCTGTGGGACCTCTCCTCTGTCTGGGTGCTGGGCCGAAATAACTGAAAGTGGCCTTCTCCAGTGGTGGGTGATATGACGCATGATTCCTTGCTGTGGGACCTCTCTCCTCTGTCTGGGTGCTGGGGCTGAAATAACTGAAAGTGGTCTTCTCTAGTGGTGGGTGATATGACGCATGATTCCTTGCTGTGGGACCTCTCTCCTCTGTCTGGGTGCTGTGGCCGAAATAACTGAAAGTGGCCTTCTCCAGTGGTGGGTGATATGACGCATGATTCCTTGCTGTGGGACCTCTCTCCTCTGTCTGGGTGCTGGGCCGAAATAACTGAAAGTGGCCTTCTCCAGTGGTGGGTGATATGACGCATGATTCCTTGCTGTGGGACCTCTCTCCTCTGTCTGGGTGCTGGGCCGAAATAACTGAAAGTGTGCCTTCTCCAGTGGTGGGTGATATGACGCATGATTCCTTGCTGTGGGACCTCTCTCCTCTGTCTGGGTGCTGGGGCCGAAATAACTGAAAGTGGCCTTCTCCAGTGGTGGGTGATATGACGCATGATTCCTTGCTGTGGGACCTCTCTCCTCTGTCTGGGTGCTGGGCCAGAAATAACTGAAAGTGGCCTTCTCCAGTGGTGGGTGATATGACGCCTTATTCCTTGCTGTGGGACCTCTCTCCTCTGTCTGGGTGCTGGGGCAGAAATAACTGAAAGTGGCCTTCTCCAGTGGTGGGTGATATGACGCATGATTCCTTGCTGTGGGACCTCTCTCCTCTGTCTGGGTGCTGGGCCGAAATAACTGAAAGTGGCCTTCTCCAGTGGTGGGTGATATGACGCATGATTCCTTGCTGTGGGACCTCTCTCCTCTGTCTGGGTGCTGGGCCGAAATAACTGAAAGTGGCCTTCTCCAGTGGTGGGTGATATGACGCATGATTCCTTGCTGTGGGACCTCTCTCCTCTGTCTGGGTGCTGGGCCGAAATAACTGAAAGTGGCCTTCTCCAGTGGTGGGTGATATGACGCCTTATTCCTTGCTGTAGGACCTCTCTCCTCTGTCTGGGTGCTGGGGCCGAAATAACTGAAAGTGGCCTTCTCCAGTGGTGGGTGATATGACGCATGATTCCTTGCTGTGGGACCTCTCTCCTCTGTCTGGGTGCTGGGGCCAGAAATAACTGAAAGTGGCCTTCTCCAGTGGTGGGTGATATGACGCATGATTCCTTGCTGTGGGACCTCTCTCCTCTGTCTGGGTGCTGGGCCGAAATAACTGAAAGTGGCCTTCTCCAGTGGTGGGTGATATGACGCCTTATTCCTTGCTGTGGGACCTCTCTCCTCTGTCTGGGTGCTGGGGCCAAAATAACTGAAAGTGGCCTTCTCCAGTGGTGGGTGATATGACGCATGATTCCTTGCTGTGGGACCTCTCTCCTCTGTCTGGGTGCTGGGCCGAAATAACTGAAAGTGGCCTTCTCCAGTGGTGGGTGATATGACGCATGATTCCTTGCTGTGGGACCTCTCTCCTCTGTCTGGGTGCTGGGGCCAGAAATAACTGAAAGTGGCCTTCTCCAGTGGTGGGTGATATGACGCATGATTCCTTGCTGTGGGACCTCTCTCCTCTGTCTGGGTGCTGGGCCGAAATAACTGAAAGTGGCCTTCTCCAGTGGTGGGTGATATGACGCCTTATTCCTTGCTGTGGGACCTCTCTCCTCTGTCTGGGTGCTGGGGCCAGAAATAACTGAAAGTGGCCTTCTCCAGTGGTGGGTGATATGACGCATGATTCCTTGCTGTGGGACCTCTCTCCTCTGTCTGGGTGCTGGGGCCGAAATAACTGAAAGTGGCCTTCTCCAGTGGTGGGTGATATGACGCATGATTCCTTGCTGTGGGACCTCTCTCCTCTGTCTGGGTGCTGGGGCCAAAATAACTGAAAGTGGCCTTCTCTAGTGGTGCGTGAAATAACGCATGATTCCTTGCTGTGGGACCTCTCTCCTCTGTCTGGGTGCTGGGCCGAAATAACTGAAAGTGGCCTTCTCCAGTGGTGGGTGATATGACGCATGATTCCTTGCTGTGGGACCTCTCTCCTCTGTCTGGGTGCTGGGGCCAAAATAACTGAATATGGCCCTCTCTAGTGGTGGGTGATATGACGCATGATTCCTTGCTGTGGGACCTCTCTCCTCTGTCTGGGTGCTGGGCCGAAATAACTGAAAGTGGCCTTCTCCAGTGGTGGGTGATATGACGCATGATTCCTTGCTGTGGGACCTCTCTCCTCTGTCTGGGTGCTGGGGCCAAAATAACTGAATATGGCCCTCTCTAGTGGTGCGTGAAATAACGCATGATTCCTTGCTGTGGGACCTCTCTCCTCTGTCTGGGTGCTGGGCCGAAATATCTAAAAGTGGCCTTCTCCAGTGGTGGGTGATATGACGCATGATTCTCTGCTATATGACCTTTCTCCAATTGATATTGGTTAATTTTTATTTATTTTATTATTTTTTTAATTCATTTTCCTATCCACATTTGTTTGCAGGGCATTTACCTACATTTTGCTGCCTTTTGCAGCCCTCTTTCTCTTTCCTGGACTATTTTAGGAAAAGCGTTTTTAGTGCCCAAAAGTTCGGGTCCCCATTGACTTCAATGGGGTTCGGGATAAAGTTCGGGTCGAGTTCGGATCCCGAACCCGAACATTTTTGTGAAGTTCAGCCGAACTTCCCGAACCCGAACTTCCAGGTTTTTGCTCATCTCTACTCTACAGTGCGACCCAAGATCAGTTGGTAATCCTCAGATTTTATGATGCCTTGCAAGCATTCAAGGCACCCAGTTCCAGAGGCAGCAAAACAACCCCAAAACATCATTGAACCTCTACCATATTTCACTGTGGTATTTTCTTTGTAAGCCTCATTCTATTTTCGGTAAACAGTAGAATGATGTGCTTTACCAAAAAGCTCTATCTTGGTCTCATCTGTCCACAAGACGTTTTCCCAGAAGAATTTTGGCTTACTTAAGTACATTTTGGCAAAATGTAGTCTTTCATTTTTATGTCTCTGTGTCCGCAGTGGGGGCCTACTGGGTCTCCTGCCATAGCGTTTCATTTCATTTAAATGTCGACAGATAGTTCGCTCTGACACTGATGCTGCCTGAGCCGGCAGGACAGCTTGAATATCTTTGGAACTTGTTTGGGGCTGCTTATCCACCATCCGGACTATCCTGCGTTGACACCTTTCATCAATTTTTCTCTTCCGTCCACGCCCAAGGAGATTAGCTACAGTGCCATGGGTTGCAAACTTCTTGATAATGTTGCGCACTGAGGACAAAGGCAAATCTAGATTTCTAGACACGGACTTGTAACCTTGAGATTGTTGATACTTTTCCACAATTTTGGTCCTCAAGTTCTCTTCATCTCTTTCTGTTGCCCATATAGACACACAATGCAAAGACTAAGTGAACTTCTCTCCTTTTTATCTGCTTTCAGGCGTGATTTTTATAATGCCCACACTTGTTAATTGTCCCAGATGAGTTTAAAGGAGCAGCATATGCTTGAAACAATCTTATTTATCCACAATTTTGAAAGGGTGCCAATAATTTTGTCCAACCCATTTTTAGAGTTTGGTGTGACATTATGTCCAATTTGCTTTTTTTCTCCCTTTTTTGGTTTTGTTCCAATACACACAAATGGAATAAACATGTGTATAGCAAAACATGTGTTACTGCAATTCTTTTCTGTGAGAAATACTTAATTTTCTTAAAATATTTCAGGGGTGCCAACATTTACGGCCATGACTGTAGGCATTGTTTAAGGGGTATTATTTTACCCCTTAAACATGTAAAGCCCATTTATCATGTAAAGCCCATGGTATGCCGAGGTTGCATGTGCAGTATTGTAGACTAGGCAATGCCCCTACTATGCCAAGTACATGTGCACAGTATTGTAGTCTAGGAGAGGCACCTGGTACGTCAAGTACATATGCACAGTATTGTAGGCCAGGTGATGCCCCTCTGGGTTGCTGGAAAAGATATTCAAATTAACTTTCCTTAACCTATCTGAGGCTGGCAGATGTTGATAATTACATGATAATTTGCATATATTTTACCCAAAAATCCAGAGGTCTTTGCCAATTTGCTGTGTGAAAATAATGTCGCCCTCATATTGCTGCTGTGATCTTCTTACTGTTTACGTAATTGCTATGCAGCAGCAAGTAGGTATAAATATAGTTCTCTACTGTTCACCGGAGCATACATCACCTGCTTTGTAAAAATACAGACAGTTACCAATGTTATTTCATCATTTTGATTCAATATCATATGAACCTGAGAAACCTCCAAGGTAACCTTCAGCAAAAGTGAGACAAGAGACCTACGACATCCCACAAAACGTATATATCTTTCAATTAAACATACAAGGTAGTTCTCTTTCTAGAAGAACAACAGAACAAGAATGCCTCAAGAAACTTGTCTTACTTGGTTGACTTGCCTTGTGAAATTCTCTTTGGGGTACTATTTATTATTAGGGAAACCAAAAAATATGCATGAGTATTGTATGCCTGACACTACTCTTGGTTTAAAGGAATAGTATATTGCTAATCACATATCTTCTGACATTAGATAGGACATCCCCTTTTCTTTTTATATCAGACAAGCTAATTTGCATACTTTTTTTAACATTCAAATTAGCTTTTCTTCTAATACAGAAGATAATGCTAATCTTTTATCATGCCAGCCAATATGAGATTTTCTTATACTATACAACCATACAAGCATACAACCAAGAGTGGTGATGCCTGGCATATTCATGTTTATGTCTCCGTAATGATAAAGAACACCCCAAAGAGTACACCTCAAGACAAGATAATATGGTTTTATTGACCTTCTTAAAAGAGCACTAACTTGCATGTTTAATTGAGAGAGGTGTAAACTTTGTAGGCTGTTGTTATTCTCTTACTCATTCTTAGTGTAATTTATTTTTCATAATTTTTTGCTTTCCAGAAATTGCCCTCTGAAATACTCAGTCTGTATGTATGAAACATGTGCTGAAATAATGAAAATATCCAACTGATCATACCTATCAATTTGTAGATTAATCTCCAGAAGGAGATCAAAAAAACGAAATTGTATCCCTACCCCAAATCACTTATCAGGGATAAAAAATTATAAAAATAGTAATGTTAGTTACATATTTTGTAACTACATTTTCCCCAATATACTGTATGAACACCAACAGTACATTGATACATAACTCAATGGGTCATAACTTTAAAGGTTACAGTAAGAGATGAGCGAATTTCTCAACAATTCGATTTGGCCGGTTTGCTGAATTTTCCGTAAAAATTTGTTTCAATCTGAATTTATTCATGGCGAATTGCATAAAAAAAGGCATTTTCTGTCTGCAGAGAGCCTTTATAGTGTTGTAGAACACTGTGCCTTGCAATTACATGTATAGAAAGTCTGCTGTGATAGTGAAGCAATACTGTGAGTCAGTATGACATGTAGATGACAGGCGTCACTCTTAGAATCACTGCACACTTCACTTATTTGGGCAGTTACGTGGGCCAAAACTGACCAAATAACTCAAGTGTGAACTCAGCCTTACAGGTCAATATTAGCGCAAGTATAAAGAACCGTGCAGAGGCCCAAGATCCTACTATAATGTGAAAAAGTGCACTCCTTTTTCACCAATTCACCGATTCCACATAGATTTCTACAGAACCAGTTCTATTAATCGCTTATACAAGTATACCTTCACTCGGTCAGCATTTATTCAGTAATCCATCAGTATTGCTAAAGCAAAAAAAAAAAAAAATGGAGTGGATCCAAAACAGAGATGACATGTGAATGGAATATTTGCATGTCTTCTGTGTTTTGTACCCACACCTGCTTTTGGCTACCAAATCATAAGCCAATTCTGATGCAAAATAGGGACCATGTCATGCAGGCCTTACAGCTGTTACATAGACAGGATCTGTTGTGCATCTAATTTTTCCTTCCTTCTGACAGATCAGAAGAAGGGTCAAATAAATGATGATGTCAGAGAGGCCGAAAGGCAAAATAGTGGCCCAGTCATGAAGTGGAGAGGGTGGGAACAGCATGAGAAGTCCACAGAGTGGCCCTTTGACATAGTGGTGAGGTGGAAGCAGCATGAAGAGACCACAGAGTGGTCCAATGACAGAGTCTGGAGGTGGCAGCAGCATTAGGAGGATGCCACATAGTGGCATAATGACAGTGAGGAGGTGGCAGCAGCATCAGGAGGCCACAGAGTGGCACAATGACAGAGCGTGGAGGTGGCGGCAGCAGCAGCATCAGGAGGAAGCCACAGAGTGGCACAATGACAGTGTGGAGGTGGCAGCAGCAGCATCAGAAGGCATGGAACAATGACATAGTCTGGAGGTGGCGGCAGCAGCAGAATCAGGAGGAGGCCATAGGGTGGCACAATGATTGGTGGGTCGAAATCTTGGCTGATCCATGCCTGATTAATCTTGACAAAGGTCAGTCTCTCCACATTTTGGGTGGACAGGCGAGTTCTTCTTGGGGTATCTATGGCCCCGCCGCACTAAACACCTGCTCTGATGCCACACTACTGGCCGGGCAGGAAAGATTTTTCAGGGCAAACTCAGCCAGTTGCGGCCACAAATCCAGTTTGGCTGCCCGTTATTGCCACTTCTGATAGCGACACAACCTCTGTTACATCTTTGAGTTTACATTTGCACAGCCTAAATATCTGTGACATTCAGCGCAATAGTTTGGCGGCTGGTGACAGCGACATTACCAGCGGTACATCTCTTGTGTAACATTTGTACATCCTAAATATTAGTGACATTCATTCAGTGTCATTTTTTATTAGCCCGTGGTGACACGACATTAGTTGCGCTATACCTCTTGTATAAAGTTTGTGAATCCTAAATATCAGTGACATTCATTCAGTGTAATTTTTTATTAGCCGGTGTTGACAGCGACATTACTTGCGCTATAACTCCTGTATTGCATTTGTGCATACTAAATATCAATGACATTCATTCAGTGTAATTTTTTTATTAGCCGGTGGTGACAGCGACATTACTTGCGCTATACCTCCTGTATAACGTTTGCACATCCTAAAATTATCTGTGACATTCAGTGCACTTTTTTCATAGACGCTTCGGACAGCGATATTATCTGTGCTACATCTCGTGTTTAAAATATCTGTGACATTCTGTGTATTTTATTTTAGCATACACATGAAACCTGCATTACTGTACGTGTGACATACTTTCAAGCATATATACCATTTAACATGCGCAAGGCAAGCAGTAAGGGACCGGGAAGTGGCCGTGTTGATGATGGTGCACGCAGAGGCCATGGCCCTGGGGGCGGTTAAACTGTGCCTGCTGCCAGAGCACAAGAAACACACTCATCTACGATACCTAGAGTCATGTCCCAGTTTGCAGGGCGGTACAGGACACAACTCTCGAAGTCAGAACAGTGTGACCAGGTGGTCAATTGGATTGTAGCAGATAATGCTTCCAGTCGGTTAAGCACCACCCTGTCTTCCACAAAGTCTAGTCTCAGTAGCTCGTCAACAGAATCCTCACCCAGCATGGAGAGTCTTGGCAAACAAGTGATCCCACACTCGGATACTCCGAGGAGCTCTTTTCATCGCCATTCTATAATTTGGGCCTTTCGACAAGACCGCTTGAAGAGGACATGAGGAGATCTTGTGCCCTGGTTCCCAAACTCTTGAGCATACAAAGTCAGAAGAAGATGACAGTGGGGAACGGCAATTAGTGTTTCATGAGGTGGATGATGATGATAAGACGCAGTGGCCAATAAGTCAACCGCAATTAGTGTCTCAAGAGGTTTATGATGATGATGAGACACAGTTGTCAATAACTGAGGTTGTTGTTAGGTCAACAAGTCAGAAGGATTACCAGAGTGAGGAAGTGGAAGAAGAGGTGGTGGACGATGAAGTCTCTGACCCAACCTGGGAAGGTGTCGAGCTGAGCCGGGAAAGCAGTACAAAGGGGAGGAATCCGCAGCACCGCAACAGGCTGGAAGAGGCAGTGGGGTGGCAAATGGGGGAAAACGGCAGGCCACACCAAACAGGCCCTCAACCTATGCCATATCAAAATGAGCCGGGGAGTGAATACTAGCAACCTCACCAACACCAGCATGATTCGCCACATGGCATCAAAGCACCCTAATAGGTGGGCCGAATGCCTGGATCAACAATCATTGTCTGCGAGTCACACCACTAACTCCTGTTCCCCTGTGTTATGTGCTGGCCAATCCCCTACCCAAGACGCAGGCCCGGATGCCTCCCGCCATGCACCTGGACCTTCGCAAGCACCATCAGCTAGCACATCCTCTTCTGTATCCCAGCGCAGTGTACAGATGTCTATACCCCAGGCCTTTGAACAAAAGCGCAAAAACCCAGCTGCCACCCACAGGTCATAGCACTAACTGCGCACCTTTCAAAATTGCTGGCCCTGGAAATGTTGCCATTTAGGCTTGTGGATACTGAGGCTTTCCGCAGCCTTATGACGGAGGCCGTCCTGCGTTACTCTGTCCCCAGCCGCCAATATTTTTCACCGTGTGCATTTCCAGCCTTACACCAGCATGTGTCCCGTAACATCACCCGTGCCCTGACCAATGCAGTTATTGGGAAGGTCCACTTAATGACACACATGGACAAATGCTTTTGGCCAGGGATGCTACATTTCCCTTACTGCACACTGGGTGAATGTTGTGGAGGCCAGGAGTGAGTCGTACCCTGGGATGGCACATGAAGAGGACAGCAAACTCTTGTTGGGACTCTGGCACACATGGCTGACTCAATGTTAGGCTGCTTTTCCCACGACCATCGCATTGTGTGCATTTTGGCCAACACCAATCACTGGTTTTTTCACCCTTCTCAACCCCCGCTACAAAGAGAACTTCTCATCTCTCATTCCTGTGAAGAGGACTAGCAAAATGGTGAAATACCAGAAGGTCCTTGGGAAAAATTGCTTAAAAATTTCCAGCTGACAATGCTGGCTGCAGAGTATGTAGTTCCTTGGCTATCCGAGAAGAGGAGACAAGGGGAACACGCAGCAGTTCCAACAGAGGCAGGGCAACACTCTCCAAGGCCTGGGACAGTTTTATGATACCCCGCCAGCACCCTCAACCAGATGAGCGGTCTAGCGTCACGAGGAAAATTTTTTGGAAGATGGTGAAGGAGTACGTAGCAGACTGTGTCAGCGTCCTCAGTGATCCCTCTGTGTCTTACAGCTATTGGGTGTTCAAGCTGGACACGTGGCACAAACTGGCACTCTACGCCTTGGAGGTGCTGGCCTGCCCCGCAGCCAGAGTTTTGTCAGAGCGTGTATTTAGTGCTGCTGGGGGCATAATAACTGATAAGGGCATCCGCCTGTCAACTGAAAATGCTGACCGGTTGACTCTTATAAAAATGAACAAGGCCTGGATTGACCCTGACTTCTCTACTCCACCAGAGGAAAGCGACTGAACATAAAGGCACTCTAAATGTCGTTTTAATGGTGTCTTGAATACACTGTATTCCCATGCACCCCTTTCACCACTAAAAAGGGTATATGGTTCAATCTCCCTTTTCTCCTCCTCCTCCTCCATCATATCAACATGCTTATTAAGCTACCTTTGCTCCTAATGTTTTAGAGGGTCAGCTCAGCAGCAGGCCCTCACCCATAATGTTTTAGAGGGTCACCAGCAGGCCCTCACCCATAATGTTCTTGAGGGTCACCTTCATGCCCTCGCCCCTAATGTTTTAGATGGTCAGATCAGCAGCAGGTACTCACCCCTAATGTTTTAGAGGGTAGGTTCAGCAGCAGACCATCCCCCCTAATTTTTTAGATAGTTAGCTAAGCAGCAGGCCCTCGCCCCTAAAGTTTTAGATGGTCAGCTCGGCATCAGGCCCTCACACCTAATGTTTTAGAGGGTCAGCTCAGCACCAGACCCTCACCCCTAATGTTTAAGAGGGTAAGTTCGGCAGCAGATCCTCACCCCTAATGTTTTAGAGGGTCAGTTCAGCAGCAGACCCTCACCCCTAATTTTTTAGATGTTCAGCTCTGCAGCAGGCCCTCGCCCATAATGTTTTAGATGGTCAGCTCGGCAGCAGGCCCTCGCCCATAATATTTTAGATGGTCAGTAGCAGGCACTCGCCCTTAATGTTTTAGAGTGTCAGTTCAGCAGAAGACCCTCACCCCTGATTTTTTAGATGGTCAGCTCTTCAGTAGGCCCTCGCCGATAATGTTTTAGATGGTCAGCTCGGCAGCAGGACCCTAATGTTTTAGAGAGTCAACAGCAGGCCATTAATCATAATGCCCTCCTTTATGTGTAATAAAGGGTTTTGTTGTAGTTCCTTGTAATTTTTGGCAGCCCTTTCACTTGCATAGTGCATAGGATTTATGAGTGTAGGAGTCCACCTACCTGAACAATTGTACCCAATGGGAATGAGGCCCTCCTTTATGTGATATACAGGTTGTATCAGAGTGCCTCTTGCTTGTAATTTTTCGCAGCACTTGCACTTTATATATAAGTAAATATACAGGAAAGAACGCTTCCTAACAATTTTTCCTCTAAAAGTGATTTTATCTTTGGTTTTGTGCGTATTATTCTCAGTCTGTAAAAGTGGCATACTACTCGGACAACATCGTTCCCAGCAGTGACATGGGAGTCCAAGATGCATCCAGACATCCTCCCCATGCTGTTCGCGAATCATTTAAGTGGTGTTTCCATCAATTTCTGGCCTTTTCCTGTGAACCAGACACCCTCCCCTCTTTAGTGCAGGGAGAGCCTTGTTTAATGATCGGGTTCTCCCATTGACTTCCATTGTATTTGTGTGCTCGGTAGAGCACCCGAGCATCCCAAGGTGTTCTACTTGAGCACCAGAGCACCCGAGAACTTTGTTGCTCGACCAAAAAGACTCATCAGTACTTGCCCGCCTACCGGAGGAGGCAGTGGATGACTCCTCCACTTCTTGGATGGCTAGTAGCTGCTTGCTTTTCTCTAGTAGCTCGTCCTCACTGTATAGTGCAGCTGAGCCCACAGCATATAAAACTTGTCTGGCTGAGGGAACAGAAAAGGACAGAGGCAGGTTGAGAACAGGTGAGGACACAGGGCCTGCTCCTGGGCCATGCCAACTAAGGGTTAAGTCTGATGAACCCACAGACTCTTGTCTGGGAGTGTCTGATGTCACTTGGGACAAAGCGGATGACCGAGTCAACCATTGAAGGATCGCTGGGTTGCGGGTCAAGACACGACCGCTAGATGACACCTGGAGCTCAAGCCTCTCGCTTCGATTCCTGCTGCCAAGCCCTCTTATTCTGCTGCGACCTGTGCCTGCGTCAGAAACATTTAGGCCCCTGCCACTCCCCTGTGCAGGGCCTGGCACTACTCTGCCTGACATAATGTTAGATCAAATAAATAAATAAAAAGGAAATTAAAACACCCCAAAAAAGTCTGTAATTTTCTAACTTCACCACACAATAGCTAATAAGCCCTTTATTCCCCACTAATACTCGCCAAAGAAGGCTTTAAAACATATAACTGCACCGCTGAACGGCAAATAGACCCTTACTTTTTTCCACTTATACACGCCACAAAAGGCTTTAGAATTTAGAGTTGAGCAAACTCGAACTGTATAGTTTGGGTTCGTACTGAATTTTAGGATGTTCGGGACACTGACCCGAACCCGAATATTTTCATAAAAGTTCGGGTTCGGGTCCGTTGTTCAGGGATTCTTCCTGCTTTTTGAAAGGCTGTAGAGAAGCAAATCCTCAAGCGTTTTACATATTTGCTCTAAGTTGAATTCGCAATGTGATTAATACAGGTTATATTAATCGCATTGCGATTACAACTTAGATCTGAGTTCATAATGGTTGTATTGCTAGAATTGACGAATATAACGAATATAGCGCTATATTCTCAGTCTTTGTTATATTCTAGCAATACATCCATTAGGAACCCAGCTCTAAGTTGGGAACCCAGCTATGTTCGCCGGCGAATAGTTCGGGACATAACTATTGGCTGAGTGCAGCATGTGACCCAGCCCCTTTATAAGCTGGGGTCACATAGTGCCGCACGTCACTCTGCTGCTGTTAGTATAGGGAAAGGTTGCTGCCGGTGCTCCCAGGGAGAGATTAGGAAAGAAATCTGTTGAACCTGGTGGTGTGAAATCTTCAAGCTACAGCAATTATTGACTGAGGGTGCTACTACAATCCTACATTTTTGTACCCAGCCCTGAGCCCAGTGATACTGAGGTGGGGGTCGGCGGCCATTTTAACCACTGCAGTGTCCATGTAACTGTATGTGACCTGCATGTGTGCCAGCCTGCCAGGGATATCAGTCTAATCCTTTTTGGTAGCTCAGTGAAGGAAAAAATAATTTTTTCTGGCAGGTCAAGTCCCCTACATTACCTTTTGTATAATTTAGGGGTGACATAGTCCATTTCTTTAGTATGGGGCAAAAATCTGTATTGTGGTGCTATAGAGCACTTGTGCATACAATGGACCAAAACATATTTTCAATTTTAGCAGTGAAAGAGTGCGTCAGTGTATTTTTTGGGGAAAAAAAGCGGTATTCCTGGTCCACAAAGCAGTTTTAAATTCAACGCCCAAATACCTATTTTACATTTCTGCAGTGAAATAGTGCATCAGTGTAAATTTGGGAAAAAATGGTATTCCTGGTCCAGAAAGCAGTTGTGCGTACAGCGTACAAATACTTATTTTAAATTTCAACACTGAAATAGTACATTACTGTGTTTTAGGGGAAAAAAGTGGTATCCCTGGTTCACAAAGCAGTTGTGCATATAGCGTACAAATACCTATGTTTAATTTACATCCGTTAAATAATGCATTTGTGAATTATAGGGAAAAAAGCCGTGTTCTTGGTTCACAAAACAGTTGTGCATACAGCGTACAAATACCTATTTTAATTCTCAGCACTGAAATAGTGCATTAGTGTGTTTTAGGGAAAAAAAAATGTGTTCTTGGTTCACAAAGCAGCAGTGCGTACAGCGTACAAATACCTATTTTAAATTTCAGCACTGAAATAGTGCATTACTGTGTTAGGGAAAAAAGCGGTATTCCTGGTCCACAAAGCAGTTGTGCATACAGTGTACAAATACCACGTTTAATTTCCAGCTGTTTAATAGTGCATTTGTGAATTTTGGGGAAAAAAGCAGTGTTCTTGGTTCACAAAGCAGTTGTGCATACAGCGCACAAATAACTATTTTAAATACCTATTGAGGATGGGGACAGGGGAAGACCACGGCAGCACTTCTCTGATGATGACGAAACACAGGTGCAAACTGCTGCGGCTTTCAAGTGTTGTGCAGACCGACAAAGAGGGAAGGGGTGAAGACTGGATGGAAGATGATGTTAAGAACAATGAGGTCCTACATCCCAAAATATACCACTGAAATCCAAGTTTTCCATGGGTGGTGATAAAATCATAATTTTTTAGGCCAGGAATTACCTTTGCGGCCTGTGCTGCATATGTGTCGGGGACAATCATATAGTTAATCCGTCTGGGAGTTCATAAGTTGACATATTCCAGTTATTAGCTGTCAAGTAACCCTGCACTGCATAGGTGACAGTGACCGAAAATGTGAATAATCCTCTTTTAAATTGTTGGGTGAAATATTGACATTTTTGCCGGGTACAAACCCCTGCACTGCCTAAATGTCAGGGAACTTACAATTGGCGGTTACATTCTTGCATGACATAAAGCCTTTTTCGGCTGTGAAGTCAAAGGTACTAGTTGCCAACAACATGTATTTTGTTATTATTTTTTTTCAAAAAAATTGCTGTAGACACCCAAAAATTGGGAAAATATAAAAAATAAAACAAAGTGTAAGTGCACGGTAGTATAACAATGGTTTGGTGAGGACGGTATACATGTCTATTCTGCATAAGGTACAAACAAGTCCTTGGGGATCCATGCCTGGTTCTTTTGAATAAACAAAAGCTTGCCCACATTGGCTGCAGACAGGAAGCTGCGCTTGTCTGTGATAATCCGCCCAGCCATGCTAAACACACGTTCAGACAATACAGTGGCTGCAGGGTAGGCCAGCACCTCCAAGGTGGAAAGGGCAACCTCAGGACATGTTCCTAATTTGAAGACCCAGAAGTTGAATGGGGCAGACCCAGTGGCGTAGCTAGAAATGATTGGGCACCACAGCAAATATTTGACTGCCCCGCCCCTCCCCCAGTCATTTTTGTGCAACCCCTTCCTTTCATGCCGACATTCCTAAGGCTACTAAAGTTCGCTCTCTCAGACCAGGCCCAGCAGCTGTTCCATCCGGTTTCTACACTGTCTGTACTGACACTGTATATAATTTGATTGAAAAATACTATTGAGGGGGCCCTGACAAAGTATTTTAGTCCTCCTCCTTTTCCTGGATGGGCCCCTTCTAGGTCAGGGCCCCAAAGCACTAGCTTCCACTGATTCCCCTGTAGCTTTGCCCCTGGGCAGACCCATCAGTCAGTACATGTACTGTTCCACCATGTTACTGAAATGCTGCCTCCTGCTAAGATCTGCTGGTGGTGCAGGTTGTTGTGGCGTGATGACAAAGCTTTTTCACATTTCGCCCATGATAACCCTGCCTTCTGAGGTGTTGGTTGTGACCCAGATGCGTTGGCGACTTCTTTCTCCTCCTCCTCTACCTTCACTAGTGATGAGCGGGAGGTGCGATATTTCGCGAATATTTGATTGAATAGTCCTCATATGTTCGTTGAAATCGAGTATTCGTCATTATTCTATATATTGCGAATGTTACGCAAATTTATATTCGCATTTTGAATTAAACTTAGAGCTGAGTTCCTAATGGTTATAACTTGTATTGCTAGAATTGACGAAGATAACGAATATCATGAATATAGCACTATATTTGCAATCTTATCAAGTTATTTTCTAGCAACAACCATTAAGAACTAAGCATAAAGTTTCATTTGCGAAGCGAACATATAATCGCATTGCAAATTGATCTTAGAGCTAAGTTCCTAATGGTTGTGTTGCTAGAATATAACAAAGATGATGAATATGACAAATTCACGAATATAGCACTATATTGTCAATCTTCGTTATATTCTAGCAACACAACCATTAGGAACCCAGCTCTAAGATTCATTCTCGAAGCGAACATATAATCACATTGCGAATTAAACTTAGAGCTGGGTTCCTAATGGTTGGCTTGCTAGAATATAACAAAGATTGAGAATATAGTGCTATATTCGTGAATTCGTGATATTCGTTATTATATTCTAGCAATACAACGATTAGGAACCCGGCTCTAAGTTAAATTCGCAATGCAAGAAATTCAGGTTATATTAATCGCATTGCGATTACAACTTAGTCAAATTTTTGAGATCGTGATTCTCACATCCGACAGTACATTTTAACCAAATCTCTGTTTATTGAGGAAAGAACAAAGAATCACAAGGCATGTACTACAAAAGTGCAGGCCAGTCGCAGCTGGCGACAGTAAATAGACAGCATGGGTAAGGCAAAAGGCCTTGCTGAGCACGGTAGGCCAGTACGAAAATGTTGTGATTACATCAAAGAAGACAAAACATAAATCCCAAATGGGGGAGGGAAGGGGGGGGGGGGAGACAAGACAAGGGACAGAGACGGAGGGAGGGGTATGGAGGGGGAAAAGTGTCGTGGTAGAGGCACAAGCCATGTCAAAATTCCCTAAATGTGGCCCAGGGCGACCAGAGCTTCAGGAAAACAGGTCTAGTATTAGATTCCCAATGGGCTAGTTCTTCAAAACGATACAACTGGTCTACTTTGTCTTGCCACATAGCTGTAGACGGGGGGGGAGGTATTCTTCCATAGGAGCGGGATTAGAAGACGGGCAGCCGTCAAAAGCATAGTGGGGAGGTTGGATCTAGAAGGGGTGATAGTATCATTGGGACACCACAGAAGGATCAACTTAGCATCTAGCCGGAGCCGCGACTTGCAAATCCTATTGATCAGGAGCTCAATCTCGGACCAGAAAGGCAACATTTTTGGACAGTCCCACCATAGATGAGACAGGGACCCGATGGCCTCTTCACATCTCCAGCAACGGTCGGAGACGCTGGGGATCAGCCTGTGAAGAAACTCAGGTGTCCTGTACCACCTCGTCAATAGCTTATATTAATTAGCTTGAACCTTTATGCAGCGGTTGAAGCCATGGGAATGAGTAAGTATAAAAGCTCTTTCAGGATCAGAAAAGGAGACGGACAGCTCCTTTTCCGAGGCTGAAAGGAAGCGTAGGTCAGGGGGCTGGGATGAGAGTATCTCCTTATAAAGTACAGATAGGGGCTTTTTAGGCGGCTGTGAATGGGACAACCTTTTTTCAATCCAGGAGGGATCTAAAGATGGAGTAGGGAATCCCTTCAGGCAGACCAGATCCTTCTTAAAGGCCATAGTCTCTAGGAAAGAGGCATTACTGGATTCAGGAGAATCCACAAGCTTGTCCCATTCCAAGTCCCCCGTCTCAGAAATGACATCCCTCAACCGCAAATCGCGAAAACGGGCCCATAATCCTGAGACAGTAGAAGTGGTCGGGTGGATGTAAAATTGGATTAAGGGCAAAGGCATAGCCGGACTCGGGAAACACATATCTGTACACTGGTAGAGTTTAGCCCATTCTAACAAAAGGCCTCTCCACAAGGGTGAGGCGTGTCTGTGGGAGGCGGTGTATTTGCGTATCCCCCAAAGGACCACCTTTTCCTTATAAGTGAGCAAGTTCCTTTCCAGGTGAGACACCAAGTTGGTCCCTAGCCCAGAGAGGAGGTTTATACCTCTACCCAACATGGATGCTTTATAGTAAACATAAATGTCAGGAAGGCCAAAGCCCCCAAGACGCTTTTCACGGGTCAAAGTCGTGTACGCAATCCTGGGAGATTTTCCATCCCATATGAAGGAAGAGAAGACTCTGCGGACCTCCACGAAAAAGGAACGGGGAAGGTAGATAGGGAGGGTCTGTATCAAATAGAGCAGCTTCGGAACAATGAAAGTCTTCCAGTAATTTTTCTTACCTATCCACGAAATGAATGGTAATTTTACCGAGCGCAGGTGGGATTTAATAGACTTCAGGGTAGGGACATAGTTCAGATCAAACGAGTCATTGGGATTCGCAGAAATGTGCGTACCTAAAAAAGGGATGGTATTTTCAGCCCAGGCGAAGTCCACCTCCTTCTTGAGAGTGTCAACGTCAGGCTTGGGGCAAGTGATGTTAAGAGCCAATGATTTGTTGTAATTTATTTTAAAGTTAGAGACCTTCCTGTAGTCTTCAAAAATAGATTGAAGAGCAGGGAAAGACATGAGAGGGTTGGTTGTCATAACCAGCAGATCATCAGCGAAGGCTGCTGTGAGGTGTGTGTGGGAGCCTACCCGGATCCCTTGGACTGAGGGAGTCTGTCTGATCTTGGCCAGGAGCGTCTCCATAACTATGACAAAGAGAGCTGGAGAAAGTGGGCAACCCTGCCTCGTGCCGTTGGTGATGGGGAAAGAGGGGGAGAGAGTGCCATTAATCCGGACCTGTGCAGAGGGGCGCGAATATAGTGAGAAAATAGAGGTAATAAACGCTTCAGGAAAGCCAAACTTCGATAAGGCCCGGGACAAGAAAAGCCAGCTGATCCTATCGAAGGCTTTCTCCGCATCAGTGCTAAGGAGCGTGAGTGGGATATCGTGTAGTTGAGCATGAGTAATTAAATGCAAGACTCGCACCGTATTTTCGCACCCCTGCCTGCTGGAAACAAAGCCTACCTGTTCCCCACTAACAACGGCAGGAAGGACAGTCTGAATCCTGCGAGCCAGAATCTTAGCCCACCATTTCACGTCCGTATTCAGCAGTAAAATGGTGCGGTAGCTACCGCAGTTCAAAGGGTCCTTGTTTTCCTTATGGATCACAGTGATATGGGCCGAGAGAGATTGGGGGGGTAGAGTACCACCTTGGAGCAGGTAATTACACATAGCCCTGAAATGTGGTAGAAGCACAGAGCGGAATGCTTTATAATAGGTTATTGTAAACCCATCGGGTCCAGGACTTTTCCCTGACGGGATGGAGGATAGAGTCTGTTCAACTTCCAAATCCGTGATCGGAGCCAGGAATTGTGAGGACTGGGTCGAGGTGATGGAGGGGAGGTCTAGGGAGGAAAGGAAGCGGTCAGTAGCTTCACGCAGCGAGTCCGGAAAGGAGTGACTGTGAGGAGGGAGGTTATAGAGGCCTTGGTAAAAGGCACAGAAGGCCTTTGCTATATCGGGAGTCCGCTTATGGATAGCACCCCGGTCATCCCTAATTGCAGTAATGAAGGAATCGGCTTTCTGCTTTTGGACCAGAGCCGTCATGAGCTTATTTCCTTTGTCCCCATGGGCATAAGAGCGAAATTTCGCTCTCAGGAGTATTTTAGCCGAGGTAACATTAAGCTTATTCTTGAGCTGGGACCTCACTGCAGCTAACTCAGAAGCACAGTCAAGGGCCTGAGATCACTTATGAGATAGCTCCAGCCTCCGGATCTTTGATAGAAGCTCAGTGACCTCTTGATTACGTTTCTTTTTTAAATGTGTACCCAAAGCAATCAACTCCCCCAGCACAGTCGCTTTGTGAGCCTCCCATATTACCGAGGGGGACGGAGCGTCAGGGCCGGACGAGTTGTTGGCTAAAAACTCCTTTAAAAAGGAAGATAATCTAGGGGTATGGGAAGGATCAGATACGATGGTATCATTGATCCTCCAATGCCATTCCCTCTTCGGGAGGTCCTGCAGAGAAATCTTCATAAACACCGGGGCGTGGTCGGATAGGGTGATATCACCTATGTGGGCATGAAGGGCACTGTGTGCATGAGTACTGGATATAAAAAGATAGTCCAACCTATGGTAGGAGGACTTGGCCCTGGAAAAGAAAGAGTAGTCTTTTCCTGAGGGGTGAAAAGTACGCCAAACATCAAATACACCTAGGTTCTGCAGAGCCACTTTAAGACGCCTCAGGCGGGCATGAGTGATTGCTGATTGTCCGGTAGAGGAGTCTAACAGGGGATCTAGGGTGGCGTTGAAGTCACCGCCTAAAATAACCAATCCCTCTTTAAAAGAGGAAAGCAGGGTAAGGGTCTGAAGGAGCCAAGGCACCTGTCTCCGGTTGGGGGCGTAAATATTCGCCAGGGTAACGACCATCAGGATCTATCGAGGTAGCCGACAGCTTGAAAGGGAGTTGTTTATGAATCCCTATGCTGACACCCCTGCTAGCCGCAGTATAAGGAGAATGATACCACTGGGAAAACCGCCTATGAGGCATTTTGGGTACCCTATCAATCTTAAAGTGCGTTTCCTGAAAAAACGCTATGGAAACCTTATCCCTCTGGAGAAGAGCCATAACCTGAGATCTCTTGCGTGGCTCATTCAGACCCCGAGCATTCAATGAAGATATTACAATAGATGACATCTTGTACATTGAGGTAATATGCGACTATGAAAGAGCCCTAGCATGACATGCAGTGAATGTGGGAGGGGGGGACACAAGAGGGAAGGAGGGGAAGAGACAGCAGACAAAATGGGAGAAACAACAACATAAACATTATAAACAAAACCAGCTCCTCTGAGCACCCGGCGATATGACGACCCTTTCACATCACGGTTATCAACTGGGGTCAGCCGGGTGGGGGTTCTCGCAGAACTGGCAAGGAGAGTCATCGGGGTGAAAACAGGGATAACAGAAGGTTCCATTACCATGAATAGCCGGGTTTTCCCCGCTAGTAGAAATAGGCAGGATGGGGGAACATTGGGTAAAAAGTGCAAAAAATGCAAAAGATGTAGAAAACAGGAACATGGAAGCTCATCGTAAAACAAAACCGCCGAGCAGCGAAAAGATCATTCCGGAGAAGCAAAACATAGTCAAACCAGAGTGACCGTGGGAACGGAGGCCCAAGGACCCGGATCGGGGCCCATATCAAGGGCCTTGAATATATATGTATGTCCTTAACGAACATAAAACATACGTGCTCCCAATGGGTAGGTAGAAGATGACAACAGCATGTCGCAGTTCAGGTCAGGCGACGGGGAGAATCCTCAGGTCTGGGCTTGGGTCCTTTCTTGGTAGGAGCCTGACGCCATTCAGAAGGTCGAGGTGGAGGGAGCGGTGGGTCCTCAAGGTCCGCAGGCATCCACGAAGGTAGCGAAATGGGAGATATCCCCAAGGCAGGCCAAGCCGCTTGCAGGTCCGGCGGCGTACGAATTGAGATTTGGCGCCCATTTTTCAAAATTGCGAGTCCAAAAGGATAAAGCCATCGGAATGGTACAGCTGCGGCTCGAAGGGCATCTAGAAGCGGTTTCAGCATACGGCGCTTCGACAGGGTGGATGGCGCCAGGTCTTGGTAGAACTGTATAGACGTCTCCTCATACTGCAAGCAGTCAGCCTCCCTTCCAGCTTTCATTATAGCTGCCGTGTCAACGAAGCTGAGCAGGCTGCAAACCACGTCACGCGGCGGGTCCGATGGTTTAGGCTGGGGTCTGAGGGCCCTATGGATTCTCTCGATCACCACCTTGTCCGCTCTCTCCTGCCCTAAGAGGTGCGCAAAAATTTCAAGCGCGACAGTGCGCAAGGCTTCCGACGCTATTGTCTCCGGTAGGCCCCGGATGCGCAGGTTGCGTCTGCGACTCCATTTTTCTTGATCCTCTATGCGCAGTAGCGCGTCGTTCAGCAGATCAGTGTGAGAGCGGATTGCATTATATGTCTTCTCCTCACGCTGTGTGGCGGCCACTTGCAAGTCCTCCAGGTGCGCTACCCGGTTCCCCATGGCGCGCAAGTCTTCCTTGATGTCAGCTAAGTCCTTTTTTAGAGGAGCTAATGCTGCGTTAAGCACTGACAGCAAAGCAGCTTTTGTGAAGGAGCCCCTAGCATTCCGGGACTTACATGTAGAGGCGTCCGATGCGCTGCCAGCGTCGGAGAGATCTTCTTGGTCTGATTGTAAGGCCACATCCGGCGCCATCTTAGAAGTGTTCGCGGCCCGGTGCTTCGGGGTCTTTTTCAGGAATTGGTCCATGTCCGGCTGACGAGACCTGACCGGAGTGGGCTCAGGTTGTTCCCTGGATCGATCTTTACCCACTTTGCCCATTTGTGCTAGACTGTAAGCTGCTTGAGGGGGTTTAACACCAGCTCAGATGAGGAGCTCAAAAACCAGCAGCCATTCAGCTACACAGCCAGGCTCCGCCCCCGACAATACATTTTAGCATGGAGGCATTCTCATGCACACGGGAAGTCGGCAGAAGCGGCAACGGGCATTGACTGGAGCAGGGAGTCAGGAATCCTCCGGACAGGTAAGATCAGCTTTTGGGAAGTGGGAAGACAAGTTAGACAACCAGAGAGAAACAAGGATTAACAACTTAAAAAAAAAAAAGAATATTTGAAATAGTGAATATATAGCGCAATATAGCCTTCACCTTGTGCTTCCACTGAGTCCCCGGTGTCAGGTGTGAATGCCATCAGTAGCGTGTCTACTGGCGGGCACATCATCCTATTACACTTCAGTGAGGGAATTAAGGACGGCACGTTGTCCTTGTAACGGGAAATCAGCAGGGTGGCCACCCAGTAATCAGCGCAAGTTAGAATGTGGCAGTAACTCAGCGGTCGTTGTGCATGCACTTCAGCATGTAGTCGCTCATGTGTGCCATGCTGCCCAGAGGTAAGGACAAGCTGTCGAGGGAGGTGTAGCGTCTGTGTCCTCTGTATCCCCCAGCGTTCATCCTACTCCTCCTCCTCCTCCTCATCCTCTAGAACTGTGCCCTAGCTGGACAATTGTGTTTCAGGCCAGGGCCTATGTTGGTGCAGGAACCCAACCTCCGAGCCACTTGTAATTGGGTGGCCTTAAGTTAAGGATAAGACCTGTATATAGTTTTGTTTGTTTATATAGTTAGTTTAGCTGCATTATAGTTATTTTGATATGTTTTTAAATAAATTTGTAATTAGTTTCTTAATGGTTTGAGTGAAAGGGCGGATGGGGGTGTTGTGTGTGTTCGATTAACTGAATTGATTTTTACTGTCTGGTGTTTAGGAATTTCTGCACCCCAAATTCAGCAGATGTGGCAGGCAGGAGATGTGCGTCAAACCGGCTAGGCCCAGACCTGCTATTATATTTCGCCCATTAGCGCACAACACCAGGCCGGGCTGGAGGCTCAGTGGCACCAAACAATCATCGTTCTGTTGTTCCATGCCTGTCCACAGCTCCTGCCCGGTGTGGGGTTTGTCCCACAAACACACAAGTTTTAAAACAGCCTGCTGTCGTTTCCCCCTGGCTGTGCTGCTGTGGGTGGGGAAGGTGTTAGGCTGAGCGGATGAGGGCGTGGTTGAGGGGGAGGAGGAAGCCGAGTAGAAGGAGGAGGGGGTAACAGGAGGCAAAGAGAAATGCCCTGCAATCCTCTGGGGCTGAAGGACATTCGCAAAAATGCTTTGCGCCTCAGGCCCAGCCGCCACTCCATTTACCCAGTGTGCGGTTAAGAGAGATGTAACGTCCCTGCCCATTCTTACTGGTCCATGAATCAGTTATGTGGATCTTTCCACAGATGGCGTTGCGCAGTGCACACCTGATTTTGTCGGCCACTTGGTTATGCAGAGAAGGGGTGGCTCGCCTGCAAAAGTAGTGGTAACTTGGATCCATGTACTGTGGGACAGCAACCGCCATAAGGTTTTCAAAGCATTTCAAAGGTCCAGGAATTTTTTAATCAAAGCATTCAGAGCCAGGGATTGCGGGTGGGTAGGGGGGTACTTTCTCTTTCTATTTCTCTTTCTATCCAGTGTTTGGGAGATGGACAGAAGATAGCTGAACACTTCCATGGGATTCGGTGGAGATGCTTAGTGAAGGTACAAGATGTGGTGGCGTTTCCGCCAGATCCTCTGTTTGCTGGATGGCAGGTGCCACTGTCACTCACTTGGGCTCAGGTTTAGAACGTTTATTTATTATTTTTCTGTATTTTCTGTTATTTTAAGTCATTTCCCTATCCACATTTGTTTTACAGCCATTTTAGTGCCCAAAAGTTCGCGTCCCCGAATCCGAACTTTTTTGTGAAGTTCGGCCGAACCCGTCAAACCCGAACTTCTAGGCTCTACTTTAGAACATATAACTGCACCGCTGAACGGCGAATAATATATATTTTATTGCCACTAATACACGCCAAAAAAGGCTTTAGAACATATGACTGCACTGCTGAACAACAAATATATATATTTTTGCCACTAAAGGGCTTTTATTTTCAAATTTTACCACACAACGGCAAATTCTTTTTTTTGCACCACTAATACACGCCAGAAAGGGCTTTAGAACATATAACTGCACCGCTGAACAGCAAATAATATACTGTATTTTTTTTCCTTAGAACATATAACTGCAACACTGAACGGCAAATAGATTCTTATATTTTCCACCTATAGACGCCGCAATATGCTTTAGGACATAACTGCACCGCTGAACGCCAAATAATATATTTTTTTGCCACTAATATATGCCAAAAAAGGCTGAAATTTTCTCACTTTACCTCACAACGGCAAATACTTTTTTTGTGCCACTAATACACTCCAAAAAGGGCTATAGAACATATAACTGCACCACTGAACAACAAATAGTTACTTAATTTTTTCCACTTATATATGCCACAAAAGGCTTTAGAACATATAACTGCACCGCAGAACATTAAATAAGATATCTTTTTTGGCCACTAATACATGCCAAAAAGAGCTGGAGAACATGTAAATGTACCACTGAATGTCAAATAGGCCATTATTTTTTTCCCACTTATACACGCCACAAAAGGCTTTAGAACATATTACTGAACCGCTGAACAGCAAACAACATATATTTTTGTGCCACTTATACATGCCAAAAAGTGCTTTAGAACATATAACTGCACAGTTGAATGACAAATATGCCCTTATTTTTTTCCATTTATATACGCCACAAAACGCTTTAGAACATATAACTGCACTGCTGAATGGCAAATAATATATATTTTTGCGCCACTAATACATGCCAAAAAGGGCTTTAGAATATATAACTGTATGGCTGAATGGCAAATAATTAATATTTTTTTGCTACTAATACACGCCAAAAAGGGTTGTAATTTTCTCACTTTACCACACAACGGCAAATACTTTTTTTTGTGCCACTAATACACTCCACAAAAGGCTTTAGAACATATAACTGCACTGCTGAACGGCAAATAATATATATTTTTTGCCACTAATACATGCCAAAAAGGGCTTTAGAACATATAAATGCACCGCTGAACGGCAAATAGGCCGTTATTTTTTTTCACTTATACACGCCACAAAAGGCTTTAAAACATATAACTGCACTGCTGAACGGCAAATAATATATATTTTTGAGCCACTAATACATGCCAAAAAGGGCTTTAGAATATATAACTGTATGGCTGAACGGCAAATAATACAATTTTTTTTGCCCCTAATACATGCCAAAAAGGGCTGCAATTTTCTCACTTCACCACAGAACAGCTAATAAGGCCTTTTTCCCACTCATACAAGCCAAAAAAATACTTTAGAACATGTAACTGCACCGCACAAGGGCAAATAAGATATAGAAATATTTCCTTTTAATAAACCCTATTAATGGCTGTATCAAACACTATTTGCACCCCAATAATAAGAACGGTTTGCTGGAATTACAGAGCTGTATAATGGCAATTTGGATCCCCTGTCAGTGCAGCAAGGTGTAATAGAATTGTTCCTATTACCCAGGCTGTAAATTCCCCTACTGAACCCTGTTCTGCTACAATACTGTGGAATAATTCCTCCCAATCCTTTTCCTGAATGTCTATAAAGCAAAATTAAAGTTTTAAAGTCTTTTCTACCACTGTCTCTAGTGCGTGCTGATGTCTCTCCCTGCACTAGTGCACTGGAAAATGGCTGAATCTGAGATGGCTGAGGCTATTTATAGGGCTGTGACATCACAAGGCTGGCTGGCTGCTGATTGTATCACAGAAAGCAAGGAATGAAATTTAACTTTTATTATGACTGTTAAAAATGATTATACTTCACAAATAATTATTAATCCAATCAATCATGGAGCGATACTTCTAGATATACAAAAAAATATATTACAAGAGGCGGCATATCCATACGAGACGTCAGGGAAGTCGGGGAGGGGTATGATCTAAATCCCTACATCACCGTGACTAATCCCTTAACCCAGGGGAACACCCTAAAGGTGGATGGCCCCTGGTCCCGTACCTAGCCTATCTCACCCTCACTTCTCCCTAATATATCTCAAGCCCAACTCGTTTCTCCACCTCGTGGTTCATCAGGGGAGCAATACGAGAAACAAAATATATATAATAAATCAAATAGTAAATCAAACAATGGTCCAAAATCACGCATCCAAAAATTTTTAAAAATTGATTTGGCGCAATAGATAAATATCTTCACCAGCTCATCTAGTTAGTCCAACGATGAATTGGACAATTTGATCGGAATCATTATACATGGGCCAACCTAATTCAGACTGATATTCATGATTTCAAACAATTTTGATAATTACACACATGATCCAGATAATTCATGTGTTTACACCCCATTCATCATATGATAGTTTATCACTATCAGCAATTCATATCTAATCAACCCCATGATCCACAATCCAAATGGCTTGACATGATTTTAATGCAGACACATCATAAATCGATATCAGTGTTCAGTTGGAGCCTCAAAAAACCTCAATAGACAGCGGACATGCATTAAATATGGCAGATAATATCAGGACATCAAGGAGGAGTATGTATTGTTGGTATCTTACTGCACCCAGGGATCTTTAGGCGATATTAGATGATCTCCAGTCGTGGTGCAGACCTGCAATGAAGGTGCGCTGTTATTGATAATAAATTGGTGCTCCACATGGTCCCAAATATTATACTCACAGAGACCGATGTCAATACTCAATATGCCTAGTAAAGAGGCACAAACAAAAGACTCACTAAATAACAGGCCCCACCAAATGACTTCGTATTGCATTGTAGTCTTCTACTTACATCATGATGTCCCGCTGCTAGCGCCGCATGCGTCTGCCGCTCCAATTGAATGTGCCTGATATGAGTCCCCATATGCTGCCTTAAATAGCGAGGGAGCTTAACTCGCTTCCTCCCGCTTACTCGCACGCTACCCGCCACACTGCGCTCCAATGGCCGGATTTCCCTTCAGTGGTACACATATGCGCTCCAGTCGAACATCCTGTATGTGGATCGCATCTGTGCTCCAAATAATAAAGGTAACTTAAAGGATCCCAGGCCTCATAAAAACTCTTGGTGTATAGTCTCAGTGTATCTGAAAGTTTAGAGTATAAATAATTTGATCTTAATAATATGTTTATAGATGATAATGTTGCACCATTTCTCAAATTATTTGATAAAGTATTGATTAAATCCACAATAGGATTCCCATTGATTAAAGGGAACCCTACTAAACTAAAAATAAACTAAGCAGTGGAACTGATAATTCATTCCCAATATTCCACCGCTAATCAAGTTACACATATGACACTTCCTGTGTCGATTAGAGAAGAGCTGATTCTCTTTAAATCAAGTCACTATTAGATATCACAATGTCATTCTCATATACCAAGGTATGACACACCTACTTAAAGGAAGCAAGAGAAAGTTAATCTCTCATTCAACCCATTTGGAGCCTGCAATTTGAGTTGGTAGATCCATTCCGATTCTTTTTGTAATATACGACGATCCCAGTCACCTTTACGTGGGGATTCCTTCACCAGTTCAAGGGCCGAGAACGTCAACGATTCTGGTCTACCGTTGTGTACCTCAACTACATGATTTGCCACTGGTGTGTTGTTTTTCTTATAAACATCATTTACATGTTCGCAAATGCATCTGCGTAACTCTCTGTAGGTTTTCCCTACATAGTCCTTAGGGCATGAACACTGATATAAGTAGATGTAGATATAAGTAGACTCCTTTACTCCTGCAATTGATGAAGTCCCTAATATAATATACCTTTCCAGTACTGGAGCATATGTTCTGCTTGGTGTTACGAATATACTTGCATGCTTTACAGTCACCGCACCTAAAAATACCAAGAGGTTGCCTATCCAACCATGTGCCAGATTTTTTAGGTGGCACGTAGTCGCTTTGTATGAGGCGGTCCCCTAGACTCCTTCCTTTTCGGAAGGTAATACTAGGGGTCTGCGTGATTGCTCCCCTAAGATCAGGGTCCATCGAGAGGATAGGCCAGAATTTATCCAGGATACCACGTATCTCTTTATTTGCTGAATCATACATGGATATGATACGAATAATAGGATCTTGATCCCCTCGCTGTTCCCCTCTGGGAGTCAATAAATCTTTTCTGTTTTGATCCTCCGCAAACCTAAAGGCCCTTCTCAGGACAGGACTCGGGTAACCCCTTGCCAAAAATCTATCACAAAGTTTTCTTGATTCATGATAAAAGCTCTCTTTCTCAGAGCAATTACACCTCATTCTGAGAAACTGACCTTTAGGTATACCGCGCTTCAATGCTGGTGGATGGTAGCTAGACCAGTGTAAAAAACTGTTCGTAGCTGTCGGTTTTCTATATACCGTAGTATTGAGACTATTCCGCTGTTTGCTGACTTTTACATCTAGGAAGGTGAGAAACTGACTGTTGACTTCATGTGTGAATGATAAACCTATAGAGTTGTCATTTATTTCACAGACAAATTTCTCAAAGTCCTTAAAGTCACCCTTCCAGATGATGAAAATGTCGTCAATAAATTGCGTCCAAAACGCGATTTTATCCATCCACCATACTTACTGGGCTGTCCGGAAAGATGATGGTGTCCTCCCACCAGCCCAGGAGGTTAGCATATGAGGGCGCACAAGGGCTCCCCATAGCAGCTCCCCTGAGCTGGTGGTAAAACCGGCCGTCAAACAAAAAATAGTTATGGGTTAATACGAACTCCATAAGATCAATTATCAATTGATTGTGTTCATTGAAGTACACACCTCTAGTCCTCAAAAAATATGACACAGCCTCCAATCCCCTAGTGTGCGGTATCGAGTCAAAATGCAGTGTTTCAATTTTTCTCAAAAAGTCCATTGTATCTCTAGTATACAATGGTAATGATGATACAAATTGGCTTAAAATTTTATCAATGTAGATTCCACTGCCTGCTGATTGGCTGCATGCATGGCATTGTGGGTGATTTCTCATTCCCAGAGTTAATTGCTCCATGTCCTAACACGTGCAGCAGCCATTTTAGGAAAAAATTTGATTCGTTACCACAAAGAAAATTCGGATTCTGTGCAAATCGATTTTTTCCTGAAATTCGGATTGAATTTCACTTCATCAACGTCGATTCGCTCATCACTATTCACTAGTTACAGTATATATATTTTTTCAACCAGGTTGTTTTATTGCTTCAATACATCATATATAAATAATGCAGCAAATTGTTTTAATTAGAGATATCATGTTACTTTGTGTCTATAACTTTTACTGGAATCCTACTTGTCTCCACAGTAACAAAGTACAAACAATACGTGTGTAGTCTGATCCTGCAGGCATTCTCCCTTCTTTCCCTCTTCCCAACCTTACTGTATATTGATATATTTTGTATTGAGGCAGTAAAAGATTGTTTGCAAAGGTGGACATACCATTTTACTGGTTAATAATATCACTGCTACAATCTGTAAGCAAACAGTGGCAGGAAGCCTGTCTTACTTGGTTGACTTGGAGGACTGGACTGGCGATGCAGAGAAACAGCACCAGAGAAAGAGGTATAACATCATTTTTCATTTTACAACAATCAGGGGCTTGTTCAAGAAGTCTATGCAAATGCAGCACAGTCAACAGTCACACTTAGTAAGTTATAACATCTAGTTAACACATTATGTCTGTTAAATCTGCTACATCTGTATATATACGATGGGTGGTCCAGGTCCCTAAAGTCATGCTATAGTATATTTATGGCACGGGCTTTAGGTGGAAAACTTAGTGATCAATCCTCACTATGTATACATCAGAGTCTGGTCTTTTCTGACCTTGAGTATACAAATTAAAATAATAAAAAAAATACAATTTTTTAAATGCATAAAACATTATCCTCCCTGAATAACCCTTCCACAGTTATTCCCCACAAAACAGGACCCGATGACCTAAATATGAACAAGAATTATATAGAGATGTATGATAGACAGAAAAGAACACAAATTAGAAATACCTAAAATATAAAAAAAAAAAAATGAAACATAAATTGTGTGAATAAAAACACAAAAATAATATTTCTAGCCCAGCATTTAACCCCTTCAGGACCTGCACCGTACATGTACAGCACTGGTGGACGTGACTTAAGGACCAGCGCTGCACATGTACGGCGCACTGATTGGGCGGGCGCAGATCGGCGGCAATGGTCCGGCAGTCACTGATAGCTGGACCCCTGCCGTATGCAGCAAGCGCGGGATCCTTCCAGGTCCAGGGTGGCCTTTGGGTCCCCGCGCTGCTGTGACGGGGACCTAATAGCAGGGAAGGCAGCCCAATGCCTTCCTTAGGCATCGTGGCTTCCTTCTATGACAGCCTGTGAGATCCAGACCCCAAAATTTCCAGAGTGGGACAAGACATAAAGTGATAAAAAAGTTACAAAAATTTAGTTTTACAGAAAAATTAATAGTTTCAAGTTAAAAAAAAGTGTCATTTTCCCAAAATAAAGTAAAATAAAATTTGAAAAAATAGGTAAAAGAAGAAAAGTAGACATATTATGTCTCTCCACATCTGTATCGACCGGCTCAATAAAAATATCACATGACCTAAGCCCTCAGGTGAACACCGTCAAAGAAATAAAATAAAAATTGTGCTAAAAAAAGCATTTTTTTACATCATGTCAAGTGCAACGCCAAGCAATCAAAAAGGCATATGCCCCCCAAAATAGTACTAGTCTAACCGTCACCTCATCCCGCAAAAAAATGAGCCACTACCTAAGACAATCGCCCAAAAAATAAAACAACTATGGCTCTCAGACGAAGAAGACACTAAAACATGATTTTTTTTTTGTTTCAAAAATGCTTTTATAAATAAAGTAGACATATTAGGTATTGACGCATCCGTAAAAACCTGCTCTATAAAAATGCCACATGACCTAACCCCTCAGATGAACACTATAAAAAAGATAAAATAAAAAAGGTGTCAAAAAAGCAATTTTTTGTCAACTTACATCACAAAAAGTGTAATAGCAAGCAATCAAAAAGTCATATGCACCTCAAAATAGTGCCAATCAAACATAATCACATCCTGAAAAAATGATACCCTACCTGAGACAATAGCCCAAAAAAAAAAAAAAAAACTATGGCTTTCAGACTATGGCAACACTAAAAAATGATTTTTTTTTGTTATAAAAATGATAATATTGTGTAAAACTTAAATAAATAAAAAGTATACATATTAGGTATTCCTACATCTGTAAGGACCTGCTCTATAAAAATATCAGATGACCTAACCCCTCAGGTGAACACAGTACAAACAATATAATAAAAACAGTGTCAAAAAAGCCATTTTTTGTCACCTTACATCACAAAAAGTGTAATACCAAGCAATCAAAAAGTCATACGCACCCCAAGATCTTACCAATCAGACCGTCATCTAATCCCGCAAGAAATGAGACCCTATTTGGACAATCGCCTAACAAATAAAAAAAAAAATATGGCTCTCAGACTATGAAGACACTAAAACATGATTTTTTTTGTTCCAAAAATGTGTTAAATGTATTACCAAAATTACCTTGATTTTGGACTATTCAGGAAATCAAAAATTATATGTATGTCACTACCTATTGAGAATGACTACCTGCAATGTATTTTCCTCAAACCATGCTGCTTAGCTAATTTTTTAGCTCATCTTCTTTACTTCAGAGCTGTGATCTACTGTATGATTACAGTTTTGCTATTGTGCCTACAGGGAGCCTGAGGTAGGCCTAATGCACACGACCGTGGGTGTTTTGCGGTCCGAAATCCGCGGATCCACAAAACACGGAAGCTGTTCCGCGTTTCGTTCCGCAATTTGCGGAATGGAACGCGGCCCATTGTAGAAATGCCTATTCTTGTCCGCAAAACGGACAAGAATAGGACATGCTATATTTTTTTTGTGGGGCCACGGAATGGAGCAAAGGACGCAGACAGCACACGAAGTGCTGTCCGCATCTTTTGCGGCCCCATTGAAGTGAATGGGTTTGTGCCCAAGCCGCAAAATATGCTGCTCGGACGCGGACCCAAAATACGTTCGTGTGCATGAGGCCGTAGTCTGAAACACACCCTATGGGCTCATGCACATGACCGATGCTGTTTTGCAGTCCGTTTTTCACGGATCCTTTGTTCAGTATCTGAGGGTTTTTTCCCCTCTAATTTAAGTCCTCTTCTGTTCCGTTATTGCACAAAACATATCCGTATTGTTTCCGTATTTGATCAGTTTATTGCGGATCGTATACTGAAACAGTAACTTATTAATCACCAAACGCATAAGCAATATGTGCTGGGCATAGCATTTCTACAGTATGTATCTACAAAATATGGATGAAATACGGATGACATACGGATGTGTTCTGTGTGCGTTCCGTATTTTTTGCAGACCCATTGCCTTGAATGGGGCCTCGGACCGTGATTTGCGGACAATAATAGGACATGCACTACTTTTTTGCGGAACGGCCATGCAGACAAACGGAAACGGAATGCACACGGAGTAACTTCCGTATATTCTACAGCCCTATTGAAGTGAATGGTTCCGCATACGGTCCGCAAAAAAAAACGGAACGGAAGCGGAAAGAAAATACAGTCGTGTGCATTTACCATACATATACTGAGGTAAGTGAGGATTCGTAAGGGGAAAGCAGGAGGTTGACCTTCAATATAGTCAGCCACTGCTAATATGATTTTCATTTCTTTTGTCATTTAAAACATCACTTGCATTTCACAAGGCTTACACCCATATAACCAAGAATGATTCTGCCATTGACAGCATAGAATACCAGTCCTTTATATTAAAATGTTGCCTAAATAAAGTGCCCTGTGACCTTGGCCTTGGACATCTTTCAGCAGACAATCATGAGAGGTTAATTCTAATGCTGTCTGTGATTTTTTTTTTCTTTCACAGTTAAGCTTTTAAGCCTAAAGCTAGTTTTATGTGAAATGATAAAACCAGCAGTCAAAAATAGAAGGGGAGGTGTTACATTGCTGACAGCTCCTTCAGTGTGACTATATTCTGAAAATTAGGATTATACGATTCAATTTCTTTTTACTTTAGGTATTCTGTATTATTTTATGGGTGCTCTTATATGATCTTTTTAGTGTTATATATGCAATCATCTCTTTATTTTGACTCGTACATTTTGGACTACATTTATTAAAACCATTTCAAAGAGTTTACTGAGATAAACAGATTCTCAGAGACAAAGAGTCTGCTTTTATCATAAATTGTGTTATTCATGTCCAAAGGCTGTATCTAGTATTGGTACTCAATTCCTTTCAGTTCAGTGCGTATAAGCTACAATACCACATACAGTTCATGGGTAAGAATGAAAGAATGATCAAAAGTATTAAGGAAAAATGTCTTATTTCTACTGTACATAATTCTGCATTTGCACAAAACTGCAAAAAAAAAAAAAAAAAAACATGGATACACTTGAATTGTGTTGAATTATTCCAATTGCTTGTTTGCTTTCCACAAGCAACATTTTAATTACTTCATTAAAAATGTCCTAACATTTTGCTGCTGTGGGGCCTTAGTAACTCTTTCATTTAGCTGGCTGCCCTGCTGAATCTAAAATGGATCAGAGAAATCATTGCTTCTGAAAGTTTTCTCTCTTCTGTGTCTGTATCCCTTCTCTCAATGCTAGCAATAGCAACAGGGATATGGGAGTTTGCACACCACTGATCAGAGTGTGGAGTGGTGGTGGTGGTGGTGGTGGTGGTGGTGGTGGTGGAGGGGGTCTAAGTGTCCTGAGAGGTTCACACAGGCTGCAGATTCAGAGGAAACTGCATACAAGTTTGCAGGAGGAGGAGGGTGAATCCCATATTCTGAGCACAAGTGTAGCAGAACATCCACAGCAAACTCTGTAGGAGGAGTGAAGGGAAAACATACATGTATAAGAGGGTTTGAAATGCCCTTGCCCTTCTAACAAAAAAAATAATGTACCCTTTTCAAGGGGATTTCTGAGATTCTGATATTAATGGTGTTACCAAGCACAGCATAGCGGCCAGATATTGGGTAGTTGCATCCATTGGATGTCATCATTGCCTCTTCAAATAGCTTATTGGCTGGAGTCCTGGGAGTTGAATTGATCTGATATTGATGATTTATCCTCAGGATATCCTCTGGTCATCAATATCAGAATCTTGGAAAACCCCTTTAAAGTGCATCATGTTGCAATTCGTTAACATGTGCAATTTTACAGTAGTAATACTGTTATGTGACTGAAAATACACCAGTATGCACCCAAAATGTGATCATTGCTATGACCTGCTACCTCATTATATCTACTTTCCCTTAAGTGGGCTATGTATGATACACCAATAATTGCCTTATGCAAGCATGGCATCTAGTGATAGGTAAGGTAAATTCACATAAGTTTGATTAGAAAGGCAAACACACTTAACCATATAATGTCTTAGTATAGGGAAATATACACAGGGTGCAGTACTTTCAACATGGGATTCTGAAAACTAACAGTCCAAAATAAAATCCTATTCTCTACTTAGCATAGTTGTCCAGTTTCATGATATTGATGATCTATCCTCAGGATTTGTGGGAGCCTGACTTCCAATACATTCACCAATCAGCTGTTTAACGATACAGCTTCATCCCTTTCCATGATTACCTGCACACCGTCTGCTTTGTAATGGCAGTGCAGTGAAATTACAGCTTTTTGCTCTTTCACTTTCATGAAGCTGCATTTAACTTGCACTGCGATACAAAGTGGATGGCATATAACTAAACAAACATGGTCGGTGCCAGGAATTGGACCCCCATTGATCTGATACTGATGTGCTGTCTTGAAGATAGGTCATCCATATCGTGAAATTGGACAATGTCTCACTTGGTGCTCTTATGTTTATTTCACATAAATATCCAGTATGATTTGTGATTCAGAAGTTTCCTTCTGAACTCACCTCCATGCACTGGAAAGTTAACCTTGCCAATTCTGATCACACCCACAGGTTTAATGCTCCCTGTATAAGCAAATGTGAAGAAATTGCCAAGACCACTTTGGCATCTGGTCTAGAAATAACTGAAATGTGTCTTCTAACCATAATTTTCAGGCTGTCTATGATTAGGGATGAGCGAACCCGAACTGGATAGTTCGGGTTCGTACCGAATTTTGGGGTGTTCGGGACACGGACCCGGACATTTTCAAAAAAGTTTGGGTGCGGGTTCGTTGTTCGGCGATTTCTTCCCGCTTTCTGAAGGGCTGCACAGCAGCCAATTAGCTAGCGTTTTACTTCTTGCCCTAAGAAGCCATCACAGCCATGCCTACTTATGGCATGGCTGTGATTGGCCAAGTGCAGCATGTGACCCAGCCTCTATTTAAGTTGTAGTCATGTAGCGCCGCACATCACTATGCTCTGATTAGTGTAGGGAGAGGACGCAGCTGCTGTGAGGGCGAGATTAGGCGGGAAAAAGTCAGCAAAAGCACCTAATGAAGTGATTGATCTACAGCTGTGAATGATTGAACTACTGCTAGTTAATTGCTCACTGGTTTTTAGGCTGTACAGAGCGTTTTTCTGTCACTTTTTTTTGGGGTGATCGTGGCCATTTTGTGTCTTGTGGTGCACCAGCACAAGCTGCCACCAAGTCCATCAATCCATCAATACTAGTTTTTTTTTTTGCTATATCCTACATCAGGGGCTTGGCTGTGTTTATTGTCACCCCTAGAAACTCAGGATAGAAATTTCAATATTTTATTAAGGGGTTAAATACAATTGCCAAAATAGCAATAACCTAAATCTGGTGTTCCAGCTGTGGCTAGCCAAGTGTAATACTGTCTGATGTCTGGCAAAGGATAGATTTTTTTCTGTGGTGAAATTCAATAGCCAAAATAGCAATCCCCTAAATCTGGTGTCCCAGCAGAGGCTGGCAAAGTTTAATAGTGTCCGGCAAAGGATATAATTTTGTTCTGGGGTGAAATTCAATTGCCAAAATAGCAATACCATAAATCAGTTGTTTTAGCTGTGGCTGGCCAAGTTTAATAGTGTCCTGCAAAGGATATATTTTTTATAGGGTGAACTTCAGTTGTCAAAATAGCAATACCGTAAATCTGGTGTCCCAGCAGTGGCTGACCAAGTTTAATAGTGTCCGGCAAAGGATTTATTATTTTCTGGGGTGAACTTCAGTTGCAAAAATATAAATACCGTAAATCTGGGGTTCCAGCTGTGACTGGACAAGTTTAATAGTGTCCGGTAAAGGATTTATTATTTTCTGGGGTGAAATTCAGTTGCCAAAATAGCAATACCCTGAATCTGGTGTTCCAGCTGTGACTGGACAATTTCCCTAGTGTCTATCAGAATATATATTTTTTTCTGGGGCGAAATACAGTTGCAAAAATAGAAATACAGTAAATCTGGTGTTCCAGCTGTGGCTGTACAAGTTTCATAGTGTCTGTCATAGGATATATTATTTTCTGCTGTGAAATTCAGTTTCAAAAATAGAAATACCGTAAATCTGGTTTTCCAGCTGTGACTGAACAAGTTAAATAGTATCGGTCAAAGGATACATTTTGTTCTGGGGTGAAATTAAATTGCCAAAATAGCAATACCCTGAATCTGGTGTTCCAGCTGTGACTGGACAATTTACCTAGTGTCCGTCGAAGAAAATATTACTTTCTGGGGTGAAATACATTTGCAAAAATAGAAATAGAGTAAATCTGGTTTTCCAGCTGTGGCTGGACAAGTTTAATAGTGTCCGTAAAAGGGTATATTTTTTCTGGGGTGAAATTTAATTGTCAAAATAGCAATACCCTGAATCTGGTGTTCCAGCTGTGACTGGACAATTTCCCTAGTGTCCGTCAAAGGATAGATTTTGTTCTGTGGTGAAATACAGTTGCAAAAATAGAAATACAGTAAATCTGGTGTTCCAGCTGTTGCAGGCCTAGTTTAATAGCTGTCCGTAAAATGGATATATTATTTTCTGGGGTGAAATTTAGTTTCCAAAATAGCAATACCCTGAATCTGGTTTTCCAGCTGTGACTGGGCAAGTTTCATTAGTGTCCATCAAAGGATATATTATTTTCTGGGGTGAAATACAGTTGCAAAAATAGAAATACCGTAAATCTGGTGTTCCAGCTGTGGCTGGGACAAGTTTAATAGTGTCCGGCAAAGGATATATTTTGTTCTGGGGTGAAATTCAATTGCCAAAATAGCAATACCATAAATCTAGTTGTTTCAGCTGTGGCTGGCCAAGTTTAATAGTGTCCTGTCAAAGGATATATTATTTTCTAGGGTGAAATTCAATTGCCAAAATAGAAATACTGTAAATCTGGTGTCCCAGCAGTGGCTGACCAAGTTTAATAGTGTCCGGCAAAGGATTTATTATTTTCTGGGGTGAAATTCAGTTGTCAAAATAGCAATACCGTAAATCTGGTGTCCCAGCAGTGACTGGACAAGTTTACATAGTGTCCGGCAAAGGATATATTATTTTCTGGGGTGAAATTCAGTTGCAAAAATAGAAATACAGTAAATCTGGTGTTCCAGCTGTGGCTGGACAAGTTTAATAGTGTCCGTAAAAGGGTATATTTTTTCTGGGGTGAAATTTAATTGTCAAAATAGCAATACCCTGAATCTGGTGTTCCAGCTGTGACTGGACAATTTCCCTAGTGTCTATCAGAATATATATTTTTTTCTGGGGCGAAATACAGTTGCAAAAATAGAAATACAGTAAATCTGGTGTTCCAGCTGTGGCTGTACAAGTTTCATAGTGTCTGTCATAGGATATATTATTTTCTGCTGTGAAATTCAGTTTCAAAAATAGAAATACCGTAAATCTGGTTTTCCAGCTGTGACTGAACAAGTTAAATAGTATCCGTCAAAGGATACATTTTGTTCTGGGGTGAAACTAAATTGCCAAAATAGCAATACCCTGAATCTGGTGTTCCAGCTGTGACTGGACAATTTCCCTAGTGTCCGTCAAAGAATATATTACTTTCTGGGGTGAAATACAGTTGCAAAAATAGAAATAGAGTAAATCTGGTTTTCCAGCTGTGGCTGGACAAGTTTAATAGTGTCCGTAAAAGGGTATATTTTTTTCTGGGGGTGAAATTTA
The DNA here is from genome assembly GCA_033119425.1 of Bufotes viridis. Lineage (NCBI taxonomy): Eukaryota > Metazoa > Chordata > Amphibia > Anura > Bufonidae > Bufotes > Bufotes viridis. The sequence goes on along the minus strand of CM065594.1, from coordinate 178,516,469 downwards.
ATTGTCAAAATAGCAATACCCTGAATCTGGTGTTCCAGCTGTGACTGGACAATTTCCCTAGTGTCCGTCAAAGGATAGATTTTGTTCTGTCGTGAAATACAGTTGCAAAAATAGAAATACAGTAAATCTGGTGTTCCAGCTGTTGCAGGCCTAGTTTAAATCTGTCCGTAAAATGGTATATTTTTTTCTGGGGTGAAATTTAATTTCCAAAATAGCAATACCCTGAATATGGTTTTCCAGCTGTGACTGGGCAATTTCCTTAGTGTCCATCAAAGGATATATTATTTTCTGGGGTGAAATACAGTTGCAAAAATAGAAATACAGTAAATCTGGTGTTCCAGCTGTGGCTGGGACAAGTTTAATAGTTTCCATCATAGGATATATTATTTTCTGCTGTGAACTTCAGTTTCAAAAATAGAAATACAGTAAATTTGGGGTTTCAGCTGTGGCTGGAAAAGTTTAATGCATAACTGACAGGGAACTTACAATTGGCAGTTACATTCTTGCATGAAATAAAGCCTTTTTGGGCTGTGAATCCAAAGGTAGTCTCCAATAACTGTTTTTTTTTATTTTTAGTTTTACAACAATAAGGTACAAACAAGTCCTGTGGGATCCATGTCTGGTTCCTTTTAATAAACGAAAGCTTAGTTGCCAACATTGTCTGCGGACAGGCGGCTGCGCTTGTCTGTGATAATGCCCTCAGCCATGCTAAACACACGTTCAGACAATACAGTGGCTGCAGGGTAGACCAGCACCTCCAAGGCGTAAAGGCCAACCTCAGGACATGTGCCCAATTTGAAGATCCAGAAGTTGAATGGGCCAGACCCAGTGGCATAGCTAGAAATGATTGGGCACCACATCAAATTTTTGAATGGGGCACCCCTCCCCCAGTAATTTTTGCGCAACCCCTTCCTTTCATGCTGCCATGCCTGTGGCTTCTAAAGATCGCTCTTTCAGACCAGGCCCAGCAGCTGTTCCATTCGCTTTCTACACTGTCTATACTGCCACTGTATATAATTTCCTTGTATAATACAGTTGCTTCCCCTGCTTTCCCTGTAGCTATTCCCCTAGGCAGACCCATCAGTCAGTACATGTACTGTTCCAACATGTTGCTGAAATGCTGCCTCCTGCTAAGATGTTCCAGATCTGCTGGTGGTGCAGGTTGTTGTGGCGTGATGACAAAGCTTTACCACATTTTGCCAATGATAAACCTGCCTTCTGAGGTGTTGGTGGTGACCCAGCTGCATTGGCAAATTCTTCCTCCTCTGCCTTCACCTTGTGCTTCCACTGAGTCCACGGTGTCAGGTGTAAATGCCATCAGCAGCGTGTCTACTAGCGGGCTCACCTTCCTATCACACTCCAGTGAGGGAATTAAGGATGGCACATTGTCCTTGTAACGGGGATGCAGCAGGGTGGCCACCCAGTAAGCAGCACAAGTTAGAATGTGGCAGTAACTGGGCGGTCGTTGCGCATGCACTGCAGCATGTTGTCGCTCATGTCTGCCAGGCTGCCCAGAGGCAAGGACAAGCTATCCTCTTTGAAGGAGGTATATCGTCTGTGTCCTCTGTATCCCCCAGCGTTCCTCCTACTCCTTTTCCAGAACTGTGCCCTGGCTGGACAATTGTGTTTCAGGCCAGGGCTTATGCTGGTGCAGGAACCTACCCTCCGAGCCAATTCGCCTTAAGTTAAGGATAAGGCGTGTATATAATTTTGTTTGTTTATATAGTTACTTTAGCTGCATTATAGTTATTTTAATATATTTTTAAGTAAATTAGCAAATAGTTTGTTAATCGTTTGAGTGAAAGGGGGGGGGTGTTGTGTGTGTTCGATTGACTGAATTGATTTTCACTGTCTGGTGTTTAGGAATTTCTGCACCCCAAATTCAGCACATGTGGCAGGCAGGGGATGTGTGTCAAACTGGCTAGGCCCAGACCTGCTAGTATATTTCTTCCATTAGCACACAACACCAGGCCGGGCTGGAGGCTCAGTGGCACCAATCAATGTTCGGTCTGTTGTTCCATGCCTGTCCACAGCTCCTGCACGGTGCGGGGTTTGTCCCACAAACACACAAGTTTTAAAACAACCTGCTGTCGTTTCCCCTGGCTGTGCTGCTGTGGGTGGTGAAGGTGTTACGCTGAGTGGATGAGGAGGAGGTAGAGGAGGAGGAAGCCGAGTAGGAGGAGGAGGTAACAGGATACAAAGAGAAATGCCCAGCAATCCTCGGGGGCGGAAGTACATTCGCAAAAACCTATCCGCCTTTGGGCCAGCCGCTACATTTACCCACTGTGTTGTTGGTTATGTGGACGTTGCCATAGATAGCGTTGCGCAGTGCACACCTGATTTTGTCCGCCACTTGTTTGTGCAGGGAAGGGATGGCTCGCCTGCAAAAGTAGCGGCGGCTGGGATATACGTACTGCGGGACAGCCACCGCCATAAGGTTTTTAACACTGTCCACCAGACAGAAAGACAGCATTTCAAAGGACCAGGAAGTTTGAAATAAGGCATTCAGAGCCATGAGTAGGGGGGTACTTCCTCTTTCTATTTCTTTTTTTCTCCAGTGTTTGGGAGATGGACAGCTGATAGCTAAACACTTTCATGGGATTTGGTGGAGATGCTTGGTGACGATGACAGATGTGGTGGCGTTGCTGCCACATCCTCTGTTTGCTGGGTGACAGGTGCCACTGTCACTCACTTGGGCTCAAGTTTAGAATGTTTATTTATTATTTTTCTCTATTTTATGTTATTTTAAGTCATTTCCCTATTCACATTTGTTTGCAGGGGATTTACTTACATTTTGCTGCCTTTTGCAGCCTTCTAGCCCTTTCCTGGGCTATTTTACAGCCTTTTTAGTGCCCAAAAGTTCGGGTCCCCATTGACTTCAATGGGGTTCAGGTTCGGGGTGAAGTTCGGGTCGAGTTCGGATCTCGAACCTGAACAATTTCAGGAAGTTTGGCCGAACTTCTCAAAACCGAACATACAGGTGTTCGCTCAACTCTACCTATGATACATTCCACATACTGCAGTCTGCACTCATAAGAGGTGACAAGATGAATTAACTTAGCAGTATTGCAATTTACTAGGGATGAGCGAATCGACTTTAGATGAAACATCTGAAGTCGATTTGCATAAAACTTTTTTTCAATACTGTACGGAGCATGCGCTCCATACAGTATAATAATGTATTGGCTCCGATGAGCTGAAGTTATAGGTCTCGAGAGACTTTCGCATATTAACTTCAGAAATTGATTTAGACTAAAAAACCATTTCCTGAACTCGGATTCGGTAAAAATTTTTTACAGTCTAAATCAATTTCTGAAGTTATTATGCGAAGTCTCGCGAGACTTCGTGAAGTAATAACTTCGGCTCATCAGAGGCCTATACAGCGCACGTTTCGTACAGTATTTACACAACGTTTTATGCGAATAAAATTCGGATGTTTCATCCGAAGTTAATTCGCTCATCCCTACCATTTACATATTGAACCATTGGATAAGGACATTAGTATACTTGGTGTGACCAGACTTATATGAACCAGTGTGTCACAACCAGTTAATATTTCTAGATCCATTATTAATAAAGAAGCTAGGTGAAATCATGTTGCCTACTGAGGGTGCTTTTCTTAGTACACATCTGTACCCCGACTTCACATTAAATTCAGCATCTTAGTACAAGAGCAGAATATATTTGTGGATAACCTGTTATATCCCTGCATATTCCATACAATATGTTGAGGCAAATACATTAGTGGAATTTTGTATCCTTATATTTCTCATTTTTATAACTTCCACATACAAATGTGTAGAATATAAATAGGGTTTGCCGAACCCGAACTGTATAGTTCGGGTTCGTACCGAATTTTGGGGTGTTCGGGACCCGTTCCCAAACCCGAATATTTTCATAAAAGTTTGGGTTTGTGTCCGTTATTCAGCGATTCTTCCCGCTTTCTGAAGGGCTGCCCAGCAGCCAATCAGCAAGCGTTTTACTTCTTTGCCCTAAGAAGCTATCACAGCCATGCCTACCAATGGCATAGCTGTGATTGGCTGAGTGCAGCATGTGAGCCAGCCTCTTAATAAGCTAGAGTCACGTAGTGCCGTACCTCAGTCTGCTGATGTTAGCCTAGTGAAAGGTTGCTGCCGTTGCTATTAGGGACAGGATAGAACCTGTTGTACTTTTTATCCACAAGATACAGCAAATAGAGAGGGAGCTTCAGCAATCCTCCATTTATGTACCCAGCCACTGCCAAGGAATTTTTCTTTTTTAATACATCTGTTACTGAGGTGGGGGTCAGCGGCCATTTTAGCCACTGCAGTGTACTGCATATGTGCCATCCTGCTAGGGACATCAGCTTAATCCTGTTTGGTAGCTCTGTGAAGGAAAGATTTAAATTACTTACCGGTAATTGTTTTTTCCTATAGCACCACAGCGGCACGACAGGAGGATACCCCGCCTCCCCAGGGACAGGAAACAACATGGAGATCTTTAAAATAGTCCCCCCTTACCTGCTCCAGTAAATAAACGAGAAACTCTGGAATGAATGCAACATATATTAATCTTTATGTATTATCGAAATTAAACAAGGATACTTTCCAAGAAACAAAAAAAATAAATTCAATATAGAAAAAAAAATAGAATAAGCCATGGGAGGGAAATTTCCCATGCCGCTGTGGGGGCTAGAGGAAAAACCAATTACCAGTAAGTAATTGAAATCTTTCCAAACGCCCCCCCCCCCAGCGGCACGACAGGAGGTATAACAGAGGAATCCTACATTGGGGGGGGACATTCGCAGATAATACTCTGCAAGCAAAGGATAACTCCCTGTTTTTTAACACGTCTAATTGATAGTGTCTAAAAAAAGTGGAAGGTGAAGCTGCCTGGCAAATCTGCTCTAATGGAACATCGGCTGATTTAGCCCAGGAAGCCGCTACCGACCGGGTTAAATGGGTTTTAAGGCCTGCTGGCGGAGGAACTTTTTTCGAATCATAACATAGCAAGATTGCAAATTTGATCCATCGACTAATGGATGTTTTGCTTGCTGCGTTCCCTTTGTTTGGACCTGCAAATTAAATAAAAAGTCTGTCCGTTTTTCTGAGGTTTTCCATAGCTTTCAGATAGGTTAATACCGCTCTTCTTACATCTAGGTTATGGAAGCGTCTTTGATCTTGACTGCCTGACGGAAGAAGGAGAATATTATCCTATCATCCTTGATGGATAGGTAGGGAGTAGAGTTGAGCGAACACCTGGATGTTTGGGTTCGAGAAGTTCGGCCGAACTTCCCGAAAATGTTCGAGTTCGGAATCCGAACTTGACCCGAACTTCATCCCGAACCCGAACCCCAATGAAGTCAATGGGGACCAGAACTGGGCACTAAAAAGGCTGTAAAATAGACCAGGAAAGGGCTAGAGGGCTGCAAAAGGCAGCAAAATGTAGGTAAATGCCCTGCAAACAAATTTAGATAAGGAAATTAATTAAAATAAAATAAAATAAATAAAATTAACCAATATCAATTGGAGACAGGTCCCATAGCAGAGAATCATGCGTCATATCACCCACCACTGGAAAAGACCACTTTGAGTTATTTAGACCCCAGTACCCAGGCAGAGGAGAGAGGTCCCACAGCAAGGAATAAGGCGTCATATCACCCACCACTGGAGGAGGCCACTGTCAGTTATTTAGGCCCCAGCACCCAGACAGAGGAGAGAGGTCCCACAGCAAGGAATCATGCGTCATATTACCCACCACTGGAGAAGGCCACTTTCAGTTATTTAGGATCCTGCACCCAGACAGAGGAGAGAGGTCCCACAGCAAGGAATCATGCGTCATATCACCCACCACTGGAGAAGGCCACTTTTAGTTATTTAGGCCCCAGCGCCCAGACAGAGGAGAGAGGTCCCAGATAAAGGAATCATGCGTCATATCACCCACCACTGGAGAAGGCCACTTTCAGTTATTTCTGCCCAGCACCCAGACCGAGGACAGAGGTCCCACAGCAAGAAATCATGCGTCATATCACCGACCACTGGAGAAGGCCACTTTCAGTTATTTCGGCCCAGCACCCAGACAGAGGAGAGAGGTCCCACAGCAAGGAATCATGCGTTATATCACCCACCACTGGAGAAGGCCACTTTCAGTTATTTCGGCCCAGCACACAGACAGAGGAGAGAGGTCCCACATCAAGGAATCATGCGTTATATCACCCACCATTGGAGAAGGCCACTTTCAGTTATTTAGGCCGCAGCACCCAGACAGAGGAGAGAGGTCCCACAGCAAGGAATAAGGCGTCATATCACCCACCACTGTAGAAGGCCACTTTCAGTTATTTAGGCCCCAGCACCCAGACAGAGGAGAGAGGTCCCATAGCAGAGAATCATGAGTCATATCACCCACCACTGGAGAAGGCCACTTTCAGTTATTTAGGCCCCAGCACCCAGACAGAGGAGAGAGGTCCCATAGCAGAGAATCATGAGTCATATCACCCACCAATGGAGAAGGCCACTTTCAGTTATTTAGGCCACAGCACCCAGACAGAGGAGAGAGGTCCCACAGCAGAGAATCATGCGTCGTATTACCCACCACTGGAGAAGGCCACTTTCAGTTATTTCGGCCCAGCACCCAGACAGAGGAGAGAGGTCCCACAGCAAGGAATCATACGTCATTTCACCCACCATTGAAGAAGGCCACTTTCAGTTTTTTCGGCCCAGCACCCAGACAGAGGAGAGAGGTCCCACTGCAATGAATCATGCGTCATATCACCCACCACTGGAGAAGGCCACTTTCAGTTATTTCGGCCCAGCACCCAGACAGAGGAGAGAGGTCCCACAGCAAGGTGTCATGCGTCATATCACCCACCACTGGAGAAGGCCACTTTCAGTTATTTCGGCCCAGCACCCAGATAGAGGAGAGGTCCCACAGCAAGGAATCATGCGTCATATCACCCACCACTGAAGAAGGCCACTTTCAGTTATTTCGGCCCAGCACCCAGACAGAGGAGAGAGGTGCCATAGCAAGGAATCATGCGTCATTTCACCCACCACTAGAGAAGGCCACTTTCAGTTATTTCGGCCCCAGCACCCAGACAGAGGAGAGAGGTCCCTCAGCAAGGAATCATGCGTCATTTCACCCACCACTAGAGAATGCCACATTCAGTTATTTCGGCCCAGCACCCAGACAGAGGAGAGAGGTCCCACAGCAAGGAATCATGCGTCATATCACCCACCACTGGAGAAGGCAACTTTCAGTTATTTCGCCCAGCACCCAGATAGAGGAGAGGTCCCACAGCAAGGAATCATGCGTCATATCACCCACCACTGAAGAAGGCCACTTTCAGTTATTTCGGCCCAGCACCCAGACAGAGGAGAGAGGTGCCACAGCAAGGAATCATGCGTCATTTCACCCACCACTAGAGAAGGCCACTTTCAGTTATTTCGGCCCCAGCACCCAGACAGAGGAGAGAGGTCCCACAGCAAGGAATCATGCGTCATTTCACCCACCACTAGAGAATGCCACTTTCAGTTATTTCGGCCCAGCACCCAGACAGAGGAGAGAGTTCCCACAGCAAGGAATCATGCGTCATATCACCCACCACTGGAGAAGGCCACTTTCAGTTATTTCGGCCCAGCACCCAGACAGAGGAGAGAGGTCCCACAGCAAGGAATCATGCTTCATATCCAGATTTTTAGCCCACGGCACCCAGACAAAGGAGAGAGGTCGCATGGCAGAGGTTCAGGCTTCATGTCACCCACCATTTTAACAGGCAACTTTCAGTTATTTAGGCCCCGGTGCCCAGATCATGGAAAAGTTAAAAAAATGAGGATTCAATAAAGAAGTGCCCCGGAGTACAAGAATACATGGTTGAGAGGGAAGCAGTTATAAATGTCTTTTCTGCACATAGGAGGGACAGGTCCTGTGGGATCCATGCCTTCATTTTTATAAACGTCAGCTTGTCCGCGTTGGCTGTGGACAGGCGGCTGCGTTTGTCAGTAATGAAACTCCCTGCCATGCTGAATAAACGTTCAGACAAAACGCTGGCAGCCGGGCAGGCCAGCACCTCCAAGGCATAAAATGCTAACTCTGGCCACGTGGACAATTTGGAGACCCAAAAGTTGAATGGGACCGAACCATCAGTCAGTACGTGGAATGGTGTGCAGACGTACTGTTAAACCAGGTTAGTGAAATGCTGCCTCCTGCTAACACGTTCCGTATCAGGTGGTGGTGCACTTAGCTGTGGCATGGAGACAAAACTTTTCCACATTTCTGCCATGCTAACCCTGCCCTCCGAGGAGCTGGCCGTGACACAGCTGCATTGGCGACCTCTTGCTCCTCCTCTGCCTTCGCCTTGGGCTTCCACCTGTTCCCCTGTGACATTTGAGACTTGTCTCAGGAGCGCGTCTATCATAGTGCGCTTGTACTCGCGCATCTTCCTATCACGCTCCAGTGCAGGAAGTAAGGTGGGCACATTGTCTTTCTACCGGGGATCCAGCAGGGGGGCAACCCAGTAGTCCGCACACGTCAAAATGTGGGCGACTCTGCTGTTGTTGCGCAGGCACTGTAGCATGTAGTCACTCATGTGTGCCAGGCTTCCCAGAGGTAAGGACAAGCTGTCCTCTGTGGGAGGCGTATCGTCATCGTCCTCCGTATCCCCCCAGCCACGCACCAGTGATGGGCCTGAGCTGTGTTGGGTGCCACCCCGCTGTGAACCTTCTTCATCCTCATCCTTCTCCACCTCCTCCTCATCCTCCTCTTCCTCCAGTAGTGGGCCCTGGCTGGCCACATTTGTACCTGGCCTCTGCTGTTGCAAAAAACGTCCCTCTGAGCCACTTCTAACAGACTGGCCTGAAAGTGCTAAAAATGACCACTCATCCTCCTCCTCCTCCTGAGCCACCTCCTCTTCCATCATCGCCCTAAGTGTTTTCTCAAGGAGACATAGAAGTGGTATTGTAACGCTGATAACGGCATCATCGCCACTTGCCATAGTGGTGGAGTACTCGAAATAGCGCGACAGGGCACACAGGTCTCGCATGGAGGCCCAGTCATTGGTGGTGAAGTGGTGCTGTTCCAACGAGCGACTCACCCGTGCGTGCTTCAGCTGAAACTCCACTATCGCCTGCTGCTGCTCGCACAGTCTGGCCAGCATGTGCAATGTGGAGTTCCACCTGGTGGGCACTTCGCATATGAGGAGGTGAGCGGGAAGGCCGAAGTTACGCTAAAACGCAGACAGGCGAGTAGCGGCAGGATGTGAACGCCGGAAGCGTGCAAAGACGGCCCGCGCTTTATGCAGCAGCTCTGACATGTCGGGGTAGTTGTAAATGAACTTCTGCACCACCAAATTCAGCACATGCGCCAGGCAAAGGATGTGCGTCAAACTGGCTAGTCCCAGAGCTGCAACGAGATTTCGCCCATTATCGCACACCACCAGGCCGGGCTTAAGGCCCACCGGCAGAAACCACTCGTCGGTCTGTTGTTCAATACCCCGCCACAACTCCTGGGCGGTGTGGGGCCTGTCCCCCAAACATATGAGTTTCAGAATGGCATGCTGACGTTTACCCAGGGCTATGCTGAAGTTGGTGGTGAAGGTGTGTGGCTGACTGAAAGAGCTGGTGGAAGCAGAGGAGAACGAAGCCGAGTAGGAGGAGGAGGCTACAGTAGGCAAATAATGATGTCTTGCAATCCTTGGTGGCGGAAGGACGTGCGCCAAAGAACTCTCCGCTTGGGGCCCAGCCTCCAATACATTTACCCAGTGTGCAGTTATAGCGTCCCTGGCCGTGCATACTGGTCCACGTATCTGTGGTTAGGTGGACCTTGCCAGAGATGGCGTTGCGCAGTGCACACTTGATTTTATCGGATACTTGGTTGTGCAGGGAAGGCACGGCTGTCTTGGAGAAGTAGTGGCAGCTGGGAACAGTATACTGTGGGACAGCCATCGCCATCAGCTGTTTGAAGCTGTCTGTGTCCACCAGCCTGAATGACAGCATTTCAAAGGCCAGTAGTTTAGAAATGCTGGCATTCAGGCCCAGGGCTTGAGGGTAGCTAGGTGGGAATTTACGCTTTCTCTCCAAGGTTTGTGAGATGGAGATCTGAACGCTGCCGTGTAACATGGTAGAGATGATTGGTGACGCAGTTGGTGGTGTCGGTGGCACATCCTCTGTTTGGTGGGCGGCAGGTGCCGACATTCCTCCCGAGGCGGAGGAAGAGGCCGAGGCAGCAGCAGAAGAGGGAGCAGGGGGGAGCCTGAGTGAGTTCCTTGTTTTTAACGTGTTTACTCCACTGCAGTTCATGCTTTGCATGTAGATGCCTGGTCATGCAGGTTGTGCTAAGGTTCAGAACGTTAATGCCTCGCTTCAGGCTCTGATGGCACAGCGTGCAAACCATTCGGTTCTTGTCGTCAGCACATTGTTTAAAAAGTGCCATGCCAGGGAACTCCTTGAAGCTGCCTTTGGGGTGCTCGGTCCCTGGTGGCGGTGGCCAGTAGCAGGCAAACTCTCTTGGTGGCGGCTGTTCTGCTTTTGCCCCCTGCTCCCTCTTTTGCTACGCTGTTGGCTCGGTCTCACAACTGCCTCTTCCTCTGAACTATGAAAGTCAGTGGCATGAACTTTATTCCATGTGGGGTCTAGGACCTCATCGTCCCCTGCATCGTCTTCCACACAGTCTTCCTCTCTGACCTCCTGTTCGGTCTGCACACTGCAAAAAGACGCAGCAGTTGGCACCTGTGTTTCGTGATCATCAGAGACGTGCGGACTCCGATGAGGTGGTATTCCCATGTTCTCATCATCAGGAAACATAAGTGGTTGTGCATCAGTGCATTCTATGTCTTCCACCACTGGGGAAGGGCTAGGTGGATTGCCTTGGGAAACCCTGCCAGCAGAGTCTTCAAACAGCATAAGAGACTGCTGCATACCTTGAGGCTCAGACAGTTTCCCTGATATGCATGGGGGTGATGTAACAGATGGGCTTGGTTTTCAGGCGCCACCTGTGCGCTTTCTGCAGAAGACTGGGTGGGAGATAATGTTGTGAACGTGCTGGATCCACTGTTAGCCACCCAATTGACTAGCTCCTGTACCTGTTCAGGCCTTACCATCCTTAGAATGGCATTGGGCCCCACCAAATATCGCTGTAAATTCTGGCGGGTACTGGAACCTGAGGTAGTTGGTTCACTAGGACGTGTGGCTGTGGCAGAATGGCGACAACCTCTCCCAGCACCAGAGGGTACACTAACACCACCACGACCGTGTCCGCCTCCCTTACTAGATGTTTTCCTCATTGTTAGCGTTCACTAAGCACCCCAATAAGAAAATAAATATTTGGCCCAATGTATTGATTTCAAATTCAGGCCTTTTTTTACAGGCACCTAACACTATCTGCCTATTTATTTATGTAGTGTATTACACTAATCCAGGCACAGCAGTAACCACTGATTTAGGGGAATATCTCTTTTAGGGCTAGTATTTAGGCCCTAGATGAAAGGTATCTGTTTATTGTTATTCAGATTTACACTTGGAGATGCACAGTAGTGTGAGAAAAAATATGTAGGATTATGCCTTCAGCAATTGTATTTTAACACTTTGTGTAATATACACTTTAACGGACAGAAATACAATGGGAGATGCATGGTAGCGTGTGAAGTTACTGACGATGACCCTCTCAGCACTTCTATATACACCTTGAGTGTAATATACCCTTTTACGGACAGATTTAAACGAAGCCTGCAACAGCTGGAACAACAGTTTTACTGTATTTTTATTTTTGAAACTGAATTTCACCAAAGAAAATAATATATCCTTTGACGGACACTTTTAAACTTAGCTAGCCACAGCTGGAACACCAGATTTACGTTATTGCCATTTTGGCAATTGAATTTCACCCCAGAAAATAAAATATCCTTTGACGGACACTATTAAACATGGCCAGCCACAGCTGAAACCACTGATTAATGGTATTGCTTTTTTGGCAATTGATTTTCACCCCAGAAAATTATCTATCCTTTGCCATACACTATTAAACTTGGCCAGCCACTGCTGGGACACCATATTTACGGTATTGCTATTTTTAATTTTGACTTTCACCCCAGTAAATAATATATCCTTTGACGGACACTATGAAACTTGTCCAGTCACAGCTGGAACACCAGATTTACGTTATTGCCATTTTGGCAATTGAATTTCACCCCAGAAAATAAAATATCCTTTGCCGTACACTATTAAACATGGCCAGCCACAGCTGAAACCACTGATTAATGGTATTGCTTTTTTGGCAATTGATTTTCACCCCAGAAAATTATCTATCCTTTGCCATACACTATTAAACTTGTCCAGCCACAGGTGGAACACCAGATTTACTGTACTTCTATTTTTTCTACTGACTTTCACCCCAGAAAATATTATATTCTTTGACGGACACTACGGAAATTGTCCAGTCACAGCTGGAACACCAGATTTAGGGTATTGCTATTTTGGCAATTAAATTTCACCCCAGAACAAAATCTATCCTTTGATGGATACTATTAAACTTGTACAATCACAGCAGGAACACCAGATTCAGGGTATTGTTTTTTTGGCAATTAAATTTCACCCCAGAAAAAATATATCCTTTTACGGACAGAATTAACTGCTTCAGGACCGCCGTACGCAGGATTGCGTCCTGCGGGCGGTCCTGCTCTTCTGTTCGGACGCGCCGGGGCGTCATCTCGCGAGACGCGTCGCGCGTCTCGAGAGCTGGACTACAGCCTGCCAGCGATGATCAATCGCTGGCAGGCTGTAGATGCGATATAAATCGCATCAAACAGCTATATCAGACGCTGTTTTATGAACAGCGTCTGATATAGCTGCTACCTGGTCCTCTGGTGGTCCCATTTTCTGGGATCGACCACCAGAGGACCAGGTAACTACAGTAAAAGTTGCACCAAACACTACACTAACCCCCCACCCCCTCATCTATTAACCCCTTGATCACCCCATCTAGACCCCTGATCACCCCCTGTCATTGATCACACCCCTTGTAAGGCTCCATTCAGACGTCCATATGTGTTTTGCGGATCCGTGGATTCACGGATCCGTGGATTCACGGATCCGCGGATCCGATCCGCGGATCCGATCCGCGGATCCTCAAAAACGGACACCGGCAATGTGCTTTCCGCATTTTGCAGATCCGCACATTGCCAGAACTATATAGAAAATGCTTTTTCTTGTCCGCAGTGCGGACAAGAATAGGACATGTTCTATATTTTTGCGGAACGGAAGTGCAGACCCGGAGCGCGGATCCGTAATTCCGGATCCGAGCGGGACAAAGTCTGTCCCCATAGAAATGAATGGGTCCGCAATTCCGTTCCGCAAACAGAATCCGCAAACAGAACGGACGTGTGAATGGGGCATAAGGGTCCCTTATCACCGCCAGTTAGCTAGCTACTTGTTAGGTAGCTAGCGCCCAGCCCACCGCACCGCAGTCACTGATTTTGGCAGAGATTTTTTCATCCACATTGCGAATGAAAAAATCTGTGCCGTTCATTTTTTTTTTTTCAGCGCAGAGGCTGAACGGAAAAAAAAAATCTCATTACCCGTATGCTCAATATACGGAGAATCGCAGAAACTCCTAATGCTGGCCATACGTGTAATGATTGCGGATTCCCTCAAATGCCAGGGCAGTACAAAAACCCCACATGAAATTCGCTGAGGGGCATAATGAGTTCATGAAAAATTAAACTTTTTGTCAAAAGTTAGCGGAAAGGGAGACTTTGTGAGAAAAAACAATAAAAAATCAATTTCCACTAACTTGTGCCAAAAAAAAAAATATTCTATGAACTCGCCATGCCCCTCATGGAATACCTTGGGGTGTCTTCTTTCCAAAATGGGGTCACATGTGGGGTATTTATAGTGCCCTGGCATTTTAGGGGCCCTAAAGCGTGAGAAGAAAAATGCGTAAAAATACCCTCCTAAAAGGTACTCGTTGGAATTTGGGCCCCTTTGCGCATCTTGGCTGCAAAAAAGTGTCACACATGTGGTATCGCCGTACTCAGGAGAAGTAGGGCGATGTGTTTTGGGGTGTATTTTTACATATACCCATGCTGGGTGAGAGAAATATCTCTGTATATTGACAACTTTGAATAAAAAAATGTAAAAAGTTGTCGTTTACAGCGATATTTCTCACATGCAGCATGGGTATATGTAAAAATACACCCCAAAACACATTGCCCTACTTCTCCTGAGTACGGCGATACCACATGAGTGACACTTTTGCAGCCAAGATGCGCAAGGGCCCTAAAACCAATGAGTACCTTTAGGATTTCACAGGCCATTTTTATGCATTTGGATTCTCACACTTTAGGGGCCCCTAAAATGCCAGGTGAGTATAAATACCCCACATGTGACCCCATTTTGGAAAGAAGACACCCAAGGTATTCCGTGAGGGGCATGGTGAGTCCACAGAATTTTTATTTTTTGGCACAAGTCAGCGGAAATTGTTTTTTTTTTTATTTTGTTTTACAAAGTCTCATATTCCACTAACTTGTGACAAAAATAAAATTTTACATGAACTCACCATACCCCTCACAGAATACCTTGGGGTGTCTTCTTTCCAAAATGGGGTCACATGTGGGGTATTTATACTGTCCTGGCATTTTAGGGGCCCCTAAAGGGTGAGAAGAAGTCTGGAATCCAAATGCGTAAAAATGCACTGTGAAATCCTAAAGGTACTCATTGGTTTTAGGGCCCTTTGCGCACCCAGGCTGCAAAAAGTGGCACACATGTGGTATCGCCGTACTCAGGAGAAGTAGGGCAATGTGTTTTGGGGTGTATTTTTATATATACCCATACTTTGTGTGAAAAATATCTCTGTAAACGACAACTTTTAAAAAATTTTATACAAAGTTGACAATTTACAGAGATATTTCTCTCACCCAACATGGGTATATGTAAAAATACACCCCAAAACACATTGCCCTACTTCTCCTGAGTCCGGCGATACCACATAAGTGCCGCTTTTTTGCAGCCTGGGTGCGCAAAGGGGCCCAAATTCCAACGAGTACCTTTAGGTTTTACATGGCGGCTCACAATTTAAAAATGGTGTCATTTGGGGGGTATTCATACTATCCTGACATTCTAGCACCTGAAGAAACATGACAGGCACTCTGAAACTCAGAGCTGCTTCAAAATGAGGAAATTCAGTTTTTTGCACCATAGTTTGTAAACGCTATAACTTTTACCCAAACCAATAAATATACACTTATTGGATTTTTTTTTATCAAAGACATGTAGAACAATAAATTTAGAGAAAAATTTATATAGAAATGTAGTTTTTTTTGAAAAATTTTACAACAGAAAGTCAAAAATGTCATTTTTTTGCAAAAATTTCGGTAATTTTTGATTAATAGCAAAAAAGTAAAAATGTCAGCAGCAATGAAATACCACCAAATGAAAGCTCTATTAGTGAGAAGAAAAGGAGGTAAAATTCATTTGGGTGGTAAGTTGTATGACGGAGCAATAAACGGTGAAATTAGTGTAGTGCGGAATTGTAAAAAGTGGCCTGGTCATTAAGGGTGTTTAAGCTAGGGGGGCTGAAGTGGTTAAACTAGGCCTGCAACAGCTGGAACACCAGATTCAAGGTATTGCTATTTTGGCAATTAAATTTCACCCCAGAAAAAATATACCCTTTTACGGACAGATCTAACTAGGCCTGCAACAGCTGGAACACCAGATTCAGGGTATTGCTATTCTGGCAATTAAATTTCACCCCAGAAAAAATATACCCTTTTACGGACAGATTTAAACAAAGCCTGCAACAGCTGGAACAACAGTTTTACTGTATTTCTATTTTTGCAACTAAATTTCACCGCAGAAAATAATATATCCTTTGACAGTAACTATTAAACTTTTTATGGTATTGCTATTTTGGCAATTGAACTTCACCCCTGAAAATTATCTATCCTTTGCCATACACTATTAAACTTGGCCAGCCACTGCTGGGACACCAGATTTACTGTATTGCTATTTTGGCAATTGAATTTCACCCGAGAAGAAATATATCCTTTGCCGTACACTATTCAACTTGGCCAGCCACAGCTGAAACCACTCATTTATGGTATTGCTATTTTGGCAACTGAATTTCACCCCAGAAAATAATAAATCCTTTGCTGGACACTATTAAACTTGTCCAGTCAGAGCTGGAACACCTGATTTACGGTATTTCTATTTTTGCAACTGAATTTCACCGCAGAAAATAATATATCCTATGACGGACACTATGAAACTTGTCCAGTCACAGCTGAATCACCAGATTTATGGTATTGCTATTTTGGCAATTGAATTTCACCCCAGAAAATTATCTATCCTTTGCCGGACACTATTAAACTTCGCCAGCCACTGCTGGGACACCAGATTTACGGTATTGCTATTTTTGCTATTGAATTTCATCCCAGAACAAAATATATCCTTTGCCGGACACTATTATACTTTGCCTGCCACAGCTGGAACACCAGATTTAGGGGATTGCTATTTTGGCAATTGAATTTCACCGCAGAAAAAAATCTATCCTTTGCCAGACAGCAGACAGTATTATACATGGCTAGCCACAGCTTGAACACCAGATTTAGGGGATTGCTATTTTGGCAATTGAATTTAACCCCTTAATAAAATATAGAAATTTCTATCCTGAGTTTCTAGGGGTGACCATAAGCACAGCCAAGCCCCTGATGTATGATATAGCAAAAAAAAAAAAAACTAGTATTGATGAATTGATGGACTTGGTGGCAGTTTGTGCTGGCGCACCACAAGACGACAAATAGATTGGTGTGGGACAGCACCATCAGCGGCCAGGTGGCCGATAGTCCAAGATGTGGCGGTGCACGCGATGTTAGGTCCTGACCTGAAGAACCTCTCCAATGGAAACAAGTGAAAGAAGATCGCAGCACTCTGAAGTCTTCTAATATTCAAGGTTTATTCCACCACGTGAGATGCGACGTTTCGACCCGGTGGGGGTCTTTATAAAGACCCCACCGGGTCGAACGTCGCATCTCACGTGGTGGAATAAACCTTGAATATTAGAAGACTTCGGAGTGCTGCGATCTTCTTTCACTTGGTGCACCACAAGACACATAATGGCCGCCTATCAAAGTGACAGAAAAACGCTCTGTGCAGCCTGAAAACCAGTGAGCAATTAACTAGCAGAAGTTGAATGATTCACAGCTGTAGATCTATCACTTCATTAGGTGTTTTTGCTGACTTTTTCCTGCCTAATCTCGCCCTCACAGAAGCTGCGTCCTCTCCCTAAACTAATCAGAGCAGTGTGACATGCGGCGCTACGTGATTCCAGCTTAAATAGAGGCTGGGTCACATGCTGCACTTGGCCAATCACAGCCATGCCATTAGTAGGCATGGCTGTGATGGCGTCTTAGGGCAAGAAGTAAAACTCTAGCTGATTGGCTGTGGTGCAGCCCTTCAGAAAGCGGGAAGAAATCGCTGAACATTGGACCGAACCCGAACTTTTTTGAAAATGTTCAGGTCCGGGTCCCGAACACCCCAAAATTCGGTACGAACCCGAACTATGCTCGAACTGTTCGCTTAACCCTATTCACTATAATGGGGACTGGCGGCAATCTGGCCACAACCTTGCAAATATGCAGAGAAGCAGCACGACAAATACTGCTGTTTGTAGCGGTATTTGTTTGGCTGCTTCTTGGCATGTTTTCAGGATTACTGCAGTATTGCCGCTGGTCCCCATTATAGTGAATAGGTCTGGTGGGTGTCGGTAGCTTCTGGCAGTGCCATATCTGGCCATCTCTGGCAGGCTGCTCCCCTGCCGGACCAGCCCAAAACACTAGTGTCAAACTAGCCCAATCTGAATAATCATGTTGACGATTTAAAAATATGACAAAGTCTGATATGGTTGACACATTGCTGATCACAACATCCCAAATGAACATGAGGTTGTCGATATAGCGATCATACCAACGATAACACAGGTGAAAAATAAATATTTCTTCAACAGTAGAAGACAGAGAGAACATATCCCAACTATGCTCCAGTGACCTGGAGAAAGAATTTATTGTTATTATTATAGAAATTATATTATTTTTGTAACTTCATGGAAACTTACTCTATGCGAATAGGAACGATTTTAATGCATTTAAGCTAGTCTTCTCAGGTAAGACTGTAACCACTAATGGGTTGCCTCTTGTAAGGACTCTGCAACCTTGAAGCTATCCCAAGTGGTTTTAGTAAAATGCATTGTTCAATTTACATCTGTCTCTGCCTGTTTTCTTCCACTAACCTAGAGTGGGAGCCACATAAACTCATGGGCGAAAAAAAAAACCAAACATTACATAATGTCTGACATGCTTTACAAATGTCTATTAGCTCAAGGGTGAAGAGATCCCTCATGGGATGAAGAAGGAGGAATCCATCCAAGAATGAACAGGCATGTCCAAACTGCAGCCCTCCAGCTGTTGCAGAACTAAATCTCCCAGCATGCCCTAATAGCTGTAGGCTATCCAGGCATGCTGGGAGGGCCGCAGTTTAGACATGCCTGAAGAATGAAGCTGTGCTGGTAAATTCGAGTTAGTGAAGAAAGTATAATCTTGGACACAGAGCTCACATCCAGAGCATAATACTGTGAAATAAGCACATAAGAATAGTCTGGAACTAGCATACTGCATATCAGTTTTCACTATAATATAAAAATAAGAATATGTAAACAATAAAAAAGGAAACATCAGCATCGCCATGTCCAAAAACACCCGTATTATTAAAATATTAAATTTTCCAGCCCGCATGGGGCTATGTGAATGGAAAAATAAGAAAGTTACGGCTCCGGGAGGGCAGGGAGTTAAAAAGGAAAATGCTAAATTGGACACCACAGGGTCCTGAGGGGGTTAAATATTATTCTAAAATTCCAGAATAGAAACTAGAGTTGAGTGAGCTTCTTGGAATTTGTTTTGTATGCTATTCATCAATTTTCTTTAAAAATTTGATCTGTGTCCAAATCGATTCTATATGACTAGTGATGAGCGGGAGGTGCAATATTCGATTTTGCGATATTTCGCGAATATTCGATTTAATATTCGTCATCTATTTGTTGAAATCGAATATTGGTCATTATTTTATATATTGCGAATGTTACGCGAATTTATATTCGCATTGCAAATTAAACTTAGAGCTGGGTTCCTAATGGTTGTAACTTGTATTGCTAGAATTGACGAGGATAACAAATATCACGAATATAGCACTATATTCTCAATCTTCGTTATATTCTAGCAATACAACTATTAGGAACTCAGCTCTAAGTTTGATTCGCAATGCGAACATATACTCGCATTGCGAATTCAACTTAAAGCTGGGTTCCTAATGGTTGTATTGCTAGAATATAACGAATATCACGAATATAGCACTATATTCTCAATCTTCTCTATATTCTAGCAACACAACTATTAGGAACCCAGCTCTAAATTTCATTCGCGAAGCGAACATATAATCACATTGTGAATTGATCTTAGAGCTAAGTTCCTAATGGTTGTGTTGCTAGAATATAACGAAGATGACGAATATAACGAATTCACGAATATAGCACTATATTCTCTATCTTCGTTATATTCTAGCAACAACCATTAGGAACTCAACTCGAAGTTTCCTTCACGAAGCGAATCTATAATCGGATTGCGGATTAAACTTAGAGCTATGTTGCTAATAGTTGGCTTGCTAGAATATAACGAAGATTGAGAATATAGTGCTATATTCTTGAATTCGTGATATTCGTTATATTCTAGCAATACAACCATTAGGAACCCAGCTCTAAGTTGAATTCGCAATGCGAGTAATTCAGGTTATATTAATCGCATTGCGATTACAACTTAGTCAAATTTGTGAGATCGTGATTCTCACATCCGACAGTACATTTTAGCATGGAGGCATTCCTATGCACACTGAAAGTCGGCAGAAGCGGCAATGGGCATTGACTGGAGGGGGCAGGGAGCCAGGAATTCTCCGGACAGGTAAGATCAGCTTTTGGGAAGTGGGAAGACAAGTTACACAACCAGGGAGCAACAAGGATTAAAAACAAAAAAAAAAAAAGAATATTCGAAATAGCGAATATATAGCGCTATATTCGCTATATTCGCGAATTTGCGAAGTGCCGATATTTGCAAGAAAAAACGCTATTCTAATATTCGCGCTCAACACTATATATGACCTGAATTTCTCAAATTGGCCTAATAATTGGATTGGTATATGACATTCTGAGGTCTCCTAAGACTCAGATTCTTATATCTCTTCATTATCTATTCTTAAAATGTTTCTACAAATTTTTAAGGTTGTGAACGCAATATAGCAAACAATAGCAAATATTGTCAGAGTGGCAATGACTAGAGATGTCCCGAACTGCGATGTTCGATTTGCCCCCTATACTTTATCATTGAGCAAACTTTGACCCTGTACCTCACAGTCAGCAGACATATTCCAGCCAATCAGCATAACCTTCCTCCCAGACCCTCCCACCTCCTATCAAAAAGCAACGACAGCATCCATCTTAGATTCATTCTGAAGCTGCAGTGTTAGTTAGAGCAGGGAGAGTGCTGCTGCTGCTGCTGAATTAATAGGGAAAGTGTTAGCTAGGCCACTGTTCTGTGTCCACTCCAGTCCTCAAAGACTCATCGGCCTCTTTCACACGAGCGTGTCCGGATTAGGCCCCATTCACACGTCCGTAGTGTGTTGCGGATCCACAAATTGTGAATCTGCAACACACCATGCTGACACTCCCCATAGAGATGCCTATTCTTGTCCGCAGACTTCGGACAAGAATAGGACATGCTCTATCTTTTGCGGAGCCCCGGCCGGATGTTTTGGGGCCAAAACCCGAAAGTTCGGAGCCGTGGCTCCGCAAATGCGGAAGCGGAGAGCACATAGTGTGCTCTCTGTACCACGTCCAGCCCCATTCACAATGAATGGGTCCGCATCCATTCTGCAGAATTGCGGAATGGATGCAGACAAACATTGCGGATGTGTGAATGTGGCCTTAGGTCCGAAAGCGTTGCGGATGAGTTCAGTGAAAACTGTGCGATTTCACAGTCAAAGCTATTCAGTTTTGCCTGTGATTGCGTTCAGTTGTTCAGTTTTTTCCACATGGGTGCAATGCGTTTTGATGCGTTTTTCACGCGAGTGATAAAAAACTGAAGGTTTACAAACAACATCTCCATACAAGCATCAGTAGGGCTGCGTTAAAAACGCACAATATAGAACATGTTGCGATTTTCACGCAACGCACAAGTGATGCGTGAAAAAAAACGCTTATGTACACATACCAATTGAAATGAATGGGTCAGGATTCAGTGCGGATGCTATGGGTTCATGTCACGCGTTGCACCCCCGCGGAAAACTCGCTCGTGTGAAAGGGGCCATCTGCTGTAAGGACAGCGTCCTGACAGCAGCCCTAAAAGACCTTTTATTTATATATATATATATTTCAGTTGCCTGCCCGTGTGTGAGAGGTCGCAGGCCCACAGACTGTACTGTGTGCACACCACTCATATAGGGTGGCACAGTACCTTGCAGATAAAAAAGTCATTTAATTTTTACCCTTTAATATAATTGCAGTTGCCTGCCAGTGTGTCAGGCCCACAGACTGTACTGTGCCCACTGCCCACCACTCATTTAGGTTGTCACAGTACATTGCACGGTGCACATACAGTGCCCCAAATTGGAAGGAAGAGGACCAAACAACCATCTTTTTCCATCTCCCGGTTCCTAAAATCTATTCCATACACTGGCCCCTGATAGGGGACAAAATAGAGATTAAACTGGTAAGAACAGATTTTTTTAATTTAAAAAAAAGAGGACAGCCTCTGCGGAGCTGGGTATTTTTTGGCCGCGTTACTGAACGCTCATGCACAATGGCTGTATGCTCATGCGTCCTTTTTCGGAGGTGACAAACCTGGCCTCTCCCTATACACCCAAGCATTCTGCTGTCATCCCGCCTTTAGGTCGTCTGATATAATGACCCCTAAATCCCTTTCCTCAGATACTCAGGTTAGTACTGTATCACTGATTTTATATTCTGCTCTTGGGTTTTTACGCCCCAGGTGCATTATCTTGCACTTATCGACATTAAATTTTAGTTGCCAGATTTTTGACCATTCCTCTAGTTTTCCTAAATCCTTTTCCATTTGGTGTATCCCTCCAGGAACATCAACGCTGTTACAAATCTTTGTGTCATCAGCAAAAAGACAAACCTTACCATTGAGGCCTTCTGCAATTTCGCAGATAAAGATATTAAACAACATGGGTCTCAGAACAGATCCCTGAGGTACCCCACTGGTAATAATAACATGGTCTGAATATACTCCATTGACTACAACCCTCTGTTTTCTGTCCTTCAGCCACTGCCTAATCTATTCAACAATATGTGAGCACAAGCTCAAAGACTGCAGTTTATTGATAAGCCTTATATGTGGGACATATCAAAAGCCTTACTAAATTTCAGATAAGCTAAAGTTCAGATAATACTAATGTGCTGCAATAGAGCTGTGGTGCCTATGCTTGATTTTGAACGTCCACAGTTTATTTGATTCCCTCAAACCTTGCACACGGCAATACTTTTGTCTTCTGCCACTGTGGAGAATAACTGGCAGATGGGAGATTCTTGCACACTCCAAGCTTGACTTGGGTCTGGCATATTTTGAGCCTAAGCATTATAAAAAGGGGCTTATTCACTACAGTGTGCCTGGTACTGAGATATACACTGCACCATCATAAAGCAGTGAGTTGGGTAGACATTATAAAAATTGACTTATTTACTGCGGTGTGCCTGGTACTAAGATACACACTGTACTATCAGAGAAATTTTTTTTTTCTGGGGAAATTAACCTAACCTGTGCCACATTTGAGTGTGCGTTCAATCCGTAACCGTATATACAGTATTCCAGCAGAGAATACATTTTATTTGGGACAAATTTGTATCCAATATAGAACTACATCAGAATACAGTGTGTATATTAAACATTACATTCTCTTGGGTCTAGTGTAGTGGCCAAAATCTGTATCGTTTTGTATCCAGTACCTTACTGGAAGTCGATACAGTGTGTATTATAAAAATTACATTATCCCTGGCCTAGTGTAGTGGCCACAATCTGTATTTTTTTGTATCCAGTAACTTACTGCAAGTCAATACAGTGTGTATCGTAAAAATTACATTATCTCTGGCCTAGCACAGTGGCCAAAATCTGTATTTTTCTGTATTCAGTACCTTACTGCAAGTCAATACAGTGTGTATCGTACAAATTAAATTATCTCGGGTCTAGTGTAGTGGCCAAAATCTTTATTGTTTTGTATCCAGTACCTTACTGCAAGTCAATACAGTGTGTATCGTAAAAATTACATTATCCCTGGCCTAGTGTAGTGACCAAAATCTGTATTTTTCTATATCCAGTACCTTACTGCAAGTAAATACAGTGTGTATCATAAAAATTACATTATCTCTGACCAAGTCTAGTGGTCAAAATCTGTATTTTCTGCATCCAATACCTTACTGCAAGTCAATACAGTGTCTATCGTAAAAATTACATGATCCCTGGCCTAGTGTAGTGGCCAAAATATGTATTTTTCTGTATCCACTACCTTACTGCAAGTCAATACAGTGTGTATCGTAAAAATTACATGATCCCTGGCCTAGTGTAGTGGCCAAAATATGTATTTTTCTGTATCCACTACCTTACTGCAAGTCAATACAGTGTGTTTCTTAAAAATTACATTATCTCTGGCTTAGTATAGTTCCGAAAAACTATATTTTCTGTATCCAGTACTGTCCTGTATCAGAAAACTGTGTCTTTAGTGGACAGTAAAATAATCTGTGCCATATCTACAGACAAAACCATTAATATGAAGAAGGCGAGCACAAATGGATAGGGAAGTGGGCGTGATGCTAATGGTGCAAGCAGAGGCCTTGGCCCTGGGTGCAATGAAACTGTGCCTGCTGCCAGTGCACCAGAAAAAAACAAAAAAATCCACCTTACCCAGCTTCATGTTCAACTTAGCTAGGGGGCGCATGACAACACTGTCCAAGTCGGACCAGTGCGAAAAGGTTGTCGGTTGGATTGCAGAAGATAATGCTTCCAGTCGGTTAAGAACCACCCTCTCTTCTACTCAGTCCAGTCTCTGTAGCCAAGAGTCTGGTTAACCGAATCCTCACTCTGATCCTCCTTCCTCCCACCATGTCGCGTCTGTCCAAACAAGTGATCCCACATTCGGATATTCACATAACCTCTTTTCATTGTCAGCACTTGGTTTGGCTCTCTCGCCAAGCACGCTTGAAGAGGTACCTGAGATATTGTGCCCTGATTCCCAACCTCTTGAGCCTTCACAGTCTCAAGAAGATGACGGTGGTGAACGACAATCATTCGTTCACGAGGTGGATGATGATGAGACACAGTTGTCAATCACTGAGGTTGTGGTTTGGTCAAGTCAGGAGGATGAGCAAAGTGAGGAAGTGGAAGATGAGGTGGTGGACGATTAGGTCAGTGACCCAACATGGGAAGGTGAAAAGCCAAGAGAGGACAGCAGTACAGAGGGGGAGGGACCCGCGGCACCGCAACAGTCTGGAACAGGCAGTGGGGTTGCAAAAGGGAGACGTCGGCCCACACCATACAGGCCCGCAACCGTTACACCGAGCACCCCCATTCGTAAATCTACCTTGCCAAGGGGTAGGTGTTTCACAATATGGCGCTTTTGAAGGAAAGTGCAGAAGACAAAAGAGTGGTAGTTTGCAACCTGTGCCGTACTAGCAACCTCACCATCACCAGCATGATCCGCCACATGGCATCCAAGCATCCAGTACACAGTCCCCAGCCGCCAATATTTTTCACGGTGTTCTGTGCCCTCCTTACACCAGCATGTGTCCCACAACATCACCAATTCCATGACCAACGCACTTACTGGGAAGGTCCTTCTCACTACGGACACATGGACAAGTGGTGGTGGCCAGGGACGCTACATTTCCCTGACTGCACACTGGGGGAATATTGTGGAGGCCGGTCATACCCTGTGATGGCACAGGTGCTACCCACGCCCAGGATTGCGGGCCCTTCGTTCATCAGGGTCTCCGCCAGAAGCTATGTTACTGGCTCCAACCCCCACTTCTCCTTCTCCGCTGACTCCTCCTCCACTTCCACCTCCAACAGCAGTCAGCCATCAGTCGCTAGCTGGAAGCAGTGTAGCACTGCTGTGGGTAAGCGTCAACAGGCCATTCTGAAGCTGATCTGCATAGGGGACAAAGAGCACACTGCCACAGAGCAGTGGCAGGGTATAAGCGAACAGAGCGAGCTGTGGCTCTCAACACTCAACCTACAACCAGGCATGGTTTTGTCTGACAATGGCCATAACTTGGTGGCGGCTTTGGAGCTCTGCAACCTGACATACATTCCATGCCTAGCTCACTTCTTCAACTTAGTGGTTCAGCGGATGATCAAAACCTACCCCAATTTGCAGGAGCTACTAGTAAAGGCACGCCCCTTGTGTGCCCATTTCCGAAAGTCGTACACAGCTTCAGCCGTTCTGTCAATGCTACAGCAGCACTTGCAACGTCCAGCTCACAGACTGTTGTGTGATGTGAGAGCGCCCTGGAACTCTACGTTCTACATGTTGGCCAGGCTTTGTGAGCAGCAGAGGGCAGTTGTGGATTACCAGCTGCAACATGGCGGTCGCCTTTCCAGTCAACTATCCAATATTCACAAGCGAGGAGTGGACATTGATGTCAGACCTATGTGAGGTTTTAAAAAACTTTGATGAATCCACACAGATGATTAGTGGCGATAACGTTATTATCAGCGTAACCATTCCACTGCTGTGTCTACTCAAATGATCGCTGCTCACAATTAAGGAGGATGCTTTGAATGTGGCAGACGAGGTAATGGGGGAGGAGATGACAAAGGGTGATAGCCAGACCTTCCCCAGTTCGTCTTCTCAGGGCAATTTGGGCCATGAAGAGGAGGAGGAGCTGGAGATACTTGCCTCTGCTACAGAGGCTAGTTCCCATTGTGGGGATTTGCTCTGGTAGACAGGATTGCGGGCGCAGTATAGAGGCAAGGTACACAGTTCTCTGGGTAAAGCAGAAGTGTTTTATTCACACTCAGCAACACAGAAACAGTCTTAGTGTTTGTTCACATGAGGCAAAACAGAAACAGTCTTAGTGCTTGTTCACACGAGGCAAAACTCAAGGCAAAAACATCAGTCCCACAGCAAGGTCACCTGAGTGGTCGGTGTTAGTTCACACCTGGCAGTTAGCTCGGCCACGCAAAGTTTCCACCAGAGGCTTCTAGGTAGACTGCACGCCTGATTGCAGACTCTTGTTCTCAGTCCTGAGAGCTCCACAGTAACACCAGCAGCTTCCAGGATAATCACCTCTCCACCTGCTGTAGTGGCTGCCTTTTAAAGGCCTGGAAAAAGTCCAGCCTGGACCGTGGGGAATATTCCCAAATGTCACAGGGGAGCAGGTGGAAGCCCAAGGCGAAGGCAGAGTAGGAGCCAGAGGTAGCCAACGCAGCTGTGTCACGGCCAGCTCCTCTGAGGGCACGGTTAGCATGGCAGAAATGTGGAAAAGTTTTGTCTCCACCTCACAGCTTACTGCACCACCACCTGATACGGATCGCGTTAGCACGAGGCAGCATTTCACTAACATGGTTGAACAGTACGTCTGCACACCCCTCCACATACTGACTGATGGTTCGGCCCCATTCAACTTCTGGGTCTCCATATTGTCCACGTGGCCAGAGATAGCATTTTATGCCTTGGAGGTGCTGGCCTGCCCGGCGGCCAGAGTTTTGTCTGAACATGTATTCAGCACGGCAGGGGGCGTCATTACTGACAAATGCAGCCGCCTGTCCACAGCCAAAGTGGACAAGCTGACGTTCATAAAAATGAACCAGGGATGGATCCCACAGGACCTGTCCCTCCCTTGTGCAGAATAGACATTTATA
Organism: Bufotes viridis; assembly: GCA_033119425.1. Taxonomy (NCBI): domain Eukaryota; kingdom Metazoa; phylum Chordata; class Amphibia; order Anura; family Bufonidae; genus Bufotes; species Bufotes viridis. The sequence continues at coordinate 178,489,534 of CM065594.1, read as the reverse complement.
ACTGCCTCCCCCTCAACCATGTATTTTTGTACTCCGGGGCACTTCTTAATTGAATCCTTATTTTTTTTAACTTTACCATGATCTTGCGGTGCAAACCAAAGTTGAATGAACCTCTCCTCAATCTGGGCGCCGGGCCTAAATAACTAAAAGTGGCCTGTTACAATGGTGGGTGATATGACGCCTTATTCCTTGCTGTGGGACCTCTCTCCTCTGTCTGGGTGCTGGGTCCTAAATAACTGAAAGTGGCCTTTTCCAGTGGTGGGTGATGTGATGCATGATTCTCTGCTGTGGGACCTCTCTCCTCTGTCTGGGTGCTGGGTCCTAAATAACCGAAAGTGGCCTTCTCCAGTGGTGGGTTATATGACGCATGATTCCTTGCTGTGGGACCTCTCTCCTCTGTCTGGGTGCTGGGTCCTAAATAACCGAAAGTGGCCTTCTCCAGTGGTGGGTGATATGACGCATTATTCCTTGCTGTTGGACCTGTCTCCTCTGTCTGGGTGCTGGGGCCTAAATAACTGAAAGTGGCCTTCTCCAGTGGTGGGTGATATGACGCCTTATTCCTTGCTGTGGGACCTCTCATCTCTGTCTGGGTGCTGGGGCCTAAATAACTGAAAGTGGCCTTCTCCAGTGGTGGGTGATATGACGCATGATTCCTTGCTGTGGGACCTCTCTCCTCTGTCTGGGTGCTGGGTCCTAAATAACTGAAAGTGGCCTTCTCCAGTGGTGGGTGATATGACGCATGATTCCTTGCTGTGTGACCTCTCTCCTCTGTCTGGGTGCTGGGGCCTAAATAACTGAAAGTGGCTTTCTCCAGTGGTGGGTGATATGACGCATGATTCCTTGCTGTGGGACCTCTCTCCTCTGTCTGGGTGCTGGGGCCTAAATAACTGAAAGTGGCCTTCTCCAGTGGTGGGTAATATGACGCCTTATTCCTTGCTGTGGGACCTCTCTCCTCTGTCTGGGTGCTGGGGCCTAAATAACTGAAAGTGGCCTTCTCCAGTGGTGGGTGATATGACGCATGATTCTCTGCTATGGGACCTCTCTCCAATTGATATTGGTTAATTTTTATTAATTTTATTTTATTTTAATTCATTTCCCTATCCACATTTGTTTGCAGGGCATTTACCTTCATTTTGCTGCCTTTTGCAGCCCTCTCGCCCTTTCCTGGACTATTTTACAGCCTTTTTAGTGCCCAAAAGTTCGGGTCCCCATTGACTTCAATGGGGTTCGGGATAAAGTTCGGGTTGAGTTCGGATCCCGAACCCGAATATTTTCGGGAAGTTCGCCCGAACTTCTCGAACCCGAGCATCCAGGTGTTCGCTCAACTCTACTGCTCACCTGTAGGCCATCACTGCATTGTTTTATGCGGTTCGCTCACCTTCAGGCCCTCAGTACACTTTTTATATGGTCCGCTCACCTTCAGGCCCTCAACTATAATGTTTTAGAGGGTAACCAGCAGGCCCTTGCTCTAAATGTTTTTGAGGGTCACCAGCAGGCCATCAATTATAATTTTTCAAGGGTGTGTATGATGCCCTCCTTTATGTGTAAGAAATGGTGTTTTGGAGTGCAGGTTCTTTGTAGTTTTTGCCAGCCCTTTCACTTAGTGCATAGGCTTTATGAGTGTAGCAGTGTACCTGAACAATTATAGCACCATGTGAATGAGGCCCTCCTTTGAATCGGAGTGCTTCTTCCTTGTCATTTTTGGCATCATTTCCACTGTATATACAATTTAATATGCAGGAAAAAAATTGATACTGGTTATATTTCACTGAAATACAGTGCAGGCCACAAATGTACTTTATGGCAAAAAATAAGTGATTTCTTCACCAACAATGTCAAGGTAGTATTTACTGGTTATATTGCACTCTTATAAATACAGTACAGGCCACAAGCATACTTTTTATCGAAAATAATAATAATCTGTCCCCCCAGAGTCTAACAGATGGATTTACTGAATTGTTTACACTATCACTTATCCAGCACAGAGGTACTTTACAGAAAATGTGAATATATTCTGACCCAGAGACAGTTGAGGAGGACATCAGTGATGTGCAGACAATACTCGATGATGATAATGTAGCTGATTGCACTTTGGAGCTGGGTGGCGAAGGGGCTTCATCATCATCTGGAGAAGAGGATGGCAGCTTGCCCAGGAGTAAGTGGGGGAGCCATCTAGTCACTAGCGTTGCCAGAAGTCAGCAGGGTGGCGCAGTGGTAGGACAGGAGCCAAACGTACCCGGGGTAGACTACCCACTTCGCAGGAGCTTACCTGCCCGGGATGTAACAGTGCATGGGTTCACTGAGGCAGCAGTGGTAGCAGTCAGTCAGTGTCTAGTGTTACGGGTAAAATCACCTACTCTGCAGTGTGGCAGTTTTTTGTTAAGCAGCGGGAGGAGGTGAATATGGCTATATTTAGAATCTTTGGGCAGGAGTTGAAGCGTGGCCAGTGTGCCTATGTTGGCACCACGGCCCTGAGTCAACATATACAGCCTCACCTAAAGTAGCCTGTGGTTCCGATGTGGTTGTCCAGCCTGCCATAGCAACCACTGCATCACCCAGTGGCACGCACCCAATTTAAGGCAGTCAAGGCTCCACCAACTCAGCCGAAGGGAGCTGTCTGTCCTTCCCATCATCTTCTGGTCCCGATGCTCCTTCTCCTCCTACTCCTCATCAGTCATTCTGTCGGCAATCGATCACCAAAGCAATTGCCAAGAGACAACAGTATTCATCCATTCATCCAACTTCACAGATGCTGAATGTGCTCCAGTCCAAGTTGCTGGTGCTGCAGTCCCTCCCTTTCCCATTTAAATATTATTTTATTAAATTTTGTCAGTTAATACAAACATTAGTAGGTTATGAAAATTTGCATTTCTTTTGCTGCAAATAATATACATGGATATTATACACAGTTGTTTTCATTGTGATTTATCTTTAGATATGCGTGTAAACACAGCTTATAAGGCATAAAACATAAAACATATAACATAAAAGTTTGCCTTCCAAGTGGTGGAAACTGCACCTTTCAGAGAACTGATGGCTTGTACCGAACCTAGGAGGAGAATCCCAAGCCATCATTTTATTGACAAAATGGCAGTACCAGCCATTCACACACATGTAGAACAGAAGGTGAGCCACTACTTGAGCCTTTCGGTGTCTGCCAAAGTGCAAGGCTGAGCCGACATGTGGAGCTATAACTACTGTCAAGGCCCACTGAGTGAATGCGGTTCCTGCACAGCCACACCAGCAAATTGCCCAGGTCACGCCTCTTCAGCCTCCACGTTGTCACGCCGTTGGTCCTGCAACAATGTCCGCCTCTGCCTCCTCATCCTCCACCATGTCCTCAGCCTCCACTGCAGGGACAATTACCAGTGCCCCTCCAGCATACCACATGTGCAGGGCACAGAAGTGTCATGCTATTCTGCACCTCATTTGACTGGGCGAACGGAGTCACACAGGGGAGGAACGGCTCCGTGACCATCATTAACAAATCGAATCCTGGCTTTCTACGTAACAACTCAAAATCGGAACCATGGTGACCGACAACAGGAAGAACATGGTGTCAGCTCTGTGTCAAGGACGGCTGAGCCATGCGCCCTGCATGGCACACGTGTTCAATCTGGTGGTCAAGCGGTTCCTGAAGTCTTCCTCCCATCTGTTCGACATCCTAATAATGGCCAGGAAACTTTTCATGCGCTTCAGCACTCGTGCAGACGTACACCTCAAAGCACACCCTTCTTGAGCTGCAGTGGCAGAATGGCACCCCCCAACATAATCTGATATGCAACGTTTCCACCCGTTGGAATTCCATCCTTTATATGTGTAGTGTCACACTATGTAAAAGTGGGCACTACTAAGGGTCAATTGGGTCACATTGTTCCCCACCTCCTGTGGGAGATTGGTCAATGTATAATGTAATGTATTTTACTGCATTTTATCATGTATTCCCTGTGTGCCAGGCCTGCAAGGGGTGTAGTTTCTCCTCCAGAGCTATAGAGGGAGCTAGAGAACCCCCTAGTATATATAGATAGGCCCAGTCCGGGACTAGAGAGTGCAGAGTAAGTTCAGAGGAGTTGAAGACAGAGGCAGTTTTTACTCTAGCCAAGGAGTAGCCTAGTGTCAGCTGAGAGCATGGAGCTAGATAGTCCAGGAGAGCAATCCTCCTGAGGTACCCTTCCTGCAGAGACAGAGTACAGTGGATTCAGGTTTAACCCTGAGGTACGCAGAAGTAACTCCTCATCCTGCCACTTGCAGAGTCCACAGCAGTGCTAACCTCATCCAGCTAAGTATAGAGCTGAGAGGCAGAAGTTCATTGCCAGCAACAGAATATATTCCAGAGTAGGTTTCCCTTACCCAAGGATAAAGCCAGCTATAGGGCATACGGGCCTTGGATGAATACCAGACAGGATCTTCAGAAAGTATAGATTGATCTGTGAGGTTTAATTCCGTCTGATTCACCTTGCTAGGATCCTACCTGCCACCTTTGTAAAGCCTGCATGTAACCAATTGTCTTCTTGTGGAACTATCTTGAGTTTGTACATAGTTGAACTGTTCAGTAAAGAATGATTCTGGTTCACTGCAATAGTGTGTACCTTCATTATTCCTACCAACAATCGGTGTGCCACCGTTACCGACACTGGCGTCACAAACTGTTAGGGACCTTGCCTCCAGCACACTAAACCTTTAACACCCAGGGCCTCACCTACCACCTGGCCTGGTTCCTATACCTAGAGAGTGCTCCAGAGGATCCACGTGCCACCTCTCCATCACTGACTGCACACCTGCCCAGGGTCTACTACAAACTGTGAGTACCAAGAGCAACCCTCGGTCTAGCTACTGACCCCCGTGAACTCACACTCGCTCACCCTGAAGGTCTGGCATACTGCATATGTTGGACTGACTATATGAACAGAGAAAGGCCATAAATGATTTCTTGATGATCCAAGTGGACAGGAGTACTCCCCGGTTTAATGTTCGATGTCAGCCAGTGGCAGCTCATGCGTGACACCTGCCGTTTGCTCATGCCCTTTGAGAAAGCCACGTTTTTTGTCAGTCGCCAGGACTACGGGATGAACAATATCATTCCAGTGCTTAATGTCCTGGAACAGATGCTGGTAAATCTGGCTGGTCACGAGATTGGAGACGTTGCGTCTAGATCTCATGGCCACATGGCTATGAACTGGAGGAGGAGGACATTGGAGTACCAGCAATGTGTAGTGAATTGGGTGGTTTTTCTATACAGGTGACAAGAGAGGATGAGCAGGAGCAACCAGATGAGATACAGGGCGATGAGAAAGAAGAGGCAGAGGACCCACCAAAACCGTGGCAGTATATAGTGGAACTGGAGACCGGGAGTCACTCCGAGTCACTTGTACAAATGGCCCTATGCATGCTCACTTGCTTGCGTAGTGACAGCCAAATTGTCAAATTGTGGAAGAGGTATGACTTTTGGCTCTCCACCTTGTTGGACCCTGGCTACCGGTCCAAAATAGGGGCCTTTTTTAAACCCGCTGAGAGGGAGGACAAACTGAACTACTATAGTGACATCCTATGTAGTTAGTTGGCCGTTGCCTATCTGCGCCATCGTCCATCCTCTCGCAGGTCTGACCTGGGGGTCCCTCTGTGCTCATGTTCCACTGCCATGGCTGCTGTGGAGGTGGAGTGGCAGGAGCAGTACCAGCTCTGTCAGCAGCAGCCTAAATCTAGAGTCGCTGATGAGCGAAGAAATGAGCTGATGAGCATAGTGAAGAAACTGCTCACTAGCAGCTAGACATAGAGCATAACCTGAACCAGCAAGTGGTGACATACTTGGACAGCACCCTGCAACCCCAAGTTAAATATCTGCTGGACTACTGGGCAGCCAAACTGGATTTGTGGCCACAACTTGCAGAGTTTGCCCTGGAAAAGCTGTTCTGCCCGGCCAGGAGTATGGCATCAGATCGAGTGTTTAGTGCGGCAGGGGCCATCGGTACCCCAAGAAGAACTCGCCTGTCAACCCAAAATGTGGAGATACTGACCTTTGTCAAGATGAGTCAGGCATGGATCAGCAAAGATTTCCACCCACAAATGCCTGATACATCAGACTAGATCATCCATGATGCCACACCAACATGTTGACAAAAGAGACTGGTTTCTTCTGGCTACCTGCCTCAGCTACCATTCTGATGCTGCCACTAGTGATGTGTGCAGAGGCAATATTCGAATTTGCGATATGTCGCGAATATTTGCCATATATTTGCGAATTTGCGAATTCCTGATCTTCAGGCATTATTTTCTTGATTGCGAAAATTTGCATTAAAAAAAATTTGCCTAAAATTTGCATAAAAATTTGAATATTCGCGATTACGAATATATTTTGATATATTCTAAATATTTGCGAATTTTCAAAGTGCCGATATTCGAGATTAAAATTCGCAATTCGAATATTCGTGATCAACACTAGTTGCCACCCGGCTAATGCCACACATCTGATGCCAAGTGCTCATTCTTTCACCCACCATCTTCAGCGGGTACTGGTATTGCCACCCACCTTCACACTATGTCACCTTGCCCCTCTGTGGCCTCTTAATACTGCTGCCACTTCCACACTATGTCACCTTACCACTGTGTGGTCTCCTCATGCTTCTTACACCTCCGCACTATGTCACCTTGCCACTCTGTAGACTCCTAATGCTGCTTCCACCTCCAGACTCTGTCACTGGGTCACTCTGTCATCTCCTCATGCTGCTGCCACCTCCACACTATGTCACCTTGCCACTATGTGGTCTCCTCATGCTGCTGCAACCTTCACATTATGTCACCTTAGCACTCTGTGGTCTCCTCATGCTGTCGCCACCTCCACAGTGTCATTGTGCCACTCTGTGGCCTCCTCCTGATTCTGCTGCTTCCAGCACCTCCACATTCTGTCATTATGCCACACTGTGGCCTCCTGATACTGCTCCTGCCACCTCCACACTGTCATTGTGCCACTCTGTGACCTCCTCATGCTGCTTCCACCTCACCACTATGTCATAATTCCACTCTGTGGACTTCTCATGCTGTTCCCACACTGCCAACTTCATGGCTGGGCCACTATTTTACCTTTCAGCCTGACTGACATTATCATTTATTTGACCCTTATTCTGATCTGTCAGAAGGAAGGAAAATTGAGATGCACAACAGACCCTGTCTGTCTAGCAGCTTTACAGCCGATATGGTCCCATCAGAATTGGCTTGTGATTTGATAGCCAAAAGCAGGGATTTGATAGCCAAAAGCAGGAGTGGGTACTAAACACAGAAGACATGCAAATATTCCATTCACATGTCATCTCTGTTTTGGATCCACTCCTGTTTTTTTGGCATTAGCAATACTGATTGATTACTGACCAAATGCTGAGTAAAGGTGGATGTTTTTTGGGGGTTATTGTTCTAACGGATCAGAGGAAGGGCAAAATAATCAGTGACGTCAAAACAAGTTTACTGCTGACACCATCCACTCTGTCTGGGGCCCTACCGTATAAGCGTTTAATAGAACAGGTTCTGTAGACATCTGGGTGGAATCAGCTGACGACTGTGTAAAAGAAGTGTGCCTCTTCTTGGCACTAACATTTACCTGTAAGGCTGAGTTCATACTTGAGTTATTTGGTCAGTTTTGTCCCCGTAACTGCCCAAATAAGTGAAGTGTGTAGTGATTCTATTAGTGATGCCTGTCATCTGCATGTTATACAGACTCACAGTATTATTTCACTACCAGAGCAGACTCCCTGTGGCGTTTCAAAGTGTCAGCTTTATACAATCACGCATCTGTGAGGTGACTTGATGAATCAGACATTTTCCACTTGCAGTTTACGCATCAGACACCCAGGAGTTAATAAAGTAGTTTTTAATCTGGAGATTGTATTACAAGATATGCAGGGAATCCAGATGGTAAAAGAATTATGCCAACAATATTCTCCTTGATAAGAAGATGAGATACTACTAAGATTCTCCTCAGATTCTACTCAGAATTAGAGCACACACAAACAGCAATGCATGACTGGGAAAAACAGGAAGTGGCCAGACTGAACCAACTAGAAGCTGAAACAGAGGGGGGAGGAGAAGAGAGGAGCATACCAATACACAATGCAAGATACTGAAACAGAACACTCCCCGTCTGGTATCAGTAGATACCACTATGTATATGCATACAATGGAATTGCATAAAATAACAATTAATAATGTCCATAAACCTGATGAATAAACAGATGAATAATGTCCATAAACCTGAAAAGGAAACATGCAATGAACATTTATTCAAACCAAAAAAAGGATATGTCTTCAGTTCAGACCATAGAGCTGGTACTGGAAACAGTCCTAGAAGATGATGAGCATCTCTGGTAGAAGGAATCTCAACATGGAAGTTCTTTCCATCCGAACTGGAAACATGGTTCCTGCTGTAGATCAGCAGGAACCATGTTCTAATGCCGAAGGGGGTCATGTGACGCCCCCCGTATCGGCGATCGCTGCAAACCGCAGGTCAATTCAGACCTGCGGTTTTAGCTATCTCTGATCCCCGCGGTCTGTGACCGCGGGGATCAGAGAGTTAATTGCCCCAAAGATATTCATTTTAACCCCCCCTGCAGCCCCCAATCTTGTTATGGCTGCGGGGGTGCAGGGGGGTGGTTGCGGAGGCGGGAGGCGGGCGGTGCGGCAGGCGGGATCGCAATAGCGATCCCCGCCCGCCTCCCTTGTAATATCCCTGGTGTCTAGTGGTTCTGATCAGAGTGCCAGCACATTGCTGGCACTCTGATAGAAAACGGCTGGCATCTGTGCTGCAGATGCCAGCCGTTTAACCCTTTCCTACCGCGGTCCGGACGGACCGCGGTATGGAAGGTGTTAACAGGGAGGGAGCTCCCTCCTCTCTCCCATCGGGGGCTGCTGTGCCTATGCAGCCCCCTCCCCCAGGATGTGATCGCAGAGGGAGGGAGCTCCCTCCCTCCCCATCCATCACCCACTACTCTCTAATGGCAGTGGGTGATGGTTACCTGCTTGCCATGGTATAGTAACTCTGGTCAGACTTCTGCTAAAGGCAGAAGTCTGACCAATCTGTGAAAAGTAAAAAATACAGTGCAGTACACTATATAGTGTACTGTACTGTATTATACTGACATCAGATCCACTGGATAAAAATAAAAACACAAATCACTGAATAAAAAGTAAAAAAAATAAAATACACTACACATATTAGGTATCGCCGTGTCCCTAAAAAACAGCTCTATAAAAATATCACATGACTGAACCCCTCACGTGAACGCCATAAAAAAAAAACCCAAAAAATGGTGTAAATAAGCCATTTTTTGGCACCTTACATCACTAAAAGTGTAATACAAAGCGATCAAAAAGGCGTATGCCTCCCAAAATAGTACCAATCTAACCGTCATCTCATCCTTCAAAAAATGAGCCCCTTCATAAAACAATTGCCCAAAAAATAAAAAAACTATGCCCCTCAGACTAAAACATGATTTTTTTTGTTTCAAAAATGCTTTTCAGTGTTAAATGTAAAAAAATAAAAAAAAAGTAGACATATTGGGTATCTCCACGTCCGTAAGAATCTGCTCTATAAAAATATCACATGACCTAACCCCTCAAGTAAACACTGTAAAAAAAAAAAAAAAAAAAACTTTGTCAAAAAGCCATTTTTTTGTCACCTTACATCACAAAAAAACGTCATATGACCCCCCAAATAGTGCCAATCTAACCGCCACCTCATCCCGCAAAAATTATACCCAACCTGAGACAATCGCCTAAAAACTGAAAAAAAATATGGAGACACTAAAACATGTTTTTTTTTGTTTCAAAAAGGATATTATTGTGTAAAACCAAAATAAATAAAAAAGTATACATATTGGGTATCGTCGCGTTTGTAACGACCTGATCTATAAAAATATAACATGACCTAACCCCTCAGGTGAACGCCGTAAACATAAAAAATAAAAAAGTTGTAAAAAAAGTCATTTTTTGTCACCTTACATCACAAAAAGTGTAATAGCAAGTGATCAAAAAGTCATATGCACCCCAAGATAGTACCATTCAAACCGCCATCTCATCCCGCAAAAAATGAGCCCCTACATAGGACAATTGCCAAAAAAAAATAAACTATGGCTTTCAGAATGTGGAGACACTAAAAAATCATTTTTTTAAAAATGCTTTATTATGTAAAACTGAAACAAAAAACCCCAAAAAGTAGACATATTTGGTATAGTCGCGTCCGTAACCACCTGCTCTATAGAAATAGCACACAATCTAACCTGTCAGTTCAACGATGTAAATAACAAAAAATACAAAACTGTCCCAAAACAGCTATTTTTTTGCAAATTATCCATTTTAATCCATTTTTCCAGTAACAAAGCAAGGGTTAACAGCCAAACAAAACTCAATATTTATTGCACTGATTCTGTAGTTTGCAGAAACACCCCATATGTGGTCGTAAACTGCTGTATGGCCAAACGGCAGGGCGTAGAAGGAAGGGAACGCCATATGGTTTTTGGAAGGCGGACTTTGCTGGACTGGTTTTTTGACACCATGTGCCATTTGAAGCCCCCCTGATGCACCCCTACAGTAGAAACTCCAAAAAAGTGACCCCATTTTGGAAACTACGGGATAAGGTGTCAGTTTTGTTGGTACTATTTTAGGGTAAATATGATTTTTGGTACCTCTATATTACACTTTTTTTGAGGCAAGGTAACAAAAAATTGAAATTCTGAAATTTCATCTCCATTTGCCAATAACTCTTGTGGAACACCTAAAGGGTTAACAAAGTTTGTAAAACTGGTTTTGAATACCTTCAGGGGTGTAGTTTCTTAGATGGAGTCACTTTTATGGAGTTTCTATTCTAGGGGTGCATCAGGGGGCTTCAAATGGGACATGGTGTCAAAAAATCCAGTCCAGCAAAATCCGCCTTCTAAAAACCATATGGCGTTCCTTTCCTTCTGCGCCCTGCAGTTTGGCCATACAGTAGTTTAGGACCACATATGGGGTGTTTCTGAAAACTACAGAATCGGGGCAATAAATATTGAGTTTTGTTTGGCTGTTAACCCTTGCTTTGTTACTGGAAAAAAATTGATTAAAATGGAAAATTTTCCCAAAAATCGAAATTCTGAAATTTTATCTCCATTTGCCGTTAACTCTGGTGGAAAACCTAAAGGGTTAATGACGTTTGTAAAATCAGTTTTGAGTACCTTCAGGGGTGTAGTTTCTAGAATGGGGTCATTTTTGGGTGGTTTCTATTATGTAAGCCTCGCAAAGTGACTTCAGACCTGAACTGGTCCCTAAAAAGTGGGTTTTTGAAAATTTCTGAAAAATTTCAAGATTTGCTTCTAAACTTCTAAGCCTTGTAATGTCCCAAAAAAATGAAATGGCATTCCCAAAATGATCGATACATGAAGTAGATATATGGAGAATGTAAATCAATAACTTTTTTTTGGCAGTATTACTATGTATTCTAGAAGTAGAGAAATTAAAACTTGGAAAATTGCAAATTTTCAAAAATTTTGGTAAATTTGGTATTTTTTTATAAATAAAAATGAAATTTTTCGACTTTATTTTACCACTGTCATGAAGTACAATATGTGACGAAAAAACTATCTCAGAATGGCCTGGATAAGAAAAAGCGTTTTAAAGTTATCATCACATAAAGTGACACTGGTCAGATTTTGAAAAAATGGCCAAGTCCTTAAGGTGAAATAGGGCCGTGTCCTTAAGGGGTTAAATTAGGCCTTGGTTCTTGCCACCTTCTGCGTTCTTGCAAGAGGTAGAGATACTTTTTTCAGCACTTTTTCCAGAACTGACTGGCGAGATGTTGTACCTGCTTCCACCGAAACTTATAAAGGTTGTGTTCTTTGAATACGCCAGATGGCACAGAAATATCTCCTATCTTTTCTGGTTTATTATTGAGTGATCTTTTATGCACCCCAGATGTGGATTTCTTCTCTTTTACTACAGGAGATTGTCTGTTGCTTTCATTAGAAGCTGAATGAGACTTGATTCTCCTTGATCTTACCAAAGATTTAGAATGTGACTTCTCTGTCTGTGTCACCAATTTAGAGCAAGAGCGCTTAATTTGTGAGGCTGATTTAGATGTAGATTGCTTTCTGTCTATGAATCGTGAATGCAAATGCTCATGTCTGCTTTTCACTTCTGAAATGGGATCTGTCTTTGTAGATACAGACTTGGGTTGTTGACATGCAATATTTGTCATGGACATTGGTGGTGAACTTTTAAAGTTGAAGAGGACTCCAATTGAGATCCTGAAGGCCTTTCTACAAGCTGCCCTTCTGTCCAGGAACATTCTTCTGCAGCTGATTCCTTGGGATTTAAGCTGTTTTCTGATGTTTTTAGAATATTTGGGCAAGGAACCTCTTGCACATAGTAGTGGTTAGGACACTGCCGGAAGTAAGAAGTTAGTCCCCCTATTAATACGTCAGTACTGAAGGAGTGTACTTGGCAGGGTCTGCGGGTTCTGTCCAGGCATACATCCCCCACGATGATCCAACCCACTGTAAGTTTCTGGGCATATGGAGCGTTGAAAGGGCCATTGCGAAGTTCAAGGACCTTATGAGCCTCAAGAATGTCTTTACCTAGCAAAAGTACGATCTTGGTATGGTTATCAAGGGGAGGAATCTCTCTGGCTATGTTCCTGAGATGAGGGTGATGTTGTGCGGCTTCAGGTGTGGGAATTTCATCCCTTGTGTCCGGCAATTTGTCACACTCTATAAGGGCTGGAAGAGAGAGTTTCTTATCTCCTTTGATGGGCTTCAAGGTGAAAGCATTAGCTCTTCTTCCTGAGGTTGTCACAAGACCAGAGCATGTTCCTAGGGTGTAGGGTGTAGTTTCTACCTCTATCCTTAACAAATCAAAGAACTTAGGGCTAGCTAAGGAACTATTACTTTGGTCATCTAGAATAGCATACATTCTTATGGTCTTCTCTGGTCGCGCATTAGGATACACATCCACGAGGCAAATCTTAGAACAAGACTTACCGCACACAAGTCCTTCTCCACACACCTTTGTGTATCTGGGCGTGACGGTTGTGGTTGGTCAGTCGACACTCTCCCCGCCATGACTCTCCCCCCCTTGATCAGAATGGGGCTTGTGCCAGCTAACTGGTTCTAGGTTCCGCCTGATTGGTCCCAGGTGAACAACGGACACATGTACATTACTATTACATTCAGAACACTTGATTGGAACCTAACAGTCTCTGGTGAAATGCTCAGTGGATGCACAGCATCTGAAGCAGATATCATGACTCCTTAGGAATATAGTTGAGCGAACACCTGGATGTTCGGGTTCGACGAGTTCGGCCGAACTTTCGAAAAATGTTCGGGTTCGGGATCCGAACTCGACCCGAACTTCATCCCGAACCCGAACCCCATAGAAGTCAATGGGGACCCGAACTTTTGGGCACTAAAAAGGCTGTAAAACACACCCGGAAAGGGCTAGAGGGCTGCAAAAGGCAGCAAAATGTAGTTAAATCCCCTGCAAACAAATGTAGATAGGGAAATGATGAGTTAACATAAAATAAATAAAAATTAAACAATATTAATTGGAGTGAGGTCCCATAGCACAGAATCAGGCTTCAAGTCACCCACCAATGGAGAAGGTCACTTGCTATTATTTTGACCACAGCACCCAGACAAAGGAGAGAGGTCCCACAGCAGAGAACCAGGCATCATATCACCCACCACAGGAGTAGGCCACCATTTAGTTACTTTGACCCCTACACCCAGACGGAGGAGAGAGGTTACACAGCAGAGAATCAGGCATTTAGATCACCCACCACAGGAGTAGGCCACCATTGAATCAGACCCCGGCAACCATGTCAGATGGCACAAGCATAAGCTTTATATCAATCAGCACAGGAGAAGGCGACTTTGACAGACTTTGACCCCTACACCCGGACGGAGGAGAGAGGTTTCAAAGCAGAGAATCAGGCATTTAGATCACCCACCACAGGAGTAGGCCCCAATTTAATGGGACCCCGGCAACCATGTCAGATGGCACAACCATCAGCTTCATATCAATCAGCACAGGAGAAGGCGACTTTGAAAGGCTTTGACCCCTACACCCAGACGGAGGAGAGAGGTTTCACAGCAGAGAATCAGGCATTTAGATCACCCACCACAGGAGTAGGCCCCCATTGAATCAGACCCTGGCAACCATGTCAGATGGCACAACCATCAGCTTTATATCAATCAGCACAGGAGAAGGCGACTTTGAAAGACTTTGACCCCTACACCCAGATGGAGGAGAGAGGTTTCACAGCAGAGAATCAGGCATCATATCAACCACCACAGGAGAAGCCACCATTTAGTTACTTTGACCCTGCAACCAGGAAGAGGAGAGAGGCACCACAGCACATATTCTGGCATCATATCAGCCACCACAGGAGAAGCCACCATTGAGTTACTTTGACCCCTGCACCCAGGAAGAGGAGAGAGGCCCCACAGCACATATTCTGGCATCATACTCAGCCACCACAGGAGAAGCCACCATTGAGTTACTTTGACCCCTGCACCCAGGAAGAGGAGAGAGGCACCACAGCACATATTCTGGCATCATATCAGCCACCACAGGAGAAGCCACCATTGAGTTACTTTGACCCCGCACCCAGGAAGAGGAGAGAGGCACCACAGCACATATTCTGGCATCATATCAGCCACCACAGGAGAAGCCACCATTGAGTTACTTTGACCCCGCACCCAGGAAGAGGAGAGAGGCACCACAGCACATATTCTGGCATCATATCAGCCACCACAGGAGAAGCCACCATTGAGTTACTTTGACCCCTGCACCCAGGAAGAGGAGAGAGGCCCCACAGCACATATTCTGGCATCATATCAGCCACCACAGGAGAAGCCACCATTTAGTTACTTTGACCCCTTCACCCAAACAGAGGAGAGAGGTTCCACATCAGAGAATCAGGCATCATATCAACCACCACAGGAGTAGGCCACAATTTAGTTTATTTGACCCCTGCACCCAGGAAGAGGAGAGAGGCCCCACAGCACATATTCTGGCATCATATCACACACCACAGGAGAAGGCCTCTTTCAGTGATTTAGGCCTTTGGACCCAGACAGAGGAGAGAGGTCAGAGATTAGCTTCATATCCCCCAGCACAGCAGAAGACCGCTTTATTTGACTTAGGCCTCAGCACCCAGACAGAAGACAGAGGTAGCATGGCAGAGGTTATGGCTTCATGTCACCCGTTAGTTTAACCGGCCACTTTCATCTGGTTAGG
Source organism: Bufotes viridis (assembly GCA_033119425.1). Lineage (NCBI taxonomy): Eukaryota > Metazoa > Chordata > Amphibia > Anura > Bufonidae > Bufotes > Bufotes viridis. The sequence goes on along the minus strand of CM065594.1, from coordinate 178,474,282 downwards.
CCCCGGCGCCCAGACAGAGAAGAGTTTCATTCAACTGTGGGTTTCATAAAATTTGTATCAAATAAAGAAGTGGCCCGTAGCACAACAAGACATGTTTTAGGCAGTTAATAAGGACTACTCTGCACAAGGGAGGGACAGGTCCTGTGGGATCCATGCCTGGTTCATCTTTATGAAGGTCAGCTTGTCCACGTTGGCTGTGGACAGGCGGCTGCGCTTGTCAGTACGACGCCCCTGCCGTGCTGAATACGCGTTCAGATAAAACGCTGGCCGCCGGGCAGGAAAGCACCTCCAAGGCATAACATGCTAACTCTGGCCACGTGGACAATTTCAAAACCCAGTAGTTGAATGGGGCCGAACCATCCGTCAGGATGTGGAGGGGTGTGCAGACATACTGTTCAACCATGTTAGTGAAATGCTGCCTCCTGCTAACACGTTCCGTATCAGGTGTCGGTGCAGATAGCTGTGGCGTGGAGACAAAACCTTTCCACATTTCTGCCATGCTAACCCTGCCCTCAGATGAGCTGGCCGTGACACAGCTGCGTTGGCGACCTCTTGCCACTCCTCTGCCTTCACCTTCCACCTGTTCCCCTGTGACATGTGGGAATGCTCTCAAGAGCGCCTCTATCAGCGTAGCGCTTGTACTCACGCATCTTACGGTCGCGCTCCAGTTCAGGAATTAAAGTGGGCACATTGTCTTTATACCGGGATCCAGCAGGGTGGCCACCCAGTAGTCTGCACACGTTAAAACGTGGGCAACTCTGCTGTCGTTGCGCAGGCATTGGAGCATATATTCGCTCATGTGGGCCAGGCTACCCATGGGTAAGGACAAGCTGTCCTCTGTGGGAGGCGTATCGTCATCGTCCACCGTATCCCCCAGCCACGCACCAGTGATGGGCCTGGGCTGCCACCCCGCTGTGAACTTGCGCCATCCTCGTCCCCCTCCACCTCCTCCTCCTCATCCTCCTCGTCCTCCAGTACAGTGCCTTGGCTGGCGACTTGTGAACCTGTCCTCTGCTGCTTAAACAAACCTCCCTCTGAGCCACTTCGAACAGACTGGCCCGAAAGTGTTAGAAACGAGCCCTCATCCTCCTCCTCCTCCTCCACCTGGGCCACCTCCTCTAACATCATTGCCCTAAGTGTTTTCTCAAGGAGACATAGAAGTGGTATTGTAACGCTGATAACAGTGTCATCGCCACTGGCCATGTTGGTGGAGTACTCGAAACAGCGCAGCAGGGCACACAGGTCTCGCATGGAGGCCCAATCATTGGTGGTGAAGTGGTGCTGTTCGGCAGTACGACTGACGCGAGCGTGCTGCAGCTGAAACTCCACTATGGCCGGCTGCTGCTCGCACAGTCTCTCCAGCATGTGCAAGGTGGAGTTCCACCGGGTGGGCACGTCGCATATGAGGCGGTGAGCGGGAAGGCCGAAGTTCCGCTGTAGCGCAGACAGGCGAGCAGCGGCAGGATGTGAACGGCGGAAGCGCGCACAGACGGCCCGCACTTTATGCAGCAGCTCTGACATGTTGGGGTAGTGGTGAATGAACCTCTGCACCACCAAGTTCAGCACATGCGCCAGGCAAGGGATGTGCGTCAAACCGGCTAGTCCCAGAGCTGCCACGAGATTTCGCCCATTATCGCATACCACCAGGCCTGGCTTGAGGCCCACCGGCAGAAACCACTCGTCGGTCTGTTGTTCAATACCCCGCCACAACTCCTTTGCGCTGTGGGGCCTGTCCCCAAACATATGAGTTTCAGAATGGCCTGCTGACGTTTACCCCGGGCTGTGCTGAAGTTGGTGGTGAAGGTGTGTGGCTGACCGGATGAGCTGGTGGAAGCAGTGGAGGAGGAAGCCGAGTAGGAGGAGGAGGCTACAGGAGGCAGAGAATGATGCCCTGCGATCCTAGGGGCGGAAGGACGTGCGCCAAGGAACTGTCCGCCGGGGCCCAGCCGCCACTACATTCATCCAGTGTGCAGTTAGTGAGATATAGCGTCCCTGGCCGTGCTTACTGGTCCACGTATCTGTGGTTAGGTGGACCTTGCCACAAATGGCGTTGCGCAGTGCACACTTGATTTTATCGGACACTTGCATGTGCAGGGAAGGCACGGCTGTCTTGGAGAAGTAGTGGCGGCTGGGAACCACATACTGCGGGACAGCCATGGCCATCAGCTGTTTGAAGCTGTCTGTGTCCACCAGCCGGAATGACAGCATTTCAAAGGCCAGCAGTTTAGAAATGCTGGCGTTCAGGCCAAGGGCTCGAGGGTGACTCGGGGAATTTGCGCTTCCTCTCTAAGGTTTGAGATATTGAGAGCTGAACGCTGCTGTGTGATATAGTGGAGACGCTAGTTGACGGTGGCGGTGGTGGTGGTGTCGGTGGCACATCCTCTGTTTGCTGCTCGGCAGGTGGCAACATTCCTCTCGAGGCGGAAGCCGAGGCAGCAGCGGTAGAGGGAGCAGGGGGAGCCTCAGCGAGTGCCTGGTTTTTAAGGTGTGTACCCCACTGCAGTTCATGCTTTGCATGTAGATGCCTGGTCATGCAGGTTGTGCTGAGGTTCAGAACGTTAATGCCTCGCCTCAGGCTCTGATGGCAGAGCGTGCAAGTCACTCGGGTCTTGTCGGTAGGACATTGTTTAAAGAAGTGCCATGCCAGGGAACTCTTTGAAGCTGCCTTTGTGGGGCTGGGTCCCTGTTGGCGATGTCCAGTAGCAGGCGAACTCTGGGGCGGCGGCTCGTCTGCTTTGGCCCCCTGCTCCCTCTTTGGCTTCGCTGTTGTCTCGGTCTCACCACTACCTCTTCCTCTGAACTGTGAAAGTCATCGCCACGACCTTCAGTCCATGTGGGGTCTAAGACCTCATCGTCCTCTGCATCGTCTTCCACCCAGTCTCCCTCCCTGACCTCCTCCTGTTCAGTCTGCACACTGCAAAAAGACGCGGCAGTGGGCACCTGTGTTTCGTCATCATCAGAGAGTCGGTGACTCTGCTGTGGTGGTATTCCCATGTCCTCTTCATCTGGAGACATAAGTGGTTGTGCGTCAGTGCATGGTATGTCTTCCTCCACTGGGGAAGGGCTAGGTGGACGCCCCTGGGAAACCCTGGAAGCAGAGTCTTCAAACAGAAGAAGAGACTGCTGCATAACTTGTGGCTCAGACCGTTTCCCTGATATGCTTGGGGGTGATGTGACAGACTGATGGGCTTGGTTTTCAGGTGCCACCTGTGCGCTTTCCGCAGAAGACTGGGTGGAAGACCATGTGGTGAACGTGCTGGAAGCACTGTCGGCCACCCAATCGATTAATGCCTGTACCTGCTCAGGCCTTACCATCCTAAGAGCGGCATTGGGCCCCACGAGATATTGCGGTACATTCTGCCGGCTAGTTGAGGGAGTTCGTTCCCTACTGTGTGCGCCTGGGGCCGAACGGCCACGTCCTCTACCAGCAACAGAGGCTCCACGGACACCACCACGACCGCGTCCTCGTCCCTTAATAGTATTTTTCTTCATTGTTGCGATTCAACTCGCACCACAATGAAATATATTATTTTTTATAAGCAAAATCCCCTCACTGGAATACTTTCAGTCTTTTGACTGTATGGATTACAGATGGAATGACTGTTATATGTGAGTACCGCTTTCTTTGACAGATTCTAGTATGGGTACATATATGTTTTCCCAACCCCAGCACATTAGTTTGCTAATTCCAGATGTATGAAACGCAGGCCTAACTGTATCTAGTATATTGAACGCCAGATAAACTAACTTGGCCTTTTTAAATAAAAAAATTCCCTCACTGGAATACTTTCAGTCTTTTGACTGTATGGATTACAGATGGAATGACTGTTATATGTGAGTACCGCTTTCTTTGACAGATTCTAGTATGGGTACATATATGTTTTCCCAACCCCAGCACATTAGTTTGCTAATTCCAGATGTATGAAACGCAGGCCTAACTGTATCTAGTATATTGAACGCCAGATAAACTAACTTGGCCTTTTTAAATAAAAAAAATTCCCTCACTGGAATACTTTATGGCTTTTCACTGTATGGATTACAGGTGGACTGGTATTAGTAGGGGTGACACAAGCACACCCAAGTCCCTGATGTAGGATTTCTATGGCACAGACCACTATTACAAGTGATTAATGGACGTTGGGAGAGATTGTGCTGCAGCACTAGTCCCAAGATGGCCGCCGCCTATCAGCCCAGTAACATGTGCCACAAAATGGTCTGCACAACCTTTAAAAAAATAGCCTTGGACTGTGCTGCTAAATCGCTATTGGTCTGAATCCCAGGTGTAGATGTCTGACTTGTTTGGAGCTTTGGAATGCACACTGTGGCAGCTTCTGCTGCAGCACTACAAGTCGCAAAATGGCGGCCGGCGGTCAGCCCAGGTACATGTGGATGGAAAAATCACTCTGGCCACTCTAAAAATAGCCAATCCCTATCAAAAAGCAGCTCAGCTGCAGTTGTTCAGATGAATCACAGGTGGAGGAGAGAAATTTGCTTCCAGTTATTCAATTATCCCTGCCTATTCTCGCCCTAGCATCAGCTGCGTCTATCCCTGTTCTATTCACATCGGGAGTGAGCACGTCCCGACGTGCGCACAAGCTTATAAAGAGGCTGAGTCACATGCTGCACTTGGCCAATCACAGCCTTGCCAATAGTAGGCATGGCTGCGATGGCATCTTAGGGCAAGTAGTATGATGCATGTTGATTGGCTGCTTTGCAGCCTTTCAAAATGCGCCAAAATACATGCCGAACGACGAACCCGAACCCGAACTTTTACGAAAAAGTTCGGGTTCGGGTCCGTGTCACGAACACCCCAAAATTCGGTACGGACCCGAACTATGCTCGAACTGTTCGCTCAACACTACTTAGGAACTTCTTACGTTCCTCAAAAGGCTCTGCTATGAAGACACAGCATTTCCTTAAAGGCATTGGTTTATCATGAATAGGGCAATGATGATCAGGTTCCTTAGGGCTTTCATTTCCATTGTTAGTAGTGGGCACAACCCCTGTCTTTTTTACTGAAATTAGACCTTTAGAGTTTCTCTGTCTGGGACTGAAATTCTCGTGTCTCTGTTTAGTAGATCCAAAGATGTTTGTTCCCAAGGTGTTAAAGCTCGGATTGTTTTTAGCTCTAGCCAAGTCTTTGATGAACTTACAGAAGAATAAAAATGGTGGAAAGTGAACATGATGTTGCTCCTTGTATTTTGAACCTGTTGTTGCCCATTGGTCTTGAATATTGAGGGGTAAATTCTCCACGATCAGGCTGACACCATGGGAAGTATCAAGAAAGTTGAGATCTGGTAGCTGCATATCTCGTTTGACGATTTCAAACTCAAGAAGAAAATCACTTAATTCCTGGAACCCTTGGCAGTCTGTATTGGATAATCCAGGAAAGTCGTATAGTCGTTTAAATATGGCACGTTCAACTACTTCCGAGCCGCCATATGTCTGCTCTAATCTTTCTTATGCGAGAAGAAGGCCTTTGACTGGTCCGTAGATATGAACGGTTTTGAGTCTCTTAACACAGTTCGACGACCATTGACCTAGCCATCTAATTAGTAAATCAAGTTCTTGCATAGGCAGTACACCAAGGGTTTGAACTGTTGTCTTGAAGGTGGCCTTCCAACCTCTATAGTTCCCTGGGCGATCATCAAAGTTCGTAAGGCTAGTACTGATGAGGTCCCTGAGGGTGAGGTACCTAGCGGTTTTCTGATGCGTCATTTCTTTCCTGCATCATGGCGATGGGAACTTCTCCCTCTCTGTGGTGGTTGGCATCATCTGATAGTCTATGTTTGGGGGTTGGAAGATGGAATGGAGTGGCAGCTGGGTTAAGTGTAAGTGAAGGCCTCACTTCTGGTAATGTTGGCGCCAGCGTCTTGGTTGCTATGTAACTAGTCTAAGGAGGTTTTAATATGATTTGATGAGCTTGAAGTGGCTTGGTCTCTAATGGCGCCTGAAATACTGTGTAAGGTGCCAGAGGTTTGAAAGAAAGAGAGATGTCCACTGGACTGGGGTCAACTGTATAGTTATCAGCTGCCTCTTTTTCTACTCACATGAGTTCAGCAGGCTGGCGTGCACATCCCAAATCTTCTGGTGCAAATGCATTGACTTTGCTTTGGTCTAGGACCAATTGCAGGGTACGTCCTTCTGAGTCATTAGATATTTCGAACATCGGATGATAAGCTTCTTCTTCTTCAGCAGCTCCTTCAAGAACTCTGACTTCAGCCATGGTTGCTGCTTCTTCCCTTTCTTTCTGAAGGACCTCCAACTCAGCTTCAGCCTTGGCTTTGGTCGCCTGCGCCTGAGCCTGTATAGCTTTGGATTGGGCTTGTGTCTCTGCGACTTGTGCCTTAAGGACTGCTTCCTTTCTAATGCAGTGAGCTTGTACCTTCGCTACTTCCGCTTTTGCGCGTGCCAACACCAATGAGGTACTCAGCAAAGAGTGCTGTGAGCGAGACCTTAGCGATGAGGACTGAGCAATAGATTTCGAGGAACGGGATGAAGCCTTGGAGTGCCTTGAAAGGTTCGAATGGCGGGACGCAGTTTAATATTGTTGTGATATCTTGTCCTCTAGCTTTGACTTGACTGCCATAAATCTGATATATCTTTCATCATTAGGTGCAGTGTGGGTCTTCAATTCTAGGATGAATTCCTCTGAGTTGAGACTTGATAACAGAGAAGAATATTTTTCAGACAGTCTCTTATAACTATCATAGGTTTTATTCAATTTTGTACACATGGCCTTTAATTGATCTTCGTTATAGCCTGATCCATGTTCTGCATCCATACATTGTTCAGTCTTTTCCCACAAAATAGATAAATTATTGTATACATCCATTTTGTCGGTTAGAAGGGCCTCTTTAATTTTTCTTGAGGGCTTAGAAATCCTTCTAGCTATGTCCTGCATTTCCATCTGTAACACAATAGTGACCTCTAGTGGTGGTTCAGTTTTTTTAATAGCTTACAGCAGGCAGACGATATTTACCTCAGAAAACAGGATGAATACAGTTCCTAGCCTGTATGAAACTGAAATTGCTAGAAGCTTCTGCAATCCTAGTGAATTCAGTACTGGGCAGTATTTATTACCCTCCACTTTAGCATAACGGGAGACAAATGATGATGGCTATGTGTAACAATATTATCCTTGATAAGAAGATGAGATACTACTAAGATTCTTCTCAGATTCTCCTCAGAATTAGAGCACACACAAACAGCAATACATGACTGGGAAAAACAGGAAGTGGCCAGACTGAACCAACTAGAAGCTGAAACAGAGGGGGGAGCAGAAGAGAGGAGCATACCAATACACAATGCAAGATACTGAAACAGAACACTCCCTATGTGTGTTACCGCAGGGCACAGTGTTCTACACCACTACCCCACCCACCAATATGCACAGTAACATGGCACTGGATGCCATTTGTATGCAAGTTCAGTGCTCTCATTAAGAGAAACAAAATAAAAGTATTGCAGGTTTGATACCTTTTAATGGCTAACAAAAATAGAAGTAATGATGTTACATAGCGAGCTTCCGAGACATCACCAGTACCTTCATCAGGCGTACTACAAGAACATTTGAAGAAACAGCAATATATATGCAATTCATCCAAAACAAAGATCTTTGGATTTCTTTTGGTACAAATTTTGTAAAATCTAGCTCTAGTTAATAGAATCCAATTAGTTTAGAATTGATTCTCTTATCTCTAATATAAACCTCTAAAAATGTAAGTAATGTGCACCAGCAAAAAAATGTAAGAGATTATACCCATTTACATTAGACAATGTTGTACATTTTAAAAGCTGATTCTCAACTCTCTTTCTATCATAAACATTGGAGTGTTATATCGTACAGGAGTATAATTTACAGAGAGTGAGGTTCTGAAATCATTCTCTATGCATTATACAACATAATCAGACCAATTATGAGTTTCATTATAATGTATTTTTACTTTGATGATAATATGTCAGCTGACAACAATACATGACACGTATTCTGCAATTCTTTAAATGCCAGGTGCTCTGGGCTTTCCTTTGGAGCTTTAAGAAGGAATCTATAAATAACACTCTTTAGCCATCAAATGTGAACTTAACCTTTCAAAAGAAAGTGTAGAGTGAATGCAAACTGACTGAAGAAAGGGATCTTTCATTCTCTATTGGTATCAAGTCCCATTTGTAAAACTATAATTTCTCCGGATCCCCCAAGCACAGAGTCCCGTAACCTGAGTAAAATGTGTCATTACAAGCAGGAATGATGTATCGCAGTGTTCATTCCTGTGTCTCCACTGCCATAAAGGTATTATTAAAAGTCATGTTCAATCTCAAGCTGCTATTACTATTCAAATCATAGTACAAAGACTTTCATTCTTTATTTTATTATGTCTGCTTGATTTAACCTACACAGAATTTAGATGCCTATGGTTTGCTACATATTAACTGCTAATGTGAAAGAGTAATTAAATACTGATTTATATATCGTTGAATATGATTATAAGCATGCTGTTTATGTAACAGGAGAAAAAGAAGGCATGGAGAGGAGAGTAAAATAACCCAATTCAAATGATAGTAAAATAATATTAATATACTGGTATAATCATTGTGAAAAAGCTTTTACAAGACATGGTCATTCACATAAATACCACAAAGTAATTTGTATGAAAAGCAACGAGGATACATGAAAGAAATGGCGGCACTCACCCAAGTCCGGTGCAAGAAAGGGAATACCTTTATTAAAGGAACAGCAGGTTCAGGACTTGAAACTGCGCTATAGAAGCGAGGGGGAGAGAGGGGCAGCCTCCCGTCGTGCGGTGGCGGTGACGGCCGTTTCGCGCGGCTTGCGCTTCTTCTGCCCCACGACGGGAGGCTGCCCTCTCTCCCCCTCGCTTCTACAGCGCAGTTTCAAGTCCTGAACCTGCTGTTCCTTTAATAAAGGTATTCCCTTTCTTGCACCTGACTTGGGTGAGTGCCGCCATTTCTTTTATGTATCCTCGTTGCTTTTCATATGGATGGACTTATATACCTAAGGCTGAGCAACACCACTAACTAGCCGGTCACATATGCGTTCTGCCTGGCTCTCCCTGCACTGATCCTCTGTGCTTGCTGAACGCGCTATTGCTGGACTTTCCTGGTCGTATTTGGGGGTTGACAGTGCCACCGTTTTTCTTCTTTTTTCTTGTGTTTTTGCCACAAAGTAATTTGGTCATGATTAACATTAAGAAACCACAGTTAGTGTGTTTTTACATCTGTGTTCATAAAATAGCAGAGTTTGCTGACACTGTCAGAGATAACAGCAATGGTTTGTCCTGAATGAGTTAATTAATAATCCAAAAAAGCTTGTAAAATATTAATTCATTTACACCCTTGTGTTCTTAGAATTTGCCAAACCATTTTTTTTATATTTGTAAGAACTTACTTCTTTATGGGTACAGTACAATTTAACTGGTAGACGGTTCTTCTGCTATTACACATAAAAAAAAAAGGTTATACAAAGCTGTACAACAATTTTGCTACAGTTGTTTAATATTTACTGTACACTTTGAAAATTACAATCCCAATTCCAAAAATTTTAGGACACTGTATAAAATCTAAATGTTACCTGCTATTTTATACCTCTTTTTATCCCATGGGTGGTTCTTGCAGAAAGGTATTTAAAATCATCGGTATTGTGCTTGTTTTATGTTTGTTTGTGTGCATACCTTGCGTACATATCCACTGCTCCTGAGGAAGGGGGCTTTTTTTGCAAACCCCTGAAACGCGTTGGGCCTTGATCTCAATAAAAGAAATCTTCCAGAAGTACCATTCGTGGTGGCTGCGGTTATTTCTGTGACTCTACAAGCAATCCTGGCAGGGGAGTGTGGTCTATGGGTGTCTTGAGCTTTATCCCATGGACCACCTCCCCTTGTGAAGTGAGATCTCTCCTGTCAGGGAACAGGATCAGGTGAGTATTCAGAAGTCCAACAAATAGCCAGGAACCTAGAATTAACAGGCAACCTGTGGTCAGCAGGCTGCCTGTATTTATAGTGGGGTCTGAGGGTCATGTGACATGACCAGCGTCACACGACCGACAGACAGACTAGTCGAGCACCGAGTGATCTTTTACGAGGGGCCACCGGACACAAGACTTTAGGTTGTTCTAAATGAAATTTTCAAGCAAGTCTAGGAGCATAAACCTCCCTGACGGGTACCCAAGATCTCTCTTCGGGTCCATAACCCCTCCAGTGAATCAGGTACTGCAAGGAATTACACACATTCCTGACATCCACAATTTTAGACACCACATACTCAACAGCATCAGCAACAAGAACTGGCGGAGGCGAGGCCTCCAGTGGTACAACAGGTTCAAAATACTTTAAGAAGAGATTTATGAAATACATTATGAATGTGGAACGACTCGGGCAGCTCCAACCTAAACACCGGATTAATGACCTCTGTGATCTTATATGGTCCAATAAAATGAGGAACAAATTTTTTAGAAGCTACCTTGAGAGATAGATTCTTGGAGGACAACCATACTTAATTCCCAACCTGAAAGTTCACCCCCTTGGAACGTCTCCTATCGGCCTTGAGTTTTTGAGAGCTTTGAGCCTTTTCTAGGTTCGATTGAAACCGGACCCAAACTGTGCACAGTTCGGAAGAGAGTTTATCCGCTTCAGGGTTAGAGGAGGAGACGGACGACCCAGAATGAAAACGGAGATGAAAACCATGGTTAAAAAAGAAAGGGGAGACCCCAACAGAAGAATTGACACAGTTATTCAAAGCAAATTCAGCCAACGGAAGGAATTAAACCCATAATTGCTGGTCATCAGTAACGTACAACCTCAAGAATTGTTCCACAGACTGATTAAGGCGTTCAGTCTGCCCATTACTCTAAGGATGGTAGGCGGAAGAAAAAGACAATGAAATTTTACATTTTTGACAAAAGGCCCTCCAGAATTTGGACACAAACTGCACACCCCTGTCAGAAACAATATTTTCCGGGATGCCATGTAAATGGACAATCTCTCGAACAAAAATAGACGCCAAGGTTTTTGCATTCGGAAGTTTAGACAGGGGAATAAAATGATCCATCTTGCTAAACCTATTGACCACTAGAGATGCCGCAAACATAAAATTTTCCATTTGCGAACGGCGAACGCGAATTTCCGCAAATGTTCGCGAACGGGCGAACCGCCATAGACTTCAATAGGCAGGCAAATTTTAAAACCCACAGGGACTTTTTCTGGCCACAATAGTGATGGAAAAGTTGTTTCAAGGGGACTAACACCTGGACTGTGGCATAACGGAGGGCGATCCATGGCAAAACTCCCATGAAAAATTAAGTAGTTGACGTAGAGTCAGGTTTTAATCCATAAAGGGCAAAAATCATCTAACATTCCTAAATTGTTAGGGATAACGTGCTTTAAAACATCCAGTGTGTGTATACGATCATGTATGATGTTGTATCGATCAGGTAGTGTAAGGGTTACTCCCGCTTCACAGTGACAGACTAAACTCTGACAGACCAGACTCCCCGTTTAAAACACCGCAAACAACCGCAAACAGTCCATTTGCACAACCGCAAACTCCCCATTTTCACAAGATTGGATACCAAGCTAGCCATGTCCTCACTAACGTCATTGAAGGTCTCTTCCTCCACCCAGCCACGTACAACACCAAGGGTACCCGAATGGTGACAACAAGCCCCCTGGGACACCTGCTGTGGTTGGTCTTCCACCTCCTCAAAGCCACCTTCCTCCTCTGCCTCCTTTTCTTCAGACTCCTCTCTCTGCGTTGCCGCAGGTCCAGCAATCGACGACGACAAGGCTGCTTCTGGTGGTGATGGTAACCACAACTCTTCCTCTTCATGCTCATTTATGGCCTGATCCAGCACTCTTCGCAGGGCACGCTCCAGAAAAAACGCATATGGGATGTGGTCGATGATGTTTCCTTGGGTTTGACTGACCAGGTTAGTCACCTCCGCAAAAGGACGCATGAGCGTTCAGTAACGAGGCCAAAAAATACCCAGCTCCGTAGATGCTGTACTAAAATTTAAAAAATCTGTTCTTACTATTTTAATATCTGTTTTGTACCCTATCAGGGGCCGGTGTATGGAACAGATTTTAGGAACCGGGAGATGGAAAAAGATGGCTGGTCGGTCCTCTTACTTCCAATTTGGGGCACTGCATGTGCGCCATGCAATTTACTGCACCACCCTATGTGAGTGGTGTGTTAAGTAGTACTATTCCTATAATTTTAATCTCTGTTACGTCCCCTATCAGGGGACGTGTATCGAATAGACTTTCGGAACCGGGAGATGGAAAAAGATGATTGGTCGGTCCTCTTCCATCCAATTTGGGGCACTGCGCGGCGCAATGTACTGTGCCACCAATACAAATAGTGTGAACTACTATTCTTACCATTTTAATCTTCGTTAAGTCCCCTATCAGGGGACGTGTATTGAATTGAATCCTTGCATGAGGAGATAGAGAAAAAAGCTTGCTCTTTCCGCTTCCTTCTAATTTTGGGCACTTGCAATAGAATTTGCCACCAATGCAACTAGTGTTAACTAAGTACTATTCCTATCAGTTTAATCTCTGTTTTGTCCCTTATCAGGGCCAGGGCCGGTGTAGTGAATAGATTTTTGGAACTGGGAGATGGAAAAAGACCCATGCTCGATCCGCTTCGTTTGAACTTTAGGTCACTGCGCGTGCGCCGTGCAATGTACTGTGACACCCTATATGAGTGGTGGGCAGTGGGCACAGTACAGTCTGTGGGGCTGACACACTGGCAGGCAACTGCAATTATATTAAAGGGTAAAAATTAAATGACTTTTATCTGCAAGGTACTGTGCCACCCGATATAAGTGGTGTGCACACAGTATAGTTTGTGGGCCTGTGGCCTCTTACACACGGGCAGGCAACTGCAATATATATATATATAAATAATAATAAAAGCAGACTGATGTACCAGTCCTAAAAAGGGCTTTTTAGGGTGCTGTCAGGACGCTGTCCTTACAGGAGATAAGTATTTGAGGACTGGAGTGGACACAGAACACTGGCCTAGCTAACGCTTTCCCAATTAATTCAGCAGCAGCTGCACTCTCCCTGCTCTAATTTAGGCCTCATTCACACGTCCGCAATTTTGTCCGCATCCATTCTGCAATTCTGCAGAATGGATGCGGACCCATTCATTGTGAATGGGGCTGGACGTGATGCGGAGAGCACACTATGTGCTCTCTGCTTCCGCATTTGCAGAGCCATGACCCCGAACTTCCAGGTTTCGGCCCGAAACATCCAGCCGCAGCTCTGCAAACGATAGAGCATGTCCTATTCTTGTCCAAAACCTGCGGACAAGAATAGGTATCTCTATGTGGAGTGCCAGCATGGTGTGTTGCGGATCTGCAATTTGCGGATCTGCAACACACTACGGGCGTCTGAATGGGGCCTAACACTGCAGCTTCAGAATGAATCTAATATGGATGCTGTCCTTGCTTTGTGATAGGAGGTGGGAGGGTCTGGGAGGGAGGGTATGCTGATTGGCTGGAATGTGTCTGCTGACTGTGAGGTACAGGGTCAAAGTTTTATCAATGATGACGTATAGGGGGCAGACCAAACATCGCATATGTTCCCCCGCCGTGGCGAACGCAAACATGCGATGTTCGCCGAGAACTGTTCGCCAGCGAATAGTTCGGGACATCTCTATTGACCACTACCCAAACAACAGTCTTACCCTCCGCCAGAGGTAGGTCAGTTATAAAGTCCATCGATATATGGGACCAGGGTCTACTTGGAATGGGTAGGAGTCGTAGGTTACCAGCAGGGCGAGTCCTAGGTGTCTTAGACCTGGCACAAACCTCACAGGCTGACATGTAGGACTTGACATCCCTGGTCAGAGTGGGCCACTAATAAGATCTAGAAACCCGATGCCTTGCCCCTTCCAAAAAATGCCTCCACTCCTCAAATGTCCATTTAATAGCCAGCAGCTCCCTATTTCCTATGTCGTAGTTTCTCTCTGTTGGAGAGAATTTCCTGGAGAAGAAGGCACACGGTCTCATCTTAGTGAGGCTAGCAGGACCTTGTGAAAGGATTGCTCCTGCGCCGTCCTCCGCATCCACGCATCCACCTCCACAATAAAGGGTCTCTCCTGATCAGGCTGGATCAGAATGGGAGGGCTACTAAATGCCTTTTTTAAAGTTTCAAATTAAGAAATGGCCTTGGTAGACCAATTCTCCAAATCCGCCCCTTTCCTAGTAAGGTCGGTCAATGGTTTAGCAATTACATAAAAATTCATGATAAATTTACGATAGTAATTAGCGAAACCCAAAACCGTTGTAAGGCCTTACCCATTCCTTAACTGCCAAAACCTTACTAGGATCCATCTTAAAGGCATGAGGAGTCAGAACATGCCCTAAAAACAGTGTCTCCTGTACACCAAAGACACATTTCTCTTGCTTAGCGGATAGCTGGTTCTCCCTCAACACCTCTAATACTTGTTTGACATGAGACACATGAGATTCGAAAACAGAAGAGAATATCAAAATGTGGTCAAGATAGACAATAATAAAGTTACCCAAGAACTCCCTAAGAATATCGTTCAGTAAGTTTGGAACACAGCTGGGGCATTACTGAGTCCAAAAGGCATCACCTGATATTCAAAGTGTCCTATCGGAGTATTGAACTCTGTCTTCCATTCATCTCCCTCCTTGATTCGGATTAGATTGTATGCCCCTTTCAGGTCAATCTTGGAAAACAAGGTTGCCCCCAGAACCTGGTTAAATAAATCCAGAATCAATGGGAGAGAGTATCTATTAATCTCCGGTAATCAATACAAGGCCTAAGACCACCATCCTTTTTCTTAACAAAGAAAAACCCTGTGTCCATAGGAGAGACTGAAGGTCTAATATGCCCTTTAGCAAGGCTCTCCTTAATATAGTCTTCCATAGCCTTGCATTCCGGCTTAGAAAGATTATAAATTTGCCCTTTAGGAAATTTGGCACCCTCTATTAGCTCTATGGCGCAATTATAAGGTCTATGGGGGGGTAGAACCTCTGAAGTGGGGGATGAGAATACATCAGAATAATCCTTAATAACTGAGGGTAATGTATTAGACCTTACTGAAACCCCAGCCTGGACCACGGATAAGCATGAGTCACACTTAGGTCCCCATTTCACCAACTCTCCTTTGGACCAATCTATTGTGGGGTTATGTAAATGGAGCCAAGGCAACCCTAGTACTACCTCAACTGGTAGGTTATCTAGGACTAAAAGAGAACATCTCTCGGAGTGGCAAACACCCACAGTTAGAGAAATTTCAGAGGTACATGACCTCACCGTGCCACCAGTCAGGGGAGTAGCATCAATGGCCATGACATGGATAGGTGTAGGTAAAGCAAACATCGGAATGCCCCATTTACTAGCATATTCAAAGTCAATAAAGCTGGCCGTTGAACCGGAATCAATAAAAGCGTTACCCGGCCACTTATTAACCCCCAGAGAAATTGTTATGGGTACCAAAAGCTTACATTTAGAAAAATCAGGGTGTACCTGGTCTTTAGGTTGTCTTGCCTTAGGAGAATTGTCAGAGAGGACCCTTTTAGGACACTTGTTGATCCAATGGCCAGGATCTCCACTGTAGAAGCATTCTCCATGTCTGCGACGAAGATTACCCGGGGTCACACCAACCTGCATGGGTTCCTCGATGGAGACCTCAGGGTTGTCCCTGGAAAAGGCCTCTGGCTGGACCACCATGTGAGAACAGAACTGTCGTTCTTGCGGTCTCTCTCTAACTCGTCGTTCAAGTTGGACAACTAGGGTCATCATCGTTCAAGTTGGACAACTAGGTCTCTGGGACTTGATAACTGACTAATAGATCTTTTAAATTATTAGACAGACCAGACCTAAACTGACTCTTCAGGGCTGGTTCATTCCATCCAGAGAGAACACACCACCTTCTGAATTGGGTGCAATACTCCTCTGCAGGGAGATGGCCCTAAACCAGTGCCCTAGGAGCCGTCTTGGCTACCAGGGCCCTGTTTGGTTCGTCATAGAGGGTACCCAGGGCCTGAAAAAACCCCTCCACAGAAGTTAGACAACTGGCCCCAGGAGGTAAAGAGAATGCCCAGTCCTGGGAATCATCCTGAAGTAGAGAACTGATAATACCCATGCGTTGGCTCTCGGGACCGGAGGCGCAAACGGAAGTAGAGTCTGCAACTCTCCTTAAAGGAGACAAACCTCTTGCGGTCTTCAGGAAAGAGTTCGGGGAGCTTGATTTGGGGCTAAAAATGTGGACTGGAGGGCTGAGGAGTGGAAGAACCTTGCCCTAACTCAAAAGAACAGAGTTTCTCTCCTAGCTCCTGTACCATCTGTGTCAGGTTAGAGACATGGTCAATCAGGGTCTCAAGAGGATTCATAATACAGTGGTTATTGGGCCTGTTAATCTGTAACGGTCAATGCCACACACACACAGGGCGAAGGATAGTGACCACTGCACTCCACCCTCACCCCTGGCCCTGCCTACTTGCCTCACGAGTCCTGGTGACAGGGGAAAACTGGACGACTGTCCCTTACTTAGGATATGTGCAGGGAAGACAGACAAGACAAAATACGGAACGTGAACGGACCGGGTCAGCACCAAGAGAGCTACGTAGTACAAAGGGTTAAGCAAAGAATTGTCAGGAGAAGCCGGGGTCAAATACCAGGAGAGTAGAGAAGTACCAGAGGAGTCCGCAAAGAGTAGTCAGGTGGGAGCCGAGGTCACAATACCAGGAGGGATGCGCAGTACCAGAGGAGCAGGCAAAAGATCATCAGGGAACAGGATCAGGTGAGTATTCAGAAGTCCAACAAATAGCCAGGAACCTAGAATTAACAGGCAACCTTTGGTCAGCAGGCTGCCTGTATTTATGGTGGGGTCTGAGGGTCATGTGACATGACCAGCGTCACATGACCGAAAGACAGACTAGTCGAGCACTGAGTGATTAGCTCAGCACTCAAGGCAGACCTAGGAACAAGGCCAAACACAGATCCTCGCTCCTGAAGCTAAGCAGCAGGTCTGTGCCTGATGGGAGACCGAGCGTGCCTTTGGCGCCCTGTGACAGGGCCATGAGAAAACTATTTGTGACCAGCAATTAGCTTGTGCGTAAGCTGAAGGGGGTGGAGTTGCAGCCTTTGCATTTCTATGCCTTCATCCAAATGTAATTTTACTCTACGGCAGGCATGCTCAACCTGCGGCCCTCCAGCTGTTGCAAAACTACAACTCCCATCATTCCCGGACAGCCCACAGCTATCATCCTACAGAAGGACATGGTGGGAGTTGTCGTTTTACAACAGCTGGAGGGCCGCAGGTTGAGCATCCCTTCTCTATTGCATTGCTACTTTGGACCATCTAACTCATTTCCTAAATGTCGTGCAGTTCAGCTCCTTCACTTAAATGTAATTCAGGAGGCATTAGTTTAGTACTTTTAGCTAGCTGTCTGTAAAAATTGTCTTGTAACTTTCATTCTCGAAATGTCTCACAGCTCCATGCTCTGCTCTATGGCATTATCACTTCTAGCCAACTGTCCGTAAAATTGACTTGTTTTTCCAAATGTAGCGCAGTTCCGAGACTTCACCCAAATGTAATTCTGTTCTAGGCATTACTACTCTTGGCCAGTACTCTGTAAAAATTGTCTTATTTTCCAAATGTTGTGGAGCTACGCACCTTCACACAAATGCAGTTCTGTTCTATGGAATTACTACTGTCCACAAAAATTGTTTCATTTTATGCAGTTCTGCATCTTCGCGTAAATGTAATTCTGCTCAATAGCATTACTACTTCTGAAAACTGACCCTAAAAATTGTCATTCTCCCAATGTTACCGAGTTCTGCACCCAAATGTAATTCAGCAAGCATTAGGTTGGGTTCACACTTGAGCGTATTTGATACTCGTTTTACGCACGTTTTTGTCGCGCGTATTACAGCGCGTTTTTGGAAATAGGAAACGCGCGTTGTATGCGCGTTCGTGTGATTGACCACTCTGGCGTCAATCACAATACACACGACAAAACGCCCCAAAGAAGCTCCTGTACTTCTTTGGGCGTAGGGCGTTTTACATCGCGTTCGTACGCGCTGTAAAACGCTCAGGTGAGAACCATGCCCATAGGGAAACATGGGTTTTCGCCTGTTGAGCGTTTTACAGCACGTAGGAACGCGCTGTAAAACGCTTAAGTGTGAACCCAGCCTTAGTGCTTCTTTCCAGCTGTCCAAAACAATATAGTTGTGTATTCCTAATCCAAATCCAAAATTGTTTAAAAAGGTCTTATTTTCTAAATGACCATGCCCTTTCTCTGGCACATACATAGTACCCCGTTCTCTGACCCCATGAACTTCTGGGAAGGCGGATTGGACCTTTGGCTGGAATTATGGCTGGAATTGGCCCACTTTGCTATTGCTGTACTGTCTTGAAATCTCAGAGAGGATTTCAGCGTGGCAGGCGGATTCTTCACACATAAGAGAGCAAAATTGACCTTTGCAAATGTCTAAAACATTACCTTTGTCAAGATGAATCAGGCACATAGATACATGCGGATTTCCATACATCTTGGGCTGATAACAATGAATAGATTTCTGACAGTGGCAATTTATTGCCAGCCCAATGATGCAACACTACTGTCTACCTATTCAATACTATACTGATACAGCTGGTACTCCACCTTTTTCCACTACTCCTAACCCTAAACAGCTACACATGTCCTGTGAGGTTCCACAATGCAATACTGCTACTCCAAAAAAAAGGGGAGAATTTTTGGACACTTGCTTCAAACAAGCACTGCTTTTCTCTTACTATCATGTGTGTATAAATACCACCAAGCATCTGCACCCAATAAAAGACAATTTATGGAATGATTTTTATAAAAAAAAAAAAAAAAAGCAATGGTGTTGTGTGTTTTTAAACAGGCTGTTAACATCTATAGCTATATGCCTTATTTTTCACTTTGACACACCTGGCATTAGGATGTACGTAGGTTTTAGTGGAGGAAAATGAGAAAAAATATATTTTTCATCAGATTAGGCCCCTGATCAAACTTATAATATTAAGCATACTGCAGCTCAGATCACCTATGTTAATCAGACCTCAGCTCATATTTCCAATGTTAATAAGACCCCAAATCAGACACCCAATGTTAATAAGACCCCCAATCAGACCTCCGATCAGACCCTCATTGTTAGGGCTCATTCAGACGGCCGTATGGCTTCAGTAAGTTCTTCTGGACACATGTCCGTTTTTTTGCGGATCCGCAAAAAAACGGAACGGATCCTGCAAAATATGTTCAGTTTTTTTGCGGATCCGCAAAAAAACGGAAGGTGTAATTTTTATTTTTTTATAAAGTTATGATGGCAGAAATTAGGGGCAGAGTTAAAATATGCGGACATAGATCCGCAAAAATGCGGATGACATACGGAAATGCATCCGTTGGCATCCGCATTTTTGCGGATCCATAGACTTGTATTAGGCCACGGACCGTTTTCTGCGGACAAGTATAGGACAAGTGAGTTTTGTTTTGCGGACAGAAACAACGGAACGACGGATGCGGACAGCACACGGAGGACTGTCCGCATATTTGAGGAGCCCATAGAAATGAATGAATCCGCATACTTTCCGCAAAATTGCGGATCGGATGCGGATCCGTTCATACGGTCGTCTGAATGAGGCCTTAATAAGATCCCCAAACAGACCTCCATGTTAGTAGTATAAATTGTGTTTATTGAAAGTTTTGCTAATTTTACACAGTACTAAAAAATGAACATCACAAAACAGGGAAATAAAAAAGAAAGCAAAAATAATACAATGTACCATGCTGCAAACATTCAAAGCATATCAACGTACATAATCAGCTTGATTTATTACCAGAGAATATCTGGCAGAGAGGTAGTATATTGCAGGTTTGCACTGTAACCAATGGTTGTGTGCTTTTATCCTGGATCGCAAAGATGGTACATAATACAGTTCACCTTGGATGTGAAAGTCAAGTAATTGGGTAACCTCAGAGATAGAGGGCATATGAGGAAGTTTCCAGTTTCTGGCTATAGCTTTTCGGGTGGCAGTCAAGATGTGTGCAAATACCCATCTGAATTCAAGAGGGATATTCTCTAATCCTAAACCTAAGAATGCCAGTTCTGGGGTCAGATGTACTATCGGTCCCATCACCTCCTTGATCAAACCTGAAACACTTTCCCATTGGGCCATTACAGATGGGCAAAACCACCACATATGGGAAAGGGAGCGCCTACCTCCACATAAGCACCACCATTGTATCTTTTTGTTCTGCTCAGCATAGTTTATGGGGAATTAGCTACCTAGTTCCTGTTCCCATCGGAGCATAAATGGAGATTTAAAATTATTTTCAGAGGGGACAATAGCTGAGTGAATTAGGCTACATGCACACGACCGTTGCCTGCCTCCGCGTCCGCTCCTCCTTGAAATTTCGCGTCCGTCAAAAAAAACGGATGGCGGACCGTTTTTTTTGACGGATCCAATTTTTATGGCAGATCCATTGTAAAAATGCCTATCCTTGTCCGCAAACGTGAAAAAAATAGGACATGCACTATTTTTTTGACGGAATGAAAACACGGATCACGGATGCGGACCAAAAACGGTTGACCATCCGCATTTTTTGACGGACCCATTGAAATGAATGGGGAAGCATCCTATCCTTGAAAAAAAACGGAACGGACACAGAAACAAACAACGGTCGTGTGCATGGGGCCTTAACGATACGCTAGAGGCTGTTCGGACAGTGCTCCCAAAGATTGCGTTTAGTTTACAAGACCTTTGGTCCTGTACCGCAAGAGAAGAGTTGGATAAGTAATGTTTAATCTGTAGATATTGAAAGAAAACTTATTAGGGAGACTGAATAGAGAGTGGAGGGACTGAAAGTCAAGGAGTTGCTCATCCTTAGAAAGTTGACCTATGCTAGATTTGGAAACATTTCGCTTATAGTAAGATACATCAGAGAACTGCTGAATGATGGAAGAAGCTGCTTCCAAAGAGTTAATAGGGTTTGTTAGCGATAATATGACATCATCAGCGTATAAGCCGCTGGCATGTGACTGGTTCCAAACTCTAACACCAGAAATTCAGGGGGAGAACCCCTGAGTATTTTGGCTAGAGGTTCTATCACACTAGTGTAAAAACCAGGGGAGACAATGGGTACCCCTGTCTGGTCCCATTGGAAATTTGGAATGGGGAGGAAAGGAAGCCAGAGGACACCAAACGTGCGATTTTTCCACGCGAGTCCAAAGCGTTTTAATGCATTTTGCACGTGCGTGGGAAAAACCAGCATGTTTGGTACCCAGACCCGAACCCAGACTTTATCACTGAAGTTCGGGTTTGGGTTAAGTATTCTGTAGATTTTATTATTTTCCCTTATAACATGGTTATAAGGGAAAATATTAGCATTCTCAATACAGAATGCTTAGTAAAATGTGGATGGAGGGGTTAAAAATAAAAAAAATTAACTCACCTTATCCACTTGATCGTGTAGATGCGATTTTTTTTGTCTTCTTCAAGCATTAGCTGCCAGCAAAAGGACCTGTGATGATGTCACCGAGCTCATGGTGATGAACCATGTGCTTAGACCATGTGATGTGACTAGTGTTGAGCGAACAGTTCGAGCATAGTTCGGGTTCGTACCAAATTTTGGGGTGTTCGGGACACGGACACGAACATTTTTTAAAGTGTTCGGCGATTTCTTCCCGCTTTCTGAAGGGCTGCACAGCAGCCAATCAGCTAGCGTTTTACTTCTTGCCCTAAGAAGCCATCACAGCCATGCCTACTAATGGCATGGCTGTGATTGGCCAAGTGCAGCATGTGACTCAGCCTCTATTTAAGCTGGAGTCACGTAGCGCCGCAAGTCACACTGCTCTGATTAGTGTAGGAAGAGGACAAAGCTTCTGTCAGGGCGAAATTAGGCAGGGAAAAGTCAGCAACAGCACCTAATGAACTGATCGATCTACAGCTGTGAATGATTCAACTTCTGCTAGTTAATTGCTCACTGGTTTTTAGGCTGCACAGAGCGTTTTTCTGTCACTTTTTTCTGGGGTGATCGGTGGCCATTTTGTGACTTGTGGTGCACCAAAACAAGCTGCCACCAAGTCCATCGATCCATCAATACTAGTTTTTTTTTTGCTATATCCTACATCAGGGGCTTAGCTGTGCTTATTGTCACCCCTAGAAACTCAGGATAGCAATTTCTATATTTTATTAAGGGGTTAAATACAATTGCCAAAATACCAATCGGCTAAATCTGGTGTTCCAACTTTGGCTAGCCAAGTGTAATACTGTCTGCTGTCTGGCAAAGGATAGATTCTGTGGTGAAATTCAATTGCCAAAATGGCAATACCCTGAATCTGATGTCCCAGCATTGGCTGGCAAAGTATAATGGTGTCCGCCAAAACATATATTTTGTTCTGGGGTGAAATTCAATTGCCAAAATAGCAATACCCTTAATCTGGTGTCCCAGCACTGGCTGGCAATGTATAATAGTGTCCGCCAAAACATATATTTTGTTCTGGGGTGAAATTCAATTGCCAAAATAGCAATACCCTGATTCTGGTGTCCCAGCACTGGCTGGCAAAGTATAATAGTGTCCGCCAAAACATATATTTTGTTCTGGGGTGAAATTCAATTGCCAAAATAGCAATACCCTGATTCTGGTGTCCCAGCACTGGCTGACAAAGTATAATAGTGTCTACCAAAACATATATGTTGTTCTGGGGTGAAATTCAATTGCCAAAATAGCAATACCCTGAATCTGGAGTTCCAGCAGTTGCAGGCCTAGTTTAAATCTGTCCGTAAAAGGGTATATTTTGTTCTGGAGTGAAATTCAATTGCCAAAATAGCAATACCCTTAATCTGATGTCCCAGCACTGGCTGGCAAAGTATAATAGTGTCCGCCAAAACATATATTTTGTTCTGGGGTAAAATTCACGTGCCAATATAGCAATACCCTGAATCTGGTGTTCCAGCTGTTGCAGGCCAAGTGTTAATCTGTCCGTAAAAGGGTATATAAAACTCAAGGTATATATACAAGTGCTGAGAGGGTATCCTCAATAACTTCACACGCTACCGTGCATCTCCCATTGTATTACTGTCCGTTAAAGGGTATATTACACAAATTGTTAAAATACAATTGCTGAAGGCAAAACGAACAATATAGAGCATGCTGCGATTTTCACGCAACACAGAAGTGAAAATCACCGCTCATGTGCATAGCCCCATAGAAATGATTCAATGCGGGTGCAATGCGTTCACCTCACGCATTGCACCCGCGCAGAAATCACGCCCGTGTGAAAGGGGTCTTAGTTTCCGCATAGCATATTCATGTTTATTAGTGTTAGTGTTAGTTTATTAGTGTTAGTGTTAGTGCTCGGGTCAAACACATCTTGATGCTCGGGTGCTCTACATAGCTCCCCAGTATAATGGAAGTCAACAGGAGAACCTGAGCATTAAACCAGGCATCCCCTGCTCTGAAGAGGGGAGGGTGCCTGGTTCATAGGAAAAGGTCAGAAATTCATATAAACACCACCGAAATGGTTTCGGAAACAGCATGGGGATGATATCTGGATGCATCTTGGACTCCCAGGTCGCTGCTTGGAACGATGTTGTCTGAGTAGTACGCCACTTTTACAGACTGACAATAATACACACAAAACCAAAGATAACAAAAATGACAGGGAATATCAGAGGTATTGAGGAAACGTTTTACAGGAGAGGTACCACTGGTAATGTCACTGACCGCAGCGTCTATGGAAAAAGTACACTGTTTGTCAAAGATAAAAAAATTTACCGCACACGGTACACTGGAGATGTTGCACTGGTAATGTCCCTGTCAGAAACGGACACTGTCTATTGACAAAGAACACTGTATGTCACAGATACTTTTTTTAAACGCACACGTTACACGTAAGATGTGGTACTGGTAATGTCACTGTGGGAAGCGGAAATCATCTATTGAAAAAGTACACTGCATGCCATGGTCCGCAGCAGACACTGTCTACTAGAGTTGAGGGAACACCTGGATGTTCGGGTTCGAAAAGTTCAGCCGAACTTCACGAAAATGTTCGGGTTGGGGATCCGAACTCGACCCGAACTTGACCCTGAACCCGAACCCCATTGAAGTCAATGGGGACCCGAACTTTTGGGCACTAAAAAACTGTAAAATGGCCCTGGAAAGGGCTAGAGGGCTGCACAAGGCATCAAAATGTCAGTAAATAACCTGCAAACAAATGTGGATAGGGAAATTACTTAAAATAAAGTAAATAATAAGAGGTTGGGGTGGCGTCAGGTGGGAATGCTATGGGAGTTGAAGTTCTCATCACAGCCTATAAAGATTCATGTCTGCCTGCAGTACCACAGGCCTCATTCACAGATTCAGGGCCAGGGCAACCATACATGGGAGTTGGAGTACACATCACAGCCAAGAAGGATTCATGTCTGCCAGCAGTGTCACAGGCCTCACTCACAGACTCAGGCCAATGGTAACCATACATGGGAGTTAAAGTTTTCATCACAGCCAAGAAGGAATCATGTCTGCCTGCAGGGCCACAGGCCTCATTCGAACTTGCAGGCCCACGGGACTCACAAAGAGGAGAGTTAAAATCACGCCAAAACAGTATTGATTTAACTCAGCAATGCCACAGGCCTCATTCCCAGATTCAGACCCATGTCACCCATAAAGAGGAGAGTTACAATAATGCCAAAACAGTATTGATTTCACCCAGTAGTGCCACAGGCCTCATTCACCCATTCAGGACCATGGCACCCACAAAAAGGAGAGCGGTCACGTAACAGCAACACAGGCCTCAGGTCAACCTGCAATGGAACAGGACATTATCATTTATATAGGACCCTGAAACCCAGACAGAGGAGAGGTCATTTGACAGTAAAAAGAGGTTAATGTCTCCCCCCAATGCAGCAAGTGATGAAACGAAATATAGGCCCCTGACAACCAGACAATGGGGCGGTCATTTGACAGTATAAAGAGTTTAATACCTCCCATCAATGCAGCAAGCGATGAAATGAAATATAGGCCCCTGACAACCAGACAATGGGGCGGTCATTTGACAGTATAAAGAGGATAATGTCACCCACCAAAGCAACAGGTGATTATCTGAAATGTAGGCCCCTGGCACCCAGACAGAGAAGAGAGATCCCATAGCAGAAAATCAGTCTTCATGTCACCCAGCAATGGAAAAGGCCACTTTCAGTTTTTTAGGCCCCTGACACCTAGACAGAGGAGAGGTTCATTCAACTTGGGGTTGCCCCCAAAATAATGGTACAATTAAAAAAAGAGGATTAGATAAACAAGTGCCCTGGAGTACAAGAATGTATGGTTAAGGACAAGACAGTTATAAATTATTACTCTGCACAAGGTACGGACAAGTCCTGTGGGATCCATGCCTGGTTCATTTTAATAAACGTGAGCTTGTCCACGTTGGCTGTGGACAGGTGGCTGCGTTTGTCTGTAATGACGCCCCCTGCCATGCAAATTACATGTTCAGACAATACACTGGCCGCAGGGCAGGCCAGCACCTCCAAGGCATAAAGGGCAAGCTCTGGCCATGTGGACAATTTGGAGACCCAGAAGTTGAATGGGGCAGAACCATCAGTCAGTACGTGGAGGCTTGTGCACATGTACTGTTCCACCATGTTGTTGAAATGCTGCCTCCTGCTAACACGTTCCCTATCAGCTGGTGGTGCAGTTTGCTGTGGCGCGGTGACAAAACTTTTCCACAGCTCGGCCATGGTAACCCTGCTGTCTGAGGAGCTGTCCGTGACACAGCTGCGTTGGCGACCTCTTCCTCCTCCTCCTTCTGCCTCTGCCTTTGCCTTATGCTTCCACTTGTGCCCCCGTGTCAGTTGGGAATGCCCTCAGGAGCGCGTCTACCAGTGTGCGCTTATAGTCGTGCATGTTCCTATCACGCTTCAGTGCAGGAATTAAGGTGGGCACGTTGTCCTTGTACCGGGGATCCAGCAGGGTGGCAACTCAGCAGTCAGCACAAGTTAAAATGTGGGCAACTCTGCTGTTGTTCTGCAGGCACTGCAGCATGTAGTCGCTCATGTGTGCCAGGCTGCCCAGAGGTAACGATAACCTGTCCTCTGTAGGTGGTGTATCGTCTGTGTCCTCCATATCCCCCCAGCCACGCTCCACTGATGGCCCTGAGCTGCGTAGGGTGCCACTCTGCAATGAAACTGGTTCCTCCTCCTCCTCTACCTCATCCTCCTCCTCCTTGTCCTCCAGAAGTGTGCCCTGGATGTCCACATGTGTACCTGGCCTCTGCTGGTGCAGGAACCCACCCTCTGAGCCACTTCTGTATTACCGGCCTGAAAACCTGTGAAATGCCCCCTCTTCCTCCTCCTTCTTCTGTGCCGCATCCTAATCCATCATCGCCGTAATATTTTTTATAAGGAGACATAGAAGGGGTATTTTAATGCTAACAACGGCATTATCAGCACTGGACATGTTGGTTGAGTACTCCAAAGACCGCAACAAGGTACACAGGTCTCGCATGCAGGCCCAGTCACTGGTGGTGAAGTGGTGCTTATCTGCAGTGCGACTGACCCGTGCATACTGCATCTGAAGCTCCATAATCGCCCGCTGCTGCTCGGACAGTCTCTCCAGCATATGCAAGGTGGAATTCCACCTGGTTAGCATGTTGCATATGAGGCGGTGAACAGGAAGGCCGAAGTTACGCTGCAGAGCAGACAGGCGAGCAGCAGCAGGGTGAGAATGCTGAAAGCGCGCACATACGGACCACACTTTTAGCAGCACCTCTGACATGTCTAGTTAGTTTTTAAGAAACTTCTGCACCACCAAATTCAGCACATGCGCCAGGCAAGGGATGTGCGTGCTACGAGATTTCGCCCATTATCGCACACCACCAGGCCGGGCTTGAGGCTCACTGGCAGCAACCACTCATCAGTCTGCTGTTCTATGCCCCTTCAAAGCTCCTGTGAGGTGTGGGGTTTGTCACATGAGTTTTAAAATCGCCTCCTGACGTTTACCCCGGGCTTTGCTGAAGTTGGGGGTGAGGTTCTTTCGATAACCGGATGTGGGGGTGGTAGAAGAGTAGTAGGAGGAGGAGGCAACGAATAATGCCCTGCGATCCTCGGTGTTGGAAGGACATGCACCAAACCGCTATCCGCCTCTGGCCCAGCCACCACTACGTTTACCCAGTGTGCAGTTAGGGACATATACCGACCCTGGCTGTGCTTACTTATCCATGTATCTGTAGTTATGTGGACCTTGCCACAGATGGCGTTGCACAGCGCACACTTGATTTTATCCTCCACTTGGTTGTGCAGGGAATGGACGGCTCGCCTGGAAAAGTAGTGGCGGCTGGGAACACCGTACGGGGGGGGGGGGGCAGCCACCGCCATCAGCTGTTTGAAACAGTCCGTCTCCACCAGACGGAATTACAGCATTTCAAAGGCCAGTAATTTTGAAATTCTGGCATTCAGGGACAGGGCTCAAAGGTGGGTAGGTGGGTATTTCCTCCTTCTCTCCAATGTCGGATGCACAACAGTTTTTTTGGCCTAAAACATGGCTTTTTTGAATAAAAACCCCAAAATGCAGTTTTGACTGCTGTACATTAACAGTAGATATTTATACTATGTATGGACACCAGATTTGGGGACCCAGAACACGGATTTGGTCACCAAAATTCACAAATGCAGTATTAGACTGTTATAAATTGGAAATAATTATTTAAATGACGGATGCACAACAGTTTTTTCAGCTTAAAACACGGCTTTTTTCCTTAAAACCCCTAAATGCAGTTTTTAACTGCTGTACATTAACAGTAGATATTTATAGTATGTATGGACACCAGATTTTGGGACCCAGATTTGCAGTACACTGCATTGCCTAAAATGGCCGCCGACCCCCACCTCAGTAACAGATGGATTACAAAAAAAATCTCCCTGGCAGTGGCTGGGTACACAAATGTTGGATTGCTGAGGCTCCCTCCCTATCTTTGTGCTGTATCTTGTGGTTTAAAGTTGCACAGGTTCTTCAGATTTCTGCCCTATTCTGTCCCTGATCGCAGCACCAGCATCCTCTCCCTAAGCTCAAATCAGCAGAGTGACGTGCGGCAGTCCCTTTATGGGGGCTTACATGGTAGAAACCACCCATAAATGACCTTTTTAAAAACTACATCCTTCAAGTTATTCAAAACTGATTTTACAAAATGTATGAACCCTTTAGGTGTTCCACAAGAATGAAAGGAAAATGGAGGTCAAATTTAGAAATTTTTACAGATTTTCCATTTTAACTTATTTTTCCTGTAAAACAGCAAGGATTAACAGGCAAACAAAACTCAGTATTTATTACCCAAATTCTGTGGTTTACAGAAACACCACATATATAGTCATAAATAGATGGCCTTGCGGTTCGCCCGGCAGTCGTTTCGCGGGAAACTTTGCGAACAGGCTGTTAGGGACACCAAACGCTAGCTAATAGGGCCACAAAAGTCCTTTTAAGGACTGGTATAGGTGTGCTATCGATAGGTGTGATATACTGAGGGGTGTGATATACTTATAATATACTTTGTAACATAGAAAGTATATTATAGTGCATTTGTATTGTGCATTTGTATTGTGCAGCAGTTGTGTGCGGTTCAGCTGCGATACCGCAACTATATAGAGGGACAAGCGCTATTGGAGCAACTATTTGCCACTGGTGTGATATACCTTTTGCCCCCCCAAAAAAAGATTAGGGGGTGTTATATACCTTCTTCCACAAAATACTGATTGAGGGCTGCGATACACCTGTTGCCCCAAATAAACAGGCTGGTGTGATATAACTGCTGTGGCAAAAAAAATAATCGAGAGGTGTGATATACCTGCTTCCAGCAAATATTGATTGAGGCCTGCGAGAAACCTGCTTCCACAAAATACTGATTAAGGGGTTCGATATACCTGTTTCCAAAAAAATACTGGTTCAGGGCTGTAATATAACTTCTTCCACAAAATACTGATTAAGGGGTTTGATATACCTGTTTCTACCAAATATTGATTGAAGCCTGCGATATACCTGCATCCACAAAATACCGATTGAGGGGTTTGATATACTTGTTTCCACCAAATATTGATTGAGGCCTGCAATAGACCTGCTTCCAAAAAATACTAAATAAGGGGTTTGATATACCTGCTTCCACAAAATACCGATTAAGGGGTTCGATATACCTGTTTCCACCAAATATTGATTGAGGCCTGCGATATACCTGCTTCCACAAAATACTGATTAAGGGGTTTGATATGACTGCTTTCACAAAATACTGATTGAGGGCTGAGATATACCTGCTTCCACAAAGTACTAATTAAGGGGTTTGATATACCTGTTTCCACCAAATATAGATTGAGGCCTGCAATATACCTGCTTCCACAAAATACTGATTAAGGGGTTTGATATGCCTGCTTCCACAAAATGCTGATTGAGGGCTACGATATACCTGGTTCCACAAAATACTTAAGGGGTTCAATATACCTATCTCCCCTATCTATTGATTGAGGCCTGTGATATACCTACTTCCACAAAATGCTGATTGAGAGCTGCGATATACCTGACTCCACAAAATACTGATTAAGGGGTTCAATATACCTTTTTTCACCAGATATTGATTAAGGCCTGCAATATACCTGCTTCCACAAAATACTGATTAAGAGGTTCGATATACCTGTTTCCATCAAATATTGATTGAGGCTTACAATATACCTGCTTCCACAAAATACTTATTAAGTGGTTTGATATACCTGTTTCCACAAAACTCTGATTGAGGGCTGTGATATACCTGGTTCCACAAAATACTGATTAAGGCCTGCGATACACCTGCTTCCACAAAATACTGATTAAGGGATTTGATATACCTGCTTCCACCAAATACTGATTAAGAGGTTTGATATACCTGTTTCCACCAAATATTGATTGAGGCCTGAGATATACTTACTTCCACAAAATACTGATTAAGGGGTTCGATATACCTGCTTCCACAAAATACTGATTAAGGTCTGATATACCTGCTTCCACAAAATACTGATTAAGGGGTTCAATATACCTGTTTCCACCAAATATTGATTGAGGCATGAGATATACTTACTTCTACAAAATATTGATTAAGGGGTTTGATATACCTGCTTCCACAAAATACTGATTAAGGTTTTTTTTATATACCTGCTTCCACAAGATACTGATTAAGGTGTTTTACATGCCTGCTTCCACAAAATACTGATTGAGGGCTGCAATATACCTGCTTCCACAAAATACTGATTAAGGGGTTAGATATACCTGTTTACACCAACTATTGATTGAAGCCTGTGATATACCTGCTTCCACAAAATACTGATTTAGGGGTTTGACATACCTTTTTTCACCAGATATTGATTGAGGCCTGCAATATACCTGCTTCCACAAAATACTGATTAAGGGGTTCGATATACCTGTTTCCATCAAATATTGATTGAGGCCTACGATATACCTGCTTCCACAAAATACTGATTAAGGGGTTTGATATACCTGCTGCCACAAAATACTGAATAAGGGGTTCGATATACCTGTTTCCACCAAATATTGATTGACGTCTGCAATATACTTGCTTGCACAAAATACTGATTAAGGGGTTCGATATACTTGTTTCCATGAAATATTGATTGAGGCCTGAGATATACTTATTATCACAAAATACTGATTAAGGAGTTTGATATACCTGCTTCCACAAAATACTGATTAAGGGGTTTGATATACCTGCTTCCACAAAATACTGATTAAGCTGATTAAGGCCTGCGATATACCTGCTTCCACAAAATACTGATTAAGGGGTTTGATATACCTGCTTCTACAAAATGCTGATTGAGGGCTGCAATAGACCTGCTTCCAAAAAATACTGATTAAGGGGTTCAATATACCTTTTTCCACCAAATATTGATTAATGCCTGCGATATAACTGCTTCCACAAAATACTGATTAAGGGTTCGATATACTTGTTTCCATCAAATATTGATTGAGGCCTACGATATACCTGCTTCCACAAAATACTTATTAAGTGGTTTAATATACCTGCTTTTACAAAATACTGATTGAGGGCTGCAATATACCTGCTTTCACAAATACTGCTCTTCTGTATGGACTTAGGCACAGGGTCATTCTAAAAATGACAGGCAGAGGAACAGGCAGGCCGTTCCACAAGGGTGGTAGGGGTCAGGCAGATGCACCAGGCCGGAGCCTAAGTGGGAAGTTGGAGAAGGCGCATGCGATTACTTCAAAGGGCACACCAGAGTTGGTTGAGTGTATAACTCAGCCTTACGTTTATGCACCCTCCTCATCCTCTGTATCGGCACCCTCCTTACTCTCTGCTGTGTGCACCCCCAAATACACCACCACCATAGACCCTCCATTCGAGTCAGAGGAATTATTTTCCCATCCATTCCAAGACCTTATCGATGCGCAGCCATTTTTGACACCGGATGAGGAAGAGGACGTAACAAAGGCTGTCACCCAGCAGTCTGACGACAGTACCCAGATGAGTCCAAGGAGGGAGGTCCCCGCTATGCAGTGTGGGCTTTTTTTTAACGTGTCAGCTACTGACAATAGTGTTGCCATCTGCAGCCTGTGCTGTTAATGCATAAGTCGTGGTAAGCCCGACAGTCACCTAGGGACGACAGCCTTAAGAAGGCACCTGGCCTTCAATTACCGAGCCCAGTGGGAGCAACACCGTCAGAACCCACAAAGCCAGACTCCTGGCGCTCCACCTCCTGCCTCTTCGAAATGCTGAATGAATTCCCAGGGGGGGCTACTCCACCTGAGACAAGTCAGCAGGAGTCTGAAGAGGAGTCAGAGGAGGATGGTGGCTGGGGGGAGGAGGAGGAGGAGCAAGAAGAGTAGGCTTTGAGGGGGAATTTAAACTTTTCGGGGATCCCTGGTGTTGTCCATGGCTGGGGGAGGAGGTCGAGGACAACCTTCTCCTGTGCGATGAGCAGGAGCCAGGGCATTCAACTGCTTCCAATTTAGTGCAAAGTGTTTAAAGAGGGACCCCCATATAAAAAGCATAAAGGGCAAGGACCAGTACTGGGTGGCAATGTACAGGGTGGGCCATTTATATGGATACACCTTAATAAAATCGGAATGGTTGGTGATATTAACTTCCTGTTTGTGGCACATTAGTATATGTGAGGGGGGAAACTTTTTAAGATGGGTGGTGACCATGGCGGCCATTTTAAAGTTGGCCATTTTGAATCCAACTTTTGTTTTTTCAATAGGAAGAGGGTCATGTGACACATCAAACTTATTGGTAATTTCACAAGAAAAACAATGGTGTGCTTGGTTTTAACGTAACTTTAGTCTTTCATGAGTTATTTACACGTTTCTGACCACTTATAAAATGTGTTCAATGTGCTGCCCATTGTGTTGGAGTATCAATGCAACCCTTTTCTCCCACACTGATAGCAACACCGCAGGAGAAATGCTAGCACAGGCTTCCAGTATCCGTAGTTTCAGATGCTGCCCATCTTTACAGCATAGACAATTGCTTTCAGATGACCCCAAAGATAAAAGTCTAAGGGGGTCAGATCGGGAGACCTTGGGGGCCATTCAACTGGCCCACGACGACCAATTCACTTTCCAGGAAACTGTTCATCTAGGAATGCTCAGACCTGACACCCATAATGTGGTGGTGCACCATCTTGCTGGAAAAACTCAGGGAACGTGCCAGCTTTAGTGCATAAAGAGGGAAACACATCATCATGGAGCAATTTCGCATATCCAGTGGCCTTGAGGTTTCCATTGATGAAGAATGGCCCCACTATCTTTGTACCACATATACCATACCATACCATCAATTTTTTTGTTCCAACAGTCTTGGAGGGTTCTTTCCAATGTGGGTTAGTTTCAGACCAATAGTGGTATTTTTGTTTGTTAACTTCACCATTCACATAAAAGTTTGCCTCATTACTGAACAAAATCTTCTGCGTAAACTGAAGGTACTGTTCCAATTTTTGTTTTGTCCTTTTTGAAAATTCAGTGTGCCGATTTGGATCATCCTTGTTGAGATGCTGCAGTAGCTGGAGTTTGTAAGGGTGCCATTTGTGAGTAGCTAATATCCGCCGAAGGGATGTTCGACTAATGCCACTCTCCAGTGACATGCGGTGAGTGCTATGCTGTGGGCTCTTGCTGAATGAAGCTAGGACAGCCACTGATGTTTCTTCATTAGTGACAGATTTCATGCGTCCACATTTTGGCAAATCCAACACTGAACCAGTTTCACGAAACTTAGCAAGCAGTTTGCTAACTGTAGCATGGGAGATGGGTGGTCTCGTAGGGTGTCTTGCATTGAAATCATCTGCAATGACCCGGTTACTGCGTTCACCAGACATCAACAAAATTTCTATCCGCTCCTCACATGTTAACCTCGGCGACATGTCAATGGCTGTAAACAAAGAGAAACGTGTAAATAACTCATGAAAGAATTAAGTTATGTTAAAACCAAGCACATCATTGTCTTTCTTGTGAAATTCCCAATAAGTTTGATGTGTCACATGACCCTCTTCCTATTGAAAAAACAAAAGTTGGATTCAAAATGGCCGACTTCAAAATGGCCGACATGGTCACCACCCACCTTGAAAAGTTTCCCCCCTCACATATTCTAATGTGCCACAAAAAGGAAGTTAATATCACCAACCATTCCCATTTTATTAAGGTGTATCCATATAAATGGCCGACCCTGTACTTAGACCCCTGGTACAAACACAAAATGACGAACATGTTACCAGCATCACAGAGGACTTGCAGAATGCAGCATTTCCAGGCCTTGCTGTGAGAGGTTCTGCATTCTGTGGTTGCGGGCACTGGCAGAGGAATTTCTACCCACAGCAAAACAGGTGCGGGTACCAATCATACCGCTCCTGCAAGAAGAGGGCGGTTTGAAGATGTGTTGGTCACTTCGGGTATGAGATCATTCTTAAAGCCAACCCATCAACAGCCCCCCTCCGGATCCAGCCTCAGAGAATGTCTAGACCGACAGGTGTCCGACTACATAGGGTTAATGGCAGAGGTGGATTCAACACCTGTGACAACCACATATAATTGAATTTTCTCATGCCAGCCCACAGATATCCGCCACCACACAGGACAAAGAATGGTCCTTGTCTTATGTATATACAGTGGCATAAAAGGCCTTTTTTGTCAGATGAATGCCTAATTTTTGGGGCCTGTACTGGCCTTCAGTAAAAATTTTATCCAGTGACCGCCTAATGTACCTCCAGCCACATACAGTAATAACAAGTTATTTTCCGTCAGGTGAATGCCAAATTTTTGGGGCCTGTACTCCAGTGGCCTACAGTAAAACTTTTATCCAGTGACCGCCTAATGTACCTCCAGCCACATCATCACAAGTTCTTTTCTGCCAGGTGAATGCCTAATTTTTGGGGCCTGTACTGGCCTACAGTAACATTTTTAGCCAGTGATCGCCTAATGTACCTCCAGCCACATAATCACAAGTTCTTTTCTGTCAGGTGAATGCCTAATTTTTGGGGCCTGTACTCCCGTGCCCTAAAATAAAAAATTTCTACGCTCCAGCAGGGCACATTTTTGAGTTTCCTTTTAACATGCATAAAAATGGTCCCTGATTAAAATACATATTTTTGTGGGAATTTTTGCCAATGATGTCACTGTCCATGTTGTGGGACTATTTGTGCACTTCTAGTAAGTATTTGGTGTCTGCAAATATGACCTGAAGGTTTTTCAGGTTCGCCTGCCATTAAAGTAAATGAACCCTGCCGTGAATACGTGGTTCGCGAACATTTGATCGGAAACACGCATTCGCAAACTGTATCGGCCGATGTTTGTCCATCACTAGTCTTAAACTTGGGTGCACGGCAGGCCGCAGAAGGGAAAGAGCAATATATGGATTTTGGAAAGAAGAAGTTGCTTTAGAACAGTGATGCCCAACCTACGGCCCGCGGGCCAAATGCGGCCCGTGAAGCCGTATCATGCGGCCCGCACAGTAACGGGACTTTATCAGTGCAGGGCGTGCTGCGAACGGCACAGGCAGCAAAGCGACACTGCCTGTGCCTGCAATAACCAATAGCAAAGCTCCAGACAGCAAGAAGCTTTGCTATTGGTAAGTTTGGGCGGGTGCTGGAGCGATAGAGCGCCCTGCAGTAGGAGAAGCCGGCGATAGATGAGAGGAGGAGGGGCCAGCTCTTGGTGGTTATCATGCAATATTTTTATACAACAGGTCATTACAGATGCAGTGGTGCCTAATAGGTCTACATTGTATTTCAGTTTTACACAATAAAAGCATTTTTGGGGAAAAAAAATCTTTTTGTGCCAACATTTTCTGAAAGCCCTTTTTTCTTTTTTTTTTTGGTTGATTGTCTTATGTCGGAGGCTAATTTTTTTCCAGCAAGAGTGTATGTTTTTTATTGGTACCATTTTTGGGTACATACAATTTTGTTGAATATTACACTTTTTGGGTTAAGTTGACCAAAAAATAGCTGTTTTGGCATTTTTTTTTCTTTACAAAATTTACCAGAGGGCATAGATCATGTGATATTTTTATAGAGCAGGTTGTTACAGATGCGGCAACACCTAATGTGTTAGTATTTTATTTTTGTTATGTTTTGCAAAGTAAAAAGCTTTTTGAAAAGACTAAAAATTGTTTTTTGTTGCCATATTCTGAAATCCATATTTTTATTTTTCTGGAGGCTTGTTTTTTTGTGGGATGAGGCAACGGTTTGATTGGTACCATTTTGGGGTGAATATGACTTTTTGATCGCTTGGTTGATCGATTGGTACTACACTTTTTGTGAGGGAAAGTGAACAGAAAATGGCAGTTTTTGCACAGTTTTTATTTTTTTACACCTGAGGTTCACCTGATGGAGTGGATCATGTTGTATTTTTATAGAGCCAGTCATTACAGACACGGCGATATCTAATATGTCTGTTTTTCCATCTTTTTTTTATACTCTTTTACATGTTTTTATTATGGAAAAGAGTTTTTTTTTTTTACTGGATACTTTAAATTTTTTTATTATTAAACACGTTTTAACTTTTTTTTTCACTGTTAAAGGGGATATTAATATTTGGATTAATATCAATAATGAATATTCATAAATAGGCATGAATGGCCTATTGATGACTCCGCCTATTTATACTATAAATACAAACTACCTGTTGCTTTACCTATTTTCCTGAACTATATGCGTTGACTAGTGGTGACTACAAAAGACTATAAACTGAGCTAATTTATTACACAAATACAAATCTACAGTCTATTATTATCGCTATATCTCTATATATTTATATCAATGGTTATAAATAAATATATATATATATATATATATATATATACATATAGACGCACACCGCCATACGCTAACAACACTATAAAACAGCTAACTACACTAACACAACACAATCCCAATTCCACCCCAAAATCTACCTAGATATACACTTGCACAATTACATACACACATAAATAGCAGCGTCTGCCATCATGGCTCTATACTGTTCCTACGGGATAACAAGGGTTAAATGACACTAAGGAAGCTATGGGTTACAGGGGGTATGTGGTAGAGGCACTGCAAGGGTTAATTAGGGATGTAGCTGTAGGGGTATGGAAAGGGATATGGGGTATGAACAGAATATTGCAGGCTCAAGGATATGCAGGGATATGCAGGGATAATGCAGGGGTATATTGGGATATAAGGAAAGGGTAAATGATCGTTGGTAGTATAGGGTAGGTAAGGTAATGCAGTGGCTAATATAAGGCAGGGTTAATGCTCGTTGGTATAGGGGGTAGGGAAAGGTTTACTCAGCCAGCTTGTTTCCAGGTGTTAATGCTCGTTGCAGGTGATGAGTCTCGCTTGTAGATGCTCGTTTTCCAGGGGTTAATTCCTGCTTGTATGCTCGTCTTGTTTGTGATGGTTCTCGCTTGGGACTGCTTGGCTCAACTGACGAGCGATCCGCCGCCGAACTATTAAAATCCAGTGGCGCTTTCTCCCGTGCACGTGGGCTGGTGCGGTGATATGACGTCACTGCACCAGCCCGCGCATACCCTCTGTTCCCCTGTCTTTGTAATGGAAAGCATCTCTGGCTCTGCCAGAAGTGCTATCAAAAGGCAGAGGATCTCTATTGATCCTCTGTCCTTTGAAGTGACCGAAAATGGACATAATTGTCCAGTTATCAGCATCTCCCCCCTGCAGGCTCACTGGTATGCACCTGCAGGAGGATTACTTAGAGGGGAAGGTGGGGGGCACCCGTGGTTTTGCTTTTGGTAGTATATATATATATATATATATATATATATATATATACATACACACATACAGGGCCCTCACAAAGATACAGGGAACATGTATATTACAACATATATCCCCACTGGACATTCAGGCCTAATATATATTAATAGAGGGATATATACAGTTAGGTCCATAAATATTTGGACACTGAAACAAATTTTGTTTTTATTACCTGTTTACTAAAACATATTTAAGTTATAGTTATATAATGGACGTGAACATAAAGTCCAGACTTTTAGCTTTCATTTGAGGGTATCCACATAAAAATTGGATGAAGGGTTTAGGAGTTTCAGCTCCTTTACATGTGGCACCCAGAATGTGAACCCATAAGTAAATGTAATGGGTTCAGTTAAATAAACAACAACAACGAATTTTCGTTTTTACGAATATATCACTATATTCTACATATTTGAGATAGGAAAGTTGCCTATAACCCGCCCTTACTCGATTAACGCGCATATTACATTGCCGATTTTTCGCATAAGATGAAATAAATGAAATAATGAAGATAGAATATTCAAATTTTTTCTAAAAAAGCCGAATATTAGTTTTAATGAATATATATCACTATATTCGAAATATTCATGAATACTCGAGGTGACGATATTCGCGATAAATATTCGCTATCAACAATATTCACTTATTAAATACTAAAGTTCAGACAGAAGACCCACAAACAAATAGCAACTGAAAACCACTGCAGTAAAGGCCTGGCAGAGCATTAAAAAGGAGGAAACACAGCGCCTGGTGATGTCCATGAGTTCAAGACTTCAGGCAGTCATAGCCAACAATGGATTTTCAACCAAGTATTAGAAATGAACATTTTATTTACAATTATTTAATTTGCCAAGAGTGGACTGGATTTATTTCTGGAGTGTAATAATATTACAAGCTACAGCTACTAGAGAGGGGTCGTTGATCCAGGGAGTTATTCTGATTGCCTGATTGGAGTCGGGAAGGAATTTTTTTCCCCTTATGTGGGGAAAATTGGCTTCTGCCTCACAGGTTTTTTTTGCCTTCCTCTGGATCAACTTGTAGGAAACAGGCCGAACTGGATGGACAAATGTCTTTTTTCGGTCTTATCTACTATGTTACTATGTTACTATGTAATTACAGGGGCCCAATTACTTTTGAGCCCCTGAAACGAAGGGATTGAGTTTAAAAAATGCTTTAGTTCCTTACATTTTTATGCAATCGTTTTGTCCAACCAACTGAATTAAAGCTAAAAGTGTAAACTTCAACTGAATCTGAATTGTTTTGTCCAAAATCCATTGTGGTTATGTACAGAACAAAATTAGAAAAATGTTGTCTATGTCCAAATATATATGGACCTAACTGTACATATATATATTTAAATCTCCCCTCCCTCTACATTTAATTTTTAGTTTTGTCCACTATGGGACTTAAAATTTTCAGGGTTTGATTCCCGTTTCAATGCAGTACGTTGCATACTGTATACAAGGGGTTAATATGCCGACATCAGTGTATTCACTGATTCACTGATAGCAGAGAGAACTGGCTCATTTGCATACCTCTCTTCCCATAATTCTAGAGGAGCATGTATGACCTATAAGTCTCCTCATGCCGATTAAGGCGCTCTCTTCGCAGGAGAGATAGTACCCTCCAAATCCTGACAGGCCTCTCACCCAGTTAAGCCACTACTCTCTGCTCTGCACTGATGAGGGGCAATCACCCTGAAACAGCTGTCTGCAGATGAGGTGCTCACTTATTTAATATCCGAGTCATGTCTCAAGGC
Organism: Bufotes viridis; assembly: GCA_033119425.1. NCBI lineage: Eukaryota > Metazoa > Chordata > Amphibia > Anura > Bufonidae > Bufotes > Bufotes viridis. The sequence goes on along the minus strand of CM065594.1, from coordinate 178,435,227 downwards.
CTATTCAAAGGGTAAAGCATTGACTTATAGGATGCATACATCTGGTGGCATTAGAGGCAAAGCTTGTTAAGAGCTAATTTGCCCATACAGTATAGAATCCAATTTAAACTGCTTGTCCTTACCCACAAAGCTCTCCACAGTGCTGCACCCCCTTATATCTCTTCCCTCATCTCTATCTACCACCCAACCCATGCTCTCCATTCAGCCAATGACTTATGACTTGCTTCCACAATAATCCAAACCTCTCACTCATGGCTACAAGACTTCTCCCAAACTGCACCAGTTCTCTGGAATGCCCTACCACAATATACACAGTTTTAGGCTCTCCCTCAAAACACATCATTTTAGGGTGGTCTATCACTTCCACTGATCTAACTAAATGGGATATGACCATAATGCCATGCAGCCAGCCAATCAGCAGATAGCCATCCCATGTGTCAAATTCTCATCCCCTGCTGCTGCCATCATTTTACTGTGAACTTGGAATATAGAGAGACAAGGCAAGTGGTAGGGACAGTGCTTTAGAAAGCATTTAATTGTAGAATATTGGATAGGGACAGTGTATGGAGATCGTAGGGATAGTTAGACACTATAGGGAGAGCATACGGAGACTGCAGGGACAGTGCAGCATCAGTATAATCGCCCTTTCAATTTTGTTCACCTGCTGTGCCATTAATACTTAATCTGTTTTGTTATACATACACTTACTGTGCATCAGACTTGTTGTTAACAGGCAGTCTAATATATAGGCACGTTTATCTAGAATACAGTGGGTACGGAGTGTATTCAGACCCCCTTAAGGACCTTTTACTAAGATTCCTCTCTCTGGCTGCGAGAGCAGCCAATCATAGCCCTCACAGGTAGAGGAAAACCACTCCCCAGGCAAAAGACAAGTCTCCGTCTCATTCAAAAAATCCTCGCATGTGAAAACTAACAGGGATCGGAGTGCACAACCGGGGGTTATTTTGAAAAAAAAATGTTGCCTGGACGTCAGTGGGGGCCACACAGGAAGGTAGTGTAAGTATTTCACTACCTAAATCTAGTGAAAGGTCCTCGTTAAATTTTTAACTCTTTGTTAAATTGCAGCCATTTGCTAAAATCTTTTAAGTTAATTTTTTTCCTCATTAATGTACACACAGCACCCCATATTGACAGAAAAACACAGAATTGTTGACATTTTTGCTAATTTATTAAAAAAGAAAAACTGAAATATCACATTGTCCTAAGTATTTAGACCCTTTGCTCAGTATTTAGTAGAAGCACCCTTTTGATCTAATAAATGACAAAAATAAAGCATATAAATTACTTAAACAGGAGGGGAGCCAGGAAGCACTGATAAACTATAAGGAAAAAAAATAGAATATGTAAAAAACAAATAAAAATTGCCAAACTAGAGACCGAGTGATTAATTGCAAAGAGAGTAAAACTAACCCTAAAATGTTCTTCAATTATATAAATGGTAAAAAATATAAATCTGAAGGAGTCGGCCCTCTACATAACAATGAGGGGGGTGTTGCAGAGAGCGACGAGGATAAAGCAAAACTATTAAATATTTTTTTCTCTACTATAGTTACTGAGGAAAATAAACAGATGAAATGCAGAATGCAAAAGTAAATTCCCCATTAAAAGTGCCCTCTCTGACCCTGGAAGAAGTACAACAGAGACTTAAGAAGATTAAAATAGACAAATCGCCAGGACCGGATGGCATATACCCCCGTATCCTAAGTGAATTAAGTGATGTCATAGCCAGACGTTTATTTCTGATATTTATGGACTCTATACTGACAGGGAATGTTCCACAGGAGTGGCGCATAGCAAATGTAGTGCCAATATTCATAAAGGGTCCAAAAACAGAGCCTGGAAATTATAGGCCGGTAAGTTTAACATCTATTGTTGGTAAACTGTTTGAAGGGTTTCTAAGAGTTGCTATCTTGGAGTATCTCAATGAAAATAAGCAAATAACGCCATATCAGCATGGCTTCATGAGGGATTGGTCATGCCAAACGAATTTAATCCGTTTCTATGAGGAGGTAAGTTCTAGACTTGACAGCGGCGAATCAATGGATGTCGTATATCTGGACTTCTCCAAAGCATTTGGCACTGTACCTCATAAAAGGTTAGTATATAAAATGAGGATTCTCGGACTGGGAGAAAATGTCTGTATATATAGTCAAACATATAGTTAAGTATATGAGTTTTTCAGCAAAGGGTCTGAATACTTGGGACCATGAGATATTTCAGTTTTTCTATTTTAATAAATCTGCAAAAATGTCAACAATTCTGTGTATTTCTGTCAATATGGGGAGCTGTGTGTACATTAATGAGGAAAAAATGAACTTAAAATATTTTAAGTCTGCTGTCTGGCAAAGGATAGATAATTTTCTATGGTGAAATTCAATGGCCAAAATAGCAATCCCCTAAATCTGGTGAACCAGCAGTGGCTGGCAAAGCATAACAGTGTCCGGCAAAGGATATATTTTGTTCTGGGATGAAATTCAATAGCAAAAATAGCAATACCGTAAATCAGTGCTTTCAGCTGTGGCTGGCCAAGTTTAATAGTGTCCTGCAAAGGATATATTTTGTTCTGGGGTGAAATTCAATTGCCAAAATAGCAATACCAAGGATCAGTGGTTTCAGCTGTGGCTGGCCAAGTTTAATATTGTCCTACAAAGGATATATTTTGTTCTGGGGTGAAATTCAATTGCCAAAATAGCAATACCATAAATCATTGTTTTCAGCTGTGGCTGGCCAAGTTTAATAGTGTCCGGCAAAGGATATATTTTGTTCTGGGGTGAAATTCAATTGCCAAAATAGCAATACCATAAATCAGTGGTTTCAGCTGTGGCTGACCAAGTTTAATAGTGTCCGGAAAAGGATATATTTTGTTCTGGGGTGAAATTCAATTGCCAAAATAGCAATACCATAAATCATTGTTTTAAGCTGTGGCTGGCCAAGTTTAATAGTGTCCTGCAAAGGATATATGTTGTTCTGGGGTGAAATTCAATTGCCAAAATAGCAATACCATAAATCAGTGGTTTCAGCTGTGGCTGGCCAAGTTTAATAGTGTCCTGCAAAGGATATATTTTGTTCTGGGGTGAAATTCAATTGCCAAAATAGCAATACCATAAATCATTGTTTTCAGCTGTGGGTAGCCAAGTTTAATAGTGTCCTGCAAAGGATATATTTTGTTCTGGGGTGAAATTCAATTGCCAAAATAGCAATACCATAAATCAGTGGTTTACGCTGTGGCTGGCCAAGTTTAATAGTGTCCTGCAAAGGTTTTATGTTGTTCTGGGGTGACATTCAATTGCCAAAATCGCAATACCATAAATCTGTGGTTTCAGCTGTGGCTGGCCAAGTTTAATAGTGTCCGGAAAAGGATATATGTTGTTCTGGGGTGAAATTCAATTACCAAAATAGCAATACCATAAATCTGTGGTTTCAGCTGTAACTGACCAAGTTTAATAGTGTCCGTAAATGGATATATTTTGTTCTGGGGTGAAATTCAATTGCCAAAATAGCAATACCATAAATCATTGTTTTCAGCTGTGGCTGGCCAAGTTTAATAGTGTCCTGCAAAGGACATATTTTGTTCTGGGGTGAAATTCAATTGCCAAAATAGCAATACCATAAATCAGTGGTTTAAGCTGTGGCTGGCCAAGTTTAATAGTGTCCTGCAAAGGATATATTTTGTTCTGGGGTGAAATTCAATTGCCAAAATAGCAATACCATAAATCAGTGGTTTCAGCTGTGGCTGGCCAAGTTTAATAGTGTCCTGCAAAGGACATATTTTGTTCTGGGGTGAAATTCAATTGCCAAATTAGCAATACCATAAATCAGTGGTTTCAGCAGTGGCTGGCAAAGTATAATAGTGTCCGCCAAAACATATATTTTGTTCTGGGGTGAAATTCAATTGCCAAAATAGCAATACCCTGAATCTGGTGTCCTAGCTGTTGCAGGCCAAGTGTTAAACTGTCCGTAAAAGGGTATATTACACTCAAGGTGTATATACAAGTGCTGAGAGGGTCATCCTCGTTAACTTCACACGCTACCGTGTATCTCCCATTGGATTTCTGTCCGTTAAAGGGTATATTACACAAAGTGTTAAAATACAATTTCTGAAGGCATAATCCTACATATTTTTTCTCACACTACTGTGCATATCCAAGTGTAAATCTGTCCATAAACGGATACCTTTCATTTAGGGCCTAAATACTAGCCCTAAAAGAGATATTCCCCTAAATCAGTGGTTACTGCTGTGCCTGGATTAGTGTAATACGCTACATAAATAAATAGGCAGATAGTGTTAGGTGCCTGTAAAAAAAAAGGCCTGGATTTGAAATCAATACATTGGGCCAAATATTTATTTTCTTATTGTGGTGCTTGGTGAACGGTAACAATGAGGAAAACATCTAGTAAGGGACGCGGACGCGGTCGTGGTGGTGTTAGTGTACCCTCTGGTGCTGGGAGAGGACGTGGCCATTCTGCCACAGCCACACGTCCTAGTGAACCAACTACCTCAGGTTCCAGTACCCGCCAGAATTTACAGCGATATTTAGTGGGGCCCAATGCCGTTCTAAGGATGGTAAGGCCTGAGCAGGTACAGGCGCTAGTCAATTGGGTGGCCGACAATGGATCCAGCACGTTCAAAAAATTATCTCCCACCCAGTCGCACAGGTCTGTCACATCACCCCCATGCATATCAGGGAAACTGTCAGAGCCTCAAGTTATGCAGCAGTCTCTTATGCTGTTTGAAGACTCTGCTGGCAGGGTTTCCGAAGGGAATCCACCTAGCCCTTCCCCAGTGGCGGAAGACATAGAATGCACTGATGCACAACCACTGATGTTTCCTGATGATGAGGACATGGGAATACTACCTCATCGGAGTCCACACGTCTCTGATGATGACGAAACACAGTTGCCAACTGCTGCGTCTCTCTGCAGTGTGCAGACCGAACAGGAGGTCAGGGAGGAAGACTGTGTGGAAGATGATGCAGGGGACGATGAGGTCTTAGACCCCACATGGAATGAAGGCGGTGCCACTGACTTTCATAGTTCAGAGGAAGAGGCAGTGGTGAGACCGAGCCAACAGCGTAGCAAAAGAGGGAGCAGGGGGCAAAAGCAGAACAGCCGCTGCCAAGAGAGTTCGCCTGCTAATGGCCACCGCCACCAGGGACCGAGCACCCCAAAGGCAGCTTCAAGGAGTTCCCTGGCATGGCACTTCTTTAAACAATGTGCTGACGACAAGACCCGAGTGGTTTGCACGCTGTGCTATCAGAGCCTGAAGCGAGGCATTAACGTTCTGAACCTTAGCACAACCTGCATGACCAGGCATCTACATGCAACGCATGAGCTGCAGTGGAGTAAACACCTTAAAAACAAGGAACTCACTCAGGCTCCCCCTGCTCCCTCTTCTGCTGCTGCCTTGGCCTCTTTCTCCACCTCGGGAGGAATGTTGGCACCTGCCGCCCACCAAACAGAGGATGTGCCACCGACACCACCCCCTGCGTCACAAAGCATCTCCATCATGTAACACGGCAGTGTTCAGCTCTCCATCTCACAAACCTTGGAGAGAAAGCGTTAATTCCCACCTAGCCACCCTCGAGCCCTGGGCCTGAATGCCAGTACTTCTAAACTACTGGCCTTTGAAATGCTGTCATTCAGGCTGGTGGACACAGACAGCTTTAAACAGCTGATGGCCATGGCTGTTCCACAGTATGTTGTTACCAGCCGCCACTACTTCTCCAAGACAGCCGTGCCTTCCATGCACAACCAAGTATCTGATAAAATCAAGTGTGCACTGCGCAACGCCATCTGTGGCAAGGTCCACCTAACCACAGATACATGCACCAGTAAGAACGGCCAGGGACGCTATATCTCCCTAACTGCACACTGGGTAAATGTAGTGGCGGCTGGGCCGCAAGCGTAGAGTTCCTTGGCGCACGTCCTTCCGCCGCGAAGGATCGCAGGGCATCATTCTTTGCCTCCTGTAGCCTCCTCCTCCTACTCGGCATCCTCCTCCTCTGCTTCCACCAGCTCATCCAGTCAGCGATAATGGGCGAAATCTCGTTGCAGCTCTGGGACAAGCCGGTTTGACGCACATCCCTTGCCTGGCACATGTGCTGAATTTGGTGGTGCAAAAGTTCCTTCACATCTACCCCAACATGTCAGAGCTGCTGCATAAAGTGGGGGCCGTCTGTGCGTGCTTCCGGCATTCACATCCTGCCGCTGCTCGCCTGTCTGCGCAAAGCGTAACTTCAGCTTTCCAGCTCACCACCTCATATGCGATGTGCCCAGCAGGTGGAACTCCACCTTGCACATGCTGACCGGACTGTGCGAGCAGCAGCAGGCGATAGCGGAGTTTCATCTGCAGCACGCACGGGTGAGTCGCTCGGCAGAACAGCACCACTTCACGACCAATGACTGGGCCTCCATGCGAGACCCGTGTGCCCTGTTGCGTTGTTTTGAGTACTCCACCAATATGGCCAGTGGCGAAGACGCCGTTATCAGCGTTACAATACCACTTCTATGTCTCGTTAAGAAAACACTTAGGGCGATGATGGAAGAGGAGGTGGCCCAGGAGGAGGAGGAGGATGAGGGGTCATTTTTAGCACTTTTAGGCCACTCTGTTAGAAGTGCCTCAGAGGGAGGTTTTTTGCAAAAGCAGAGGCCAGGTACAAATATGGCCAGCTAGGGCCCACTACTGGAGGACGAGGAGGATGAGGAAGAGGTGGAGGAGGAGGAGGATGAAGCAGGTTCACAGCGGGGTGGCACCCAACACAGCTCAGGCCCATCACTGGTGCGTGGCTGGGGGGATACGGAGGCTGATGACGATACGCCTCCCACAGCGGACAGCTTGCCCTTACCTCTTAGCACCCTGGCACTCATGAGCGACTACATGCTGCAGTGCCTGCGCAACGACAGCAGAGTTGCCCACATTTTAACGTATGCAGACTACTGGGTTGCCCCCCTGCTGGATCCCCGGTAGAAAGACAATGTGCCCACCTTACTTCCTGCACTGGAGCGTGATAGGAAGATGCGCGAGTACAAACGCACGTAGACGCGTTCCTGAGATCATTCCCAAATGTCGTAGGGGAAACAGGTGGAAGCCCAAGGCGAAGGCAGAGGAGAAGCAAGAGGTCGCCAACGCAGCTGTGTCAAGGCCAGCTCCTCTGAGGGCAGGGTTAGCATGGCAGAAATGTAGAAATGTTTTGTCTCCACACCACCGCTAACTGCACCACCACCTGATACGGAACGTGTTAGCAGGAGGCAGCATTTCACTAACATGGTTGAACAGTACTTTTGCACACCCCTCCACGTACTGACTGATGGTTCGGCCCCATTCAACTTCTGGGCCTCCAAATTGTCCACGTGGCCAGAGTTAGCATTTTATGGCTTGGAGGTGCTGGCCTGCCCGGCAGCCAGCTTTTTGTCTGAACGTGTATTCAGCACGGCAGGGGGCGTCCTTACTGAAAAACGCAGCCGACAGTCCACAGCCAAAGTGGACAAGCTGAAGTTTATAAAAATGAACCAGGCATGGATCCCACGGGACCTGTCCCGCAATTGTGCAGAATAGACATTTATAACTGCCTCCCCATCAATCTTGTATTATTGTACTCCAGGGCACTTCTTTATTGAATCCTCATATTTTTAACTTTACAATGATCTTGCGGTGCAACCCAAATTTGAATGAACCTCTCCACAATCTGGGCGCCGGGGCCTAAATAACTGAAAGTGGCTTTCTCCATTGGTGGGTAATATGACACATGATTCTCTGCTGTTGGACCTCTCTCCTCTGTCTGGGTGCTGGGGCCTAAATAACTGAAAGTGGCCTTCTCCAGTGGTGGGTGATATGATGCATGATTCTCTGCTGTGGGACCTCTCTCCTCTGTCTGGGTGCTGGGGACTAAATAACTGAAAGTGGCCTTCACCAGTGGAGGGTGATATGACGCCTTATTCCTTGCTGAGTGACCTCTCTCCTCTGTCTGGGTGCTGGGGCCTAAATAACTCAAAGTGGCCTTCTCCAGTGGTGGGTGATATGACACATGATTTTCTGCTGTGGGACCTCTCTCCTCTGTCTGGGTGCTGGGGCCTAAATAACTGAAAGTGGCCTTCTCCAGTGGTGGGTAATATGACACATGATTCTCTGCTGTGGGACCTCTCTCCTCTGTCTGGGTGCTGGGGCCTAAATAACTGAAAGTGGCCTTCTCCAGTGGTGGGTGATATGATGCATGATTCTCTGCTGTGGGACCTCTCTATTCTGTCTGGGTGCTGGGGCCTAAATAACTGAAAGTGGCCTTCACCAGTGGAGGGTGATATGAGGCCTTATTCCTTGCTGTGGGACCTCTCTCCTCTGTCTGGGTGCTGGGGCCTAAATAACTGAAAGTGGCCTTCTCCAGTGGTGGGTGATATGACACATGATTCTCTGCTGTGGGACCTCTCTCCTCTGTCTGGGTGCTGGGGCCGAAATAACTGAAAGTGGCCTTCTCCAGTGGTGGGTGATATGATGCATGATTCTCTGCTGTGGGACCTCTCTCCTCTGTCTGGGTGCTGGGGCCTAAATAACTGAAAGTGGCCTTCTCCAGTGGTGGGTGATATGATGCATGATTCTCTGCTGTGGGACCTCTCTATTCTGTCTGGGTGCTGGGGCCTAAATAACTGAAAGTGGCCTTCTCCAGTGGTGGGTGATATGATGCATGATTCTCTGCTGTGGGACCTCTCTCCTCTGTCTGGGTGCAGGGGCCTAAATAACTGAAAGTGGCCTTCTCCAGTGGAGGGTGATATGTCTCCTTATTCCTTGCTGTGGGACCTCTCTCCTCTGTCTGGGTGTGGGGCCTATAAAAATGAAAGTGGCCTTCTCCAGTGGTGGGTGATATGACACATGATTCTCAGCTGTGGGACCTCTCTCCTCTGTCTGGGTGCTGGGGCCTAAATAACTGAAAGTGGCCTTCTCCAGTGGTGGGTGATATGACGCATGATTCTCTGCTGTGGGAACTCTCTCCTCTGTCTGGTTGCTTGGGCCTAAATAACTGAAAGTGGCTTTCTCCAGTGGTGGGTGATATGACGCCTTATTCCTTGCTGTGGGACCTCTCTCCTCTGTCTGGGTGCTGGGGCCTAAATAACTGAATGTGGCATTCTCCAGTGGTGGGTGATATGACGCCTTATTCCTTGCTGTGGGACCTCTCTCCTCTGTCTGGGTGCTAGGGCCTAAATTCCTCAAAGTAGCCTTCTCCAGTGGTGTGTGATATGACGCATGATTCTCTGCTATAGGACCTCTCTCCAATTGATATTAGTTAATTTTTATTTATTTTATCATATTTTAATTCATTTCCCTATCCACATTTGTTTGCAGGGCATTTACCTACATTTTGCTGCCTTTTGCAGCCCTCTAGCCCTTTCCTGGACTATTTTACAGCCTTTTTAGTGCCTAAAAGTTCGGGTCCCCATTGACTTCTATGGGGTTCGGGTTCAGGATGAAGTTCGGGTCGAGTTCGGATCCCGAACCCGAACATTTTCGGGAAGTTCGGCCGAACTTCTCGAACCCGAACATCCTGGTGTTCGCTCAACTCTAGTTTTAATGTCTGCATAGTCTGAGAGCCATATTATTTTAATTTTTTGGGCGACTGTCCTATGTAGAGGCTCATTTTTTGCGGGATGAGATGGCGGTTTGATTGATACTATTTTGGGATTGGGTTTGATTGATACTATTTTCTTTGATCGCTTGATATTACACTTTTTGTGATGTAAGGTGACAAAAATGCCTTTATTTACACCTTTTTTATGGTGTTCATCTGAGGGGTAAGGTCATGTGATATTTTTATAGAGCAGTTTTTTACGGATGCGGCGATACATAATATGTGTAGTGTATTTTATTTTTTTAATTTTTATTCAGTGATATGTGTTGTTTTATTTTTACTTTTTTTCACTTTTTCACTTTTTTTTTTTACCCAGACCCACTTGGTTAGTTGAAGATCCAGTGGATCTGGTGTCTATATAATACAGTAAAGTACACTATATAGTGTATAGTTTTTTACTTTACAAAGTCTGAATATTCAGAGTTTCAGCACCATGGAAAGCAGGACGCTTCTGAAAGCGTACTGCTGCCATGGTAACCATCACCCGCTGCCAGAACTGAGCAGCGGGTGATGGGGAGTGAGGGGGGCTCCCTACCTCTGCGATCCCATCCTGTCGGGGGGCTGCAAAGGCACAGCAGCCCCCCGATGGGAGAGGGAGGGAGCTCCCTCCCTTATAACACCTTCCATACCATGGTCCGTACGGACAGCAGTATGGAAGGGGTTAAACGGCTGGCATCTGAACAACAAGCACAGATGTCAGCCGTTTCTATCAGAGTGTCAGCAATCTGCTGACACTCTGATAAATCCACTATACTGCCAACGATGTTACAGAGGAGGCCGGCGGGGATCACAAATCATATTGTGGCTGCGGGGGTGCATGTGGCGTGAAAATTTAACACTCTGGGGGCATTTAGTCTCTGATCCCTGCGGTCACAGACCGCGAGGATTAGAGTTCACACAAAGTGCTGCAAACCGCAGGTCTGAATTGACCTGCGGTTTGCAGCGATCGCCGATATGGGGGCTCACAGTACCCCCTAGGCATTTGAACATGGTTCCTGCTGCACGATCGCAGCAGGAACCATGTTTCTAGCCCGATTTTTTTTTAGACGCGATTTAATTTAGGACGTATGTGTACGTCCTGTGTCCTTAAGAACTCGAACATTAGGACTCACCCATATGTCCTGTGTCCTTAAGAGGTTAAATCATTTCCCGATCCTCATTTGTTTGCAGGGCACTTGTCCTGCTCTTAACCACATATTGCTGCCGTTTCCAGCCCTCTAGCCCTTTCCATGACTCTTTTAGAGCTATTTTAGTGCCCCAAATTTCGGATCCCCATTGATTTCAATGGGGTTCGGGGTCAAGTTCAGGTACCGAACTCGAATTTTGCGATGAAGTTTGGCCGAACCTGGCGAACCCGAACTTCCAGAGGAAAAAAAAAATCTAGAATATTCTGAAATACGAATATATAGCACTACATTCCAAATGTTCACAAATTCTCGAAGTGGCAATATTCACGATTAAAATTTGCCATTAAATTCCTCTATGCAGGACTTCCATCTGAATAAAACCAATTTTAGATGAAAATAGCCAAAACGCATGCAAATTGAGCATGAGGTCTCTACCACTGGTCAAAATACAGAACAGATGCAAATATTTCCAGCACTTTTAATATCTATTTTGGACCCACTCCTGTTTTTGCCTTACTAATATTGATCAAATGCTTACCAAATACTGACGGCTTGAATTTGAATGCTTTAAATACAGGATCTGCTTTTTTGGGCTGTTCTTCTGATGGATCAAAAGAACAGGAAAATAAACAGTGTTATGAAAATAGCCTTACTGCTGACTTCCTCCCCTCTGTGGAGGGGGCCGCTACTCGAATCTTGGGCAACTGCATGGTTAATATCACATTGATAAATTAGACCTGACGTTAACATTGACCTGTAAGATTGAGTTCTCATTTCAGTTATTTGGTCAGCTATTTTCATCAGTATTTGTGAGCTAAATTCAGGAGCCAAACCTACTCTCAGATTAGTTATCATTAATAAATTTGCACCTGTTCTGTGTTTTTGACCCTGACCTGCTTTGTGCTGACAATAACTGATGATAATAACTGTCCAAATAAGGGAAGTGTGAACTAAGCCTGAAGTAACTCACAGACATATAGCTGACCAAAGGGATTCAAATGCAAATGTTTGTACTGCCATAACATGGATTAAAAAACTTTTTTTCTACATTACTTTATTGGCCCTGCCTCCATGTCCTTATTTTGTTCCACTAAAGAGTCATTGGGACACCTGCAGGAGCGCTCAACATTTTTTTTATTTACTGAAGGTTGCTATATGCTTTTCTTTTGGTTTAGCTAGTGGTCAGCTATGACTGTTTGGTGGCACAATGATGCGCATGTCCATATATGTGACCTGACTGTCATTCTGACGCACACTAACTGTTTCGCTACCAGAAAGGACTAGCTGTGCATGCTGCTACAATGCACAGTGATGTACACTGAGATACATTCACTAATAAGTTTAACTGCCGGCCGAGATAGCCCTGATTTAACGTGCTTCGTGACAAATTAATTCATAAGTATGCAAATGTGTTGGAGAAATTCATTTAAGTCATCGAATGGAATTTTTGAAAACCTTGCTCATCTCTAATTGAAACGATCAAAGTTTATTATATGACTACTATATGATTACATCAAATGACAAGTAAAAAGGCGGCTAGTCACTTAGAAAATAGAGAGGAACCCAGATGAATAATCAGTTTAGATAATAATACAGACATCAAAAATAAAGTAGGAAAGGCAAGTCACAAGAGGTCAAAGCACAGTGGCAAAACAGCAAAGTAAAAGAAACATTCACAAATGAAAAGACCAAATGCAATAAATAGCAGCAATAGAAGATATAGCCATACCAACCAAAAGACTGGTACCATGACACGTGTTTCATCGTGGCTTCTTCCAAGGGGAAGGCAGTGAGACAAGAGAAGGGAGAATATATAGGGAACATATATACCTGACAGCTGAAGATAATGATGTACATGTGTGGCGCTGGAAGGAAACATGATGCCAGTATATTGGAGCACATCATTCATCACATATAAATGGCCAACATGGCATCACATCATGACAAAAGTGGGCAGGGAAAGGGACATGGCCTGAGCATGCTGCCTTGAGGACACACATTGCAGAGCTCCCGGACCCTGGGCCCTTTCATCACACCCTTGGCCATATCCACCTGCATTTCTGTAATTGAGGGAGGATGGTCAGATGATCTGGTCATCGGGGCTCCTCTTTTCTGGCCCCAGAACCCCATATTGCATGTTACTTCAGCCAAACTCTGGCCACAGCGCGCCCGGGGGAAGATTCCAAAATGGCACCAACTAGAAAGCGAGCAGCCACAACAGCAGTGCAGCCAAGCCTTGCTCACCTCAGCAGCTCCTCAATTCCAGAGCAGACGACTCCTTGGCTCCTAGCATCAGTTATGCCGACACCGGTGCCCCTCTCCTGCATGCCTCAAGGAGATTCATTGATGGAGGACACAGCCTCCTCACTAGGCCTGGTGAGTGACACCCCAACGGCGCACTTCTCAGACCCTCCTGTGCCCAAAACTCCTATGCTGTTGACCTCCATGAATAACACTGGAGACATGACCTGTTAGACTAAAGATAGGTCGCTTGTACAGACGGCTCAGCAGTGCACTTCAAGAGACTTTGTTCCAGACACCAGCCACAGGCCCCATTCTTTGTCTGACAACATTTTAGACCCCCGTCTACCTTTTCAATCTTTCAGACCCTACTTGCTCTGATGTCTCTGAGTCCTTGTCCTTGGCCTCCTCCTTGGGCAGCAGACAATCAAAGCGCCCGAAATTAAAGGATATCTAGATCCTCCTTAGTAACCCGCCTACTAAACACGACATGGAAGCCATTACTTTATGGGTTAAATGCAAGCAAGATCAGGCCATTGCGGCTGTCAAGACAACCTGAGCAATAGTTCTACTCAATTATCTACTCAGGTGCAGGTCACTTCTGCATTAGAATTTTGCCATGCCATAGTTGAAGAAAATATGTCGACACAGAAGGATTTGAACAGACACATACTTCTACAAGTAGACAACCAAGAAAATTCAGGTCGATGCAACAGTATCAAACTACGTGGGATACGAGAGGAGGTGCCTGCTTTTGACCTACGTAAAGCTGTAACCTGTATCTTCAACACCCTTCTCTCCAGACCACCATATGCAGTAATTGAATTAGACAGAGTACATAGTGTCACAGATTATGGGGATGGGGAAAACGCCAGATACACACAAAAACAAACTGACAACAGTCTAGGCCTCAAAAACTAGTAAGGAGGGATGGTGGCCTCCTAGTAATCCCTTGACCTTTCCCTAACTCCTGCCAATATGCTTTATAGAAGGATACTCGTCTGGACTGGAGTCTTTTGACGAGGAGGACAATGGGCGCAAGAACAACCCAGGTGGTGAAGTAGAAGAACTTTTATTTGCAATAGACGACGCGTTTCGGGGTCACGCCCCTTTATCAAGTCTGAAAAAATTGTGATTACCGGAAAATGTATAAAATAATCTTATATGATAAAGCATAAATAAACATTAATAAGAAAGTTTGTGTACTACTTATTAGGTGCAGGGGTTACCTGAGTGTTCTTCAATAAGCGCTCACTATATGGAGGACCATTGGAGGCAGTCCCTCTGTATGCTGTGTGATGGATGTAGCGCTAGAATAGAGAGTTGAACAAGCTAAGGGTCCTTTCACACTTGCGTTCTGAGGATCCGGCAGGCACTTCCGTCCCGCCGGATCCGTCAGAACGCAAGTCGCCTGAAGCATTAGAAGACTGATCAGGATCCTGATCAGTCTTCGAATTGCTTTCAGGTTACTATGGCAGCCAGGACGCTACTAGCGTCCTGGTTGCCATAGTAGGAGCGGGGAGCGGTATACTAACAGTCCGTGCGGCTCCCGGGTTGCTCCAGAATGACGTCAGAGCGCCCCATGCGCATGGATCACGTGATCCATGCGATCACGTGATCCATGCGTGTAGGGCGCCCTGACGTCACTCTGAGCGCCCGGAGCCGCACGGATGGTAAGTATACTGCTCCCCCGCTCCCGCTACATTTACCATGGCAACCAGGACTTTAGCGTCCTGGCTGCCATGGTAACAATTGAGAAAAATCTAAGCGTCGGATCCGGCGATGCGCCGAAACGACGTTTAGCTTAAAGCCGGATCCGGATTAATGCCTTTCAATGGGCATTAATTCCGGATCCGGCCTTGCGGCAAGTGTTCCGGATTTTTGGACGGAACAAAAAGCGCAGCATGCTGCGGTATTTGCTGCGTCCAAAAAACGTTCCGGTCCTGAACTGAAGACATCCTGATGCATCCTGAACGGATTTCTCTCCATTCAGAATGCATGGGGATGATCCTGATCAGGATTCTTCCGGCATAGAGACCCGACGACGGATCTCTATGCCTGAAAACAAAAACGCCAGTGTGAAAGGGCCCTAAAGTAGTATATAGGGAGGGAAAGTTATATATAATTGCCCCTGTCTATCAAGATGATGTTTCCCATACTATATGGACGGATTATAATTGATGTCCTTTCTACTTAAAGGATAACTGTCACATTTAGACCCAAATTTCAGTTTTCATATATGTAGTTACTAATATGATAATATACCTGAATCAATAACTATTAGACTTACTTACCCCTTATTTAATAAGATCCAGCCCTTAGCAACCAGTCTGCATAAAACTGCAATTTCACTATTCTGTTAAGATGGCTGCCCCCAGCCCTGAGGCTAATCCATAGGACGCCTGCAGTGAAGTTAGTGAAGACCAGCTCTGTATAGGGAGGTCTTGCAGTGAAGTTCCCAGGTCTGGCTGAAGCCTGTAGTCCTTCTACAAGCTCTCCTCTTATCAGATAAGGCTGTCATTTATACACTGGGCTCTACATTGTCCTTCACTGCTAAGGGAGTGTCTGCCAAGCACAGGCATGTGGAGAAGTTCACACACACAGCCCAGCACTGTTATCTCCTGTCAGGAAGAACCTGGCTTTTTATACATTCCCTCACTATCAGTTCCCAGTGCACGCAGTGTGCTCCGTCCTCATCTGGTAGACGGAAGGAGCATAGCAACCTGATTTTATCTCAGGTAACAATAGCCAATACTGGGGACTTTTAGGTGGCTTTTAGGGGTTATTTATTTAAGAATCAGAAATTAAAACAGGGCCAACAAGGTAATATTAATCACCAGAATCCAATAGTAAAAAAAAAAAAAAATTGACAGTTATACTTTAATATAGTGTACTTGCTCTAATAATAAGTGGGAACCGAACTGGAGGGCTAAATTGATGTATTGCTGAGCCAGTGATTACTGTGAGGGTATATGGTAAGTCCGTACCTGATGGTCTGTGGACACTTAGCGTGCCTTGCTGCGGCAGCGCTTCTGACACTTTGCACGTGCGGCATGCCTAGTGAGGAGAAAGCGCGCGCTGCGGGCACTGCCTAAGAAGGCTAGGAATGGGAGGAGGTGCGGCCGCGACGTGTACTGAGGGGTGTGGCTGGGCAGGCCTGTTGTGGAGCGCCGTACTGCGCCGTAATGCTGAAGCTAAAGTGTAAAAATTAACGGAGGCAGGGGAAAGAGGAGTGGAAATGTTGTATATAAGGAATGATATTAGCATGGATGTAAAATCAGGATTGAATAGATTTGCAATTGGATAGGATGGAACTGAGTGTTATGTGGGGATAAATTGCATGGCTAGTGGATTTTTGATGAAAGTTTATATGGAGATTTGTGGTTTATGGATACATAAATACTTAAATAAAAATAAATATGAGAATGCGAATAAAATGAAAATAAAAATAAATATAAATGTAAATAAAGATAATAATAATAATAATAATAATAATAATAATAATAATAATAAAATTAAAAATATGAAAATAAAAAATGAAAAAAATGAGAAAAAAATAAAAACAAAACAAAAAAAAATAAAAATAAAAATATTAGTAATAATAAAAAAGTATGATAAAAATAAAAATTAAATAAAAAATAATTTTTTTCTTAAAAAAATGAAAAATAAAGGTGAAAGATAAAGGTGAAAAATTGAGTAGATGCCTGAATGCTTGGACCAAGTATAAAATATTAAGTAAGATAATTTGATCTAATGAAGTGTCAACGTACCAATGCTGTTGGAATTAAAGGGAACCTGTCACCAGGATTTTGGGTATAGAGCTGAGGACATGGGTTGCTAGATGGCCGCTAGCACATCCGCAATATCCAGTCCCCATAGCTCTATGTGCTTTTATTGTGTAAAAAAACTGATTTGATACATATGCAAATTAACCTGAGATGAGTCCTGTCAGTGAGATGAGTCACGTACAGGACTCATCTCAGGTTAATTTGCATATGCATCAAATCAGTTTTTTTACACAATAAAAGCACACAGAGCTATGGCGTCTGGGTATTGCGGATGTGCTACCGGCCATCTAGCAACCCATGTCCCCAGCTCTATACCCAAAATCCCAGTGACAGGTTCCCTTTAAGTGAATAATTGGCCGTAATATTGCTTCTGACGGACTTGGTCTTGTGAAAAAACTTTTTTTTCATTATTTTTTTTCATTTTTTATTTTCATTTTTTTAATTTTATTTTTATTATTATTATTATTTTTATTTACATTTATATTTATTTTTATTTTCATTTTATTCGCATTCTCATATTCATTTTTATTTAAGTATTTATGTATCCATAAACCACAAATCTCCATATAAACTTTCATCAAAAATCCACTAGCCATGCAATTTATCCCCACATAACACTCAGTTCCATCCTATCCAATTGCAAATCTATTCAATCCTGATTTTACATCCATGCTATTATCATTCCTTATATACAACATTTCCACTCCTCTTTCCCCTGCCTCCGTTCATTTTTACACTTTAGCTTCAGCATTACGGCGCAGTACGGCGCTCCACACCAGGCCTGCCCAGCCACACCCCTCAGTACACTAAATTTTGCTTTTTTGAAGTTTGGTATTTTTGTTCCTCCCTTTAGAAACTCTCGTTTGAAGGATAATTGGAAGGTTATTACTTTATGGTCACTTTTTCCCAGGTGTCCCCCAACCTTGTGGCTCTCTGTGTCAAATACTGTACCACAGGTGAAAACAGTGTATTTTGGGGAAATGTACATTATTTGTGCAACATTTAGTGTCCACAGCGTGTGCCTCTCTGTGTCAAGAACTGTACCACAGGTGAAAACAGTGTATTTTGGGGAAATGTACATTATCTGTGCAACATTTAGTGTCCACAGCGTGTGCCTCTCTGTGTCAAGAACTGTACCACAGGGGAAAGCAGTGTAATTTGGGGAAATGTACAATATTTGTACAATATTTAGTGTCTACAGTGTGCGCTTCTCTGTGTCAAATACTGTACCACAGATTAAAACAGTGTATTTTGGGGAAATGTACATTATTTGTGCAACATCTAGTGTGTGTGCATTTTATATATCGCTATCATATACTGTACTTTATCTGAAGACGGTGTATGCTACTCTGTGACATTATCAGGGCTACATCTCCTGTGTAAAGTGTGTGCATCCCAAATACCTGTTTTCATTTATTGAAGCATACACTTACAAATCCTACGCTACAGCACATGTGATTTCTTTTAAGCATATATAAGATTTAATATTAAGAATTCGCCCAGTAAGGGACGTGCAAGTGGCCGTGATGTTGATGGTGCACGCAGAGGCCATCTCCCTGGGTGCAATGAAACTAGAGTAAAATAATGTAGCTCAGGACCTGCAGGTGCGCTAACCCTCTAAAACAGTGATGGCCCTAATTCTGGAAAAAAACTAAAATTTTGTCAGCACTTGCACTTTACATACAATTGAATATACAGGAAATAATGTTTCCTAAAAAAAAATCGGGGAGTTTTTGGTATGTATTTGTCAGTAAGTAAAAGTGGTGTACAACTGGGACAACTTGGTTCCCAGCAGTGACTTCGGAGTCCAAGATGCATCCAGACATTGTACCCATGCTGTTCCCAGTCCATTTCGGTAGTGTTTCTGTCACTTTATGACCTTTTCCAATGGACCAGGCACCCTCTCCTCTTCAGAGCAGGGGGTGCCTTGTTGTTTCCTATTGACTTCCATTATACTCGGGTGCTCGGCCGAGCACACGAACATAGCACCGTGTTCGGCCCGAACATCCGAACACCCAAATACTTTTCTGCTTGATCATCACTAATTGGGGCATTACTATTACTGGGGGGCACTAATAGGGGCATAACTATTACTGGGGGCACTAATCGGGACACTATTAATTCTGGGGCGCACTAATGGAAGCATTACTGGGGGCACTATTAATTCTGGGAGGCACTAATGGGGGCATTACTATTACTGGGTGCATTATTTTAACGGGGGCACTAATGGGGACAGTAATAATTTTGGGTGTGCGCTAATGGTGGCATTGATATTATTGGGGATCACTAATGGGGGGCATTATTAATTCTTGGGGGAACTAATGGGGCATTACTATTACTGGGGCACTATTAATTCTGGGGCGCACTAACAGGGGCATTACATTTACAGTACTAATGGGGGCATTACTATTACGGGAAGGCACTATTTGGGGGCATTAATATTACTGGGTCATTACTGGGGCATTATTAATTTTGTGGGGCACTAAGGGAGGCATTATTATTACTGGGGGCACTAATATTATTGGGGGCAATAATGGGGCACTATTAATTCTGCACTAATGAGGGCACTAATGGGGCATTACTATGACTGGGGGCGCTATTAATTCTGGGGACACCAACGGAGGCATTACTATTACTGGAGGCACTAATGGAGGCATTATTACTACTGGGAGCACTAATGGGGGCATTACTATTACTGGCGGCACTCATGGGGGCACTTTTAAAACAGGGGCACTAATGGAGACATTAATGTTATTGGGAGCCACAGTATGACAGCGGCTTAACACCTTGCGATTGTCATAGAAGCAATATATTCTATGACCTCAAGCTGAAGAAACATGTTGCTAAGATATTGGGGCAGATTTATCAAAATTGGTTTGAAGTTTGAATTTTTAGAGCTCCTTTAGAAAATGAAAGGTGGAATCTCATTGGCAACTAAGAAAGTTTTACTTTAGACTAGTTTTGATAAATCTCTCCCATTGTGTTGTCATTTGGCCAAGTCAGAGTCGTGACCTTAGCTGTATCAGGACGCTGAGGTATAACTTTAAACTGTTCTGCATGCAAGGCATCCCAGAATTGTTGATGAACTAGGACATATTTTTATGGAGGAATAATCCAAAATTTCTTTCTAAACATTGTGCACATTGTATTTACAGCTATATGAAATTATTTCTGTAGTTGATTACTGGTAAAGAAGGAATTACAGATTATTAATTTCAAGAATTTATTACTTTTTCTTCCTTCACTGTCGATGTTTACTCAATTTTTCTATAATTGTAACTCGGATAACAATCAGTCCACATTTTATTAGCAATTAATGCAGAAATATTGGGAATTCTAAAGAGTTCACTTACTTATTGCAATTATATACTGTATGGCATACACCTTTAGGCCCCTTTCACACGGGCGAGTTTTACGCGCGGGTGCAATGCGTGATGTGAACGCATTGCACCCGCACTGAATCCGGACCCATTCACTTCTATGGGGCTGTGCACATGACAGTTGATTTTCACGCATCACTTTTGCGATGCGTGAAAATCGCAGCATGCTCTATCTTCTGCATTTTTAACGGAACGCAGGCCCCATAGAAGTGAATGGGGCTGCGGGAAAATCGCAAGCATCCGCAAGCAAGTGCGGATGCTTTGCGATATTCCGCATGGTTGCTATGCAACCATCGGGATGTGTAATCGGTTCTGTATTATTTCACATTATAACATAGTTATAATGTAAAATAATACCCTTAGCCGTCTTCCAAATGTTTAAACCGGTGCAGAATGGGTTAAAAATAATAAACTAATAATAACTTACCTGTTCCATTTGATCGCGAAGCCCGGCATCCTCTCCGTTAGCTTGCTAGTAGGAAAAGGACCTGTGATGATGTCACATGGTCACATGGACCAATCACATGCTCCATCACCATAGTGATGGAGCAGGTGATTGGGCCATGTGATGCTGTGACATCATCACAGGTCCTTTTCACAGGTCCAAGCTAACGGAGAGGTGCACTAAGTATTGTTATGAACTTGTGACATCACAGCACTATGTCTTTAGCATATATGTATGGACAGTAGTGATGTCGCGAACATAAAATTTTCAGTTCGCAAACAGCGAACGCGAACTTCCGCAAATGTTCGCGAACGGGCGAACCGGGCGAACCGCCATAGACTTCAATTGGCAGGCGAATTTTAAAACCCACAGGGACTCTTTCTGGCCACAATAGTGATGAGAAAGTTGTTTCAAGGGGTCTAACACCTGGACTGTGGCATGCCGGAGGGGGATCTATGGCAAAACTCCCATGGAAAATTACGTAGTGGACGCAGAGTCGGGTTTTAATCCATAAAGGGCATAAATCAACTAACATTCCTAAATTGTTTAGAATAACGTGCTTTAAAACATCCAGTGTGTGTATACGATCAGGTATGATGTTGTATCGATCAGGTAGTGTAAGGGTTACGCCCGCTTCACTGACATTGACAGACCAAACTCCCTTTTAATGCACCGCAAACAGTTCATTTGCACAACCGCAAACTCCCCATTTGCACAAGGTTGGATACCAAGCTAGCCACGTCCCGGTGATGTCATTGAAGGTTTCTTCCTCCACCCAGCCACGTACAACACCAAGGGTCCCCAAAGATGAATTGAATTGATTTTTCGAACGGTGAGATGGTTAAAAAAACGCTGGCTCCCTCCACTCTGTTTTAAACCACGGTCACTCCGTCTGCGCCGTGCAATTTACTGTCACACCCGATATGAGTGGTATTTTCTGTAGTACTATTCTCATCAGTTTAATCCCTCTAACGTCCCCAATCTGGGGGCCATTTATTGAATAGATTTTTCGAACGGGAGATGGTTAAAAACGCTGGCTCCCTCCACTCTGTTTTAAACCACGGTCACTGCGTCTGCGCCGTGCAATTTACTGTCACACCCGATATGAGTGGTATTTTCTGTAGTACTATTCTCATCAGTTTAATCCCTCTAACGTCCCCAATCTGGGGGCCATTTATTGAATAGATTTTTCGAACGGGGAGATGGTTAAAAAACGCTGGCTCCCTCCACTCTGTTTTAAACCACGGTCACTACGTCTGCGCCGTGCAATTTACTGTCACACCCGATATGAGTTGTATTTTCTGTAGTACTATTCTCATCAGTTTAATCCCTCTAACGTCCCCAATCTGGGGGCCATTTATTGAATAGATTTTTCGAACGGGGAGATGGTTAAAAAACGCTGGCTCCCTCCACTCTGTTTTAAACCACGGTCACTGCGTCTGCGCCGTGCAATTTACTGTCACACCCGATATGAGTGGTATTTTCTGTAGTACTATTCTCATCAGTTTAATCCCTCTAACGTCCCCAATCTGGGGGCCATTTATTAAATAGATTTTTCGAACGGGGAGATGGTTAAAAAAACGCTGGCTCCCTCCACTCTGTTTTAAACCACGGTCACTACGTCTGCGCCGTGCAATTTACTGTCACACCCGATATGAGTTGTATTTTCGGTAGTACTATTCTCATCAGTTTAATCCCTCTAACGTCCCCAATCTGGGGGCCATTTATTGAATAGATTTTTCGAACGGGGAGATGGTTAAAAAAACGCTGGCTCCCTCCACTCTGTTTTAAACCACGGTCACTCCGTCTGCGCCGTGCAATTTACTGTCACACCCGATATGAGTGGTATTTTCTGTAGTACTATTCTCATCAGTTTAATCCCTCTAACGTCCCCAATCTGGGGGCCATTTATTGAATAGATTTTTCAAACGGGGAGATGGTTAAAAAACGCTGGCTCCCTCCACTCTGTTTTAAACCACGGTCACTGCGTCTGCGCCGTGCAATTTACTGTCACACCCGATATGAGTGGTATTTTCTGTAGTACTATTCTCATCAGTTTAATCCCTCTAACGTCCCCAATCTGGGGGCCATTTATTGAATAGATTTTTCGAACGGGGAGATGGTTAAAAACGCTGGCTCCCTCCACTCTGTTTTAAACCACGGTCACTGCGTCTGCGCCGTGCAATTTACTGTCACACCCGATATGAGTGGTATTTTCTGTAGTACTATTCTCATCAGTTTAATCCCTCTAACGTCCCCAATCTGGGGGCCATTTATTGAATAGATTTTTCGAACGGGAGATGGTTAAAAAACGCTGGCTCCCTCCACTCTGTTTTAAACCACGGTCACTACGTCTGCGCCGTGCAATTTACTGTCACACCCGATATGAGTTGTATTTTCGGTAGTACTATTCTCATCAGTTTAATCCCTCTAACGTCCCCAATCTGGGGGCCATTTATTGAATAGATTTTTCGAACGGGAGATGGTTAAAAAACGCTGGCTCCCTCCACTCTGTTTTAAACCACGGTCACTGCGTCTGCGCCGTGCAATTTACTGTCACACCCGATATGAGTGGTATTTTCTGTAGTACTATTCTCATCAGTTTAATCCCTCTAACGTCCCCAATCTGGGGGCCATTTATTGAATAGATTTTTCGAACGGGGAGATGGTTAAAAAACGCTGGCTCCCTCCACTCTGTTTTAAACCACGGTCACTCCGTCTGCGCCGTGCAATTTACTGTCACACCCGATATGAGTGGTATTTTCTGTAGTACTATTCTCATCAGTTTAATCCTCTAACGTCCCCAATCTGGGGGCCATTTATTGAATAGATTTTTCGAACGGGAGATGGTTAAAAAACGCTGGCTCCCTCCACTCTGTTTTAAACCACTGTCACTGCGTCTGCGCCGTGCAATTTACTGTCACACCCGATATGAGTGGTATTTTCTGTAGTACTATTCTCATCAGTTTAATCCCTCTAACGTCCCCAATCTGGGGGCCATTTATTGAATAGATTTTTCGAACGGGAGATGGTTAAAAACGCTGGCTCCCTCCACTCTGTTTTAAACCACGGTCACTGCGTCTGCGCCGTGCAATTTACTGTCACACCCGATATGAGTGGTATTTTCTGTAGTACTATTCTCATCAGTTTAATCCCTCTAACGTCCCCAATCTGGGGGCCATTTATTGAATAGATTTTTCGAACGGGGAGATGGTTAAAAAACGCTGGCTCCCTCCACTCTGTTTTAAACCACGGTCACTGCGTCTGCGCCGTGCAATTTACTGTCACACCCGATATGAGTGGTATTTTCTGTAGTACTATTCTCATCAGTTTAATCCCTCTAACGTCCCCGACTCCCCAATCTGGGGGCCATTTATTAAATAGATTTTTTGAACGGGGAGATGGTTAAAAAACGCTGGCTCCCTCCACTGATATGAGTGGTATTTTCTGTAGTATTATTCTCATCAGTTTAATCCCTGTTACGTCCCATATCAGGGATTGCCTTTTGTGAAAAAAAATTTAGGCCGGGTACCTTCGACTGCCTTCACAGTGACAGACCAAACTCTCGTACACTAAACTGAATTGATTTCAGGAACCGGGAGATGGAAAAAGCAGCTTGGTCGGTCCTCTTACTCCCAAATTGGGGCACTGCGCGTGCACAGAGCAATGTGCTGTGACACCCTATATGAGTGGTGTCTTAACTAGTACTATTGCTATCAGTTTAATCCCTGTTACGGACCCTATCCGGTCGAATTGATTAACCATTGTCAAATCCCCATTGACATCCCCTTATAAGCTGTGTAAAGCATATTTTTAGTTTGGTTTTGAACTGCTGCATCCTTTCCGACTTTCGGTAATTTGGTAACATTTCTGCCACTTTCTGCTTATACCGGGGTCTAGTAGCGTGGCCACCCGATCGCTTTTGGTCTGATCATAATGAAGCAACGGCCTTATCATCTGGGGTGTGGCAACATTGCCAACACACTTATAGAGGTGATGATGATTGCTTCATTGTGATACGCAAGCCCCTTCACCACAACAAGGTAACGATCACGAAGGGAATTGACACTTGTATGTGCCTTTTTTTTTGGTTTGTTTTGCAGCCACAGTGCTGCACCATAGGACAGAAAAATTAGGCATGTACACATGCCTGAAAAATAATTGCACTGTTGCAGCCGCTATTGTAGCAGCGGCCGGAAAAATTTATGTTTTCCAGGCAGAAAAGTGACTAAAACATTGCGGCTTGAACCCTAGTTGGTGGTGGAGAATTCACGAAAGTCATCCGGTATGCAGACATTAAATACAGCAGCGTGGGGACCATTTTAAGGCCATGGCATGTAATCAGGCCTTTTGTTAGTCAAACGTATCCCCCACTGTCAGTCCCTTCGGGATCCATGCCTCATTCATCTTTATGAAGGTGAGGTAATCAACACTTTTTGACCGAGGCGACTTCTCTTGTCAGTGACAATGCCTCCTGCTGCACTGAAGGTCCTTTCTGACAGGACACTTGAAGCAGGGCAGGCCAGAAGGTCTATCGCAAACTGGGATAGCTCAGGCCACAGGTCAAGCCTGCACACCCAGTAGTGAAGGGGTTCATTGCTCCTCAGAGTGTCGATATCTGCTGTTAAGGCGAGGTAGTCTGCTACCTGTCGGTCGAGTCGTTCTCTAAGGCTGGATCCCGAAGGGCTGTGGCGATGAGTAGGACTGAAAAAGCTCCGCATGTCCTCCAACAACAACACATCGGTAAATCGTCCAGTCCTTGCCGCCGTGGTAGGAGGAGGATTACACTCACCTCATCCCCTGTTAGATTCCAGTTGTGCTGTGACATCCCCCTTATAAGCTGTGTAAAGCATATTTTTTAGTTTGGTTTTGAACTGCTGCATCCTTTCCGACTTTCGGTAATTTGGTAACATTTCTGCCACTTTCTGCTTATACCGGGGGTCTAGTAGCGTGGCCACCCAGTAAAGATCGTTCTCCTTTATCCTTTTTATACGTGGGTCCCTCAACAGACATGACAGCATGAAAGACCCCATTTGAACAAGGTTGGATGCAGAGCTACTCATTTCCCGTTCCTCGTCCTCACTGATGTCATTGACGGTCTGTTCTTCCCCCCAGCCACGTACAACACCATGGGTCCCAGATAGGTGACAACAACGAGCACCCTGGGGTGCCTGCTGTGGTTGGTCTTCCTCCTCCTCAAAGCCACCACATTCCTCCTCTGACTCCTCTTCCTCATACTCCTCTTCCAGCGTTGCTGCAGGTCCGGCAAGCGATGATGACAAGGCTGTTTCTGGTGGTGATGGTGACCACAACTCTTCCTCTTCCTCTTCACGCTCATCTACAGCCTGATCCAGAACTCTTCGCAGGGCACGCTCCAGGAAGAAAACAAATGGGATGAGGTCGCTGATGGTCCCTTCGGTGCGACTGACTAGGTTTGTCACCTCCTCAAAAGGACGCATAAGCCTACAGGCATTGCGCATGAGTGTCCAGTAACGTGGCAAAAAGATTCCCAGCTCCTCAGAGGCTGTCCTAGCACCCCGGTCATACAAATACTCGTTGACGGCTTTTTCTTGTTGGAGCATGCGGTCGAACATTAGGAGTGTTGAATTCCAACGTGTCGGGCTGTCGCATATCAAGCGCCTCACTGGCATGTTGTTTCGCCGCTGAATATCGGAAAAGTGCGCCATGGCCGTGTAGGAACGCCTGAAATGGCCACACACCTTCCTGGCCTGCTTGAGGACGTCCTGTAAGCCTGGGTACTTAGACACAAAACGTTGTGCGATGAGATTCAACACATGTGCCATGCACGGCACATGTGACAACTTGCCCAAATTTAATGCCGCCAACAGATTGCTTCCATTGTCACACACCACTTTGCCGATCTCCAGTTGGTGCGGGGTCAGCCACTGATCCACCTGTGCGTTCAGGGGCGGACAGGAGTGCTGGTCCTGTGTGGCTCTCTGCTTTCAGGCAAGTCAACCCCAAGATAGCGTGACACTGTCGTATCCGGGATGTGGAATAGCCCCTGGGGAGCTGGGGGAATCAGTTGATGTGCAGCCAGGCGCCGCAGCAGAAGAGGACTCAGCCGAGGAGGATATTGAAGAGGATGGAGTAGGAGTAGAGGAGGTGGCAGTAGGTCTGCCTGCAAGTCGTGGTGGTGTCACCAACTCCGCTGCGGAGCCACGCATTCCATGCTTGTCAGCCGTCAGCAGGTTGACCCAATGCGCAGTATACGTGATATACCTGCCCTGACCGTGCTTTGCAGACCAGGTATCAGTGGTCAGATGGACCCTTGCCCCAACACTGTATGCCAGAGATGCCATGACTTCCTTTTCAATGACATGGTAGAGGTTTGGGATTGCCTTTTTGAAAAAAATTTCGTCCGGGTACCTTCCACTGTGGTGTCCCAATAGCGACAAATTTTTGAAGGCCTCAGACTCTACCAGCTGGTATGGTAAAAGCTGGCGGGCTAAGAGTTCCGTCAAGCCAGCTGTCAGTCGCCGGGCAAGGGGTGACTTTGTGACATTGGCTTCTTATGCTCAAACATGTCCTTGACAGACACCTGACTGTGGGCAGATGAGCAGGAACTGCTGAAGGTGAGAGATGGAGTGGCGGGTGGTTGAGAGGGGCAGGGAGGACAGCAGTGGTTGACGTGGCTGAAGATGCTGGACCAGGAGGAGCATGGTGGCTTTGAGTTTGTGTGCTGCTTGTACTCATGTGTTGATCCCATAGGCGTTGTGTGATGTGAGATCATGTGCCTTCGCAAAGCAGTTGTACCAAGGTGGGTGTTGGACTTCCCACGACTCAGTTTCTTTTGGCACAGGTTGCAAATGGCATTGCTTTTATCAGAGGCAGACACACAAAAAAAATGCCACACTGCTGAGCTTTGCAGTGACGGCATTCTGGTGGTGGCAGCAGCATGCGTTGACTGGCGTGCTGTCTGGCTGACCCCAGGTGCCGATACATGATGTCTGACTGTGCCACTAACTCCTTGCGACGACCTCCCCCTGCTTCCAACTCGTCTCCTCATTCTCTCTGTCTCCCCTTCAGAACTTTCCCCCTCTTCTTCTCTTCGAGCAGGCACCCACGTGGCATCCGTGGACACATCGTCATCATCAACCGCTTCACTTGTATCTGACACCTCAGCAAAGGAAGCAGCAGCGTGTACAACATCATCATCATCATCATCACACTGTACGTCCATGTGTGTAATCCTGCCTGACTGAGACATATCCCGTAATCTACATCATCTGGCAATAATGGTTGCGCATCACTAATTGCATCCAACTGATGTGTAAATAACTCCTCTGACGGATCAAGTGAAGCGGCTGTGGTGGCTGTGGTGGTAGTGGTGGTGGTGGCGACGGGCGGGTGCGTGGTAACTTGAGAGCAGGTGACCGAAGCTGAGCTGGAGGAGGATGGTGCGTCAAGGTTCTTAGCGGAAGCTGTTGAAGATTGGGTGTCCTGTCTAAGCCAGTCAACTACGTCCTCTGAATTTTTCGGGTTCAGGATGCGTGGCCTCTGAAAACTGGGCATTATTCCAGGGACAGTGGAAATCACAGCACCACGACCACGACGGCCCCTGCGAGGCTGGGCTGCCTCTGCCTGTCATTTTTTTAGATAAGTGGTACTACGCGTGCTAGGTACTGTGCCACCCGGTATGAGTGGTTGGCACTGGCAGTGGGCACACTACAGTCTGTGGAAGTGGGCCTGACACACACTGGCAGCAGGCAAGCAACTGAATTTAGACTACTGTCTAAAAATTAAATGCCTTATTTATCGGCAAGCTACTGTGCCACCCGGTATCAGTGGTTGGCACTGGCAGTGGGCACACTACAGTCAGTGGAAGAGGGCCTGACACACACTGGCAGCAGGCAAGCAACTGAATTTAGACTACTGTCTAAAAATTAAATGCCTTATTTATCGACAAAGCTACTGTGCCACCCGGTATCAGTGGTTGGCACTGGCAGTGGGCACACTACAGTCAGTGGAAGAGGGCCTGACACACACTGGCAGCAGGCAAGCAACTGAATTTAGACTACTGTCTAAAAATTAAATGCCTTATTTATCGGCAAGCTACTGTGCCACCCGGTATCAGTGGTTGGCACTGGCAGTGGGCACACTACAGTCAGTGGAAGCGGGCCTGACACACACTGGCAGCAGGCAAGCAACTGAATTTAGACTACTGTCTAAAAATTAAATGCCTTATTTATCGGCAAAGCTACTGTGCCACCCGGTATCAGTGGTTGGACACTGGCAGTGGGCACACTACAGTCAGTGGAAGAGGGCCTGACACACACTGGCAGCAGGCAAGCAACTGAATTTAGACTACTGTCTAAAAATTAAATGCCTAATTTATCGGCAAGCTACTGTGCCACCCGGTATCAGTGGTTGGCACTGGCAGTGGGCACACTGCAGTCAGTGGAAGAGGGCCTGACACACACTGGCAGCAGGCAAGCCACTGAATTTAGACTACTGTCTAAAAATTAAATGCCTTATTTATTGGCAAGCTACTGTGCCACCCGGTATCAGTGGTTGGCACTGGCCGTGGGCACACTACAGTCAGTGGAAGTGGGCCTGACACACACTGGCAGGCAACTAACCTTAGATTAAAGTGTAAAAATTAAGTGCCTTTTTTTTAAGCAAAGTCCTGTGCCACACGGGATGACAGGGGTGGGCACTGGCAGTGGGCACACTACAGTCAGTTGAAGTCGGCCTGACACACACTAGCAGCAGGCAAGCAGCTGAAATTACACTAAAGTGTAAAAATTAAATGCCTTTTTATGCAAAGTCCTGTGCCAGCCGGTATGAGTGGTGGACACTGGCAGTGGGCACACTACAGTCAGTGGAAGTCAGCCTGACACACACTGGCAGGCAACTAACCTTAGATTAAAGTGTAAAAATTAAGTGCCTTTTTTTAAGCAAAGTCCTATGCCACACGGGATGACAGGGGTGGGCACTGGCAGTGGGCACACTACAGTCAGTTGAAGTCGGCCTGACACACACTAGCAGCAGGCAAGCAGCTGAAATTACACTAAAGTGTAAAAATTAAATGCCTTTTTTATGCAAAGTCCTGTGCCAGCCGGTATGAGTGGTGGACACTGGCAGTGGGCACACTACAGTCAGTGGAAGTCAGCCTGACACACACTGGCAGGCAACTAACCTTAGATTAAAGTGTAAAAATTAAGTGCCTTTTTTTAAGCAAAGTCCTGTGCCACACGGGATGACAGGGGTGGGCACTGGCAGTGGGCACACTACAGTCAGTGGAAGTCAGCCTGACACACACTGGCAGGCAAGCTGAACATTAGACTAAAGTGTAAAAATTAAGTGCCTTTTTTATGCAAAGTCCTGTGCCAGCCGGATGACGAGTGGTGGACACTGGCAGTGGGCACACTACAGTCAGTTGAAGTCGGCCTGACACACACTAGCAGCAGGCAAGCAGCTGAAATTACACTAAAGTGTAAAAATTAAATGCCTTTTTATGCAAAGTCCTGTGCCAGCCGGTATGAGTGGTGGACACTGGCAGTGGGCACACTACAGTCAGTGGAAGTCGGCCTGACACACACTAGCAGCAGGCAAGCAGCTGAAATTACACTAAAGTGTAAAAATTAAATGCCTTTTTTATGCAAAGTCCTGTGCCAGCCGGTATGAGTGGTGGACACTGGCAGTGGGCACACTACAGTCAGTGGAAGTCAGCCTGACACACACTGTCAGGCAACTAACCTTAGATTAAAGTGTAAAAATTAAGTGCCTTTTTTTTAAGCAAAGTCCTGTGCCACACGGGATGAGTGGTGGGCACTGGCAGTGGGCACACTACAGTCAGTTGAAGTCAGCCTGACACACACTGGCTGGCAACTAACCTTAGATTAAAGTGTAAAAATTAAGTGCCTTTTTTTTAAGCAAAGTCCTGTGCCACACGGGATGACAGGGGTGGGCACTGGCAGTGGGCACACTACAGTCAGCTGAAGTCGGCCTGACACACACTAGCAGCAGGCAAGCAGCTGAAATTACACTAAAGTGTAAAAATTAAATGCCTTTTTATGCAAAGTCCTGTGCCAGCCGGTATGAGTGGTGGACACTGGCAGTGGGCACACTACAGTCACTGGAAGTCAGCCTGACACACACTGGCAGGCAACTAACCTTAGATTAAAGTGTAAAAATTAAATGCCTTTTTTGATGCAAAGTCCTGTACCACACGGAATGACAGGGGTGGGCACTGGCAGTGGGCACACTACAGTCTGTGGGCCTGCAGCTCCTCACACACAGGCAGGCCAGGCAACTGCAATATGTATATAAAGGAGAAAAAAAAGCAGACTAATGTTGCAGCCCTAAAAAGGGCTTTTTGGGGTGCTGTCAGGACGCTGTCCTTACAGCAGAGATCAGATGAGTCTTTCAGGACTGGAGTGGACACTGAATTCACTAGCCTAGCTATCAATTTCCCAATTAAATCAGCAGCTACTACACTCTCCCTCCTCTCACTAAGACTGCAGCTTCAGAATGAATCTAAAATGGATGCTGTGCAGGAGGTGGGAGGGTCTGGGAGGGAGGGTATGCTGCTGATTGGCTGGAATGTGTCTGCTGACTGTGAGGTACAGGGTCAAAGTTTGCTCAATGATGATGTATAGGGGGCGGACCGAACATCGCATATGTTCGCCCGGCAGAGGCGAACGCGAACAAGCTATGTTCGCCGGGAACTGTTCGCCGGCGGATAGTTCGGGCCATCTCTAATGGACAGCAGTACCTATCACCATACCTAACACCCTGCACTGGAACCTATCAGCTACACTATATCACCATCTAGCCTTCACTGACTATCTCACACTTACTATTTTTATTATATATATACTAGACATTATGCCCGTTACAATAACGGGCGCTAGAACATTAGTGCTGGCACTGTTATGGGGGGGGATCTGTGGATGGCACTGTTATGGTGGGGATCTGTGGATGGCACTGTTATGGGGGATCTGTGGAGGACACACTGTTATAGGGGATCTGTGGATGGCACTGTTATAGGGGATCTGTGGATGACACTGTTATGGAGGGGATCTGTAGCTGACACTGTTATGGGGGATCTGTGGATGGCACACTGTTATGGGGAGAATCTGTGAATGGCACTGTTATGGGGGAACTGTGGAGGACACACTGTTGTGGAGGTCTTTGGCTGACACTGTTATGGGGGATCTGTGGGTGACACTGTTATGGAGAATCTGTGGGTGCCATTGTTATGGGGGATCTGTGGGTGACACTGTTATGGGGGATCTGTGGATGACACTGTTATAGGGGATCTGTGGATGACACTGTTATGGGGGATCTGTGGCTGACACTGTTATGGAGGGGATCTGTGGCTGACACTATTATGGAGGATCTGTGGATGACACACTGTTATGGGGGATCTGTGGGTGACACTGTTATGAGGGGGATCTGTGAAGGACACTGTTATGGGGGATCTGTGGATGGCACACTGTTATGGGGGATCTGTGGAGGACACACTGTTATGGGGGTCTATGGCTGACACTGTTATGGGGGTCTATGGCTGACACTGTTATGGGGGATCTGTGGATGGCACACTCTTGTGGGGGTCTGTGGCTGACACTGTTATGGGGGATGTGTGGCTGACACTGTTATGGGGGTGGTCTGAGGCTGACACTTATGGGGGTCTCTGGCTGACACTGTTATGGGGGCATCTGTGGCTGACACTGTTTTTGGGGGTGGTCTATGGCTGACACTTATGGGGGTCTGTGGCTGACACTCTTATGGGGTTATCTGTGGGCTGACACTGTTCTGTTATGGGGGTATCTGTGGCTGACGCTTATGGGGGTCTGTGGCTGACACTGCTATGGGGGTATCTGTGGATGACACTGTTATGGGGCTGGTCTGTGGCTGACTCTGTTATGGGGGTCTGTGGCTGACACTGTTATGGAGGTATCTGTGGACGACACATAGCATCTTATGCTATGTGTCATCCACAGATCCCCCCATAACAGTGTCGCTGTGTAGTGTGAATGTAATGGCAGCGGGGCCCGGTGCAGTCACTGTATTGCATCGGGCCCCGCTCAGAGTAGTAATACTATGAATAACTGTAATAATAGCAACGATCTTCACTCCTTCACTTACTAACCGTTGAGGCAGGCAGTGAGTTATGCTGCCAGTGACCACCCGCCCAGCCTCCTGCCTCACCGTTTAGTAAGTGAAGGAGTGAATATTGTTATTATTATTACAGTTATTCACAGTATTACTACTCTGAGCGGGGCCTGGTGCAATACAGCGACTGCACCGGGTCCCACTGCCATTACAAAACAATGCCGCCCATGTAGTGTCCGTGGAGTGTGTGCCAATTGGTCTGTGCTCCGCGCATGCGCACTTGACAAATCAGCACGCACACACAGACACCACGCACATAGGGATTTTATTAGTATAGATAAGCTAACTAACTATGTAATGTGACAGCAAAACACAGAGCACAGCAATGACACTGCTGTCTCTCTCATAACTGTAAAAAAATGTGGAAAATGCCTGCTAGGGAGGCTCTTATATACTAAAGGGGTAGGCAACTTTCCTATTGGTTGCTAAGGATGTTGCTAAGCTGAGAAAAATACATTGCTGTCTTCTCATTGGCCCGCAAGCAAGAAGCAGGGGGGAATCATGTGTTCAGATGGAAAAAAAAAGATGAATATTTGAAAATACATATATATAGCACTATATTCAAAATATTCGCGAATTCTCGAAGTGTCAACACTACTAGTCCATTGTATAGCTGCATAATCTTTATCTATGGCTCAAAATGTCATCTAAATGTATTTGTAATGCGTGTACTTTAGGCTGTCAAATTTGTGTTAGCATGAAGCCATCAGTGGGGCACTAATTGATTTTGTGAACTCTACAAGCTGTTCATTCCTTAGATACAATTCTCTGGCTCAGTCTTATTGAAAAGGAAAAATGTGTTCATGCTGAGGGCCAGCACATTAGGTCAAGATTAAATACTGACCAAAGTGCTATTAGGATGCCTGCCACTGAAAAGAATGCAGTACATTAAAGAGTGTGCAGCACCTTCAGTCATTAAGATTTCTTAACACAAGAATTGACAAGTACTCATGACAATTTGATCATCTGTGTATAGTTATGCTCTGTTTTTCTGTTTTTGGTGGTAGCCTTGAACTGTTCAATTAGTGCTTTTTGATAAAAAAAATTCTACTGGTGGTCGCCTCAAACATTTTAATCAGTTTTGTATAAAACATTTTTTTTATTGTCATGCTTGTGCCCCTACATAATGCTTCTCTGAAAAAGAAACATGCAAGCCAGTCTTCTTTCCAAAGTCAAAAGAAAACTGAGTGTCTCATACCAGGAACCCAGATCCTTCTGGAAAACTACTATTTATCAGAGCAGAGCCTTGGTTGCGCTACTAATTCTTCTTATGGAGCTCCGAGTATAGGTTAAAAGTATTGTAAGCTAGTCAACACTAAGTTTCTGTGAAAGATATATAAACATTAGCACATTATATACCTTGCTGGCATCAGACAGGCTTAGCTAGTTGTGAAACTAACTGGACTCCAGAAACCTAGAGGAGTGTTGCTTGGTCTACAATATTCCGTACACATACTGTTCATGATTATAGCATGTTAGCATGGGCTGCAGTTGCCAATGAACATTATATATTTGATGGCTATAGAATTTATAACTTTGTGAAAGCAGGAGATTTGTGTAGCCATCTCCAGCATGGCATGATTGTAAGAGTAGATGTTTGGTAAAAGGGTGCGTGGCATGGGTGGGAAAGAGGGACGGCTGGCCTGTCTCAATCATTTTCCACACCAGTCTATGGCATGGTATATGGCCTTAAACTACGCCAGCAAGGGAGCTGGCAAAGTTTAAAGCAGGCATCCTCAAACTGCGGCCCTCCAGCTGTTGTAAAACTACAACTCCCACAATGCCCTGCTGTAGGCTGATACCTGTAGGCTGTTCGGGCATGCTGGGAGTTGTAGTTTTGCAACAGCTGGAGGGCCACAGTTTGAGGATGCCTGGTTTAAAGCATGTTGCAAACACGGCGGTGGCAAGAGCCAAGGTTATATAAATGCGTGCATCTATTTGTAACTTTGGGGCTTCTTAACCCCTTAAGGACCCATGATGTTTGGGTACGTCATGGGTCCGGTCTCTAACCATGGCGCCCGCTCCTGCCCGCTCCGGGAGCGATCGCTGCGGGGGTCCGGCTGTTTCCTGTAGCTGACCCCCTCGGCTAATGATCGCGGTTGGCAGCGATGCCGATTGCAATCATTTAACCCCGCAGATGCCGTGGTCAATCCTGACCACGGCATCTGCGCGCGCTAAAACCGAAAGTAAAACTTTTGGCAGCTCTCTGGCTCCCCCTAGTGGTGATCGGGTGAATCTCAGAGCTGGATGTAATAACCTCGAACTCAAAGAATTATTCGAGGTTACTACTTACTATTTCCTATGCAGCCCTTGTTAGCAATAGGGCTTCATAGGAAAGTAGTAAAATCCTCATAAACTCCAATACAAGTGTATTAAAGTTTATGTTAGAAGCAATCAGATGACTGATTTATATAGGTCCCTATGGGACCTATATAAAAGTGTAAAAGAAAAAGAGAAAAAAAAAAAAGAAAAATTCAATCACCCCCCTTTACCCAAAATTAAAATAAAATAAAAAAAAATTAAAAAATACACATTATGGGTGTCGCAATGTGCGAAAATGCCCGTAGTATAAAAATATAGAAACATATTCCCCATGCGGTAAAGAGAAAAACTGAAAAAAGCGCCCAAATGGCCGATTCGCCGTTTTTGGACGCTTCATTTCCTCAAAAATAAAAAGTGATCAAAAAGTCCTACACACCCCATAATGGTATCGACTAAAAGTTCAGATCGCCCCGCAAAAAATAAGCCCCCATTCAATGCCATACACTTAATTACAAAAAAGTTATAGGAGTCAAAATATGGCGACAAAAAAATAAATAAAAAATTTCCCACTTTTGATTTTTTTTTCACTATCAAAACGCAAGAAAAACTATACATATTGGGTATCACCGGATTCGTACTGACCTGTAGAATAAAACTAAATGGTCAGTTTTATCGCACATCAAACGTCGTCATTTAAAAACTCGTAAAATTGTGGTGGAATTTTTGCAATTTCACCGCATTTGGAATATTTTTCCCACTTCCCACTACATCGTATGCAATATTAAATGGTGGCGTTGGAAAGTTCAACTTGTCCCGCAAAAAAAAAAGCCCTCATATGGCCATGTGAACATAAAAATGTTATGGGTCTCGGAAGGCAGGGAGCGCAAAACGAAAATGCAAAAATTAAAAAACCCAGAGTCCTTAAGGGGTTACTAAATGACCCCTATTTACCAATAACACTGTAGACACAGGATACCCAACAGTGAAGAGGATTGCCTATCCCACAAACATGGGGCACCAGGGGATTCGCTACAGATAATCCCAATCCTGATGCGTTTCCTTGTGATTGTAATTGTCCCCCGAAAAACTATTGGAGGACTAAATTTCATAAACAACAAAAATTGTGATGATATATTGATTTGGATGGATAATGAAGTAGATATTTCAAGTGTTAGTATCCATACATTAGAAATAACTATCCAAACAATGTGTCCCATTGATTTATCTCTGGGGATAATACAGTAATAGGTACCGTATTTTTCACCCCATAAGTCTCACTTTTTTACCCCCATAGCAGGGGGTCTGATTTGAGATCTGATTGAGGGTCTTATTAACATTGGTGGTCTGATTAGGGCTGTGAGCTGAGGTCTGATTAACATTGGGGTCTGATTGCTGGTTTGCTCTGAGGTCTAATGAAAAATATTTTTTCTCATTGTCCTCCTCTAAGGCTGGGAACACACTTCGCGTGTTCCCAGGGCGCGCCTATGACGCGCATATGACGTGCGCTTCAGCCGCCAAGTGGCTGTTTTATGGGAGCGCGCGTCATATGCGCGCTCCCATAATAGCCTATGGGTTGGATCGCGCGTGCTGCCGCGCGATAGTCACGGCAGCCGACACGACCGGGCAGGGCGTTTTACAGCGCGTTCGTCCGCGCTGTAAAACGCCGACATGTGAACCATGCACATAGGGATGCATGGCTTTTCACATGTTGAGCGTTTTTCAGCGCGTATGAACGCGCTGAAAAACTCTCAGGTGTGTTCCCAGGGTAAAACTTAGGTGCATCTTATAGGCCAAAAAATACGGTATACCCTCAAAACTAAATAGAGCATCACGGTATGGCCTCTTAGTTATCCGTAGGGAGCCTAGATATAAAAAAAATACACAAATAGGATCCCAACTAAAGAGTTAATACTATTGCCTTTGACATAACAAAAGTACTCACATGATTATAAAGAAGTAGTATATGCACTCTCCCCTTCTGATATGTATATAGGATAAATATCTTTATTAATAAAAAAAATGTATAAATAGAAATCACAAATAAGCATAAAAAATACATAGAAATTAGCTTGATTATCTTCAAACAAACATGATTTAGTCTGAGATCCCCAAATTCTTATCTCGCTACTTAATATTCTCCCCCAAATCAATATTTCATAAAAACAAGATAGAAAATGAGATAAAAAAATGAGTGGTCCATCAGTCCATATTCTTCCAATATTGCGCAAGTATGTTTGACTGGTACAACGGAAACATCAAACTGTGTGATCATGTTCGATGTAGATATATATTTTTCTATTTCATTACAGATTATGTCCCTAATTCTCACTTGATATTCATAATGTCACAACGTTTGCCGCAATTGATATCCAGTCCAAAGGGCTAAAAATAATTAAAAACAATTGTATATACACAGCCTAATATTTTCCAATGGAGCGCTCCTTATATCTGGTAAATCAGTATCAATTATGTCCGATGAATAGTTTGCACTGGCAGCTTGCCACATGCAGTAAGTAGTCAGTCTCGGCGTATTGCCATGTATATTTCACTTACTTGGTCTCAAGTGATTAGCTATCAACATGGAGGTATACGGGGCTGTGCACTTACCCCCCTCCAACTACTTGGACGCAAAGCGGCCTCCTCTTCCTCGGGGCGATTACTCTACCAGGCTTAGCGTTCTCCCCTCTTTCTCTTATCACTTCCCATGTGGGTTTGTATCCCAGACGCAATGTTGTCTCCTTTATTACATGGAATTAAACAGGAGCGGGTTTCACTGTAAAATACAGCTTCCGTGGATCTGTTCGGTCCGGACCAAATATATTTTTGCATGCCAAAAAATTATTAATAATAAATTGAATATGCCAGACACTTTTCGGAGCACTAGCTCCTTCCTCAGTGGCCGTGTGACAAATAGTTCACCATCGTCTTTTTTATTATATCCATATAGCCAAAACCAGAACTGGATTTTTCCATATTTGTGCCAAATATAAAACAAGCACCTGGATCCGCTACTTTAACTCCACTCTTTCATAGTACTACTTTTATAGTTGCAATTCCTTTTCAGTTCTTTTCAACTGTGTATCTCCCTTTCCCCACTTCTTTAAACACGACCATATGCCCAGGGGCCTACATAGTAATCATGGGGAGCCATAGCGAAACTCAGAATTAGGCCCCCCCCTAAAGGGTTAAAATGGCAGAACTGAAGCTGATTCACACCTGACAGTTTTAGCAATATAGCTGACACCAAAAGGCGATCACTGTGCTACACATCGACATAGCAGAGCAGGAAACGGTTAAAAAAAACTGGTGTAAAGTAGAACTGGCTTAGTTGCCCATGGCAACCAATCAGATTCCACCTTTCATTTTCCACAGGAGCTCTCCAAAATGAAAGGTGGAATCTGATCGGTTGCTATAGGCAACTAAGCCAGTTCTACTTTACACCAGTTTGATAAATATATATTTAGAGAGATCTCTCTCTTTCTCTCTATATATATCTATCCAACTATAAAAATATATATAGAGGGTTCAGTCTCTGTCTCATTGCCCTATTACGAATAGTCTATTTCTAATAGGGCAATGAGGGGCAAAGACTGAATTCCCTGAATTTCAATCATATCTGTGAGTGGTAGGAAGCTTATGGAGGCTGCTGTGTAGTCAGTAAGCAGTATGTGTGTGTATGTGTGTGTGTGTGTATATATATATATATATATATATATATATATATATATATGGAAGAAAAATGACGGCACTGGTCTCACTCGCTTGAGAAAGGCTCTATTTTGAAGGAGCCGAAACGTCGCACTGTTCAGGTGAATAAAGGAGTTCCTTTTTTCCACTTTTATTGGAGTGCTGTTTTCTTTTTCTGCATTATATATATATATATATATATATATATATATATATACACACATACACATACACACAGTATTATAAACACACAGCAGCACTCCTACTAACCCTGTCCCTGCTACACATACTCTATATCAGTGTTTCCCAACCAGTGTGCCTCCAGCTGTTGCAAAACTACAACTCCCAGCATGCCTGAACAGCCAAAGGCTGTCCGGGTATGCTGGGAGTTGTAGTTTTGCAACAGCTGGAGGCTCACTGGTTGGGAAACACTGCTCTATATCACACTCCTAGCATCAACCAGTAGACACCTATGATTATTGTAGTGACTAGTGAGCTCACTATCTGCTGGGTCTGTACCAGCTCAGTTTGGTCTCTGGAAGAGTTAATCCCTACCTCTGCAGGTCTGTGGTCAGGAGGAGGTCAGAGCAGTGAAGCTCTGCTTAAGTTGCTGGTAACGGAGCAGACAGTGAAGACAGGAGGACAGGTCATTGTGTGTTGGTCAGTAAGCAGAGCAGGGAACACACCATCTCGCTGCTTATTGACCAGCTCAGTATCTTGGGTAGTTGGCAGCAGCTGCAGGGGCAAGGAGGAAAGGAGCTGTGCATTTAGGTCTGAAAGGGGGCAGGGCCATTCAGCCTAGCCGGGCCCTTCATACTCACAGGCCCCATAGCAACCGCCTAGTCTGCCTATATGGGCAGACTATATGGCCAGTGCATATGCCATATAGGTTATAAATCTCTATTTTTATGATCCTGCGTTTCCTATGCGGTTTCCATGTGTTTTCTCGGTCAAGATTAGAGATGAGCGAATTTTTCAAAAATTCGATTCACCCGTACGCCAAATTTTTTGGGAAAAATTCAGTTTGATCCGAATTTGTTCACGGCAAATTTAGTTAAATAACACCTATTTCCTGGCTGCAGATAGCCTTTATAGTGGTGTAGAACACTGTGCCTTGCAGTAACACACATAGGGAGTTGGCTTTGGTAGTTAAATAATACTTTGAGTCCGTATGACATGCAGATGACACGCGTCACTCTTAGAATAACTGCACACTTCACTTATTTGGGCAGTTATAGGGGCAAAACTGACAAAATAAGTCAAGTATGAACTCAGCCTTACATGTTGATGTTAAAGCCAAGAAGAAGCGCACTCCTTTTACACCGTCCTTAGCTGATACCACATAGATCTCAACCTGTTCTATTAAATTCTTATACAAGCAGAGCCAGTAGAGGGTGTCAGCAGTAAGCTTGTGTTGACTTCACTGATTATTTTGCCCTTCCTCTGAGACGTCAGAACAATAACCCCCCCAAAAAAGGATCCTGTCTGTTGAGCATCCGCCTTTAATTTGTCAGCATTTGGTCAGTAATCCATCAGTATTGCTAATGCCAAAAAAAAACAGGAGTGGATCAAAACAGAGATGAAACGTGAATGGAATATTTGCACGTCTTCTGTGTTTTGTACCCACTCCTGCTTTTGGCTACCAAATCACAAGCCAATTCTTTTTTTTTTGAACGGGGGATAAAACAAAAGTTTATTTCACAGACAGGACATTAAAACACATAAAATACAACACAGAAGGGGCAAAATCACAAGATTTAAAAGACAAACTAAAAACAAAAAGTGCTTCATCAACAAGAATGGATTGACGACCAGTGTCGGGGTGACCATGATGGTAATGCATATTGGTCATGAAATTTATGAGGTTATGGCTGATAACTGGAGGACAGTCCAGCAAACAAGTCGACTTCAGCTCATTCCTACAGTGCAGGCTACACAATCACAGCTGAAAGGTAACTGGTCGGTACAGGCAACACCCAAAAATATTCATAAATAAGCCTTAGTATGTGCAGGTCTCACAGCCGCTGTAACAGAACGGTAGAACATGTAGTAAGCACTGCAGGGATCATGTCTAAGACATGTAAGACGTCTAGGGGATCCCGAACATTGTGGACTGTTCTGAGATGAGAGTCATCCATGTGTTCAATACTGGATGTTATTGATGGCCAGCTCCGTGATGAATTCCAGCACTCGGATTAGTTAATCCTTACTGAGGAACTTTACCTTCACAGTGAGCTGATGCCACAGATGCCGTCACCTTGACGAGCTGGGTTGCTGATAAGTGGATTCTAAAGTGTCTGAAGAAATGGGAGTAAAGACATTGGAATAAATTGTCCACTTCCTCCAACGTGACCTCGTCCTTTGATTTATGAATATCATTCCATAAAGTATTGAAGGCCTCTATGTGGATGGCATAAGAAATGTCTATGCGAGGTTCGATGGGCACAGAGAAAACAAGCTCTGTGGCCGACACTGATCCAGACACATCATACCCACTCCACATCGCTGCTAGCCACTGATTACCAGCTTACCAAAACAACAGTCAAAGTTTCTTTGGAACCACGTCTTTGCGATAGCCGTGAGCGCCTCTGAGCCGTTTTACAGGAACAGTGGGAGGCAAGTACATGTCTTTGGTAACACCTCCAATAGATCGTCCTCTGTGTATGTCCCGTAGAACCAAACTGTACACACAATTTGATCCTCTGTGCTTGCCTTGGTGAGTGGAGGCTTGGATTAAATCTGTATGAGCACAGCCAGTGGATCTCTGTCCTTTCCTTTGTGTCCAGGTAAACAGAAAAATATGGCTTTTAGGGTCAGCTCTGAGCCCACTTCAGTGGCAAGACCCTTCTGCTTCTCGGCAGCTGTGTGGGCAGACAGGTGCTTGGAATACTCTTTCAGTTTGGTGTATGAGAAATTATACATTGTTGTCACACTGTACAGAGTCCATTGTTTTTGAATGAGCAAAGCAGCCATGTTGTCGGATCAAGAGTTTCCTCCAAGGGGGTGCACTGCGGGATTTTCATTTTAGACAAGCTTCGCAATGCAGACCGTCGATGTGCAGAGGTCAAGCTTGTAGGAAGATACCACAGGGCTGTGAAAATGACTGCTTCTTTGTGCTGATGTCCTACTTCTGGGGGCATATCCTTACAATAAATGATGTTCCCGTTCACTGACTGCAAACAGAGATCTTGACAGACAAATGTATCAAACTCTGCCGCCATCTTTCTAGGCACCACATCTCCAGTCCGCTGACCAGCCAGATTTACCAGCATCTGTTCCAGGACATGAAGCAGTGGAATGACATTGTTTACCCTGTAGTCCTGGCGACTGACAAATAATGTGGCCATCTCAAAGGGCCTGAGAAAACAGCAGGTGTCACAAATGAGCTGCCACTGGCTGACATCAAAGTTACACAGGGGACTACTCCTGTCCACTTGGATCATCAAGAAATCGTTGATGGCCTTTCTATGTTCGTATAGTCGGTCCAACATATGGAGGGTGGAATTCCATCGGGTGGAAATGTCGCATATCAGCTTATGTTGAGGGATGCCGTTCTGCCTCTGCAACTCAATGAGGGTGTGCTTTGCGATGTACGAGTGGCTGAAGCGCATGCATAGTTTCCTGGCCATTTTTAGGATGTCTTGCAGATGGGTGGAAGACTTCAGGAACCGCTTGACAACTAGATTGAACACGTGCACCATGCAGGGCGCATGGCTCAGCCCTCCTTGATGCAGCACCGACACCATATTCTTTCAGTTATTGTTACCGAGGTTCCGATTTTCAGTTGTCGCGGAGAAAGTTCCTCCCCTGTGTGACTCCATTCGTATACACTACATGCCTCAAACAGGTTTGCTGGAATTACAGAGTTGTATAATGGCAATTTGGATCCCCTGTCAGTGCAGCAAGGTGTAATCGGTTTGTTCCAGTTACCCAGGCTGTCACCAACCCAACTGAACCATGTTCAACTCAAATGCTGGTGGAATGATTTCTCCCTAACCTTTCCCTACACCTTGAGTAATCTTTCCTTGCACTTGTAAATCGTTTTTTTTTTTTTAACCACAATCAAGTATTTCCTATCATTGTCCCTAGCGCCTGCTAATGTCTCTCCTTGTACTAAGTATGCTGGTGAATGGCAGAATGTAAGATGGCTACGCTATTTATAGGGCTGTGACATCACAGGACTGGCTGCTGATTGGCTGCATGCATGTCAGTATGGGTGATTCCGGCTTCCTAGAGTTCCTTGCCCCATGTCCTCACACGTGTAGCAGCCATTTTAGGAAAAAATTTGGTTCGTTACCACGAAGCGCGAGGAAATTCGCATTCGGTGCAAATCTAATTTTTATGGAAATTCGGATCGAATCCACTTCATCAGCTTCGATTCACTCATCTCTACTCAACATTTTTTATCTTTCATTTTCCTGTCATTTGAAACTACACCTGAAAAACTTTAATATACAGACACGACATATAGTTCTGTCTAATCAAGAAGGTTCACCACTTTTCTTCACATTACATTTATTTCCTTCCTGTATAGATCATTGGTTCTTTTATACATAAAGAGTTAAGGTCTTCGTTGATGATATATAAGAGTGGGGCCTGATGTCGAGAGGAGATCGAGGTGCTGGTAAATTACAGCTGGACCTTGATGTCTTGTCAGCCCCAGGCCCACATCCCTGGAAAGAGTGGAGTTAACCCCTTAGTGCTGTTTGACGTGTATACTCGTCATGGAGCACTGCTATTTGGCACTCCATGACGAGTATAATAATAATAATAATGCAAGTCTTATATTACGCTGTCTCACCCTAACTTGCCAGCCAAGCTTCCCAAGCTAAAGCCGAAGCTATAGCTCATCAGGCCTAGAGGCGCTTACATAGTAACATATTCACTATTACCCAACTCAATGGTACTCATTTTACCGACCTCGGAAGGATGGAAGGCCGAGTGGACCCTGCCGGGATCGACACTGCGACCCTGAGGATAGAAGGAAGCCAGATCTAATCCTGTGTGTGAATGGCGCTCTATAGGTGAGGTAGAGACGACACCTGTATTAGGTAGAGCTCAGAGGGGCAGATGTTCAATTTTGATGTTTATGTGTGTGATGGTGCTGAAGAGCTGAAATAAAGCACCTTTTGGACCTAAACCCTGTTGTCAGAGGAGAAGTCTATGATTGCGACCCCCTGAGAGAGAGCGATCCCTTATAATATATACATTTGTTTTTAATTATTTTTAACACTTTGGACTGGAAATCAATTATAGCAAACATTGTGACACTATGAATATCAAGTGAGAATTATGGACATAATCTGATAATGAAATAGAGA
Organism: Bufotes viridis; assembly: GCA_033119425.1. Classification (NCBI taxonomy): domain Eukaryota; kingdom Metazoa; phylum Chordata; class Amphibia; order Anura; family Bufonidae; genus Bufotes; species Bufotes viridis. Next base: position 178,391,197 of record CM065594.1, on the reverse strand, counting down.
AATATATATCTACACCAAATATGATAAATTACACAGTTTGAAGTTACCATTGTACTAGTCAAACATACTTGCACAATATTGAAAGTATATGGATTGATGGATCACTCATTTTTTATCTCATTTTTTATCTTGTTTTTATGAAATATTGATTTGGGTGAGGATATTAAGTAATGAGATAGGAATTTGTGAACCTCAGACTAAATTATGTATGTTTGAATTTTTGAAGAGAGTCATGCTAATCTCTATGTATTTTTTATGCTTATTTGTGATTTTTATTTATACATTATTTTTTATTAATAAATATATTTATTATATATCCAAACCAGAAGGGGGAGTCCCTATCCTACTTTTTTGTTACTCCACATATTTTACTTACTGGGACTGGGTGACCCAGTAGATAGCGAACCCCCCACTATCCATTTGGCCTCTGCGTGAACCTCCAGATATATTGCATACCTCACATGATTATGATGATACAGTGGTATATTAAGTTCGCTGAAAATCCCATTGCCGACATGCTCTCATAATGCACACATAATGGCTCAGATTATATATGGGCTAAGGGTACTTTCACATTTGCGGCATAGCTATTCAGCTAGTGTGAAAGTACCCTAAGGGGATAAAACCCAAGGTTATGTAGAATGGTGTCCTCCAAACTAACTAGAATATAATATTAAGAATATTAATGGGGTTCCGCAATTATTCTAACACACCATAGAAAAATGAGAAGGACCTAAAGGAGGATACTAGCGGACCTGTGTTTACATGCACAAAAACATAATAAAAAATTTTCAGATATAGAAGCTGAGAGTGCTATGAGTTTTAGTGGCAAGATTAATAAAGTAGAGGCCCGCCTACATAAAAGCTATAGAGAAGGAGAGGCAGCAATACTAATCCTTCACAGGTGGGGGCAATATAGAGATGATAATGATATATTTAGTGGAAGCTGCTTACCTGTAACTTACACCATTAGTGGATAATCACTGAAGAAAGAGGGCATTAAACGTGAGCTATAGCTGTAATACAGACTCTGGCGTTCATATGTAGGGAATTGTGGTTGTTGTCCCAAAATGATAGTTAGTGCCAGAGGCCACTAAAAATACAAACAGATAGGGCACAAACTCAGAATAAAGAAAGAGGGTCCAATCATGAAAAGGTAAAGTAGTATAGAATAAGGATGTACAGATCTAGATAAAAAGGCCTGGTTAGGTCCAAGCCTAGCGCTGCGCTGGTAAGTGCATGTGTGCTGGAAAGAATGCCAGTCACACTGCAAGCAGGAAGTGGTATGATAGCAGAGCGCCAGGAAGATATAGGGCACACCTCCAATGACAGAGGGACCAGGGGTGGTTACTATGATGGTTTTGAAAGTGTACATTTTCTGTAGATAGCATGTTGTGACGCGACACGACTGTATATAATTAAAGCAAAAAAAATAAACCATCTAAATATGATTTCTAAGATTGCACTGTAACAGGAATTGATACTATCAAAGTAAATGCAAAGATTCTGAAGATCCTTTGCGTTGAATTATCTTGTAAAACAGATCATATCAAAGAATGATAAACCAATGGGTGCCAGGAACCATGCAAGCAATAGTTCAAAGAAAGGACAATGAGACACATAAATAGTCTCTAAAAAATCAATTTTCCACTGCCAACACCTTCTAAAAGAGCCACAACAATTCATGTTTGTGACCGCCCAGCAGTATAGGGCATAAAACAGGTGGGAAAGGGGGAAGCAGGAGGTTGAGGGCAAAGGCTGTTCATTGATATAATTGAATGGTCTCCTTATTAAAATTCCTGCTGTTTGGAGAAGCTACTAATTGGTCGGTAGCTCTTGTGGTTGGACATGAGCTTGACAGCTTTGTTCACAATGTCCAGAGTAGGTGAATGGGACATGATTAGACTGAAGGGTGATAGAGGTGAATTTTTAGATTGCGATCGTGAATAACTGTTTAAAAGGAAATGGGGCCCTAGACAGGGTGTGAGCTGAGAGTTGTAATGTTTGTGAAATAACAAGAACTCAAATCACTTTTGACAAGTGAATAGGATTTAAAATAATGTGGCCTTTTGAAAAGAACTAAGCACAAATGAGGAAAACCCATGAGATAATGAGTTAGAAAAAAAACTGTGCCATATGCCAAGATTTTTTCCTAAGCTAGATCCCTTTTTCATAACTGGATTCTGCTGTAGATTATATTCAGTTAGCCTTCCATGATTTGAAATGTCTGTTATTAGGAATAAGTTAAAAGGACTTAGCATTTCCCCCAGTAGTTGCTATTTTAAAGTGCAAAAAAGGAGCAAGTTAAAGGTGAAGTGTCACCTATAATTTTTGTGCCAGTTAATATCAGATAGTGTCATTTATCTAAACTGCTTTCATTTTCTGACTGTAGAATTTTTAATTATATTTGCTAACTATGATTAAGAGGCTGACATCTTGTCTTAGCTGTTATTAACAGCTTTGAGCCATATGCTTTACAGCAGAAACTAGGTGGCACTTATTACTAGGCTTAGAGGTCCTTGTGAAAACAGGACTCTAGGATTTTTCTTATATTGATAGTGGCATATTTTTCATCAGTGTGCTATCATTTTTTCTGGATATCACATTGACACATTCATTTCTATAGGGCCATGCACACATTCAATAATTGCATGATCTATTTTGGTATGCATTGCTGTTTTACTGTGAATTCTGAGATTCAGGAATAAAATAGGCTTACAAGAGTTTGGTGTAGAAAAAGTGTACTAAACTATAGTAAAGTAATTAACAGTCACCTAGGCAGTGAACAAATAAGCAAGCACGACCTTATTGTCATGTTATTGGTATATTACATCCTCAAGTCTTCTAGGATTCAAATTTTTATGTTCAAAACATTTTTATTAAGTAATTTTTTCATAATATCAAATACAAAAATCAATACTTTAACATAAGGATAGTATGTATTACACCTTCTGATGGCAGTTGAGTTGTGTGGTATTAATACATCAAGAAAGCATAAAGGTAAAAGCAACCAGTAGGTAGAGTAGTACCATCTGCATATTCATAGATGTTTAAATTATAATTATATTGACCTGGGATATTGGGCCGGTGTCACAAGTTCTCAGTCATGTGGCTGTTGTAGGGGGAATGAACGCAGTTGGGTACAGAGAGGGCCTGGCTGCCCACTCCATCTCAAATTTCCTGAGAGTAAAGTTCTTTTGAGCAATCATCCTTTCATAGGATCTAGTAATTTCCACAGATCTTAGCACATCCTGACAGCAGGGGATAGTCATGCTCTTCCAGTTTTTAGTTATGGTGAGCTTGGTAGCCAGGAACATATGCATTTCCAGCGTTCTATAGCGGATTGGTAACTTTGTCAGATCGATCAATAGCAGGGCTAGAGATGGCTCTGGAACTTTCTGGTGCCCAACAGCACTCAAAAGAGTCGGAAAGACTGAAGACCAAAGACCTTTGAGTCCTGGGCAGTCCCACAGCACATGTAAAAGAGACCCCTTCCCACCGAAGCTCCTCCAGCAAACATGAGAGGTAACAGGGAAAACATGGCTAAGTCTCAATGGTAAAAAGTACCACCAGAGCACTGTCTTCATGTAGTATTCAAAGTGTGTTGTACATTTCAAATGTGAAACAGCGAATCTAATCGCCGTGGACCATTGGGTGGTGGGGAAGGATTTCCCTAGTTCAGATTCCCAGAAGAGGAAGGGGGTCGACTTAATGACGGAGTCTTTACAACCCAAATAGGAATATATAAGTTTGATCCCTGGTGGCGCTGCGGTCAGTATGGACCAGAGTTGTAGTAGCTCCATGTTAGCTTTTATTGTGAAGGGAAGTCTGCCACTCAGATGTCTTATCCTCAAATATTTATAGAAAGCTTGATGTGTGATCTGAAATCCCTTCTGCAGTTCTTGTCTCATGAGGACTGAGACAAGAGGTCAGCCACATCAGTAACACCTCTATCTTTCCAGGACTTTACCGAGAGGTCTGGGATGAGACACTGTAGGGAGTCAATTGGGGTTAACTGAACCACAGAGGAAGATGCCCCACCCCCCTGGCATGGTAGGTTGTCCATAATGCTATGGACATGAAAATGAAATAAGATGGTACATAGATGGAGGAATTCTTCTGCAGGGAGGCGAACGGGCGAACCGGGCGAACGGCCATAGACTTCAATTGGCAGGTGAATTTTAAAACCCACAGGGACTCTTTCTGGCCACAAAAGTGATGGGAAAGTTGTTTCAAGGGGTCTAACACCTAGACTGTGGCATGCCGGAGGGGGATCTATGGCAAAACTCCCATGGAAAATTACGTAGTGGACGCAGAGTCGGGTTTTAATCCATAAAGGGCATAAATCAACTAACATTCCTAAATTGTTTGGAATAACATGCTTTAAAACATCCAGTGTGTGTATACGATCAGGTATGATGTTGTATCGATCAGGTAGTGTAAGGGTTACGCCCACTTTACAGACATTGACAGACCAAACTCCCCTTTTAATGCACCGCAAACAACCGCAAACAGTTCATTTGCACAAGGTTGGATACCAAGCTAGTTATGTCCCGGTGATGTCATTGAAGGTTTCTTCCTCCACCCAGCCATGTACAACACCAAGGGTCCCCGAAAGGTGAATTGAATAGATTTTTCGAACAGGGAGATGGTTAAAAAAACGCTGTCTCCCTCCCCTTTGTTTTTATCCACAGTCACTGCGTCTGCGCCGTGCAATTTACTGTCACACTCGATATGAGTGGTATTTTCGGTAGTACTATTCTCATCAGTTTAATCCCTCTAACGTCCCCAATCTGGGGGCCATTTATTGAATAGATTTTTCGAATGGGGAGTTGGTTAAAAAAACGCTGGCTCCCTCCACTCTGTTTTAAACCACGGTGACTGCGTCTGCGCCGTGCAATTTACTGTCACATCCGATATGAGTGGTATTTTCTGTAGTACTATTCTTATCAGTTTAATCCCTCTAACGTCCCCAGTCTGGGGGCCATTTACTGAATTGATTTTTTGAACGGAGAGATGGTTAAAAAAACGCTGGCTCCCTCCACTCTGTTTTAATCCACGGTCACTGCGTCTGCGCCGTGCAATTTACTGTCACACCCGATATGAGTGGTATATTCTGTAGTACTATTCTCATCAGTTTAATCCCTGTTACATCCCATATCAGGGATTGCCTTTTGTGAAAATTTTTTAGGCCGGGTACCTTCGACTGCCTTCACAGTGACAGACCAAACTCTCATACACCAAACTGAATTGATTTCAGGAACCGGGAGATGGAAAAAGCAGCTTGGTCGGTCCTCATACTCCCAAATTGGGGAACTGCGCATGCACAGAGCAATGTGCTGTGACACCCTATATGAGTGGTGTCTTAACTAGTACTATTCCTATCAGTTTAATCCCTGTTATGTACCCTATCCGGTCGAATTGATTAACCATTGTCGAATTAGCGAACCATTATGACATCATGAAATAATTTTGTTCTGAGCTCTGTACTTGCTTTGTATTGGAATTGATGGGGATTTTTTTAATTGTCTGCATCATTTCTAATAAACTATTAAGAGACTTTATTATGATTTTTTTTATTTTATGTATTAAAAACCCATACAACATATAAAAAAAAAGGTAAATTCATGTTTTTTTCTATGAAATATTATCCAGCCGTCCGATTGCTTTTGGTCTGACCATAAAGAAGCAACGGCCTTATCATCTGGGGTGTGGCAACATTGCCAACACACTCATAGAGGTGATGATTGCTTCATTGTGATACGCAAGCCCCTTCACCACAACAAGGTAACGATCACGAAGGGAAATTGACACTTGTATGTGCCTTTTTTTTTTGGTTTGTTTTTGCAGCCACAGTGCTGCACCATAGGACAGAAAAATTAGGCATGTACACATGCCTGAAAAATAATGGCATTGTTGCAGCCGCTATTGTAGCAGCGGCCGAAAAAATTGATGTTTTCCAGGCAGAAAAGTGACTAAAACATTGCGGCTTTAACCCTAGTTGGTGGTGGAGAATTCACGAAAGTCATCCGGTATGCAGACATTAAATACAGCAGCGTGGGGACCATTTTGAGGCCAAGGCATGTAATCAGGCCTTTTGTTAGTCAAACGTATCCCCCACTGTCAGTCCCTTCAGGATCCATGCCTCATTCATCTTTATGAAGGTGAGGTAATCAACACTTTTTTGACCGAGGCGACTTCTCTTGTCAGTGACAATGCCTCCTGCTGCACTGAAGGTCCTTTCTGACAGGACACTTGAAGCAGGGCAGGCCAGAAGTTCTATCGCGAACTGGGATAGCTCAGGCCACAGGTCAAGCCTGTACACCCAGTAGTGAAGGGGTTCATTGCTCCTCAGAGTGTCGATATCTGCTGTTAAGGCGAGGTAGTCTGCTACCTGTCGGTCGAGTCGTTCTCTAAGGCTGGATCCCGAAGGGCTGTGGCGATGAGTAGGACTTAAAAAGCTCCCCATGTCCTCCATCAACAACACATCTGAAAATCGTCCAGTCCTTGCCGCCTTGGTAGGAGGAGGATTACACTCACCTCTTGCCCTGTTAGATTCCCGTTGTGCTGTGACATCCCCCTTATAAGCTGTGTAAAGCATATTTTTTTGTTTGGTTTTGAACTGCTGCATCCTTTACGACTTTCGGTAATTTGGTAACATTTCTGCCACTTTTTGCTTATACTGGGGGTCTAGTAGCGTGGCCACGCAGTACAGGTCGTTCTCCTTCATCCATTTTATACGTGGGTCCCTCAACAGACATGACAGCATGAAAGACCCCATTTGAACAAGGTTGGATGCAGAGCTACTTATTTCCCGTTCCTCGTCCTCACTGATGTCATTGACGGTCTGTTCTTCCCCCCAGCCACGTACAACACCATGGGTCCCAGATAGGTGACAACAACGAGCACCCTGGGGTGCCTGCTGTGGTTGGTCTTCCTCCTCCTCAAAGCCGCCACATTCCTCCTCTGACTCCTCTTCCTCATACTCCTCTTCCAGCGTTGCCGCAGGTCCGGCAAGCGATGATGACAAGGCTGTTTCTGATGGTGATGGTGACCACAACTCTTCCTCTTCCTCTTCACCTTCATCTACAGCCTGATCCAGCACTCTTCGCAGGGCACGCTCCAGGAAGAAAACAAAAAGCATTGCGCATGAGTGTCCAGTAACGTGGCAAAAAAATTCCCAGCTCCGCAGAGGCTGTCCTAGCACCCCGGTCATACAAATACTCGCTGACGGCTTTTTCTTGTTGGAGCAGGCGGTCGAACATTAGGAGTGTTGAATTCCAATGTGTCGGGCTGTCGCATATCAAGCGCCTCACTGGCATGTTGTTTTGCCGCTGAATATCGGAAAAGTGCGCCATGGCCGTGTAGGAACGCCTGAAATGGCCACACACCTTACTGGCCTGCTTGAGGACGTCCTGTAAGCCTGGGTACTTAGACACAAAACATTGTACGATGAGATTCAACACATGTGCCATGCACGGCACATGTGACAACTTGCCCAAATTCAATGCCAACAACAAATTTGTTCCATTGTCACACACCACTTTGCCGATCTCCAGTTGGTGCGGGGTCAGCCACTGATCCACCTGTGCGTTCAGGGCGGACAGGAGTGCTGGTCCTGTGTGGCGCTCTGCTTTCAGGCAAGTCAACCCCAAGACAGCGTGACACTGTCGTATCCGGGATGTGGAATAACCCCTGGGGAGCTGAGGGGATTCAGTTGATGTGCAGCCAGACGCCGCAGCAGAAGAGGACTCAGCCGAGGAGGATATCGAAGAGGATGGAGTAGGAGTAGAGGAGGTGGCAGTAGGTCTGCCTGCAAGTCGTGGTTCGTGGTGGTGTCACCAACTCCGCTGCGGAGCCACGCATTCCATGCTTGTCAGCAGTCAGCAGGTTGACCCAATGCGCAGTGTACGTGATATACCTGCCCTGACCGTGCTTTGCAGACCAGGTATCAGTGGTCAGATGGACCCTTGCCCCAACACTGTATGCCAGAGATGCCATGACTTCCTTTTCAATGACATGGTAGAGGTTTGGGATTGCCTTTTTTGAAAAAAAAATTCATCCGGGTACCTTCCACTGTGGTGTCCCAATAGCGACAAATTTTTTAAAGGCCTCAGACTCCACCAGCTGGTATGGTAAAAGCTGGCGGGCTAAGAGTTCCGTCAAGCCAGCTGTCAGTCGCCGGGCAAGGGGGTGATTCTGTGACATTGGCTTTTTACGCTCAAACATGTCCTTGACAGACACCTGACTGTGGGCAGATGAGCAGGAACTGCTGAAGGTGAGAGGAGGAGTGGCGGTTGGTTGAGAGGGGGCAGGGAGGACAGCAGTGGTTGACGTGGCTGAAGATGCTGGACCAGGAGGAGCATAGTGGCTTTGAGTTTGTGTGCTGCTTGTACTCATGTGTTGATCCCATAGGCATTTGTGATGTGAGATCATGTGCCTTCGCAAAGCAGTTGTACCAAGGTGGGTGTTGGACTTCCCACGACTCAGTTTCTTTAGGCACAGGTTGCAAATGGCATTGCTGTTATCAGAGGCAGACACACAAAAAAAATGCCACACTGCTGAGCTTTGCAATGACGGCATTCTGGTGGTGGCAACAGCATGCGTTGACTGGCGTGCTGTCTGGCTGACCCCAGGTGCCGATACATGCCGTTAAATGCCGTTAAAAGCTACTGTGCCACCCGGTATCAGTGTTTGGCACTGGCAGTGGGCACACTACAGTCAGTGGAAGTCGGCCTGACATACACTAGCAGCAGGCAAGCAACTGAAATTACACTAAAGAGTTTAAAATAAATGCCTTTTTTTATGCAAAGTCCTGTGCCACACGGGATGACAGGGGTGGGCACTGGCAGTGGGCACACTACAGTCAGTGGAAGTCGGCCTGACACACACTAGCAGCAGGCAAGCAACTGAAATTACACTAAAGTGTAAAAATTAAATGCCTTTTTTGATGCAAAGTCCTGTGCCACACGGGATGACAGGGGTGGGCACTGGCAGTGGGCACACTACAGTCAGTGGAAGTCGGCCTGACACACACTGGCAGCAGGCAAGCAACTGAAATTACACTAAAGTGTAAAAATTAAATGCCTTTTTTGATGCAAAGTCCTGTGCCACACGGGATGACAGGGGTGGGCACTGGCAGTGGGCACACTACAGTCAGTGGAAGTCGGCCTGACACACACTAGCAGCAGGCAAGCAACTGAAATTACACTAAAGTGTAAAAATTAAATGCCTTTTTTTGATGCAAAGTCCTGTGCCACACGGGATGACAGGGGTGGGTACTGGCAGTGGGCACACTACAGTCAGTGGAAGTCGGCCTGACACACACTAGCAGCAGGCAAGCAACTGAAATTACACTAAAGTGTAAGAATAAAATGCCTTTTTTTAATGCAAAGTCCTGTGCCACACGGGATGACAGGGGTGGGCACTGGCAGTGGGCACACTACAGTCAGTGGAAGTCACCCTGACACACACTGGCAGCAAGCAAGCAACTGAAATTACACTAAAGTGTAAAAATTAAATGCCTTTTTTATGCAAAGTCCTGTGCCAGCCGGTATGAGTGGTGGGCACTGGCAGTGGGCACACTACAGTCAGTGGAAGTCAGCCTGACACACACTGGCAGGCAACTAACCTTAGATTAAAGTGTAAAAATGAAATGCCTTTTTTTGATGCAAAGTCCTGTGCCACATGGGATGACAGGGGTGGGCACTGGCAGTGGGCACACTACAGTCTGTGGGCCTGCAGCTCCTCACACACAGGCAGGCCAGGCAACTGCAATTAGGTATAGGGGGGTTAGGATAGTTACTGACTATTAGCCGTTCCGAACACAACTGCAATTAGATTACACAGGAAAAAAAAAAAAAGACTGATGTACTAGCCCTAAAAAGGGCTTTTTGGGGTGCTGTCAGGATGCTGTCCTTACAGCAGAGATCAGATGACTCTCTCCCTCCTCTCACTAAGACTGCAAATTCCGAATGAATCTAAAATGGATGCTGTTCAGGAGATGGGAGGGTCTGGGAGGGTCTGGGAGGGAGGGTATGCTGCTGATTGGCTGGAATGTGTCTGCTGACTGTGATGTACAGGGTCAAAGTTTGCTCAATGATGATGTATAGGGGGCGGACCGAACATCGCATGTGTTCGGCTGCTGCGGCGAACGCGAACAAGCTATGTTCGCTGGGAACTGTTCGCCGGCGGATAGTTCGGGCCATCTCTAGTTCTGTGATGAGGCTTGTGCTTGCTCAATATGTACCCAATGCTTGGAGGTATCAGTCACCCACCAATCCCTCAGCTGGTTAATTTTAGAGACTAAGTAATAATTAAAAATATTGGGTAGGTTTAAGCCACCAGATCTCTACTATCTATTCATGATGATTTTGTCTATTCGAGGTCTGCCTTTATACAGGGGATCAGGATCGGCACAAGGAGCGGGGAGTGGGGTAAGTATATTACCTGTGAAGGGCACGGCACATGGGGAGGCTGTTTTAGAAATTGGATAACCACTTTAAGGACTCAAGAGTTTTCTGAGGACACTGGAAAGGCAGAGCTTGGAATTTACTCTCATTGACCTTATAGTAAGATAGAGCGCCATAGGAAAGGATAACTTCCAATACTGACTTTAGAGACACTGCAGAGTTTGCTAAGGTCAAGATAATATCATCCGTGTAGAGTGAGAGGCAGTGTTGCCTGCCACCAATCTCAATTTCTTCAATGTCAGTAGCTAGACGGAAAAGACAAGGGACCAATTCATCCAGTCAAATGCCATCTCAGCGTCCAGAATGACAAACACCACTGATGTCGATGTCCTATAGATATCATCTATCAAATTCAGTGCTCTCCTGAAGTTATCTGTCGGCCTTGTACAAATCCAACTTGATCTGGAGCCACCAAAGATGGGATAATCGGGGCTAATCTATTGGCTAAGAGCTTGGCATGAATCTTAAGATCGGCATTTAATAAAGATATAAAATTCAGAAATTTTGGGGGACAGTTGGGTCTTTGCCCTGTTTGGGCAATATCACTATAACCGCCTCTAACATTTCTTTGGGAATTAACCCTCCTCCATGGCACGAGACAGGGATGCGTGAAGGTGAGGGGTCAAAATCTCAGTATGCAGTTTATATGAGGAATTAGAAAGACCATCGGTTCCAGGGCTCTTATGTTGGGGTAAATGACTAATCACTTGGGCAAATTCTCCTATAGTCAAGGGGCACAGAAGGCCTCTCACTGTTACATTTTCAAAGAGGGGAGTGATAGAGATCCGAGAAAAGCTTCAATCTCCTGTGTTGATGCAGTCCAAAAAGCAGGTTCCTCTGCCAAGTTATATAGTTGTGAATAGTAGGGCATGAACCTATTAGCTATGGATTTGGGGTCATATATCTTCTGGGTCTGCGAGGAATCGTAGAGGTAAGCAATGCGTGATTTCAGAGCCCTGGCTCTTACTCTTTTCCCCAATAGGCTCCCAGCTTTCTTAGCTTAAGAGTAATACATAGCCTGAACTTTCTTCGGGGAAAGTTCATATTTGTGTAACATGCTTTGTCGGAGCTGCATCCTCAGGGACCGAAGCTTATCAGATAGAACTAAAGATTGGGAGATTTGTTTAGGGCCTCTGCTATGGTGATTTGCGAGAAAAGTTCAGAGTAATGCTTTTCTCTGAGTTTTTGGTCCCTATGACCCATCTCTTCTCTGTATAAATGCCTTATGGGCATATACCACAGAGGGATCAGACACAGAGAGGGCACTAAACTGGAAGTATTCCTCTAATGCTTGTGTCACTTCTGGTTGATATCCAGTCCACCAACAAGTACTCACTTATTCTCCATATTGGATTGGGGGGGGGGGGTGTACATGAAATATTTCTTCGATAACCAGTAGCACCTGCACATGATCCGACCACGTGATTGTACCAATGCTGGATTCCGTTGCAGCCAAAAGAGTTAGCCTATCTATGAGAAAGAGGTCAATTCGGGAATAAGACTGATGGGGCGAGGAAAAATAAGAGTAGTCTTTTTCAGTGATGGATTGAGTAGTTCTTACGGGGGATGTCATGTCAAGGGAGGGGTCAGGAACCATGTTAAAGTCCCCACAGGCAATAACCCTACCTTTCTGCTGTGTTTGCACTTTCCTAAACAGCTTGTTTAGAAAATGTTTCGGTCTCACATTAGGGCCATACAATCCCACTAAGGTATATAACACATTGTTCAAATAGCAGACATGGATTATATAGCTCCCACCAGCAGGGACGGCTCCAGGTTCATGTGGGCCCTTGGGCGATAAAGTCTCAGTGGGCCCCCTTGTGGCATTTTGCATGGTGCTTATAACAATGAAACTGCATGTATTATAGATTAAATACCTTACACAGAGCATGCTACAGAGCAGATATGTGTGAATCTGGCCTTATGTGCTTACTTTTATTTTCTACCCAGTGTTTCAGTCCCTCAGGTTTACACAAATCTGTGCCCACTCACAGTAAATATACCAAGATATGCCCCCTACATAGTAGATATGCCACAATATGTACCCCCACACAGTAGATCTGACAAGATATGTGCCCCTTCACAGTAGATAGCCCAAAATATGTGCCCCCTCCCAGTTAATATGCCAAGATGTGTGCTCCCCTCACAGTAGATGTGCCAAGATATGTGCCCCCTCACAGTAGATATGCCAAGATATGTGCTCCCTCACAGTAGATGTGCCAAGATATGTGCCCCCCTCACAGTAGATATTCCAAGATATGTGCCCCCTTCACAGTAGATATCCCGAAATATGTGCCACTTCACAGTTGATATGCCAAGATATGTGCCTTCTCACAGTTCATATGCCAAGTAGTGTTGATCAGGAATATTCGAATTGCGAAATTTAATCGCGAATATTTTCTAAATACCAGCCTATGCAAATTTTTATGCAAATTGTATGCAAATTTGTAATGCAAATTTTTGCAATCAAGAAAATAATGCCTGAAGATCAGGAATTCGCGAATTTGCGAATATATGGCGAATATTCGCCCAAATATTCGCAAAATATCGCAAATTAGAATATTTCCCCTGCCGCTCATCACTAATGCCAAGATATGTGCCCCCTCACGGAACATATGCAAGATGTATGCCCCCTTCACAGTAGATATGCCAAGATATGTGCCCTCTTTCGGTGGATATGCACAATAATATCATTTTGAAACAAAAAAATAATAATTTTAGTGTCTCCATAGTTTGAGAGGCATAGTTCTTTTCTTTTTTCTGGGCGATTATTTTAGGGGGGGATACGCTTTTTTAATCGCTTGGTGTTTCACTTATAGTGATGTAAGGTGACAAAAAAATTTCTTTTTTAGCACAGTTTTTATTTACATTTTTTACGGTGTTCATCTGAGGGGTTAGGTCATGTGATATTTATATTTGCACTATTTTGGGGTGCGTATGATTTTTTAATCGCTTGCTATTACACTTTTTGTGATGTTAAGTGACAAGAAAATAGCTTTTTTTTTTACAGTGTTCATCCGAGAGGTTGGGTCAAGTGATATTTTTATCCAGCAGGTTCTTACGAATGCGGCGATATATAATATGTATACTTTTTTTTATTTGCTTTAGATTTTACACAATAACAGCCTTTTTGAAACCAAAAAAATGATGTTTTAGTGTGTCCATATTCTAAGAGCCATAGCTTTTTTTTTTTTAGGCGATTGTCTTAGGGGATTATTTTTTGCGGGAAGAGGTGACTGTTAGCTTGGCACTATTTTAGGGGGGATACACTTTTTTAATCACTTGGTGTTGCACTTAGGCTTCATGCACTTAGGCTTCATGCTGAGTCAGTAAGTTAACGAATATGGATGGAATTATTTAGCAATGCTAAGTTGAAACGGCAATGCGATTAAGCAGATATATAATAATCGCATTGCGATTTCAACTTAATTCTCACATCCGACAGTACATTCTACTGGAGGAGGCGTTCCCATGGTGATCGGTAGCTCAATGTTGTAATCGCAATGCGATTAAGCAAATACATAAGAATCGCATTGCGATTCCAACTTTTTAGTACTCAACTTTTAAAATCGTATACCACTTTAAGTTCCAAAGTTGCAATCGCGTTCGAATAGAACTTAAAGCTGTCTCTTAGTCAGTTTTAGTATTGGTGTGCTGTAATAGAAGTTACATTCGTATGCGAATATAACTTAGAGCAATACAGTCAACTTTACACTGTTAGTTTTATTATCGCGATAATACAACTATTCAAGAATCGTGTACGTGCGTCTGTACGTGTGTGCGTTACCTCGGACACTATTCTATTTTGCCAGCCACAGCTGAAACCACTGATTTATGGTATTGCTATTTTGGCAATTGAATTTAACCCCAGAAAATAATCTATCCTTTGCCAGACAGCAGACAGTATTATACTTGTCTAACCAAAGCTGGAACACCAGATTTAGGGGATTGGTATTTGGGCAATTGTATTTAACCCCATAATAAAATATAGAAATTTCTTTCCTGAGTTTCTAGGGGTGACAATTAGCACAGCCAAGCCCCTGATGTAGAATATAGCAAAAAAAAAAAAATAGTATTGATGGATTGATGGACTTGGTGGCAGCTTCTTCTGGCGCACCACAAGTCACAAAATGGCCGCCCGATCAACCCAGAAAATAAGTGACAGAAAAACGCTCTGTGCAGCCTAAAAACCAGCGAGCAAGTAACTAGCAGAAGTTCAATGATTCTCAGCTGTAAATTGATCCGTTCATTAGGTGCTGTTGCTGACTTTAACCTGCCTAATCTCGCCCTGACAGAAGCTGCGTCCTCTCCCTACACTAATCAGAGCAGTGTGAAGTGCGGCGCTACGTGACTCCAGCTTAAATAGAGGCTGGGTCACATGCTGCACTTGGCCAATCACAGCCATGCCATTAGTAGGCATGGCTGTGATGGGCTCTTAGGGCAAGAAGTAAAACGCTAGCTGATTGGCTGCTGTGCAGCCCTTCAGAAAGCGGGAAGTAATCGACGAACACCGAACCCGAACCCGAACTTTTTGAAAATGTCCGGGTTCGGGTCCAGGTCCCGGACACTCCAAAATTCGGTACGAACCCGAACTATTCTCGAACTGTTCGCTCAACACTAGTTATTTGAACTATTATTTTATTTTTTATTGTTTTACTTTTTACTCAATAATTTTTAGTCCTATTTGGGGCTATTACCTGTGATCTTTTGATCCCTTGTCCCATTTACCATACTAGATATCTATTATGGTGAATGTGATTCTGACGAGCTGAATGCTGAGCTTAGCAGAGAGCTTACCATAGCAGGGCTGGGCACCACCAGAAGGTCGCAGGTTGCCATGGTAACCAATCGGAGTCCCACAATTTCACTGCGAAGGCTCCAATCGGAAGGAAAAAGGAGCCACATCCCTTTGCCTAACCTCACAGATGTCACGATCACCATTAAACATGTGTTGCAGGTATTCCCTTTGGCATGATTTGCTTGTATTATGTCAGGGATACATTTGTTGCTATACAAAATGCATGTCAAAAGGGAAAAATAAAAAAAGTATATGGTAAATATTAAAACTTATATAACTGATTAAAAACTAGCAACTAACTACATGCATTACTTTTTTTTTGAAAAAATAAGGATTAAAAGCATACTAGGTGCTAATAGCTCAAGTACAGGAAAATACAACTTCAGTAGGCATCTTTTAGATTTGTCAAACAAACATTTCTCAGTTTTCAGTTATTTTTTGGTAGAATTACATTGTCATTCTTATGCTGTAATGTCCACTTTCATTTGAGCTCTCTATCTTTTGACAGACACTCTCACATTTTCCTGTGGAAAAATCCCCCAAATAGCTGGCATCAGGTTCTTTTAGTAAAATGTCTTTTTTTGTACATACAATGACGTTTCTCAAAAAGACCACCTCTTTGAGTAGATCAGATTTCCTGTGACAGATTTTTTATTCCACCATATATTACTGTATGCATACTGACCATCTTCTTTAGGCCTCATGCACACAACCGTTGTTTGATTCCGTGTCCGTTGTACCGCTTTTCGTGATTTTCTGCGGACCCATTGGTTTTCAATGGGTCCGTGGAAAACTCGGCAAATGCACCGTTTGTCCTCCGCGTCAGTGGTCCGTGATTCCAGTCTGTCAAAAAAATATAACCTGTCCTATTCTCGTCCGTGAAAAACGGTTCACGGACCCATTCAAGTCAATGGGACCGTGAAAAAATACAGATGGCCTTCTGTGTGTCATCCGCGTTCCGGGTCCGGTTTTTTTGCGGATCCCTTGGCAGGCACTTGGCAAAAATTGTCAGCCTGTCTTTTGGTAAAATCTTTTGGGTCATGTCCGCTAAAAAAAAACGGAAGACACACGGAAACACAACAGAAGCAAAAACTGACACGGATCACGGAACAACGGAACCCCGTCGTGTGCATGAGGCCTTATGCAAAAGAAGCCTTTGAAGACGGCTTTTAAAAGCATTTTTGGGGGTCATTTCAAAGATGTTTCACTAAATCTGGTACATTAGTAGTAAAAGTTTTCATGTGCAGACTTTAGGGTATGGCCCCATTGCCTGCTTTCTATATAAAGCTTTGGAAGCCAAAATCACAAGTAATATCATAAAAGAAAGGCAAGTATAAAGGATAGGTATGACTTTTATTAATTCACTCCTGGGTTTGGATTCATCAGCAAATTTGACCATGTGGTCATACCCTTAGGCCTGACCCATTCACTTCAATGGGGCTGTGTACATTAGCCGTGATTTCACGCATCACTTGTGCGTTTCGTGAAAATGGCAAGCATGCTCTATATTCTGCGTTTTTCACGCCGCGCAGGCCCCATAGAAGTGAATGGAGAAGCATGAAAATTGCAAGCATCCGCAAGCAAGTGCGGATGCGGTGCCATTTTACTGCATGGTTGCTAAGAGAAGATCGGGATGGGGACCCGATCTTTATTATTTTCCCTTATAATATGTTTATAAGGGAAAATAATAGTATTCTCATTACAGAATGCTTAGTAAAATGTGGATTGAGGGGTTAAAAATAAAATAAAAATGGCTCACCTTATCCACTTGATCGCGTTGCGATCTCTTCTTTCTTGTTCAATCATGCGCAGCCGGCTAAAGGACCTGTGGTGACGTCACATCACATGGTCCAATCACATGGTCCATCACCATGGTGGACCACGTGATGAGAGCAGTGACCACAGGACCTTTAGACGGCAGCTCTTGATTGAACAAGAAAGAAGAGATCGCAACTACGCGATCAAGTGGATAAGGTGAGTTAATTATTTTTTTTTAACCCCACAATAAACATTTTACTAAGCATTCTGTAGTGATAATGGTATTATTTTCCATTATAACCATGTTTTAAGGGAAAATAATAAAATCTACAGAATACTCAACCCAAACCCGAACTTCAGTGAAGAAGTCCGGGTTCGGGTCTGGGAACCAAACATGCCTAGCAAAATGTATGCAAAATGCATTAAAACGCTTTGCACTCGGGTCAAAAAAATCGCATATTTTCCCGCAACACACCCGCATACTATCCGGCCCCATTCCGCAACGCCCGTGTGAAAGGGGCCTTAGACTTTTGAACAGAAAAGTTTTCCTCCAGGCACACCCCCAATGTAGATCCAATGTATTTATTTAATGTACAGTTCCTTTCTAATAAAAGATGTATACACTTTCCTTTGAATAGAGGAAATACCTGCCATAGGTTGTCTAAGTCTTCTTAGAAGCTTTACTTAACAGATTGCATTCTGCTCTTGAGTTGAACTTGTTGAGATAACCTTTTAGGGTGAAGTTGATTATCCTTTGGTGGAATGATTATACACAAGTTGTTTGGTATTATTTTGAATTGCTCTTTCAGATCATGAGTGTGTAACCTTCTTTTTAGAGTGATCAGATATCTTTTTGGATCTAGACATGATACCATGCATTTAAACAACAATAGTAAATAAATCAACGCCTGAGGTCTAACACACATTACTTTAAAGTCCTCTGTATAGGTCTGTATAGGTCTTCTAACTATTTACGAATTTGACAAATGAAGCAGTTTCTAACTTGGGATTTTAATGTTAAGATTGGGATATGTGAAGGAAATGGCATAATTGTGAATTTTATGCTTAATAAATTATTGCAGTGTCAATTTGCAAGTATTTTAATGAAGTGTTGTTTCCATTTTACCTTTTATTTTTTTTTACTTTTTTCACATGGCTATAAGGGGTATTTATCATATAGCGTTTTACTGATGGAAAATAAAAAAAGTTAATTAGGAGTGTAGCTTTTCATTTGTACCTTTCAAATGCAAAAGATAAAAAAAATTAAATAAAAGAGTGTTAATAAAGAGCGAACCAAATAGCACTTGTGTTTTACTCATAAATTAAAACATTTGCTAGGCTACTTAAATATATATTTTTTTTAACAATCAGTACAATTTAAACCATTTTGTAATCTCTCAGCTACATAATGCAAGCAGAATTTTTTTTGACACATCTTGCAAGTATCCGAAATTGCATGATAGCGCTGAATATTATAAGATTGTTTCAGACAGAACAAATAATGTGGGTACACTGCAAGTTTCAGTAACCTATGAAAATGACAATTATATAACTTGACTAATAATTTGGTTACATTTAATTAATTGCTTTTAGAAAGGGACTTTTTTCATTTCTATAGCTCTACACATAACTAAAAGATGCATTTCAATATGTTTAATGTGTACTAATGGAAACTGATGAATCCATTTTAAAGGGAAAGTGTCATAGGAAAATGACTATTTTGTTTTAATTACATTTTATGTAAGTTTTTCAAGAATTGATGAGGTAATTTTTAATTTTTATAGTCACTATCTATATTCAAACAAAAAACATAAAATCCTGGCCACTAGGCCTAATAATAGGCAACACTTTTTGGTCTATACAGATCCCTTTACTACAGTTACATATTATTCTAAACCTGTCTGTAAGTATAAGGAGATATCACCTCTGTGTATAGATAAGAGATCCTCCATTCACAATAGGTGATTGTCAAGGTTTACCTATTCTTTCCTTGTAAAATGACCTCTGTGCAGGTCTCAGAGCATGCCTAGAAAACTCTACTATAGAAGTAAATAAGGTCCCCTCCTGACCATTGTGTGTATGGCCCGTATGACTACCGTAAAGCAATTTTCTTAATGCTTTCTAAATGCTGTTAAGAACAGCTGAGGGAAGATGGCAGCCCCCATAATCATGTTCAGGAAATAGAATAAAAAAAAAAACTGTAATCAGAAAATAAAAATGATTAGAAGAAAAAGTATTTGTGTTGCTATCTGGTTTTAACTGGTACAAAAAAATTGACGCATTCCCTTTAAACTTAAAGTGCCACTGTACTTCGAAAAAGACTTTTGGTATGTCATAGCGACTTATCAAAGTTTTTGATTGGTATGAGTCCAAGTCATACAGAAGGCTCTCTTTCCTTGCTGCAGGTGACAGAATCAATACAGGCTCTTAGACTTTCTATTAAGCCATTTCCTGCAGTGAGATTTTTGAGCTTTTCCTTATCTTCATTCTAGTGATCACTGGGGGTCTCAGCATTCAGATCCCCACCTATGATACCCTTTGATATGTTACTATGACATAAAATATTTTTCAAACTACATGCTCAAATTGTATCATCTAAACCAGGCATCCTCAAACTGCGGCCCTCCAGCTGTTGCAAAACTACAACTCCCAGCATGCCCGAACAGCCTACAGCAGGGCATTGTGGGAGTTGTAGTTTTACTACAGCTGGAGGGCCGCAGTTTGAGGATGCCTGATCTAAACTGCTAATAAGCACAATTTTTATCAGCACAATTAACAGTAAAGATTAGTGTTGAGCAAAGTACGCTTCGGATCATAGATCTGAATTTGCTTTGTTGAAAACTTTAAGTGTCTTACGGTGACCAGTCTCCATATAGCATTCAAAAGTCTGGGCTTCGTGGAGGTGAAATTCATTAAGTCCAAAGTCTTGCAAGATTTAATCGAATAACTTAGGACTTCGATTATTCAGCTTGAAAACCATTTAAGAACTGGGATCCGAAGTCAGCTTCTGTACTGACTGGTACTTCAGTACCAAAGCCAACTTCGGATTGCAGCTTTAAAATGGTTTTAAAGTTGTAGAATCAAATGCCGAAGTTCTTAACGAATTTCACCTCTGTAAAGCCAATACATTTGAGTACTGTATATGGAGACGGGTCTATGATCCATAGCGCCCTTCACTCAACACAAAAAATATTCCTCTCCAGAAGCATTTCCATAGTATGCCAAAAAGGCAAAATTTTAGTACCCATTATATCACTGCTTTTTACAACATGGAACTTAGCTGTTAAATGAAGGATAAATCGGCTATACCAGACACAATGAACTCGAGAAGGCTGTTCCTCTGCCTGGACAGACTGCCAGTAGATTTTAGTCATAGTGTGAACAGCATTTAAAAAGTATCATAAAGGGGTTAAAAAAGCAGTATTATAGTTAGTGTTACTTCGATCCAAATTTCAGGAAAAATTTGACTCGCTCTGAAACCAAATTTCCTCATGCTTTGTGGCAACTAATCAATTTTCCCTAAAGTGCCAGCAAAAAAAATTCATACTCACCATCCATTTGCGTGTTAAGAGTCCTCCGTGGCCAGTTTGAGTAAAGATCTTGTGTGAAATCTCATGCATGGTGACGTATGACAAAGCAAATTTTCTTGTGAAATTTGGTTAAGCAGTCGAATCGAAATTTTGAGAACCTCGCTAATCTCTAATTGTAGTACTTCATTGAGCTCCTACAACTTCCCTTTACTGGCCGCGATTCTGTAATATTTTACAATCAAGTTGAGTTTTCAGTGTCCTACCAATTTTTTATCATAATCAAAATTGAAACTTTACTCTAACTAGTGATGAGCGGCAGGGGCAATATTCGAATTTGTGATATTTCGCAAATGTTTGGTAGAATATTCATCATATATTCGTGAATTTGAGATTATTTTCTTGATTGAGAAAAATCGGCAATGTAATATTCGCACAATGCTTGCGAAATACAGGCATGGGTCACTATAGCTATATTTTTCAAGCTGCTAGAATTTTCCTAAGACTGGAGAAAATGGTTGGCATGGCAGAACATTACAATAGCTTTATATGCAAATAGAGAGCTCCAATATATTTGTGATTGGGCAAATCGTCACTAATGATGCGAATATTTTGGCACAATACGCGAAACTTCACATTTTAACAGGTCTGACTACATATTAGTGATTGGTGCACTAACTATTGTTGTGAACTTGTGACATCACAGCACTATGTATGTCTCTACGGTATGTATGTAGCATACATACATACATCATTATGTATGTAGCAGGTATGTATAGACAGCAGAACCAGTTACACCATATTACTATCTAACCTACACTGACTATCTCCCACTAACTATCTAACATATATATAAATATATATATACTAGCAGAAGGACCTGGCTCCGCACAGGTATATTTTATCTATTTAGTTTCATGTTTCCGTGTGTCGTAAAAAGATAACAGTATCCCCCATAACAGTGACCTCTACAGTGCCCCGCCCCACTGTTTGCTGAGCTGTGTATCTAATCCTGTCATGGGTGATACCATCTGCTGAGCTGTGTAGCTAATGTGATGTTGTATGATACTGTCTCCTGAGCTGTGTATCTAATCCTAGCCTGTGTGATACTGTCTGCTGAGTGAGTATCTAATATTCTATCCTGTGTGATACTATCTGCTGAGCTGTGTATCTTCTAATCCTATCCTGTGTGATACTGTCTGCTGAGCATGTATCTAATAATATATCCCGTGTGATACTGTCTGCTGAGCTGTGTTTCTAATCATATCCTGTCTGCTGAGCTGTGTACCTAGTAGTTGATTTTTTACTTTATTCTTTCAATCCCTGTTGGCTGAGAGGAAGAGGGTGTGGCCTAACTGGATTGGGGTGTTTCCTTTTGAACATCTCAGTCTAAGACAGCAGTACTGTCCTCTCTGAGTGTGAGCTGCAAAGAGAAAGTCACCGTCCCTCCCACCTCTGCAGCTGACAGAAGTTGATTTTTAACTTCATTTTGTCAATAGTCATTGGCTGCAGAGGGGGGTGGGTGTGTCCTAAAGGTATTGGTGTGTGGCCTAACTGGATTGGGGTGTGTCCATTTGAACATCTCACTCTAAGACAGCAGCACTGTCCTCTCTGAGTGTGAGCTGCAAAGAGAAAGTCACCGTCCCTCCCACCTCTGCAGCTGACAGAAGTTGATTTTTAACTTCATTTTGTCAATACTCATTGGCTGCAGAGGGGGGTGGATGTGTCCTAAAGGTATCTCGTGTGTGGCCTAACTGGATTGGGGTGTGTCCTTTTGAACATCTCACTCTAAGACAGCAGCACTGTCCTCTCTGAGTGTGAGCTGCAAAGAGAAAGTCACCATCCCTCCCACCTCTGCAGCTGACAGAAGTTGATTTTTAACTTCATTTTGTCAATACTCATTGGCTGCAGAGGGGAAGGGAGGTGTCCTAAACGTATCGGGGGTGTGGCTTAGTGGACCTAAAAGTTGATTTTTTACTTTATTTTTTAAATCCCTGTTCGCTTAGTGGGAGGGGGCGTGACCTAACAGGATTGGGGGAGTGTCCTTTTAAACAGCTCTCTCTAAGACAGCAGCACTGTTCTGTCTGAATGTGAGCTGCAGGGAGAAAATCACCGATTGAGATGTTCGAAAAGACACGCCCAATCCAGTTAGGCCATGCCCCCTCCCACTCAGCCAACAGGGATTGAAAAAATTAAGTTAAAAATCAACTACTAGGTGCACATCTCAGCAGACAGTATCACACAGGATAGAATATTAGATACATGCTCAGCAGACAGTATCACACAGGATAGGATTAGATACCCAGTTTAGCAGGCATTGTCATACAACATAAGATTAGATACACAGCTCAGCAGATAGTATCTCACAGGCTAGGATTAGATACACAGCTCAGCAGATAGTATCACACAGGATAGGATTAGATACACAGCTCAGCAGACAGTATCACACAACATAAGATTAGATACACAGTTTATCAGGCAGTATCACACAACATAAGATTAGATACACAGTTTATCAGACAGTATCACACAGGATAGGATTAGATAAACAGCTCAGCAGATGGTATCATCCAGGACAGGATTAGATACACAGCTCAGAAGACAGTATCACATAGGATAGGATTAGATACACAGTTTAGCAGACAGTATCATACAACATAAGATTAGATACACAGCTCAGCAGATAGTATCACACAGGATATAATATGAGATACATGCTCAGCAGACAGTATTACACAGGATAGGATTATGCAGCGTACTCAAGTTAGGGTTAATAGTGTTCCTGAATGTTGTAGTGCAATGATGACCACTAACCTGAGACGGCTGACTCTCTGCAAGCGCAGGTAGTGATTGGTAATGTTCGTGACGCCAGTGCCAAGTAACGGTGGCACGCCGTTTGCTGATAGCAGGAATAACTGAGGAACCACGCGATGATAAAACAAACTTGAACTTTACTGAAGCTTTGATAGTAGTCGTACATGAACATAGATGGAAGCGCAGTTCCTTAGAAGACGGTTGGTTTCAGTAAGCTTGAGGTTACAGTACATTTAATGGCAGGCAATATGTAGCAAGGTGATCACAGAGGGTTAATAGTAGGATTTGCAGTACAGGCGGCTTGCACTCTATTCCTGTCTGATCCTGGAACATGGACACTATCCTCCAAGGCCCCAATGCCCTCAATCTGGCGTATATCCTTGGGTCTGTATTTATCAAGTACCTCCTCTGTTGTCTTTAGTACCTCTTGCTTTCCTAGACTTGCCTCTGCCTCTCTGAGCTTCCTCAGGCTGGTAGACCGTGATGTTCCTGCTTCTGCAATTACGGACTCAGGAGGGGAACCTTCTCCTTGGATCTGGAACCCGGTTACAGGGACTGCAATGCCCTCTCCTAGTCTGCAGGCTCCAGGCCTGCTCTGCCTTCACAGGCTCATGGCCTGTCCTTAGCTCAGACACATTCTAATCTGCTTTTCCCTTCCCTAACTGGGCCTTATATAACCTAGGTCTCCCTAGCTCCCTCTAGTGACTAGAGCTGGAATGACATCCCTAGCAGGCCTGCACATGCAATAATCACAGTAACAGGGAAGTACATAGCATCACATTACATTGAATTTTATAAAGAGGACTTATACCAGCTTCCCCAACTCCTGAGGAGAACAACAACACACAAGTGACCCTTCTGTAGTGACGGGCATTACAACTCCCGTACACTACATACCCCACTGCTTTAAGCTGAGTACGACCTCGTACTCCAACAGGGCCCCGCCCGTCTGGAATTTTCACCTGAAAGAGAAAAGGAACATGCAGGCATACATACATATCAGTAATCAATTCCATCTACATCGACAATTATTATCAGGTCCAGCTGGCAAAGGAGAAGTGCAGTGACAAGGGGGCGTCGTTCTCTTCCTTCAGGATAATGAGTGGAACTGGGGCGCTGACCTGGCACAGCGGATGTTAGGGAACCAGGATAGTCCATGACAATGAAAAAGTCCATTATAAAAGCAATATCTCAGAGGCTCGCACATAGGAAGTCCATCTCTGGGCACATAGACTTGGATAAAACTTTGAACAATAAATACGGTCAGCAGCACATACATAAAATGACATCACAGGACTCTGACAATACCAGGGACAAGTTATCCTGGCAAGTCCTGCGTACCTTTTTAAAAGTGCTGACATAAAAGAACCCTTTCAACCTGAAATGGGGGTTAAAAGGGGATAAGGTGCAAATGAAAGCACAACTTGGATTTGTTGAGATTTTTCAAAGCAGGCAGGGTGTCCCGGAACAGAAAGAGGCAGGCTGGGAGCAGTGGTTCCACAGTGGCAACTTATCTTCACAAAAATGCCACCGGCCGTGGGGAACTGGCAGCAAGCTCCACCAGCCTGACAAACGATATGGGACAGCTCCTGCAACACATCCTGGCACTCCTGTGAGATGAAGCATGGCCTAGCAGGCCTGCTCACAGGTAAGTGTCATACTCTTCTGGCTCACTATCTGAGGAGGAAGCAGGCGGCTTCTAATTGCGGCTTACCCTCGAACGGGTCCTCCTGGATTGACTTCGCCAGCTCTTCAAACCGCTTCTTCCTAGCAGTCGTCTTTCACGCGACCGCGGCCTGCAGTTCGGTCATCAATGTCGGCCATTGCGGGTGCTGACGGCGGATCACACTTCGGTCCGGTGACTCTTCTTCCAGTCCGGTTGTCCAGGCCGGAGGATCCCAGGCGTCCGGTGTTGGGGAGACTGGTGGAGTGGTGCCCCACTCTCCTATGGGCTCTGGCTCGGGCATGTTAGCGTCCGGCGTCGCCATCTTCTCACCAGCTTCTCCTTTCAGCTCCAACACAGACTCCTCCCCCGGGCTGGGCAGATCTTTCCTGGTCACAGGCCCGCCCCCTAGGTATATCGCAATAGGGAAGGCGGCCACATTATAATCCATCAAGGTGGGCGGTATCCCAGGGCAGCTTTCTCCTCCCTCTTGGAGGGTTTTGGCGCCAAATCTTCGCGCCACTGAGGATAGTGATGGCGCAGGAAGAAGTCCAATGGCGCCGGCGGCCATCTTGGGCGCCATGATGCAGCTATTCAGTGACAGCAAGCAGGACGATGAAAAGTCCATAAAAACACACTTTGATGTGGCGATTCTCTTCCTCTTGATAGCGCAAACACAGCACAGCGCTTTTTAGAGGTTTTAGGGACACTTTTTGTATGTTTTTCAGTCCACAAAGTCCACTTCAAATAAACAGGCAATTTGTCACATTGGTCACAGGGCAAACTGGATGAGGCACAAAGTTCACGCTTTTTGCACTAACAAGCGTGCGAATCCTGTTCGTGACGCCAAAAGAGAGGTTCAGCGTACTCAAGTTAGGGTTAATAGTGTTCCTGAATGTTGTAGTGCAATGATGACCACTAACCTGAGACGGCTGACTCTCTGCAAGCGCAGGTAGTGATTGGTAATGTTCGTGACGCCAGTGCCAAGTAACGGTGGCACGCCGTTTGCTGATAGCAGGAATAACTGAGGAACCACGCGATGATAAAACAAACTTGAACTTTACTGAAGCTTTGATAGTAGTCGTACATGAACATAGATGGAAGCGCAGTTCCTTAGAAGACGGTTGGTTTCAGTAAGCTTGAGGTTACAGTACATTTAATGGCAGGCAATATGTAGCAAGGCGATCACAGAGGGTTAAAAGTAGGATTTGCAGTACAGGCGGCTTGCACTCTATTCCTGTCTGATCCTGGAACATGGACACCATCCTCCAAGGCCCCAATGCCCTAAATCTGGCGTATATCCTTGGGTCTGTATTTATCAAGTACCTCCTCTGTTGTCTTTAGTACCTCTTGCTTTCCTAGACTTGCCTCTCTCAGCTTCCTCAGGCTGGTAGACCGTGATGTTCCTGCTTCTGCAATTACGGACTCAGGAGGGGAACCTTCTCCTTGGATCTGGAACCCGGTTACAGGGACTGCAATGCCCTCTCCTAGTCTGCAGGCTCCAGGCCTGCTCTGCCTTCACAGGCTCATGGCCTGTCCTTAGCTCAGACACATTCTAATCTGCTTTTCCCTTCCCTAACTGGGCCTTATATAACCTAGGTCTCCCTAGCTCCCTCTAGTGACTAGAGCTGGAATGACATCCCTAGCAGGCCTGCACATGCAATAATCACAGTAACAGGGAAGTACATAGCATTACATTACATTGAATTTTATAAAGAGGACTTATACCAGCTTCCCCAACTCCTGAGGAGAACAACAACATACAAGTGACCCTTCTGTAGTGACGGGCATTACAACTCCCGTACACTACAATTAGATACACAGTTTAGCAAACAGTATCATACAACATAAGATTAGATACACAGCTCAGCAGATAGTATTATACAGGCTAGGATTAGATACACAGCTCAGCAGACAGTATCACACAGGATAGGATTAGATACACAGTTCAGCAAACAGTATCACACAACATAAGATTAGATGCACAGCTCAGCAGACAGTATCACACAGGATATGATTAGATACATAGCTTAGGAGACAGTATCACACAGAATAGGATTAGATACACAGCTCAGCAGACAGTATCACACAGGATAGGATTAGATACACAGTTTAGCAAACAGTATCATACAACATAAGATTAGATACACAGCTCAGCAGATAGTATTATACAGGCTAGGATTAGATACACAGCTCAGCAGACAGTATCACACAGGATAGGATTAGATACACAGCTCAGCAGACAGTATCACACAACATAAGATTAAATGCACAGCTCAGCAGACAGTATCACACAGGATAGAATATTAGATACACGCTCAGCAGACAGTATCACACAGGATAGAATATTAGATACACGCTCAGCAGACAGTATCACACAGGATAGAATATTAGATACACGCTCAGCAGACAGTATCACACAGGATAGGATTAGAAACACAGTTTAGCAGACAGTATCATACAACATAAGATTAGATCCACAGCTCAGCAGATGTTATCTCCCAGGACAGGATTAGATACACAGCTCAGCAGACAGTATCACACAGGACATGATTAGATACACAGCTCAGCTGACAGTATCACACAGGATAGGATTAGAAACACAGCTCAGCAGACAGTATCACACAGGATAGGATTAGATACACAGCTCAGCAGACAGTGGGGCGGGGCACTATAGAGGTCACTGTTATGGGGGATACTGTTGATATCTTTTTACGACACACGGAAACACGAAACGATAGATGAAATATACCCGTGCGAAGCCGGGTCCTTCTGCTAGTCTCTTATATATAAAATGAATTTCTGTCTAGACGTCTGTCGGGAAGTTCGTTATGCGCGACCAAACGACTGGACCGATCTTCACCAAATTTTGCACACGGGTACATCAGGTGTACAGGAAGGTTTTAGACCAGGTCTCAGCTCTCTGGGACTTACCATTCCTGAGATATTCCCCCAAAAATTGCCTGCATTATAGCCAATACAAGCCATCAAGCCTTTCACTTAAATCCAAACTGTCATTTACTACTCCCTGCCAGTTCGGTAACCATAACAACCCCCAGCCATGTTCACTGCTCTAAATGAGATGAGAAAATCTGTCACCAGGATAATCACTATAGAAGTAAAGCCATGGCCTAATAGCACTTAGTACCTTATTTCCTAAGGTTTCCATAACATTTCTCGGCCATTTCTCTCCACTGCTGCAGGTTAGCTTTAAAGGGGCAGGGCGCTGTCGATGACACTGTAAAGGGAGCGGAATGCTATGGAGGTCACAGTTCAGGAGGGAAGGAGGGTGGCCATTCAAGTCACCCTTAAAACCCCACCCCCAGGTCCAGATAAGCCACACCTCTGATTCGGTTAGGTCATGCCCCCTCCACTTCTGAGGTGGGAGGGACGGTGATTTTCTCTATGCAGCTCACATTCAGACAGAACAGTGCTGCTGGCTTGAATTGAGCTGTTTAAAAGGACATGCCCCCGATCCTGTTAGGCCACGCCCCCTCCCAATAAGCAAACAGGGATTGGAAAAATAAAGTTAAAAATCAACTTTTAGGTCCACTAAGCCACACCCCTGATACATTTAGGACACACACCCTCCCCCTCTGCAGCCAATGAGTATTGACAAAATGAAGTTAAAAATCAACTTCTGTCAGCTGCAGAGGTGATAGTGACGGTGACTTTCTCTTTGCAGCTCACACTCAGAGAGGACAGTGCTGCTGTCTTAGAGTGGGATGTTCAAAAGGACACACCCTAATCCAGTTAGGCCATGCCCCCTCTCACTCAGCCAACAGGGATTGAAAAAATAAAGTTAAAAATCAACTACTAGGTACACAGCTCAGCAGACAGGATATGATTAGATATACAGCTCAGCAGACAGTATCACACAGGATAGAATATTAGATACACACTCAGCAGACAGTATCATGCAACATAAGATTAGATACACAGCTCAGCAGATAGTATCACACAGGATAGGATTAGATACACAGCTCAGCAGATGTTATCACACAGGACAGGATTAGATACACAGCTCAGCTGACAGTATCACACAGGATAGGATTAGAAACACAGCTCAGCAGACAGTATCACACAACATAAGATTAGATACACAGCTCAGCAGATAGTATCACACAGACTAGGATTAGATACACAGCTCAGCAGACAGTATCACACAACATAAGATTAGATACACAGCTCAGTAGATGGTATCACCCAGGACAGGTTTAGATACACAGCTCAGCAGACAGTGGGGCGCGGTGATGTAGAGGTCACTGTTATGGCGGATACGGTTGATATCTTTTTACGATACACGGAAACATGAAACAAAATAGATGAAATATACTCGTGCGAAGCCGGGTCCTTCTGCTAGTCTCTTATATATATAAAAATGAGTTTCTGTCTGTCTGTCTGTTTGTCTGTCTAAACTTTCTTTATGCGCGACCAAACGACTGGACCGATCTTCACCAAATTTGGCACATGTGTACATCAGGTGTCCAGGAAGGTTTTAGACCAGGTCTCAGCTCTCTAGGACATACCGTTCCTGAGATATTCCCCAAAAATGACCTGCATTAGCCAATACTAGCCAGTAAGCCTTTCACTTAAATGAATCCTAACTGTCATCATACACACTGTCACATGCACAGTGATTTATTCCAGGTAGGTTTTCATAACAACCCAGCCATTTCTCTTCACTGCCATAGGTCAGCTTTGGACTAGGTCTACACAATGACAATAAGCCTCACGACACATAGGGCACAACTACACTGCTACATGCAGCCATTTTGGATAGATTTTTTGTGACTCTCGTGTCGCAGTCGCAGCATGTTGCATGTCACAGTGTGACATCATAGCCTATCATTATAAAAATTGTTGCACGACGTTGGTTTGTCAAAATGTTGTGCGACATATGTCGTCATGTAGCCCTAGCCTTAAAGGGGCGGGTGTGGTGGAGGTCTGTGTTAAAGGGGTGGGCACTGTGAAGGTCACTGTAATTAAAGGGGCGGGCATTGTGGAGGTCACTTTTTTAAAGCGGCAGGCACTGTGGAGGTCACTGTTATAAAAGGGGTGAGCACTGTGGAGGTGGAGGTCACAGTTATTAAAGGGGCAGGCATTGTGGAGGTCACTGTTATTAATGGTGCGGCCACTGTGGAGGTCACTGTTAAAGGGGCCGCCACTGTGGATGTCACTGTTAAAGGGGCCGCCACTGTTAATGGGGCGGGCACTGTGGGAGTCACTGTTTAAGGAACGGGCACTGTGAAGGTCACTGTTTAAGGGACAGGCACTGTGAAGGTCACTGTTTAAGGGACCATCACTATGAAGGTCACTATTTACAGGACAAGCACTGTGAAGGTCACTGTTTAAGGGACAGGCATTGTGAAGGTCACTGTTTAAGGGACAGGCACTGTGAAGGTCACTGTTTAAGGGACAAGCACTGTGAAGGTCACTGTTAAAGAAGCGGCCACTATGAAGGTCACTGTTAAAGGGGGTGGTCAATATTAAAGGGGCCGCCACTGTGGAGGTCACTGTTAAAGGGTAGCACAATGTGGAGTTCACTGTTAAAGGGGCGGGCACTGTCGAGGTCACTATTAAGGGGCAAGCACTGTGGAGGTCACTGTTAAAAATGTGGTCACTGTTAAAAGGGTAGGCACTGTGGAGGTCACTGTTAAAGAGGTGGGCACAGTGGAGGTTACTGTTAAAAGGGCGGGCACAGTGTAGGTCAATGTTAAAGGGGCACCCACTGTGGAGGTCACTATTAAAGGGGTGGCCACTAAGGATATCGCTGTTAAAGGGGCGGGCACTATGGAGATCACTGTTATGGGGGATACTGTTAATATATTTTTACCACACACGCAAACATGAAATGAATTAGATGAAATATACCCGTGTGAAGCCAGTTCCTTCTGCTAGTATTATATATAATCTAATTGAAAAGAGGATGGGGGGCACTCATAGATGGGAGCCACAACTGGAAATCAATACATTTATTAAAACACCCATAAAACCATACAAATAAAAACCATGCACTATGTAGTATACGATATGTACCCGGATGGGTAGATATATACAGTCCACCTGGAACGGATTGTCCGACCCAATAGAATGAATGGGAAGCGCTGCCGGCTCTTGATGTTAAATACGCTTGGTAGCGTTCGGTCTCTAGAAAGTTGAACCTCACAGCGGGATAGTACATATAACAGAGAGTTCCTGTATTTTTCTAGATTACCGCCCTCCTGTAGTTATGACTTAGAATTTCTTGCAGTCCGTAGCGGGGCTCTGCTCGGCGTCCAGTGCAAGCCGTTCGGTCTATCGCGGCGTCCCACGTGACCGGCTGTGGATCATGTGATCAATCGTCACTGGAGTAGGCGGGTGCAGTGCAGGTCCTCTGCGATGTAACGAATGAATCCTTCCGCTGGGAACGAGGACCTCACTGTGCGAAGGACGGACTGCAGCTTCAAATGTTATCCTCTGAACGCCAAGGTTTAGGATATGGAAAGGGAATGTATCTCATTATTAGAGCTGCCCTGGGATGTTATAAAGTGTAGCAAGGCTGCATTTCACTAACAAGCGTTCACCCACGTGCAAAATACCACTACAGACTACAAGGAAGCTACGGACTGCAAGAAATTCTAAGTCATAACTACAGGAGGGCGGTAATGTAGAAAATACAGGCACTCTCTGTTATATGTACTATCCCGCTGTGAGGTTCAACTTTCTAGAGACCGAACGCTATTAAGCGTATTTAACATCAAGAGCCGGCAGCGCTTCCCATTCATTCTATTGGGTCGGACAATCCGTTCCAGGTGGACTGTATGTATCTACCCAACTGGGTACATATCGTATACTACATACTGCATGGTGTTTATTTGTATGGTTTTATGGGTGTTTTAATAAATGTATTGATTTCCAGTTGTGGCTCCCATCTATGAGTGCCCCCCATCCTCTTTTCAATTGCATTACTTTTTGGCCTGGGTGTTGCCAGGGGTGAGCACCTTTCTATAGTAACGTGCTGAGTGAGCCACTGTAGTCTTTATATATAATCTAACCAACTAACTAACTAACTACCTATCTAATGTCATGACACAGGAAAGCAGAGAGCACAGCAAAAACACTGCTGTCTCTCTCAGATCTGCAAAATGCTGCATACAGTGGCTGCTGGGAAGGTTTT
Organism: Bufotes viridis; assembly: GCA_033119425.1. Taxonomy (NCBI): domain Eukaryota; kingdom Metazoa; phylum Chordata; class Amphibia; order Anura; family Bufonidae; genus Bufotes; species Bufotes viridis. The sequence continues at coordinate 178,359,006 of CM065594.1, read as the reverse complement.
ATATACTAAAGGGGTAGGAAACTTTCCTATTGGTTGCTAGGGATGTTGCTATGCTCAGACAAAGACATTGCAGCCTTCTCATTGGCCTACAAGCAAGAAGGGAGGTTACTGATTATAAAAAAATCTAGAATATTCAAAATTACGAATATATATCACTATATTCTAAATATTCGCGAATTTTCGAATTGACGATATTCTCGATTCAAATATTCACGCCCAATACTAACTCTAACCCCATCCACCAGATTAATTAATAAAGTGGTTCAAGAGAATTGGGCTGAACACAGATCCTTGTGGTTCCCAATTTCAATATGTACAATTTACAATAACTTTAGACAGTTCTTTGTCCTTGTACATACATTTTCTCCTTGTCCCTGCATTTGTAGCTTCAGTAAAAGGCTTCTGTGCGGTAGTACTTATTTAGTACTTATATTTAATTTTGCTAAATCTAGATATATCTCATCTGACACATGACCAACATCTAGAACTCCACTTACTACATCATACAATGTTGGTTAGGCACGGCCAGTTTTCCACAAAACCATGCTGGTAATCAGTTATTACATTATTCACCACTATATACATTTACAGCTCATCTTTTAGAATACCGTCAAATATATTACATGCTGCCAGTGGCACAGATGCCAATCTTATATGGTTTCACCTTTTGATACATCTTAAATATTGGTACACTCTACTCTAAAATAATTTATTTCTATCTAAATCTGCAAGTATGCCTCTTTATTACAAAATTTGAGGTAATGCTATAATTGCTCACTGTCACAATGGAATGTTGCTAAGAAACTGTTTTGCTGCCTAGCATGAGAAACATAATCCCATAAGAGACTGAAATGAAGAGTGGAGAGCCAAAGAGCTATGAATATAAAAGGCACCTCATGTTTGGCATCTAGTACATCAAGGAGCGGGAGAGAGTAGAGGGGTAAGGGGAGATAACCATGTGTTTACAGTATAAGACATCATGTAAGGTGATTAAATACTAGGGCGATGATGAAATGACGGAACGTGAGAATGGCTTACAGCTGTGAACAGTAAGTCAGTAATCTTACTGCATATCAGAAAAAAAAACAAAAAAAAAGAAAAAAAAAACTTTAAGCTTAATCAACTACACTACAATGAGAAACAAGAAAACAATCAATGGTATATAAGATTCTCTGTTCTATATGTTCTTCTTTTTAAGGTTTGTCAAGTAGACTATTATTCAAATTAAATCTTCTGTGCACAGAAAGGGTTGCTGTGACCTAGGGATTATTCACTAAACAGACAGTACAGTAGTTTAAGAGATTGAATCGCTCAATTTACAGTCTACAATGGCTAATATCAGAAGTCTCCAACTGTCTATTATGGTATGATAAGCAGGAAATGTTGTATTCCTCATGTCATGAGTACATGATAACATGTTATCTTATCACAGTTAGTTTGAAGAATTAACAGAAACAATTATGTCAGTTTCAAATAATAGTAAAATCGTTACCAAATAAAACTATAATATCACATTTGAAAATTAGCTACTTTGGATATGACTCAGATGCCAACTTCATTTCTTTCAGGTCATCTCTAATGCACATGTGTCTTTTTGTCTATAGTTTGTTTTTTTAATCTCTGCATAACTCCTTCGGTTAACAGATGGCTCTTATTTCACAATATGCTAAAATATGGCCAATAAATTGAGATGCAAATCAATTCCTTTATAAACCAGAATCTTAATTCAAAGACCCACAACCAGCTATACAACTGTTGTGGCATCTGGGAGTCTCACCTTTTTAAGGTGCTATAATTTATGTCCTGATACAAAGTATAATTGTATTTCCAATGCTTTATTCAGTTTCCTTGTTTTAGTTTCAAACATTTAGAAAAAGAATATGTTAAATTCTCATCCAGCTAAAAAGAGCATAATCACTAATTGGGGGTCATTTCCTAAAGACAGGCATTTCACACTGGTGAAAGATGCAGCCAATTTATTAAGAGACACATACATTAAATACTGATCCAATAAGACACACTTTTTTCAAAAGTGGGGGAAAATGGCAGTGCCTCTTATGGGGCGAATGCTGCCATTTTTATATCGCCAACACTGATACATCGCTGTCCGCGAAGCTGCACAGCGCAGCCTGCGATGTTTCAGGGGAGGGAGGAAGGTCTGGAGGTTGGCAACTGCTGGAATCTCGGCGGGGCACGATGCAGTCACTGTACTCTTACACCGTTAATGAACGTTAATGAAGCTGGTGGAGCAGGCGCGACGTGAGTGAGTGACATTATAGCTACCAGACACTGCCTGCTACGGTACGGGAGCTTGATAGTAAGTAATAGTACACTAGATAGCGCTACTTTAACTAAAGTTAAGAAGAGGTTATGGATTACAGTTTACATATGAATACTGCTGTGAGCGGCAGAGCAGGGTTTATTGGGGGACACTGTTATGGGGGGGATCTGTCATTGACACATATATAGCATAAGATGCTATATACTGTATGTGTCATCCACAGATCCCTCCCCATAACAGTGCCATCCACAGATCCCTCTCCCCAAAACAGTGCCATCCACAGATCCCCCTACCCATAACAGTGCCATCCACAGATCCTCCTTCCCATAACAGTGCCATCCACAGACAGGGCCGGTGCAAGGATTATTGCCGGCACAAGCGAAGCTACATTTTGGCGCCCCCTCCTCCCCCCCCTCCCATGATCACATCACAAAAGTGATAAAAAAAAAAAAAGTTCATTTTGGAGCCCCCCCCTTCTATGCGCCCTAAGGCAGCCGCTTGGTCTGCTTTATTATAGCACCGGCCCTGTCCACAGATCCCCTCCCCATAACAGTGCCATCCACAGATCCCCCTCCACATAGCAGTGCCATCCACAGATTCCCTCCATAACAGTGCCATCCACAGATTCCCCATGATAGTGTCATCTACAGATTGCCCATAAGTGTCATCCACAGATCCCCTCCATAACAGTGATATCCACAGACCCCCCATATTAGTGTCATTCACAGACCACCATTAGTTCAAAACCCACCAAAAGCACACCTTTTGGTTCAAAATTTTCCTCCTCAAAAACCTAGGTGCGACTTATGGGCAGGTGAAAAATATGGTACGTCGTATGTTGTGAGGTCAGTCTGCCACAAACCAAAACCTACTCCAGCTAGGGGCTGGTGTATGTTGCAGTTATAATTTATGCCAGTTTTTCAGTGTAAATTGTATTAAATGTATTGGGCTGTGGTGGCTCGACTTCCTTCTAATAAGCACTGCCCAGTTTTTAAAAAAAATAGATGAAAGCATCATAAAACATAAAAAGTTGCACTAAAACCTTTGTAATTGATGCCAGAATTATATTTTACTTATTGATCCTTAACTTATAAGGTTCTTTATGAATGAAAAGACAAAAAAAAAGACAGAAAAAATTAAAAAGTGAGCCTAGTATATGTTTTCAGAAATTTTTCAGAAAGAGGAACCAAAATTTTTTCTGAGAATTACCCTAGTAGCAAATCCAAAGTGCCTGCTATTGGTGTTGATGTAATATGTTCTCACATTTATCCTTCATTTTTAGCATTTATTGTTTATTATGTAATTTTGAGATTTTTTGGGCAAAAATCCTTGTGCAGCATATTTAATGAAAAACATGGAAATTGAAGAGTTGGACCACCTTCTAAAAAAATCTCTATAATGCCCAAACCTTGTGGATAGAGATTAGTAAAGTTCTTAAAAATTCGATTTGGCTGCTCCGGCGATTTTTTTTTTTTAAATTGCTTTGTGACGTATTTTTTGTAAGTAGTGGGTGCAATGACAGCAAACAGTTATTGCGCCACCCCGTCATTGAACCCCTCAGAAGATTTAGCACCGCATGGTATGCTGTCATCATGCCGAACAGCGTGGTGATGTCACACATCGCCGCGCACAAGATTTGGCTTGGGATCTTCAAGCAAGATGGCTGTGGTGGCTTCTTCGTGTTCAAATCAATTAGGTAAGTAATGATTTTTTTTTACACTTTTACCCCCATTTCAGGGAAAATCTTTTTGTTACCACGAAGAACGAGGAAATTTGGCTTTGCAGCGAATCAAATTTTTCTTGAAATTCGGAGCGAGGTCCACTTTGTTAACTTTGATTAGCTCAACACTACTTGTGGACACTAACCCAAAACCCCCTCATGTCTTAGCTGAGCACTCTGCCAGAGGCTTGTGGCTGGTTGGAGTCAGGTGATTGACCCATGTGACTGCTGGATTGATTCTCATCTGAAAGCATCCAGCACTTGCACTGATACATTCAGTAAAATCTGCTGTATATGGGCATGCTCTGAATGCTTTGAACAGAAGCACAGAAAAAGGTAAGACATGAAGAGGATTTGAGTTTCCTTGAATATTGGCCACAAGGTTAGGGCATTATAAAGATATTTTTTTTGAAAGAGGCCAAACCCTTTAACAAATATGGACAACCTTGATATGGACAATAAATATTTTTACACATCTTATGTAATTACCTGAGTTAAAAATGTTCACTAAGATTCAGGCTGCAAATTGCAATCTTCATTCCTTAAGTTATTTACAGACCCCCTAATATTCAGTTTGCAACCTACCCCTAGTTTCAGACATTTCTCATGTGTCCCTACCAGAAATGCATATGGGTTGTGAAGTCTGTGTGTCCAGGATATTGCTCCTTGCATCCACTGAGCTCTATTACTGTACTGATTTATATCTAGAGCCCATGAGGGATATATTTTCCCTTGACACTGTTGCTAGTGAATTTGAGATCCCCTCCATTGTAGTGTGTCAAATATGTTCAGTTTTTTTGTTTCTTTAAAAAAACAAAGCTTATGTGAGTCCTCCATTCAAACTGTCATGTGTGCTTTTCTCCCTGTCTTCCTTCAAAATTTGGCTTTCCTACTTCTCAAAAATCTGATATAGGCCTATTGCGCATGGCCGTAAGGCTTTTTCTGTATATTGCGGTCCGCAAAAAACATATGCACAAAAATATGGATTTACGTCCGTGTGCACTCTGTTTTTTGCTGAACAGCTGGCCCCTGATAGAAAATTACTATCCTTGTCCGATATGCGGACAAAAATAGGGCTTGTTCTATCTTTGAATGGAACGGAAATATGGAAATAGGAGGCATACAGAGTACCTTCCGTTTTTTTTGTAGATCCATTGAAATGAATGGTTCCGTATATGGAACGCAAAAAATGGAACGTAAACGGGAAAAAAAACGTTTGTGTGCATGAGCCCATACTGTGTACAACCTCCCATCCCTTCCATGCTGTGACTGTTAGCACTCCATATGTAAGTGTGTATACAGAGATAGTTGTCAGTCATTGATAAGATGCCCCCCCCTCCCCGTACAATGGAGAAACTCAGATTAAAAAAATGCAATTTAAATGTATAAAGAAACCAATATATCAATCTGCTCAGTTTCTACTGCTCTATAACATGTGACCTGCAGATTGCACTTTATAGTGACAGGTCCTCTGTAAGCAGTACTGGAGCAGTGCTCTGTCCCCTTCAATATCCGGATAGGTGAATTACTAGTAAATTAATAATCAATGATTAAAAATTGATGAATATAATAGTGATTTAGACAAAGAGGTCCAGAATTAGAAAATCATTGCTGGGTTCTTCCAGAAACAGTGCACACCTATCTATTAACTACAAGGCATATCCAATATAAGCCAAAAAATATTCAATTAGCTAAAATGTAGTCATTGCTTTGCAAAAGAAGAGTTAAGAAGATTTTCTGAAAAATAATATTCATTCTCCATTCTTTGATTGAACAGCAGGTGAAAAAAAATATGTTTTTAATCCATTGCGTGTCTGACGCTTTACACGGGTTTTACATAGTCAGATTACTCTTATTTTTGATAATAGATGGTATACTTCAAAGAAAACTTTCAAGGTTTAATACAGCAGAAGATCAGAGGTGTCATTTCTGAAGAGATTCAGAGATCAGATGGTTATGAGGCCTTGAAGGCCGCCTGCATTTTTCTTTAACAGTTTAAGGTCAATGTTGATCCGAGTCCGGGTCACTTATTTCACAGCCTGACACATTGCAGTCAAAGGAGAGCTTCATCTGACGTGCAGGTCACTACTGAGGAAATTCTATGCGGGAACAACAAAATTGTAAAAAAAAAAAAAAAAAAAAAAAAGGCTTATGTAGTTTCTCAAAGTGTCAAACTATTGCCACAGTTTAGAAATGAAGAGCTCAGTGTTCACTGTGTGAAAAATTATTTTTTAAGGACCCTACCTGACAAATTTCTACAAAGTTGGTCTTAGATAAATTACCAGATGGGAAAAACTTTAGATGATACATGATGTAATGAATATAATGCTCCATTACAGCTCAAACTATTTTATTTCAACTGAGTTACATAACAAATACATCTAGTTAATGCGTTATGACAGTGACTCTGCTTTATCTGTATATAGAACATAAGTTATACAGCGGTGACCTGCTAAAATAAAGCCCTCCTTATTTGATCAGATTTTTTTTTGCTTTTAACAAGCATGCTCAAGCATCGCTATGCTCAGCACAGGGCGGTATTTGGCCAAATACTGCATGTGCTCGAGCGCAATGCTCAAGTCTCCTCCCCACACGTTTCATGGCTGCTACGTAGCCAATAAACGTGCAGGTAAGTGCTTCCCTCACTGTAATGCCATAGCCATGTTGGTTACTGGCATTACAGTGACAGGCTGGCCGCAACGCGTCATCGGGTGCTATATAGGTGGTAGAAGGCCACAGTTCTCCCTGGCTTCTGAAAGGAACCACATTATTACTTAGGACAAAGAGGGTGAGATTGTGGACAAGATGGCTCACTCCTCCTCACAGTCACAGCAGGATGATGTGGCCTCTCTGTCTTCACTGCCCCCCTTCCTAGTGGGGCATCTTCTTTTTCCTAAGAAGTGGCAAAAAAACCTTATGTGCTAGGGAACAAACTCAGCATTGTCTCTCTGTTGATAATGTGTCAGAATAGTCATGCATAGCAGTGCTTTTGTTTTTGGTGGTAGTAGGGGCAGTTGTAGCAACAAAAGTATTTGGGACAAATACAGAACAGAGAATCTGAAGGGGGGCCAAAAATCCCATGGTGACATATCACAGTCTGATTAAAGTGGTGTACAGGGTAGGGATGATGATGGTGGTGATTGTGGATTTGACAGGACCTGGGAGCTGAGGAGGAGGCAACATAAAAGGAGGATTGCATGGCAGTGACAGCAATAAAGATCAGAGGCAACATATGACCAGAACCTTCCAAAAAATAACAGAAGCAGTTCTACTTTTATTCTAGTCATCTTGGAAAATGAGTTAGAAAAATGGCAGCAACAGACAAAAAAACATAAAATGTCACAGTTGAAGCCTAAAGAGACAAGACTAATGCTGAAATAGACAAAGCAAAACAGCACCATGCTCAAATAATGAAAAAGAAGAAATAGTTTATTCACCAATGTGGACGAGACATTTCGGCTCAAAACTAGAGCCTTCCTCCCTTTGAGTGAATAAACCTTTTCTTCTTTTTTCATTATTTCTGCCATTTTACTTTTTTTTTAAGCTCGGAAAATGGTGAGGCTGCTGATACTGTGGGCATAGGCTCAAAATGTGCCAAATCTAAACCAAGCTTGGAGTGTGCAAAAATCTCCCATCTACCAGCTATTCTCCACAGTGCCAGAAGACAAAAGTATTGCCGCGTGCAAGATCTGAGGGAATCAAATAAACCGTGGACTTTTAAATGCAAACATAGGCACCACAGCTCTATTGCAGCACATAAAGCAGCATCACCTGATCCAGTGGGAAAATAGTGGCTATCACTTAGCACGAAAAGAGTTACATTCCACTTCTCCTGCTCAGACTACTTCTCCTCCTATTCCAATCAATTATCAACCATTGAAAATGGAATGTGGCAACTCTACTCTCCAGGCAATTCGCCGATACACAAACTTAAAGACTACGTACACCTTTGGGGGCATTCTTTTAAAATATAGCATTGTACTTAATTTGAGCTAAATAAATCATTTTTTCAATTGCTCTTTATTAAGCTCTACTAGCTACCTGTGGATTTTTTGCATTTTACCCTATCTGGGGAGCAGATGGACTTTTTATCTCTTATCTATTGACTCTCACTTTATAACACTCATTAAAGCTCTGTTCCTATCGGCCAAACACCAGTTTGTTTCGAGCATCGCTATGCTCGGCACAAAGCGGTATTCGGCTGAATAAAGCTTGTGGTCATGGCTATGGCCAAGAGATATCCGAAGAATCCTAGGGAGAGAAACAACCTAACCCAGCTAGGCATGTCTTAGCTAACCTGACTAAATGGCTTGTTGTGTGCCCTAAGCAATGATCGTGGGTAGGCCTATAAGTGGGCAAAAACCAAGCCAAGTAGGGTAGAAAAGGAACTCGAAAGGCCAACTGCAAGGCATCATGGATCTTGAGTGAAAATTTGGGGTGTATGAGGCAAGACCAGAAGGAGACCTACAACCCATCTTGTGGATGACAAGGCCGGAGACATGATGCTCAATATTGCGGATACTGCCCCAAAGCGGGATGGAGGACTGGGAATACATTGTGAAATGGATCATGAAAACCCACCTGAACCTTGTAAAGTTTTGCTTCTAGTGCGAGTACTGGCAATGCCCTAGCCTCAGGAGATCGTGGAACTGAAACCTGACTGCCTAGACTATGCAGGAATGAGGGCCAGAAAGAACCATGTAGATAGGAAGAGATTCCTTGAATAGTTCCACAGACAACAGGTATCTGCTAGGCGTGGTCTGCGCGTTGTTCTTCTGTGTACCCCTGAGAATTGTTTTAATGCCTGAGACATGAAGACCGACCTACTATCTAAATCTTCTACCGTGAGGGTATGCTGGACCTTGTCCAAACCCGATTCAATGTGGTTGTAGGGAGTCTGAGGTTAGTGAGGCAGGAAGCTACGAAGCCATAAACATGAGTGAGGGAAGCAATTGCAATGAAGGTACCGATGAAAATTAATTCCTGGTTGTAGTAAAAAGGCAAAGACTTTGCACGGGGACCTGGTTGACCAGATACGATCGACTACGATCAGAGACTGAAATGCTAGAGGGAATTACCCTACTTGTTGCTACTCTGGCAGGACCTGAACGAAAGCATGAACAATTAAGGCAAGACTAAATATCTGCGTAAGATATGACAATGATGCTGTAGGGCGAACCGGACCAGTTTGTGGACAAAAACATAAAGTGAGCGATCAACATGGATTATTAGGAGATTAGGGAAGCAGGTATACACTCACCTAAAGAATTATTAAGAAGACCTGTTCTATTTTTCATTAATGCAATTATCTAGTCAACCAATCACATGGCAGTTGCTTCAATGCATTTAGGGGTGTGGTCCTGGTCAAGACAATCTCCTGAACTCCAAACTGAATGTCAGAATGGGAAAGAAAGGTGATTTAAGCAATTTCGAGCGTGGCATATTTGTTGGTGCCAGACGGGTCGGTCTGAGTATTTCACAATCTGCTCAGTTACTGGGATTTTCACGCACAACCATTTCTAGGGTTTACAAAGAATGGTGTGAAAAGGGAAAAACATCCAGTATGCGGCAGTCCTGTGGGCGAAAATGCCTTGTTGATGCAAGAGGTCAGAGGAGAATGGGTCGACTGATTCAAGCTGATAGAAGAGCAACGTTGACTGAAATAACCACTGGTTACAACCGAGGTATGCAGCAAAGCATTTGTGAAGCCACAACACGCACAACCTTGAGGCGGATGGGCTACAACAGCAGAAGACCCCACCGGGTACCACTCATCTCCACTACAAATAGAAAAAAGAGGCTACAATTTGCACGAGCTCACCAAAATTGGGCTGTTGAAGACTGGAAAAATGTTGCCTGGTCTGATGAGTCTTGATTTCTGTTGAGACATTCAAATGGTAGAGTCCGAATTTGGCGTGAACAGAATGAGAACATGTATCTATCATGCCTTGTTACCACTGTGCAGGCTGGTGGTGGTGGTGTAATGGTGTGGGGGATGTTTTCTGGGCACACTTTAGGCCCCTTAGTGCCAATTGGCCATCGTTTAAATGGGCTACCTGAGCATTGTTTCTGACCATGTCCATCCCTTCATGACCACCATGTACCCATCCTCTAATGGCTACTTCCAGCAGGATAATGCACCATGTCACAAAGCTCGAATCATTTCACATTGGTTTCTTGAACATGACAATGAGTTCACTGTATTAAAATGGCCCCCACAGTCACCAGATCTCAACCCAATAGAGCATCTTTGGGATGTGGTGGAACGGGAGCTTCGTGCCCTGGATGTGCATCCCTCAAATCTCCATCAAGTGCAAGATGCTATCCTATCAATATGGGCCAACATTTCTAAAGAATGCTATCAGCACCTTTTTGAATCAATGCCACATAGAATTAAGGCAGTTCTGAAGGCAAAAGGGGGTACAACACCGTATTAGTATGGTGTTCCTAATAATTCTTTAGGTGAGTGTATATGTGATACATACGGGCCAAATCAGCCTAGATGCACAGATGGACAACCAACCAGGCAATCAGCCCAGCAGGACTGAAAACAGTTATCGGGCCCCCGAAGCCATGGGGCCGAAGCTGTCATCGGGCCCCCAAAGCCATAGGTCCAAAACTGTCATCGGGCCCCTGAAGCCATGGGGCCGAAGCTGTCATCGGGCCCCCGAAGCCATGGGGCCAAAGCTGTCATCGGGCCCCCGAAGCCATGGGGCCAAAGCTGTCATCCGGCCCTCAAAGCCATGGGGCCGAAGCTGTCATCGGGCCCCCAAAGCCATGGGGCCGAAGCTGTCATCGGGCCCCCAAAGCCATGGGGCTGAAGCTGTCATCGGGCCCCTGAAGCCATGGGGCCAAAGCTATCATCGGGCCCCAGAGTTTTTTTTTTTTTTAACAAGAAATTATAACTATAATAAGTGACCTTAATAAGGTGCAGGTGAAATTAAACCATGAGACCTGGTGAGATTAAACAAACGAGACCTGACCGATGTGGAAAGTGACCCCCAACATTAGTTCAACTGCATGACCTGAAAAGACGAAGGGAAATGTGACAGAAAATGGAGATAATAACGGACATTAACTAAAATGAAACCTAAATAACATAAGCTGGCAAGCAGGTAAAGATGTGAGTCATTAAAACTAAAAGCATAGCTGCACCGGTGGACCCCTGATGCCACGGGGCCGAAGCAACCGCCAGGGCCCATGGGGCCGAGCGGCCACTGGGATGCGAACCTTAAGAATTTAGGACGGCTGGGGAAAAGATTGGGGCTTAACCCGACGGGTTTAGTAATCAACCGGGACTCGATAACCTAAAAAGACAAAGACATAGGGTAAGCTTCTTAATGAAATGAGGCTGAAATGAACCGCAAATACTAATCTGTAAAATATAAGTGAACAAAAGAAAACTTCTGAAAGGTGTGCCATGGAAAATAGTATCAGATGGTCACATGAACTACCAATGTCAATTGTGAAATCCTCTAAGCCAAGAGTCACTCCGGCGAGCCTCTTATGGCAGGAGCCATGTGTGCGAGTCTCTTGTGGCAGTAGCCATGCGTGCGAGTCTCTTATGGCAGGAGCCATGCGTGTGAGTCTCTTATGGCAGATGCAAGTAACAGATTACCGTGCGAACTGCGAATGACGATGCCAGTCGGGAGGTCCTATTAGCGAAGAGCCACTTGTGCGAGCCTCTTATGGCGGAAAAAGTATCAGATGGTCGTGCGAACTACAAGTGTCGGTGCCAATCATGAGATCCTATAAGCGAAGAGCCACCCGTGCAAGCCTCTTATGGCTTTTCTTTTTTTTTTTTTAAATAAACCACTTATGCAGCACCAGAATGCCTTGGGGACTCGCATAACCATGACCCCCTCCAACAGCAAACCTGGGACACTAACCAGCCTACAACCATGTCGTACCTCTAACAAACAAAACATTAAAAACAGTCATGGGGCCCCCGGAGCCATGAGGCAGGATCAGTCATAGGGCCCCCAAAGCCGAGAGACTGATCTGGATGACGTTGCTGTGACGATAAGTAATTAAAACGTAAGCCGGACCTGATGGGATATGCAGCGGCTTGAATGATTGAATTGGCTAGAAGGGCTTAAGAAACATAACTGCCAACAGGCATTGAAAATATAGAAATTAGTAATCCGAGGCACGGGCATACATAAAATGCTAACCACCATGAACTATAAAACGTAAACATGAAATTGAAACAGAGATGGAAGAAAAAGAGCCTGATGCATTGCAAGTTCTCTAAGAGAAGACTCTTATCGTGACAAACAAATGAACAGCTTGTGAAAACATAGCAGGAAACTTACTCCAATTGGCCCACTGACCTCCGCTGAGGAGCTGTTTGGTGAACTGGGGCAGGAAACCAATCTGAGTGAATATGAACCAGGATTAAAGAAGACCAAATTATTATTTTTTTAACTGAAGTGAACAGAAAAGTAGGCCTATGGAATGTAACAGACCCCGAGGAAAGGAACGTAAGCCTGAAAAGAACGCAGTTATGTTTGTCGGGAGAGAGGTACTAGAGCGGTGGGTGCAGACTGCCCCGGTGAGATTATTGAGTAAAACCATGACGTAGCAATGAACAGGAGATTGCAGCTTTGCGTGGGAGCAGAGTACAACACATGATATAACGAAATATGGGTGAATGCAGCTTTGGATGTGAGTTTTACCTAAACCACGTGGTATGGGCGCTGCTCTGAGTATGGGTAGAGCATGAAAAGCATGGTATAAAGCAGGCGTAAAAATGCAATCTGAAAGTGAGCAGAGTATTGACGTGATGCAAAAGCGGACACGTGAACGCAGCTCTAGTAGTGAATGGAGTATAGGACAAGATGTAAAAGCAGACATGCAGACCCAGCTTTGGACATGGACGGAATATTAACTTGATGTGACAGCAGACATGGAAAGTGGCTTTGGTGAGTGGGGTATACAACCTGGTGTAGCAGTAGAAGTCTGAACACAACTCTATGTATAAGAAGAGAATGAAATTTGGTATAACAGCAGCTCTTCTTGAAATGGGCCTGGAAAGAACCTGTAGTAGCATAGGACGTGTGAACGCAGCTCTGGGTGCGAGTAGAGCAAACATGATATACCGATAGACGTATGAATGCAACTCTGGTCTTGGGTGGAGTGCACAAAAAAATAAATAAAATGATTTTACAGCGTAAGTGTGAATGCACCTCTGGGTGTGGCCGAGAATGAAATTGGTAGAATAGCAGCTCTAAATGTGAATGGAGCATAAACACGATGTAACAGTGAACGTGAATGCAGCTCTGAAATAAGCCTAGTATGAACATGTTGTGACAGCGGACATGTAAACACAGCTCTCACTGTGAGCAGAGCAAACATGGTATACCAGTCGACACATGAACGCAGCTCTGGTTGTGAGTGGAGCAAGGTGTGATACCCATGTGATGCGTCCAGAGAATAAAAATAGAGTAACAGTAGCAGCTATGGCTAAAAGCCGAGTATACAACATGTAATAACAGATGTGTAATACGGATGCGGATGTCAGCTGGGTACGGAATGTGATGTAAAAGCCAACAGGTAAACGCAGCTGGAATGTGATTAACAGGTGAAGAATGATGAAAATAGCAGACATGTGGACACAGCTCACGTGAGCAGGGAGTAAAACATGGCGTAACAGCCAAATGTAAAGGCTGGTCTGGGAATGAGCATATTAGGAAAAGGCTGTGAAAGTAAAAGACATGCGGATGCATCTGAGGGTGTGAGGCGTATGAAAGTGTGAATGCCGCTCAGGATAACAGCAGAGCATTAAAGTGCGGCAGGGTTTTAAGTACATGAGCAGTGAAATACGTGAAGTCTAAAGATGGTGGTAGCGGGGGGAGGGGGGAGACACATGGCAAGGAACAGACACAGCAAGAGGCCTAAACAATTACAGCTGCGTCCGATCTCCAAACATGACGTCACGTGCAGCAAATCGGCTGAAGTAACTTTTCAGACAAGACGAACAAACGAAGTAAAACTTGTAAGATTTATAGGAACTAACTCCTATTACCAGACAAACAAAGTTGAAAAGAAATATTTAACCCCCAAAGAACAAACCTGAGGTATCAGATTCTGAGGTGAAGCCTCCCGTTCGCTAGCAAAGTCGGTTCCGACCGGCCAGGAGAGACGGCCCCGGCCCAACTTACTTACATATTATGGTGCGTGCATGCTACGGTAGCAGAGAGCAAAATAACAAGCTCCATGCTGCAAAGAAAGGATCCTACCGCCACAGAAGCTAGTTTGCTAATGACACCAAGCAGCAGCTGTGCACCTGAGAACACACGCCCGTGAGTGAGGCTGTGGCTTGTATATAAAGAGCCTCCGCCCCTCCCACAAATGCAGGCTGACTAATCAGCCTTACTAACATGTGCTCAAATGGAATGCTTGAGTCTCCTTTCCGCACATTTCTCGGCTGCTACGCAGCCAAAAATCGTGCAGGTAAGTACTGCCCTCACTGCAATGCCATAGCCATGTTGGTTACTGGCATTACAGTGATTGGCTGGCCGCAACGCGTCATCGGTTGCTTTTTAGCACTCAATGGCTCGGTTTCAGCTCAGTCTTAGTCAGGGAGAACTGTGCATAGGAAGGGACAGACAATGTAGGGAGTAATATTGGACTATTTTTATTAGAAAACTTTTCAGAGACTCAAAAGTCTTTTAAGGACTATTGTGTGTGACAGCAGCAATATATATTTGTAGCGTGACCTATGCTAAATTGCAAAAACTTGCACCACATCTCTTGTGTAAAGTGTGCGCATCCCAAAAAATATCTGTGACATCCAGTGTACTTTTTTCATAGACGGTGTCCGCTGCAGACAGTTAAATTATGTGCGCCACATATGCAGAGTAACGTGTGTGCTGAAAGAATGTGTCAGTGACATACAGTGTACTTTTTCAATAGACGGTGTCCGCTTCTGACAGTGATATTACCAGTGCCACATCGCCAGTGTACCATGTGCGGTTAAAAAATGTATCACAAAAATGTACACATACAGTGTACTTTTTCAATAGACAGTATCTGCTTCTGACAGTGACATTACCAGTGTCATATCTCTAGTGTAACATGTGCGGATCACAAAAATATCTGTGACATCCATTGTACTTTTTTTGTAGACGGTGTCCGCTGCAGACAGTTAAATTATCTGCGCCACATCTCCCGTGTAAAGTGTGTGGATCACAAAAATATCTGTGACATCCAGTGTACTTTTTCTGTAGACGGTGTCCGCTGCGGAAAGTGACATTATGTGCGCCACATATGCAGAGTAGTGTGCTGAAAAAATGTATCAGTGACATACAGTGTACTTTTTCAATAGACAGTGTCAGCTTCTGACAGTAACGTTACCAGTGGCATATCTCTAGTGTAACGTGTGCGCTGAGAGAATGTATCTGTGACATACATTGTACTTTTTTAATAGACGGTGTCTGCTTCTGACAGTGACATTACCAGTTCAACATCTAACGTGTGTGTCAAGGATGGAGAACAGTTAGCAGGAACTGTACCTTGTGTGGTTAAAAAATGTATCATAAAAAATATACACATACGAGTCTCTAAACAGGCGAGTTGCAACACTGAAAGCCACTGACAATTTGGAAAAGAGTTTGCTGCTCACTAAGCAAGCACTCCATGGAGCAGATAAGGGGTTAAGTGAGGAGGCTGAGGAGAGTGAGATAGTTAGCTGGGTAACAGTAAGAAATTGGGGTAGAGGGAAGAGTGCCAGGTATGCTAGCCCTGATCTGACACACCCCAACAAGTTTGCACTGTTGGCAGATGAGGGGGATGTCAGTTCCGGGATGGCACTGCTGCAGCCGGACACTTCCTCTGCCAGTCAGGGGAATGTCAGCTCCAGTAAGCAGGGGACCAAGAGAGCAAGACTAGCCAGACAGATGTTGGTAATTGGAGACTCCATTATTAGGGGAACAGATAGGGCGATCTGTCACAAAGATCGTGATTGCCGAACAGTGTGCTGTCTTCCTGGCGCTAGAGTTTGACACATCGAGGATCGGGTTGACAGATTAATGGGAGGGGCTGGAGAAGATCCAGTGGTCATGGTCCATATCGGAACCAATGACAAAGTTAGAGGAAGGTGGAGAGTCCTTAACAATGATTTCAGGGATTTAGGTGAAAAGATTAGGGCAAGGACCTCAAAGGTAATATTTTCTGAAATACTGCCTGTACCACGAGTCACATAAGAAAGGCAGTCGGAGATTAGGGAGGTTAACAAGAGGCTCAAGAACTGGTGTAGGAAGGAGGGGTTCTGGTTCCTGGAGAACTGGGCCGACTTCTCTGTCGGCTACAGGCTCTGTTGTAGGGACGGGCTGTACCTCAATTGGGAAGGGGCAGCTGTGTTGGGGAGAAAGATGGCTAGAAGGTTGGAGGAGTGTTTAAACTAGGGACTGGGGGAGAGGGAAATTACATTATAGGAGGGGAAGATAGTGCAGATAGAGACCAGGGGCGAGGTAGTGTGACTGAGGGAGAAATGAAAGGGGGAGACTAGAACAGTTCAGAATGAAAGGTGTAGGGTAAAAAATATACATAAACCTCTCAAATGTATGTATACTAATGCCAGAAGCCTGACTAACAAGACTGGTGAACTGGAATTAGTGATGTGTGAGGAGGACTATGACATAGTGGGAATAACTGAGACATGGCTGGATGATAGCTATGACTGGGCAGTCAATATAAAAGGTTTCAATCTGTTTAGAAAGGATCGTCAAAACCAGAGAGGGGGAGGGGTCTACCTCTATGTGAAGTCCTGTCTAAAGCCCAAAATTCGAAAAGACATCTGTGAGGGACATGAACATGTGGAGTCATTGTGGGTAGAAATACATGGAGGAAAAAACAATAATAAATTACTAATAGGAGTTTATTATAAACCACCTAATATACAAGAGCCCACAGAAAATCTATTACTAAACGAGATAAACGAGGCGGCAAATCATAATGAAGTCGTTATTATGGAAGACTTCAACTACCCAGATATAGACTGGGAAACTGAAAGCTGTACATCGCATAAAGGAAACAGGTTCTTGGCAATAGCCGAAGACAATTACCTTTCCCAACTGTTTCCGGACCCAACTAGAGGGACGGCCATACTGGACTTAGTATTAACCAATAGACCTGATAGAACAACAGATGTGCAGGTCGAGGGACACCTGAGAAATAGTGACCATAAAATAATAACCTTCCAATTATCATTCAAATGAGAAATTCTAAAGGGAGGAACAAAAATACCAAACTTTAAAATAGCTAAATTTAGCCAACTAAGAGAGGCCATAGGCCTAACTAACTGGGACAAAGTCTTAAAAAATAAAAATACAACCACAAAATGGGAGATTTTTAAAAGCATTGTAACATCTAATTGAGAGAGGTACATACCTTATAGGAATAAAAGGCTAAGAAACAATAAGAAACCAATGTTGATAAATAGAATCGTAAAGAAAGCAATAAATGGCAAAAAGAAAGCATATAAATCACTGAAACAGGAGGGGAGACAGGAAGCACTGATAAACTATAAGGAAAAAAAATTGAATATGTAAAAAACAAATAAAAAATGCCAAACTAGAGACCAAGAGATTAGTTGCCAAAGAGAGTAAAACTAACCCTAAAATGTTCTTCAATTATGTAAATGGTAAAAAGTATAAATCTGAAGGTATCGGCCTTTAAAGAGTAATGAGGGGGGAGTGGCAGAGAGCGACGAGGATAAAGCAAATCTATTAAATATTTTTTTCTCCACTATATTCACTGAGGAAAATAAACTGTCAGATGAAATGCAGAATGTAAAAGTAAATTCCCCATTAAAAGTGCCCTGTCTGACCCAGGAAGAAGTACAACAGCGACTTAAAAAGATTAAAATAGACAAATCGCCAGGATCGGATAGCATACACTCCCGTATCCTAAGGGAATTAAGTAATGTCATAGCCAGACCTTTATTTCTGATATTTACGGACTCTACACTGACAGGGAATGTTCCACAGGATTGGCGCATAACAAATGTGGTGCCAATATTCAAAAAGGGTCCTAAAACAGAGCCTAAAAATTATAGACCGGTAAGTTTAACATCTGTTGTTGGTAAACTGTTTGAAGGTTTTCTAAGAGATGCTATCTTAGAGTATCTCAATGAAAATAAGCAAATAACACCATATCAGCATGGCTTCATGAGGGATCGGTTATGCCAAACTAAATAATTCAGTTTCTATGAGGAGGTAAGCTATAGACTTGACTGGGGTGAGTCAGTGCATGTCATATATCTGGACTTCTCCAAAGCATTTGACACTGTACCACACAAAAGGTTAGTATATAAAATGAGGATGCTCGGACTGGGAAAAAATGTCTGTATGTGGGTAGGTAACTGGCTGAGTAATGGAAAACAGAGGGTGGTTATTAACAGTGCACACTCAGATTGGGTCATTCTCACTAGTGGGGTACCTCAGGGGTCAGTATTGGGCCCTATTCTCTTCAATATATTTATTAATGATCTTGTAGAAGGCTTGCACAGTAAAATATAAATTTTTGCAGATAACACTAAACTGTGTAAAGTAATTAACACTGAAGAGGACAGTTTTCTGCTACAGAGGGATCTGGATAGATTGGAGGCTTGGGCAGAGAAATGGCAGATGAGTTTTAACACTGACAAATGTAAAGTTATGCACATGGAAGGAATAATGCAAGTCCCCCGTACATACTAAATGGTAAAACACTCGGTAAGACTGACATGGAAAAGTATCTGTCCGCTGCTGCCAAGGCCAATAAGATAATGGGTTGCATCAAAAGGGGCATAGATGCCCGTGATGAGAACATAATCCTACCACTTTACAAATCATTAGTCAGACCAGCCATGGAGTACTGTGTACAGTTCTGGGCTCTTGTGAACAAGGCAGACATAGCAGAGCTGGAGAGGGTTCAGAGGAGGGCACCTAAAGTATTAACTGGAAGGGGGCAACTACAGTACCCTGAAAGTTTATAAAAATTAGGGTTATTCACTTTAGAAAAAAGGCGATTGAGGGGAGATCTAATAACTATGTATAAATATATCAGGTGTCAGTACAGAGATCTCTCTCATCATCTATTTATCCCCAGGACTGTGATTGTGACGAGGGGACATCCTCTGTGTCTGGAGGAAAGAAGGTTTGTACACAAACATAGAAAAGAATTCTTCATGGTAAGAGCAGTGAGACTATGGAACTCTCTACCTGAGGAGGTGGTGATGTTGAGTACAATAAAGGAATTCAAGAGGGGACTGGATGTATTTCTGGAGTGTAATAATATTACAGGCTATGGCTAATAGAGAGGGGTAGTTGATCCAGGGAGTTATTGTGATTGCCTGATTGGAGTCAGGAAGGAATTTTTTTCCCTTTAAGTGGGGAAAATTGGCTTCTGCCTCACAGGTTTTTTTTTTTTGCTCTCCTCTGGATCAACTTGTAGGAAACAGGCCGAACTGTATGGGCAAATGTTCAGTCTTCTATGCTGTTACTATGTTACATACAGTGTACTTTTTCAATAGCTGGAGTTCGTTTCTGATAGTGACATTACCAGTGCCACATCTCCAGTTTACCGTGTGCTTTTAAAAAATGTATCTGTGACACAGAGTGTACTTTTTCAATAGACAATGTCCGCTTCTGACAGTGACATTACCAGTGCCACATCTCCAGTAGAGATGTCGCGAACATAAAATTTTCCGTTCGCGAACGGTGAACTAGAATTTTCGCAAATGTTCCAGCAATCGACGATGACAAGGCTGATTCTGGTGGTCATGGTGACCACAAATCTTCCTCTTCATGCTCATCTATGGCCTGATCCAGCACTCTTCGCAGGGCACGCTCCAGAAAAAAACGCATATGGGATGAGGTTGATGATGTTGCCTTGGGTTTGTCTGACAAGGTTTGTCACCTCCGCAAAAGGACGCATGAGTCGCGTTTGGACGCGTTTGGGAGATTGCAGGCAATGGGGTTTTTTCAAAGCCTATGGTTGTGCTGAGGTAGTTCATTGACAGTTAAGTGACCCAGAAAACAATGATTCTGCAACGTGGGCCCATTGTTGGCCTAGTAGGCTTTAATGATCACCTTAGATAATCACAAAAAATTTATGTTTTTTCTATGCAAAATTAACCAGCCGATCTCTTTTGGTCTGTTCACAATGAAGCAACGACCTTATCATCTGGGATGTGCCAACACTGCCATTGCCTACACACTCATAGAGGTCATCGCTTCTTTGTGATACACAAGCTCCTTCACCACAACATGGTAACGATCACGAAGCGGAATTGACACATGTATGTGATTCTTTTTTTGTTTTGTTTTTACAGCCACAGTGCAGCACCAGAGGCCAGAAAAATTAGGCATGTACACATGCAAGAAAAATGATGTATTGTTGCAGCCGCTGCTGTAGCTGTTGTAGATGTTTTCCAGGCAGAAAGTGCACTAAAACATTGCGGCTTAAACCCTAGTTGGTGGCGGAGAAGTCATGCAAGTCATCCGACATGCAGAGATAAAATACAGCAGCGTGCGGACCATTGGCAGCTCATCTCATCAGGCCTTTTTAAGGCAAATGTATTGCCCACTGTCAGTCCCTTCGGGATCCATGCCTCATTTATCTTAATAAAGGTGAGGTAATCTAGAGTTTTTTGACCTAGGCGACTTCTCTTCTCAGTGACAATACCTCCTGCTGCACTGAAGGTCCTTTCTGACAGAACACTTGAAGCGGGGCAGGCCAGAAGTTCTATCGCAAATTAGGATAGCTCAGGCCACAGGTCAAACCTGCACATCCAGTAGTCAAGGGATTCTTCGCTCCTCAGAGTGTCGAGTCTACCTGTCGGTCGAGTCATTCTCTGAGGGTGGACCCCGAAGGGCTGTGGCGATGCGTAGTACTTAAAAAGCTCTGCATGTCCTCCATCAACAACACGTCTGTAAAGCATGCTATCCTTGCCGGCGTGGTCGTGGTAGGAGGAGGATTAATTTCACCTCTTCCCCTGTTAGATTCACATTGTGCTGTGACATCACCCTTATACGCTGTGTAAAGCATACTTTTTAATTTATTTTGGAACTGCTGCATCCTTTCCGTACTTATGCACAAAGCGTTACAATCAGATTCAACACATGTGCCATGCACAGCACATGTGTCAACTTGCCCAAATTCAATGCCGCCAACAAATTGCTTCCGTTGTCACACACCACTTTGCCGATCTCCAGTTGGTGCACGACTCTTTTGGCACAGGTTGCAAAGGGCATCACTGTTATCAGAGGCAGACACACCAAAAAAATGCCACACTGCTGAGCTTTTCAATGACGGCATTCTGGTGGTGGCAACAGCATGCGTTGATTGGCCGACCCCAGGTGCTGATACATGCTGTCTGACTGTGCCACTAGCTCCTTGCGACAAACTCCCCCTGCTTCCATCTCGTCTCCTCCTCCTCTCTGTCTCCCCATCTGAGCTTTCCCCCTGTTCTTCTTCTCTTTGAGCAGGCACCCACGTGACATCCACAGACACATTGTCATCTTCAACCGCTTCACTTGTATCTGACAACTCAGCAAAGGAAGCAGCAGCAGGTACAACATCATCATCATCACACCGTACGTCCATGTGTGTAATGCTGCCTGACTGAGACATATCCCTGTTATCTACATCCTCTGGCAATAATGGTTGTACATCACTCATTCCTTTCAACTGATGTGTAAATAACTCCTCTGACAGATCAAGTGAAGCAGCTGTGGTGCTAGTGTTGATGGTGGCGGCAGGCGGGCGAGTGGTAACTTGAGAGGTGCCCGAAGCTGAGCTGGAGGAGAATGGTGCGTCAAGGTTCCAAGCAGAAGCTGTAGAAGATTGGGTGTCCTGTGTTAGCCAGTCAACTATGTCCTCATAACTTTTCGAGTTCAGGGTACGTGGCCTCTGAACACAGGGCATCATTCTAGGGCCAAAGGGATTCACAGCACCACGACGGCCCCTGCGGGGTGGCCTGCCTCTACCTGTCATTTTTTTTAGATTAGTTTAGTTGTACTATGCATGCAACCTACTGTGACACCAGATAATATTGGCACTGTGCACTGGCAGAAGTTGGCAGAGTAGACGCTGTATATCTGACACACACGCTTGCAGATAACTAACTGCTATTTAATCTATTACAATCAAAATTGTTGTTGTTTTTTTAAATGTAATCTACTGTGACACCAGATATGAGTTGCACTGGTGACACTGTGCACTTGCAGGGCCTGAAACACACACGCTTGCAGGCAATTGACTGCTATTCTATTACAGTCAAAATTGTTGTCTTTTTTAAAATGTAATCTACGGTGACACCAGATATGAGTTGCACTGGTGACACTGTGCACTTGCAGGGCCTGAAACACACACGCGTGCAGGCAACTGACTGCTATTATTTTACAGTCAAAATTGTTGTTTTTGTTTAAATGTAATCTACTGTGACACCAGATATGAGTGGGCACTGGGCAAGTGGGCACAGTATACGCTTTGAGCCTGACACACACGCTGGCAGGCAAGTACTAGGCAAATTAGTTTGCCGGATTTGTGTGAGGAGGAGGCAGGGCTTCTCACTTAAAAGGCGGCCTGTCATTCAGCATGACGTTGTCTGGAAGTTCCTGACCACCCTCCCGAATCCCTCTTTCATAAGGCTCCATCTCAAGGATAGGCCCCTTTAGTCTATCCTACCACGGCAGTTCAGGCATAACTCTACTCTTATTAGGTATAGGGGGGTTAGGATAGTTACTGCAATTAGATTACACAGGAAAAAGAAAAAAGCAGACTGATGTACTAGTCCTAAAAAGGGCTTTTTGGGGTGTTGTCAGGATGCTGTCCTTACAGCAGAAATCAGATGAGTCTTTCAGGACTGGAGTGGACACTGAATACACTAGCCTAGCTATTGATTTCCCTATTAAATCAGCAGCAGCTACACTGTCCCTCCTCTCACTAATACTGCAGCTTTCGAATGAATCTAAAATGGATGCTGTCTAAGAGGTGGGAGGGTCTGGGATGGAGGGTATGCTGCTGATTGGCTAGAATGTGTCTGCTGACTGTGAGGTACAGGGTCAAAGTTTACTCAATGATGACGAATAGAGGGCAGACCGAACATTGCATATGTTCGCCCGCAGCGGCGAACGCAAACAAGCAATGTTCGCCGGGAACTGTTCGCCGGCGAATAGTTCAGGACAGCTCTAATCCTCAGTGTACGGTGTGTGGTAAAAAAATTTATTTGTGACATACAGTGTACTTTGTCAATAGACGGTGTCCGCTTCTGACAGTTACATTACCAGGGGTACATCTCCAGTGTAACGTGTGCGCATACATTTTCAATCTGTGACATACATACAGTGTACTTTTTCCGTAGATGCTGCAAACAGTGACATTACCTGTGGTACCTCTCCTGTATAACGTTTCCTCATCCCAAATATCTGTGACATTCCCTGTAATTTTTTATTAGCCGCTGGTGACAGCATTGATATTATCTGCGGGATATCTCCTGTATGATGTTTCACATTGCAAATACTTTTTTAAGTTTTTTGCACGTACATTTCCAAATCCTATGCTACTGTTCGTGACACATTATCAAGCATATATAACATTTAAATGAAGAAGGTAAGCAGTAAGGGATGGGGAAGTGGCCGTGAAGCTGATGGTGCACGCAGAGGCTGTGGCCCTGGGCGCGTTGAAACTGTGCCTGCTGCAAGAACAGAAGAAAAACAATCATCCACGATAGCTAGCTTCATGTCCCAGTTTGCAGGGCGGTGCAGGACACCACTCTTGAAGTCAGAACAGTGCGACCAGGTGGTCAGTTGGATTGCAGCAGATAATGCTTCCAGTCGGTTAAGCACCACCCTATATTCCACCAAATCCAGTCTCAGTAGCCAACAGTCCGGTCAAAACAAACCTCACCCTGGGGGGCGGAGCTAGCGCTCGACTGACATGGACGTGCGTGCTTGAGCTCTGTTACTCAGACCCGGCTTTATTGTAGCATACGTTAGCTCCCTGACACCCAGATGGGGAAAATCGGCCAGCAGAAGACTGGGGACTCTTCCCTGTCCCACAAACAGCCTGCCGCGGGTGGAGAAATGGACAAGTTTGTTAAAAAAGCTGCCGCCATATGTGCAGCAAGAGAAGCCAAGATGGCGCCGGAGCCCGCTAAGGAAGCGGATGATAGCGAAATTGACTTTAACGCTGATGGGAGTGACCTGGAAGACCATAAACATCGCAAGCATATGCCTATTTCCAGAAAATACCTGGATACAGCCCTACAAAAGGCCATGGAACCGCTGGTAAGCGAGATCTCCTCCCTCCGGCAAGACCTACGGCATGTGGGCAATAGAGTGGAGGTCTTAGAAAACAACCAGGCCGCGATAGTGGACTTTCAGACTGCCACAGCCTCCAGCCTCCAGAAGTGCCAGGCCCACCTAAATGCTGCTTTTTCCGCCCTGGAAGACCAGGAAAACCGGGGGAGACGCAATAATCTGCGTTTTAGGGGAATCCCGGAGTCCGACTCCCCCCAGGACTCAATAGAAATAATTCAAACTATCTGTGGCGCACTACTGGGCCCAGAACGCCCGACCCCAGTGAATATCGAGAGGGCGCATCGGGCACTGCCGAAACCGAGTGACACAGACCCTCCCAGAGACATTATATGCCGCTTTTTACATTTTCAAGATAAAGAGCTAATAATGCTCAAAGCTCGCCAGGCGGGAGGAGCGACCTACAATGGGGCCCAGGTCAGTGTTTTTCAGGACTTGGCACCGGTGACCCTACAGAAGAGAAGAGCCTTAAAACCTCCCACAGATTGGCTCCGGAGTCGGAAAATAATGTACCGTTGGCAATTCCCTTTCGGACTATCTTTCTCTTTTCAAGGAAAAAGGATCACTATCAGATCTCATCCGGATTTAGGCCCAGTTTTCGATCTGTTGGACATTTCGCCGATGGACATTGACGACTGGGATACCATCCAGGACTTAGTCCCGCTCCCGGATCTACCGAAAATAATGCCGTTCGAAACAAAAAGCACCCCAAAGGGTCAACGTCAAAAGAAGAAAAACCAACTCCTGACTCCCAGACGCATAGATGCGGAAACCTTCTGAGGACTATAACTCGCGCCTAATGCCATGTTATACATAAGTATACTGCCCTGTTCTCCTTTCCTTCAGGGGCTACTAACCCCACTTCCTCAGTCACCCATCCCTGTCCCTATTACTTCTACTTTTCTGGCTCCTATCACTAATCTCTGTCAGGATGCTCCAGATCTGACTCCTCTTCTTCTGTCTTTACTCCCCATCCATGTCGATACCTCTCCTGTCCCGTCTGTGCTTAACTCTGTTTCTTTACTTCTGCTTTCAACAAGTAATACTGTACCGAGTGAGACAAAGGTTTACACACTGTATATCCATCATCTATTCCGTATTAGATGAGCTATATGTATCACCGTACTTACTATTGCATTATAGTAAACGCTTAGCTTGCACATTATTTACCTGTAATAACTCAGGGCACCTGTTGCTCGAGATGCGATAGTATGCCCTTACTTGTCACCTGTTACGTATACTCCCTAATGTGCCCCTTCTGCAACTGCTCCTTTATTGTCCTGCATATCTTCATTTTCCTCTGCCTTAGCCCTCAACCTACCCTCCCCCTCTCTCCTACCTTCCCCTCCCCTCTTCTTACCCTTCTTTTCCCCTACTCATTTGCTATTTTTACTCTGGGTGTCAGGCCTCGTGCTCGGGGACCTAACGACGTATGTCACCTATTGTTGTTACCATCTTGTACACGACCGCGAGGTCAGATAGGCCATCCTCCCTACATAGCCGGGTCCCTTAATTTTGGCGTATGCCATATACCCCCAACCATCTGATCCTCCGGGACCGTTGCAAGTTTTTGTTGTTTATCTCTTGTTTAGTTTTTTGTTTATATTCCAGGTCTGTCATCCTTTTGAGAAGTCCTCATCCGAGACGAGCTGTATGCGGTCAAAACTCTGTGCCTTCCTCGCCAATATGCCTCTGGAGAGCTAAGTGCCCCACGCTGTTATCCATCTTACACTTCTTACATGCTTTCATATTGCAGTGCTTTGTCTTCTCTCATTACCCTAATGATGGCTCTTGACATTGCCTCTTATAACGTTAAAGGGTGCAACTCGCCATCTAAACGGAGCCAGATTTTTGGGGTGCTGAGGAAACACAAAGCGAATGTGATTTTTCTGCAAGAGACCCATTTTAAAGTTAATCATTTTCCCAACCTATCACATTCATACTTCCAAAACTGGTTTCACTGCGGTTCCCCTTCATCCAACTCCAGGGGCGTGAGCATAGGCTTCCATAGTAAGGTCCCTTTTATCTTTGACGATCAGTTGTGTGACCCTGATGGTCGATACATTATGCTAAAAGGGAAGATGGGCCCACACCTGTACACATTTGTCAACGTCTATGCCCCTAACACCCACCAAATTAAATGGTTGAAGTCCGTCTTGACCAAGATGGATTCTTTCAGTGAGGGAATTATAGTGTTTGGAGGCGACCTAAACTTAGTATTAAATCCATTGATTGACTCGTCATCTCAAAAATCTGCCCAATCTCAGAGGGGTATCCGTTCTCTGCTGAAATCCTTGGCTAAACACCACCTCCTGGATGTGTGGCTTGTCATGTCTCCAGATGTGCGGGACTATACGTTTTATTCCTCGCTTCATAAATCCTACCAGAGGTTAGACTACTTGTTTATCACAAAAGATAATCTCCAGATGTGCTCAGGGGCAGACATAGGATCAATCCTGCTGTCCGATCATGCGCCTATTTTTCTCCGCTTGCTCCCACCTCCCACCCGCAAACCTGCTAATCACTGGCGTCTTAATGAACAACTTCTTAGTACCCCCAGCATTCAAACTAAGCTAAAAGGCGCACTAGAGGAGTTTTTCTCTATAAACTGCACCTCGGATGTCGCCCCTCAAACAGTCTGGGATGCCCACAAGGCATTCATAAGAGGCCAGTGTATTAGTTTGGGCTCCCACCTTAAAAGAGAGAGACTAAAACAGATTGACTCCCTTCACCAGAAGATATCCTTTTTGGAATCTGCTCATAAACGCTCCCTTTTAGAATCCCATCTCCAGGAACTCTCGTCCTGCAGGGCTTCTCTCAAAAACATCATGAACACAGCGTCTGCCAAGAACTTTTTACACTCCCAGTACAAGGTTTTCGCGCACGGGAACAAAGCTTCCAAGTACATGATGTCCAGACTTAAAAAGCGTAAATTACACAACTTTGTTCACAAGTTGAAAACCCCAGAGGGCACGTTTACCTATGATTCCCTTAAAATTGCTTCCTTATTTAAGGAATACTATGAATCTCTCTATAATCTCGATCGGCCGTCCTCTCCCTCGGATATAGATAATGTCTCCCTCTCACATAGGCGATTTCTGGATACACTGGCACTCCCATCTCTCACATTAGAAGATCAAATTGCCCTTTCCTCCCCCTTTTCGCCCCAAGAGCTGCTCGAGGCCATTAAAAGCTCCCCGAAAGGGAAATGCCCGGGCCCTGATGGGCTTCCGATCCCATATTATTCTACATTTCACGATTTACTTGTCCCACATCTCCTCCCTGTGCTTAATGGAACCCTGTCAGACAGCCCCTTGTCTCATGACATGACCAGGGCTCTCATTACATTGATTCCTAAAGAAGGGAAGGATCACTCCCTATGTCCCAACTACAGGCCCATCTCCCTCCTTAACACTGACCTCAAGTTATTAGCTAAAATGTTGGCGAATAGGTTGGCAAAGCTCCTCCCTACCTTGATTCACAGAGATCAAGTGGGCTTTATTAAGCACAGGGAGGGAAAGGATAATACAGCCAGAGTACTCAATGTCTTACACTTTGCTACAAAAAAAAGCCTTCCCCTAATCCTTCTCAGCACCGACTCTGAGAAGGCTTTTGATAGAGTCAAGTGGTCTTTTATGTATTCGGTCCTCCACCACCGTCGCTTCCCTATTCCTTTTATTGATGCTATCAAAGCCATGTATCAACATGCCTCAGCGTCGGTGCGTGTGAATGATGTCCTTTCGGCTCCTTTTAAGATAAGTAATGGCACCCGACAGGGCTGCCCTCTTTCCCCTCTCCTCTTTGTTCTCACTTTGGAACCCCTTCTGCAGGCTATCCGGTTGGATGGGGACATCCAGGGAGTTCAGCTAGGTGACCAGCAACACAAGGTAGCGGCCTTTGCAGATGATATGCTTCTGATGGTGAGCAACCCTGCAACAGCACTGCCTAGAATATACGATCATTTAGAGTTGTATGGATCGCTATCTAACTTTAAGGTCAACCATAGTAAGTCTCTGATTATATCTAGGGGCCTCAAAAATTCTCTGAAAAACCAATTGAAGTCTAATTCTGCTTTCAATTGGTCCTCTCCATACTTGACTTATTTGGGGGTAAAGATTAGCTCAGATCCGGGTCAATTATTTAACCTAAATTATATTCCGCTTATGAATAAACTGACTGAAGAGTTGGGCTCTCTGGATGTCCCCATGCTCTCGTGGTTTGGGAGAAAAAATATTCTTCTCTCCCTCATTATACCCAAACTCACCTATCTACAACAGACCCTGCCCATTCCCATTCCTGTCGCGTATTACTCTAAACTTAAGTCCCTGTTCAGCAAATTCGTCTGGCGTGGGAAGAGGGCGAGAATGTCCTACCGGTCCTTGTCTTATCCGAGGGAGAGAGGCGGTATATCATTGCCTGACCCCGAAATGTATGGTAAAGCAATCTTAATGTCCAGAGTGGTTGATTGGATGATAGCCCCTGCCCACAAATCCTGGGTCTCCATGGAACAATCCCTAATGGGACTTCCATTTAGAACCGCTCTTCTGGGGCGTGAGACACTCTCACCTTTCCCCTATTATTTCTCCGATTATGAGAGCTACCCTGCGGGCTTGGACTTCCATTCGAACCTCCGCACTAGGTTCTCCTTTCCGTCTCCCACTCTCAGAGTAGAAGATGTGTTTCACTTAGCCCCACAGGCCTTGAGAGTCAGTCTCCCACATGATGTCTCCCATTCCAAATTGTCCTTGATGGCCCTCTACCATGACGACCAACCAATCTCTATCTCATCTCTTTCTAGTAGGCTTAAAACAACCCAGACCAACTTCAATGGGCTTCATTTTCTTAAATCTTACCTGAGCCAACATGCTCAAATATACAAATTATCACGCCCAATGACGTGGTTTGAACATGTCATCACTCAACCTGAGGTCCCACATAAAATTATATCTCAATGGTACTCCAGACTACGGTCGCCCCCTACTGCTCTTACCCCTGCCTTCATTAGACTGTGGGAGAGAGATCTTGGCAGACCTCTATCGACGGAAGACACCCTTTTTGTATTTAATTCCCCCCACAGAGCATCGCGGTGTGTCAAGATCCAGGAAAATAACTACAAAATCATCACCCGATGGTACAAGACCCCTGACAAAACTTGTTTGTACTCCGCTTCTGCCTCTGACACATGCTGGAGGTGCTCTGCACATAGAGGCACTTTCCTGCACATCTGGTGGACGTGCCCTGTCTTACACCCGTGGTGGGTCAAAATATTTACTTTATGTAATCGCATTTGTGGGTCTAACGTCGCCCCCTCACCGGAAATTGCCCTTCTGAACTTACTCCCACGAGACCCGCCCCCAGTGAATCAAGCCCTACTTAAACACTTACTCAATTCGGCCAAGTTGCTGGTCCCCTTATTATGGCTCTCCGCTGACGTCCCGCCCCAGGAACAATGGTTCCAGAAAATTGATCAAATTTATAGATTAGAAGAACTAGCGGCATGGGAATCAAGATCTCACCATAGATTCCTGCAAATTTGGTGTCCGTGGAGATCCTTTAGGGGTTATCAAGACGCTCCCTTGGCCAATTAGGGACCTGACCTGTGGTGGGCCTATGTTCACTAACTAACTTTCTCACTTCACATTCCTTACCCTACTCTTTTTCGCTCATCTCTGCTGCAGCGTGGGGTACTGCCCGGCTCGAAGTATTGCTTGGCTTTTATCGCGGCTCCCCTCATACTTGCTCTGTCTCGGATCGGAACCATATTAGACTTTGGACTTAATCGTTCTCATTGTTCAAGCAATATATAGTATTGCCCGCTATTGTCATACTTGGTCTTGTAATCTACAATGTGTGATTTTTCTCTGCCTAGCTGGACTTACATTATGTATATTACATTACTTATGCCATGTTATTTTTCTGCTTGATCTACGTGGAAAGTGGCTCACCCTCTTTCCACTGTTTTACCAGTGTATTGCTTGATGCTTTCCAATAAAAAATTTACAAACATAAAAAAAAAAAAAAAAAAAAAAAAAAAACTCACCCTGATCCTACTTCCTCCCACCATGGAGAGTCTGGGCAAACAGGTGATACCACACTCCGATATTCTGAGGACCTCTTTTCATCGCCATTCCTTCATTTGGCCCTCTCGGCAAGCACACTTGAAGATGGACAGATCTTGTGCCCTGATTCCAACCTCTTGAACATCCACAGTCACAAGAAGATGACGGTGGGGATCGGCATTACTGTTTAATGACATGGATGATGATGAGACACAGTTGCCAATAAGTGAACTGCAATTACTGTCTCAAGAGGTTGATGAAGAGGATGACACACAGATGTCAATCATTGAGGTTGTGGTTAGGTCAACAAGTCAGGAGGATGAGCAGAGTGAGTAAGTGGAAGAGGAGGTGGTGGACAATAAAGTCACTGACCCAACCTGGTTAGGTGGAAAGACGAGCTAGGACAGCAGTACAGAGGGGGAGGAATCTGCAGCACCGCAACAGGCTGGAAGACGCAGTGGGGTGGCAAAAGGGAGAAGGCGGTCCACTTCAAACAGGCCTGCAACTGTTCCACAGAGCATCCCTTGTGGAAATCTACCTTGCCAAAGGGTAGTTGTTCCGCAGTGTGGCACTTTTTTGAGGAAAGTGTGGACAACAAAAGATTAGTAGTTTGAAACCTGTGCCGACCGAAAATGATCTGTGGCGTGAACACTAACAACCTCACCACCACCAGCATGATCCGCCACATGGCATCCAAGCACTCTTATAAGTGGGACGAAAGCCTGTGTCCACAATCTTTGTCTGCTGGTCAAACCACTTCCCCTATATTACGTGGTGGCCAATCTCCTGTCGAAAGCGCAGGCCAGGATGCCTCCAGCACTGCACCTGGACCTTCGCAAGCACCATCAGCAACCACCTACACTTCCGTGTCCCAGAGCAGTGTTCAACTGTCCTTACCGCTGGCCTTTGAACGCAAGCACAAATACCCAGCCACCCACCCACAGGCCTTAGCACTAAAAGTGCAGCCTTCCAAATTACTGGCCCTGGAAATGTTGCTATTTAGGCTTGTGGACACTGAGGCCTTCCACAGCCTTATGTTGCTGTCCATCCCGCGTTATGCAGTCCGCAGCCCCCACTATTTTTAAAGTTGCGCTGTGCCTGCCTTACACCAGCATGTGCCCTGTAAGACCACACCTGACCAACGCAGTTACTGGGAAAGTCCACTTAACCACAGACACATGGACAAGTGCATTCGGCCAGGGACGCTACATTTCCCTGACAGCACACTGGGTGAACGTTGTGTAGGCTGGGAATGAGTCATACCCTGGGATGGCAAAGG
Organism: Bufotes viridis; assembly: GCA_033119425.1. Classification (NCBI taxonomy): domain Eukaryota; kingdom Metazoa; phylum Chordata; class Amphibia; order Anura; family Bufonidae; genus Bufotes; species Bufotes viridis. The sequence continues at coordinate 178,327,361 of CM065594.1, read as the reverse complement.
TGCTACCGACACCAAGGATTGCATTCCCTACGTCGATCAGGGTTTCCTCCAGCATCTACGTTAGTGGCTCCAAACCCCACTTCTCCTTCTCCGCTTCCTCTTCCACTTCAACCTCCAAATTATCTGCATGCAGCCCCAGTCAGCCATCAGTCGGTAGCTGAAAACAGTGTAGCAATGCTGTGGGGAAGTGGCAACAGGCCGTGCTGAAGATGATATGTTTAGGGGACAAACAGCACACCACCGCAGAGCTGTGGCAGGGGATAAGAGACCAAACTAAGCTGTGGCTCTCGCCACTCAACCTACAACCAGGCATGGTTATGTCTGATAATGGCCGTAACTTGGTGGCAGCTTTGGAGTTCGGCAAGCTCACACATATCCCATGCCTAGCCCATGTTTTAAACTTAGTGGTTCAGCGGTTTCTCAAAACTGACCCCAATTTGCCTGAGCTACTGGTGAAGGTGCACCGCGTGTGAGTAGCAGAGGGCAGTAGTGGAATACCAGCTGCAACATGGTTGTCGCCTTTCCAGTCAGCTTCCGCTATTCACAGGCGAGGAGTGGGCATGTATTTCTGACCTCTGTAAGGTTTTAAGAAACTTTGAGGAATCAACACAGATGGTGAGCCCTCATAATGCTATTCTCAGAGTAACCATCCCACTTCTGTGTCTACTCACAATTATGGCAGACGCTTTGCAAGTGGAAGAGATGGAAATGGGGGAAGACATTACACAGGGTGATAGCCAGACCACCCTCAGTTCGTCTTCTCAGCGAAAATTGGACGATGAAGAGGAGCAGGAGATGGTTGCCTCTGCCACAAAGGGTAGTACCCATGGAAGTTTTTTTTTTAATAATTCTTTCTATATTGAAATTTTCCATACATTGAAGCATAGGTCTACAACAGTCCAAAGTCAAACATTGATCCATAGTTCGTGAGTTCATGTTGACAACAACAGTGAAACAAGGGACTATAGGGGGGTAAGAGGCGGGAAGAGAGGGGGGAGGGTGCTTAGCAATGGGAGAAAGGGAAGGGAGAGAGAAGGGAAGGCAGAACATTAAACAGCAAGTAGTGTTCCGAATGGCCCAGTAAGTGTCCAGTAAGGCATATATCACCAGTACAGGATCATTAGACAAATTGTCTAGAGAAAATGAGGTCTTTGGTCCTAAACAGGCATCCAAAATATGAATCAATAGTTAAGGTCCTACCAGTCGAGGTCTATTAAGTGGGCGGATAGATTTGTCCAAATCATCATGACCAATAATCCGTACCTTTAAAAAGTGAGGTATGCAGGACCAACTCATGAGGAAGGTGGTGCATGGTGGGTCCTCCAAGACTGCCACAAGGTGAGATATTTGGAATGGGTCCTAGTAGCCCAATTTACCAATTCCTCCATTAGACATATTTGATCAACCTTAGCTAACCATTGCTCCATAGAGTTAAGTTCCTTTCTAAGCCAATTTAGAGGGATAAGCCGTCTAGCAGCTTGCACGAGAAGAGTGGGCAAATCTGAGACTGCAGGGCGCTGCGTAGGAGATGGCAACCATAATAATACCGATCGGGGGGTAAGCACAATGGCCGTCGCACAGATCTTATTAATACTAAGTTCCACATGCTCCCAGAAGGGCCGTATCTTAGGGCACAACCAAAATATATGTCCCAAGGAGCCCGATTGTGATGCACACATCAGAACAGAGGAGACCCCTACTGTAGAGCTTACCGGGGTTGTTGTTCCACCTTGTCATGGTCTTGTACGAGTGCTCTTGCACTTTCACACACTTAGAGAAGCCATGCGACCTCAAGTGTATCATGTCGATTTCAGTAGGCGAGAAGGAGGTGCTCAAGTCCTGCTCCCAAGCTCTGATATATGCTGGGGTGACCTGCTCCGAGTCTGAGTTGAGCGTTTTATAGAGGACGGATATGAGGTGTTTCAGGATAGAGGAACCTAGCATAGGTTTCTCAAACCACGTAGGTGACGAAGATGAGGTATACTTAACCCTCAGGTCTACGTAGGAGCACTTTAATTCAAGCTTGACCAAAAAATTGTTCCCTTCCATTATCGGGGAGCAAACTACTGGAAGATTCTCTGGAGAGCTCGTCAAAATTTGGTGCACCATAATACTTTTAAGTAGGTTCCAGAAGGGGCATACAGAACCCAAAGCGCTGGGACTTGTCTGTTCGATAGCAAATCTAGCTCAATGCATGAGCCTTGCGTGCCGTACTTGGGGACACATACTTGTAACGATCTTTTAAGCTGGATGGCCATGTAGTAGGTACGTGGGTCAGGTATATTGAAACCACCATCTCTACGATGCCTCATTAACCTGCTGTAAGCTACTTGCGTTTTTTTTTTTATTTCTCCACAGGAACGAGGTAAAGGCAGATCTGACCTGTTAAAAAAAAACAATTTGGAAGGGGGATGGGGACCATCTGCATGAGATAGAGCAGCTTGGGCATTATGAATGTTTGAAGTAGGTTCTTTCTCCCCAACCAAGACACCCAGGGCAGGGATAGGGAACCCAATTGAACCTTAATTTTTTGCAGAAGTGGGACATAATTGGTGCTATAAACTTTACATGGGTCGGACATCAATGAAATCCCGAGGTAGGGCAGAGCAGAAGTGGACCACTTAAACGGGTCACAGGTTCTCATAGAGTCTAACACCCTAGCAGGCAAGGCCACGCCCATGGCTTCGGATTTGGAGAAAATGATTTTAAAATTTGAGAGGTCCCCAAAAGTCGAGAATAGGCGCAAGATATGTGAGAAGGCCTGTACAGGGTTTGTGGTGAGGAGCAAAAGGTCGTCTGCGAAAGCAGCACACTTATGTTCTGCGTTATTGACCACTAAGCCTCGGATATTATTATCCTCCCGAAAGGCTTGGAGCAGCGTTTCCATCACTAAAATAAATAAGGTGGGGGATAAGGGGCATCCTTGGCGTGTCCCGTTTGAGATGTTGAAAGAAGTAGATAGGGAACTATTAACTCTCATCCAAGCACTGGGCAGGTGATAAAGAGACATAATCGCCTTTATAAATGACTCCGGTACCGCAAATCTAACCATTACCCGTTTCATAAATATTGAGTCAACTCGGTCAAATGCCTTTTTGGCATCTGTCCCGAGGAGCACCAAGGGCTCGTTTTTCTTCTTAGCCCAGGTGACTGCATTAATGACCCTACACGATTGATGGTTACCCTCGCGCCCCACCGCAAACCCTGATTGGTCGAGATGTATAATTTTTGGGACCACAGACTGGAGGCGCAAAGCAAGGAGTTTATCTCACACTTTGATATCTAGATTATGTAAAGATATTGGCCTATAATTGCCACACTCACATGGGTCCTTACCCTCTGTATGTATGATAGAAATGGTGGCCTCAAGAGCCTGCTTCGGCAGAATTTCTCCATCAGCGAGCGTCTGGCACCAATTGTTCAAGTGGGGGATTAAAACTGGAAGAATATAAACAAAAAGACTGGGCACTCTCTTTTATCTAGGAAAATGTCAAAACCATTCAATTTATTAAAAGTATATATAAAAACCATAACCTTCAACGTATACAGGGAGGTTACACTACAAATATGAAAACAGTGGATAGTTGAAAGGCGATACTGTGACAATGTATCAGCAATACACAATAGCAACAGTAGCAGCATATAATGTCTATCGCAAAGGTTCCTAAATAAACAGTGGATGGTTATGATGTAATGTTCCTACAATACAAATAGCAGCAATAGTAGCCTAAAATATTGTGCAAATGCCAATGCGACCCATATAGTAAGGCCAAGGGTTAAAAATAACCTTAAGAATTCAATCACCCATAACTTCACACTTCGCTGTATGGTTTGCGTTGGTAAGGGTATTGTCAGTCTTGAAATCAACCCAAATCGCCTAAAGTGATACCCACAAAAATTACACAGTGGAATGGAGCGGCGTCCCGCTCTTATATGTCCAGGGGCGTCCCGTGTATTTCTTACTATGATAGCCGGCTATATGTAGAGAATGGCTACGATCTTACCAGTGCGGGCAGGTAAGATGATGTCTCTACTCGTCCCCGAAGTCGATATAGTCTGAATAAACCATTCTGGCGTCTCCACATGTTGTTTAATTCCTTGGGAGCGCCGTTTCGCGTGGCAGACAAACTTTCTTTTGCGGGGGCACTGTGTATCAACTGCAAGTCGTCCTATAATTCGATGTATCTGGATTGATGGTAGGCAACTTATGTATTTATACTCTGGGGGATACCAAACGCGTTTCTGGGTAGCGTGTGACCCCTTCCTAAGTGGTTAACACCCCCAAAATAGCGATCCACCTTTATAGGGTTTTGCGGGCTTCAAAAAAAACTATGGCATGGGCATTGTATGGACCGGCTTTACATTTGCACAAACAATATATATATCGATATATTCAAATTGATTAAATTATTGCTGCATCTATCTGTGCAATTATATTAATAATCTACCAAGATATATATAAAAGAAAACAATTGAAACTGCATATGAGTAATAAAATAGAGAAAATGTGAAATATATATCTAACAAAGCAACATCGGATTATAAAGTCCATACATACATTTGATCATCGCACATCACTGATTAAAATAAACCAAGAAACACATCAAACCACCAACTGCGATTCTTATGCGGTTTTAATGCATTTCTCTAAAAAGTGCATTCTTTGATGAAAAAAGTGCATTCATTGATGAAAAGGTGCATTTATTAATGAAAAAACATGTAGGGGCCAACTAGAGAGAGGTGACGGAGAGGAAAAGGTGGGGGGGCGTTTCGGAAGCGAAAATCTGCCAATATGAATAACTGGTCCGATTGACTGTCGCCAAGCGGCACTCACCTACATCATCTTAAGAAACCGAAAAGCTCAAATTCGGTGTCCAATCTGTCTGGAATCAATGTATTAAATTCAATCCTTGACATTTTTTCAACATGATTACCCCCTCTCCAGTATTTCGATATTTTCTCAATTGCCGCAAATCTTAGTCCTGAGGGATCTTGGTTATGTATCTCCTTAAAATGACTTGAAACTGAATAGGATTCATAACCTTTCCGAATATTTGTCATATGTTCGGAAATGCTCTTTTTCAGTGTTCTTTTTGTCCTACCGGGATATTGATATTTACAGGGACATCCCATTACATAAATAACGTTTTCCGAAGTGCAGGTCAGAAATTCTTTTATTGTATGTTTGTATTGATTTGAGGTGGAGACTATCTGATTTGTTCTTTTAGGGAAGGTTGTCGTCTTACAATTATTGCAATGACCACATTTAAAAAAAACTGTTATATCAGCCCATTTTTGTATGTAGGGAACTTCCCTATCCGGGTTTCTAACTGTTGGAGCTATCTTGATGCCCAAATTAGGGGCCTTAGTAAACGTAATCATTGGTTTACCTGGTATGAGATGGCCTATTATTTTGTCCTTTTTAAGTAAATGCCAATATTTTTGAACAATATATCTAATAGTCCTATGGTCATCACTAAATGGTAATATGATCCTGATATTATCAATTTCCTGTTGGTCCCTCTTTTTTGTCTCATCTTTCTCCTGAAAAAAGGAAACCCTATTTAGTCTCCTCACTTTATTCAAGGATTCTTCTATCAAGTCCCTTGGGTATTCCTTCTCAAGGAACTTATTCTGCATTTGCGCAGCTTCCATTTCAAACTGTTTATCCGAGGTACAATTTCTTTTAATTCTTTGGAATTGTCCTTGCGGAATATTCAATAACCAGCTGGGAAGGTGGCAACTACTGTATAAATTGTAGCTGTTTCGTGAGGTTGGTTTAATGAAAGTACAGCAATTTAATTTTTTATCCTTCACAAAAAAATTTAAATCCAAAAATTCCACCATTTGTTCGATAAAGTTACCTGAAAAGTAGAGATTACAGTTGTTCTTATTAATATCTCTCAAAAAGGTCTCTAACTTGTCACTCCCTGTGCACCAAATTAAAAAAATATTGTCAATATAACGTTGCCAGAGGACCAGGTCCATCCCCAGCAAGGGGGCAACATGTTGTTGTTCCCAATCCGCCATGAATAAATTGGCGTAGCTGGGGGGAAAATATAAAATCAAAATAAAATCAATTCCCTCTACCAAAAAATCAATTTGTTCGGGGCCCAGTCTTCCGTCACCCTTTAATTGAAATTTAACTGCTTCTTGTCCCTGTTTGTGATTAATTACTGTGTATAAGGATTGGATATCCAATGATACCATAATCCAGCCTTCTTCAAATTTGAGCATTTCTATAATTTTGATTATTTGTGTTGTATACTTCGTGTAGGATGGGATCTTCTTCACCGCAGGTTGTAGTAATGTATCAATAAAATGGGAAAAGTTAGCTGTCAGTGATCCTATCTCTGACACGATAGGTCGATCAGGGGGATTGTCTTTATTTTTGTGGACCTTTGGTATACAAAAGAACATTGGAGTCCGCGGATACATATTTAATATATACTCATATTCTTCATTATTTAAAATTCCGCTATTTTTCCCCTTCTCACAAAAATTGGTCAATTCTACATAAAACTCCTGTGTGGGATCTGAAGAGAGCTTTTGGTAAGTGGTCCGGTCTGAGAGCTGCGGTAAACATTTCATATTATATTTGCTTAAATCCTGTATCACTATTGCTCCACCTTTGTCCGCAGGGCGAATAATTATATTTTTAGTTTGTTTTAATTCTTTGAGGGCTGCAATCTCTTGTTGGGTTAAATTTAGTTTTATCTTTCAATTTCCGTAAGTCTGCTTCTATGCATTTTTTTAAAGTCGTTATTTCCTCACTTAGTTCATTCCTAGGATATTTTTGGGAAGCATTTTAAAAAAAAACTGTGGCTATATTCCTCATTTGATATAACCTCTCTACTACTTGGATTTAAAAAAATAAATATTTTCTCAGGCATAGTTGGCGCATGAATTTCTCAATACCAATAAAGGTATCAAATTTATTCAGCCTTCTAGTTGGGGCAAATTTGAGAGCCTTATTTAGAAGTTGTTTCTGGGTTATTGTTAATGTGGTCGAGCTGAGGTTAATAATGGCATCATTATCTATATGTTCCACCTCTCTCTGTGGTAATTTTTCCATTTTCCTTCTTCCTCTTCGTATTTTTCTCTTTCGTCTACTTAATCCCTCCTCCTGTGATGAGTTTCTTGGTTGTGATAATCCCTCATGTGAATTCTCTCTTCTCTCTGGTGATGTGTCTTGAGTTATTGCCTGTATGTTGTTGCTTTGTGTCTGAGATTGTAGTGATGATTTAGTGGTGACTATTATCTGTGTTTGTGTCTTTGACTGTAGTGTTTTTTGTCTTGTGCGTGTCTTGTGATGTGGGGGAGTCCCATCTAAAAAATGGGTTCTTTCTTCTAAAGCCTCAAATCTATTTTGTGTATGTATATCATACCTCAAATGTTCGTGATTATCTTTAGGGATCCCTTGTGAAATCTCTCTATTCGTGTTTCTAATCACCTGTGAGTTCCCTACAACAGTATTATTGTGAATTTCCCTCTCTTGATTGCTTATCCCGTTATAACTTATTTTTTTATTTTTTTTATCTATAATATCTCGTTCAGCTTTATCTAGATTTTGACATAATTTCGTCTGCCAAGTATTAATTTCTTAATTTTTTGGGAATGTATCCATAATTATCTTGATCTCATTGATCCTCTTAGTAATATCTTCCAACATTTCAGTACGTCGTTTAATGATGAGATTGTTTAATGCCAAGGATTGTTCATGCAACAATTTATTCCATTCGTCCTCAAATGAAAGACTATGGAGATCTTGAGCAGGAGACTTTATTAGTGTCAATCCTTCCTATTTGATTGCTAGAATTAGCGAAGTTGACGAATAGGTTGCTAAAACGAAGATGGAGAATACTTCGTTATTTTCGTTTTGAGGAATATGGCGAATACATTCGTCATATTCACTAATTCTACCAAGCCAAGAACGTCTCCATACTAAAATGTACTGTTGGATTTGAGAATTACGTTGAAATCGCAATGCGATTAATATAACTTGAATTAATCGCATTGCGATTTCTACTTAGACCTGGTTTACTATGGTTGGCTTGGTAGAATTAGCGAATATGACAAATGTATTCGTCATATTCCTCAAAACGAAGATAACGAAGTATTCTCCATCTTCGTTTTAGCAACCATAGTAAACCATGTCTGTTGAAATCGCAGTGCAATTAATTCAAGGTAAATTAATCGCATTGCGATTACAACTTAGCACTGCTATCTTACATATTAGGCTAGAATTAACAAATATGGAATATAGCACCAGTGCCAAGTAGAAATCTCAATGCGATTACTTCAAGTTATATTAATCGCATTGCGATTTCAACTTAGAGCTGGGTTTATAATGGGTCAGCTTGCTAGAATTAAAGAAGTTAATGAATATGGAATATATTATAGCAGTGATAATTGAAATTGCAATGCGATTAATATAACTTGGAGTAATCGCATTGCGATTTCTACTTAGCACTGCTGCTATATTCCATATTCGTTAATTCTAGCCTAATATGTAAGATAAAACCGTGGAGCCTCACTTAAAAATCTCAACACAGCAATCCGAAGTGCAAAGCTCCCTGGGAAACAGGAATATGCAAAATAAATGTGGAGCCCCAGTTATGGGTCTACAACACAATGAAAGCCAGATATCCCTCAAAGGAAGGAAAACCAAGCAAAAGGGTGTCTCCATTACAGAGATCACCAAATCCACAATATTAAGTGGCCCCTATGTCAAGATCCCGCTTTTTTACAAGCTTTAAGGATGTGACAGGGAAAACCCAAGCCAGGTATCCATCCACAGACAGCTGTTTCGGGGTGTTGCTCCTCATCAGTGCAGAGTAGGATTCTGACTAACCGGGAGCAATGCCTCGGAGACTACTCAAACACAACAATAGCTGATCTCAGGGAGACCATCTACAAAAAACACCGCGGAGCCTCACTTAAGAGTCTCAACACAGCAATCCGAAGTGCAAAGCTCCCTGGGAAACAGGAATATGCAAAATAAATGTGGAGCCCGAGTTATGGGTCTACAACACAATGAAAGCCAGATATCCCTCAAAGGAAGGAAAACCGAGCAAAGGGGTGTCTCCATTACAGAGATCACCAAATCCACCATATTAAGTGGCCCCTATGTCAAGATCCTGCTTTTTTACAAGCTTTAAGGATGTGACGGGGAGTTTTTTGTAGATGGTCTCCCTGAGATCAGCTATTGTTGTGTTTGAGTAGTCTCCGAGGCATGGCTTCCGGTTAGACAGAATCCTACTCCGCACTGATGAGGGGGCAACACCCCGAAACAGCTGTCTGTGGATGGATAACTGGCTTGGGTTTTCCTGTCACATCCTTAAAGCTTGTAAAAAAGCGGGATCTTGACGTAGGGGCCACTTAATATGGTGGATTTGGTGATCTCTGTAATGGAGACACCCCTTTGCTCGGTTTTCCTTCCTTTGAGGAATATCTGGCTTTCATTGTGTTGTAGACCCATAACTGGGGCTCCACATTTATTTTGCATATTCCTGTTTCCCAGGGAGCTTTGCACTTCAGATTGCTGTGTTGAGACTCTTAAGTGAGGCTCCGCGGTGTTTTTTGTAGATGGTCTCCCTGAGATCAGCTATTGTTGTGTTTGAGTAGTCTCCGAGGCATTGCTCTCGGTTAGCCAGAATCCTACTCCGCACTGATGAGGGGCAACACCCCGAAACAGCTGTCTGTGGATGGATACCTGGCTTGGGTTTTCCCCGTCACATCCTTAAAGCTTGTAAAAAAGCGGGATCTTGACATAGGGGCCACTTAATATGGTGGATTTGGTGATCTCTGTAATGGAGACACCCCTTTGCTCGGTTTTCCTTCCTTTGAGGAATATCTGGCTTTCATTGTGTTGTAGACCCATAACTGGGGCTCCACATTTATTTTGCATATTCCTGTTTCCTAGGGAGCTTTGCACTTCGGATTGCTGCGTTGAGACTCTTAAGTGAGGCTCCGCGGTGTTTTTTGTAGATGGTCTCCCTGAGATCAGCTATTGTTGTGTTTGAGTAGTCTCCGAGGCATTGCTCCCGGTTAGCCAGAATCCTACTCCGCACTGGTGAGGGGCAACACCCCGAAACAGCTGTCTGTGGATGGATACCTAGCTTGGGTTTTCCCCGTCACATCCTTAAAGCTTGTAAAAAAGCGGGATCTTGACATAGGGGCCACTTAATATGGTGGATTTGGTGATCTCTGTAATGGAGACACCCCTTTGCTCGGTTTTCCTTCCTTTGAGGGATATCTGGTTTTCATTGTGTTGTAGACCCATAACTGGGGCTCCACATTTATTTTGCATATTCCTGTTTCCCAGGGAGCTTTGCACTTCGGATTGCTGTGTTGAGACTCTTAAGTGAGGCTCTGCGTTTTTTTTTTGTAGATGATCTCCCTGAGATCAGCTATTGTTGTGTTTGAGTAGTCTCCGAGGCATTGCTCCCGGTTAGCCAGAATCCTACTCTGCACTGATGAGGGGCAACACCCCAAAACAGCTGTCTGTGGATGGATACCTGGCTTGGGTTTTCCCCGTCACATCCTTAAAGCTTGTAAAAAAGCGGAATCTTGACATAGGGGCCACTTAATATGGTGGATTTGGTGATCTCTGTAATGGAGACACCCCTTTGCTCGGTTTTCCTTCCTTTGAGGGATATCTGGCTTTCATTGTGTTGTAGATCAATAACTGGGGCTCCACATTTATTTTGCATATTCCTGTTTCCCAGGGAGCTTTGCACTTCGGATTGCTGTGTTGAGACTCTTAAGTGAGGCTCCGTGGTGTTTTTTGTAGATGGTCTCCCTGAGATCAGCTATTGTTGTGTTTGAGTAGTCTCCGAGGCATTGCTCCCGGTTAGCCAGAATCCTACTCCGCACTGATGAGGGGCAACACCCCGAAACAGCTGTCTGTGGATGGATACCTAGCTTGGGTTTTCCCCGTCACAGCCTTAAAGCTTGTAAAAAAGTGGGATCTTGACATAGGGGCCACTTAATATGGTGGATTTGGTGATCTCTGTAATGGAGACACCCCTTTGCTCGGTTTTCCTTCCTTTGAGGGATATCTGGCTTTCATTGTGTTGTAGACCCATAACTGGGGCTCCACATTTATTTTGCATATTCCTGTTTCCCAGGGAGCTTTGCACTTCGGATTGCTGTGTTGAGACTCTTAAGTGAGGCTCCGTGGTGTTTTTTGTAGATGGTCTCCCTGAGATCAGCTATTGTTGTGTTTGAGTAGTCTCTGAGGCATTGCTCCCGGTTAGCCAGAATCCTACTCCGCACTGATTGATGAGGGGCAATACCCCGAAACAGCTGTCTGTGGATGGATACCTAGCTTGGGTTTTCCCCCTCACAGCCTTAAAGCTTGTAAAAAAGTGGGATCTTGACATAGGGGCCACTTAATATGGTGGATTTGGTGATCTCTGTAATGGAGACACCCCTTTGCTCGGTTTTCCTTCCTTTGAGGGATATCTGGCTTTCATTGTGTTGTAGACCCATAACTGGGGCTCCACATTTATTTTGCATATTCCTGTTTCCCAGGGAGCTTTGCACTTCGGATTGCTGCGTTGAGACTCTTAAGTGAGGCTCCGTGGTGTTTTTTGTAGATGGTCTCCCTGAGATCAGCTATTGTTGTGTTTGAGTAGTCTCCGAGGCATTGCTCCCGGTTAGCCAGAATCCTACTCCGCACTGATAAGGGGCAACACCCCGAAACAGCTGTCTGTGGATGGATACCTGGCTTGGGTTTTCCCCGTCACATCCTTAAAGCTTGTAAAAAAGCAGGATCTTGACATAGGGGCCACTTAATATGGTGGATTTGGTGATCTCTGTAATGGAGACACCCCTTTGCTCGGTTTTCTTTCCTTTGAGGGATATCTGGCTTTCATTCTGTTGTAGACCCATAACTGGGGCTCCACATTAATTTTGCATAATATGTAAGATAGCAGTGCGATTAATACAACTTGAATTAATCGCATTGCGATTTTAACGTAATTCTCAAATCCGACAGTACATTTTAGTATATGGAGACGTTCCCATGGTGATGGGGACGCTCCTTGAGCACGGAAGTCGGCAGAAGCGGCAACGGGCACTGACTGGAGCAGCCAGGAAGCCAGGAATTCTCAGGACAGGTAAGAACTACTTTTGGGAGGTGTGAAAGAAAAAAATATAACTAAAAAAAAAAATGTATATTCAAAATAGCGAATTTATAGCGCTATATTCAAAATATTTGCGAATTAGCGAAGTGCCGATATTCGCGATAAAAATTTGCTATCCGAATATTCGCGCTCAACACGTGCTTAAAGTCAACAGATCCACCTGCTCCACATGCATTGATTATATAAACAAAAAGACTGGGCACTCTGTTTTATTTAGGAAAATGTCAAAATCATTCAATTTATTAAAAGTATATGTAAAAAACGTAACCTTCAATGTATACAGGGAGGTTACACTACAAATATGAAAACAGTGGATAGTTGAAAGGCGAAACTGTGACAATGTTTCAACAATATACAGTAGCAACAGTGGTAGCATATAATGTCTATTGAAAATGTTCCTAAATAAACAGTGGATGGTTATGATGTAATGTTCCTACAATACAAATAGCAGCAATAGTAGCCTAAAATATTGCGCAAATGCCAATGTGACCCATATAGTAAGGCCAAGGGTTAAAACTAACGTTAAAATTCAATCACCCATAACTTCACACTTCGCTGTATGGTTTGCGTTGGTAAGGGTATTGTCATTCTTGAAATCAACCCAAATTGCCTAGATAAAAGAGAGGGCCCAGTCTTTTTGTTTATATAATCAATGCATGTGGAGCAGGTAGATCTGTTGACTGTGTGCACCTCTGTTCCCTATTGCTGCTGCTCTGGTGCGACACTTAGAAATTTCCTTAAAAAGGGAAGAAGCTTCTTATAATAACTGGCCGGGAGGCTATCCGGCCCTGGGGCCTTACCCACTGGCATAGATTTTACAACTGGGGACACCTCTTCAGCCGTGAAGGGAGCTTGTAACGCAGACCTATCTTCCTTTGAAATTTGTGGAAGTGCTAGGTTGTTAAGGAACTCATCCATAGGATTTTCCCTATTGGATAGGAGGGAAGCAGGAAGCGAGGAATGGCCATCTGCTTCTGAAGTTTAGCATAAAAAGTGCAAAATAGGGATGAGCGAACCCGAACTGTATAGTTCGGGTTCGTACCGAATTTTGGGGGGTTCGTGACACGCACCCAAACCCGAACATTTACGTAAAATTTCGGGTTCGGGTTCGTTGTTCGCCGATTTCTATGGCGCATTTTGAAAGCCTGCAAAGCAGCCAATCAACAAGCATCATACTACTTGCCCCAAGAGGCCATCACAGCCATGCCTACTATTGGCATGGCTGTGATTGGCCAAGTGCAGCATGTGACCCAGCCTCTATTTAAGCTGGAGTCACATCGCGCCGCACGTCACTATGCTCTGATTAATGTAGGGATAGGATGCAGCTGCTGTTAGGGTAAGATTAGGCTGGGATAAACTCAGCAAAAACACTTAATGAAGTGATCGATCTACAGCTTTGAATCAGTCAATTTCTGCTAGTTAATTGCTCACTGTTTTCAGGCTGCCGAGAGAGTTTTTCTGTAACTTTTTTCTGGGGTGATCGGCGGCCATTTCGTGTCTTGTAGTGCGCCAGCACAAGCTGCCAGCAAGACCATTAATCCATCAATAGTAGGGTGTTTTTTTTTTGTTATATCCTACATCAGGGGCTTGGCTGTGCTTATTGTCACCCCTAGAAATTCAGGATAGAATTTTCTATATTTGATTGAGAGGTGAAATTCACTTAAAAAAATAGCAATCCCATAAATCTGGTGTTCCAGCTGTGGCTAACCAAGTGTAATACTGTCTGGCAAAGAATATATATTTTTTTCTGGGGTGAAATTCAATTTCCAAAATAGCAATACCCTAAATCAGTGGTTTCTGCTGTGGCAGGACAAGTTTTATAGTGTCCATCAGAGGATAGCTTTTGTTCTGGGGTTAAATTCAATTACCAAAATAGCAATACCATAAATATGGTGTTCCAGCTGTGACTGGACAAGTTTCATAGTGTCCGTCAAAGTATATATTATTTTCTGGGGTGAAATTCAGTTGCAAAAATAGCAATACCGTAAATCTTTTGTTTCAGATGTGACTGGACAAGATTCATAGTGTCTGTCAAAGTATATATTATTTTCTGGGGTAAAATTCAGTTGCAAAAATAGCAATACCGTAAATCTGGTGTTCCAGCTGTGACTGGACAAGTTTCTTAGTGTCCGTCAAAGGATATATTATTTTCTGGGGTGAAATTCAGTTGCAAAAATAGAAATACTGTAAATCTGGTGTTCCAGCTGTTACTGGAAAAGTTTCATAGTGTCCGTCAAAGGATATATTATTTTCTGGGGTGAAATTCAATTGCCAAAATAGCAATACCCAATATCTGGTGTTCCAGCTGTTGCAGGCCAAGTGTAAATCTGTCCGTAAAAGTGTATATTCCACTCTGCGTGCATCTCCAAGTGTAATTATTTCTGTTAAAAGGTATATTACAGTAGGTGTTAAAATACAGCATAATCTTCTACATTTGCACACACTGTTTTGCATCTCTAATTGAATTTCTTTCCATTGAAGGGTACAGGTATATTACACAAAGTGTTAAAATACAAGTGTTGAAAGCATAATCCTATATATTTTTTCACACGCTACTGCGCATCTCCAAGGGTAAATCTGTCCGTAAAAGGATACCTTTCATCCATGGCCTAAATACTAGGCCTACAATTGATATTCCCCTAAATCTGTGGTTACTGCTGTGCCTGGACTAGTGTAATACGGTACATAAATAGATAGCCAGATAGTGTTAGGTGCCTGTAAAAAAAAGGCCTGAATTTGAATTCAATACATTGGGCCAAATAATTTGTGGTGAACAGTAACAATGAGGAAAACATCTAGTAAGGGAAGCGGACATGGTCGTGGTGTTGTTAGTGGACCCTCTGGTGCTGGGAGAGGACGTGGCCGTTCTGCCACAGCCACACGTCCTAGTAAACCAACTACCTCAGGTTCCAGTACCCACCAAAATTTACAGTGATATTTGGTGGGGCCCAATGCCGTTCTAAGGATGGTAAGGCCTGAGCAAGTACAGGCACTAGTCAATTGGGTGGCCGACAGTGAATCCAGCACGTTCACAACATTATCTCCCACCCAGTCTTCTGCAGAAAGCGCATCGGTGGCGCCTAAAAACCAAGCCCATCAGTCTGTCACATCACCCCCATGCATATCAGGGAAACTGTCTGAGCCTCAAGTTATGCAGCAGTCTCTTATGCTGTTTGAAGACTCTGCTGGCAGGGTTTGCTAAGGTAATCCACCTAGCCCTTCCCCAGTGGTGGAAGACATAGAATGCACTGTTTCACAACCACTTATGTTTCCTGATGATGAGGACATGGGAATACCACCTCATCAGAGTCCGCACGTCTCTGATGATGACGAAACACAGGTGCCAACTGCTGCGTCTTTTTGCAGTGTGCAGACCGAACAGGAGGTCAGGGAGGAAGACTGTGAGGAAGACGATGCAGGGGACGATGAGATCCTAGACCCCACATGGAATGAAGGTCGTGCCACTGACTTTCATAGTTCAGAGGAAGAGGCAGTGGTGAGACCGAGCCAACAGCGTAGCAAAAGAGGGAGCAGGGGACAAAAGCAGACCAGCCGCCGCCAAGAGAGTTCGCCTGCTACTGGCCACTGCCACCAGGGACCGAGCACCCCAAAGGCAGCTTCAAGGAGTTCCCTGGCATGGCACTTCTTTAAACAATGTGCTGACGACAAGACCCGAGTGGTTTGCACGCTGTGCCATCAGATCCTGAAGCGAGGCATTAACGTTCTGAACCTTAGCACAACCTGCATGACCAGTCATCTACATGCAAAGCATGAACTGCAGTGGAGTAAACACCTTAAAAACAAGGAACTCACTCAGGCTCCCCCCGCTCCCTCTTCTGCTGCTGCCTCGGCCTCTTCCTCCACCTCGGGAGGAATGTTGGCACCTGCCGCCCACTAAACAGAGGAAAGCATTTCTAAACTACTGGCCTTTGAAATGCTGTCATTTAGGCTGGTGGACACAGATAGCTTCAAACAGCTGATGGCGATGGCTGTCCCACAGTATGTTGTTCCCAGCTGCCTCTTCTTCTCCAAGACAGCCGTGCCTTCCCTGCACAACCAAGTATCCGATAAAATCAAGTGTGCACTGCGCAACGCCATCTGTGGCAAGGTCCACCTAAAAACAAATATGTGGACCAGTAAGCATGGCCCAGGGACGCTATATCTTCCTAACTGCACACTGGGTAAATGGAGTGGCGTCTGGGCCCCAGGCGGAGAGTTCTTTAGCGCACGTCCTTCCGCTGCCAAGGATCGCAGGGCATCATTCTTTGCCTCCTGTAGTCTACTCCTCCTACTCGGCTTCCTCCTCCTCTTCTTCCACCTGCTCATCCAGTCAGCCACACACCTTCACCACCAACTTCAGCACAGCCCAGAGTAAACGTCAGCAGGCCATTCTGAAACTCATATGTTTGGGGTACAGGCCCCACACCGTGCAGGAGTTGTGGCGGGGTATTGAACAACAGATCGACCAGTGGTTGCTGCCGGTGGGCCTCAAGCCTGGCCTGGTGGTGTGCGATAATGGGTGAAATCTCGTCGCAGCTCTGGGACTAGCCGGTTTGACGCAC
Source organism: Bufotes viridis (assembly GCA_033119425.1). Taxonomy (NCBI): domain Eukaryota; kingdom Metazoa; phylum Chordata; class Amphibia; order Anura; family Bufonidae; genus Bufotes; species Bufotes viridis. The sequence continues at coordinate 178,310,647 of CM065594.1, read as the reverse complement.
ATCTCTTTCCTGGTGCATATGCTGAATTTGGTGGTGCAGAAGTTCATTCACAAGTACCCCAACATGTCAGAGCTGCTGCATAAAGTGCGGGCCGTCTGTGAGCGTTCCGGCATTCACATCCTGCCGCTGCTCGCCTGTCTGTGCTACAGCGTAACTTCGGCCTTCCCACTCACCGCCTCATATGTGACGTGCCCACCAGTTGGAACTCCACCTTGCACATGCTGGAGAGACTGTGCGAGCAGCAGCAGGCCATAGTGGAGCTTCAGCTGCAGTACGCATGCGTCAGTCGCACTGCGGAACAGCACCACATCACCACCAATTACTGGACCTCCATGCGAGACCTGTGTGCCCTGTTGCGCTGTCTCGAGTACTCCACCAACATGGCCAGTGGCGATGACGCCATTATCAGCGTTACAATACCACTTCTATGTCTCCTTGAGAAAACACTTAGGGCGATGATGGAAGAGGAGGTGTCCCAGGAGGGGGAGGAGGAGGAGGAAGAGGGGTCATTTTTAGCACTTTCAGGTCAGTTTCTTAGAAGTGGCTCAGAGGGAGGTTTTTTTGCAACAGCAGAGGCCAGGTACAAATGTGGCCAGCCAGGGCCCACTACTGGAGGACGAGGAGGATGAGGAGGAGGTGGAGGAGGATGAGGATGAAGCATGTTCACAGCGGGGTGTCATCCAACGCAGCTAAGGCCCATCACTGGTGCGTGGCTGGGGTGAAACGGAGTACGATGACGATACGCCTCCCACAGAGGACAGCTTGTCCTTACCTCTGGGCAGCCTGGCACACATGAGCGACTACATGCTGCAGTGCCTGTGCAACGACAGCAGAGGTGCCTACATTTTAACGTGTGCGGACTACTGGGTTGCTACCCTGCTGGATCCCAGGTACAAAGACAATGTGCCCACCTTACTTCCTGCACTGGAGCGTGATAGGAAGATGCACGAGTACAAGTGCACGTTGGTAGACGCGCTACTGAGAGCATTCCCAAATGTCACAGGGGAACAAGTGGAAGCCCAAGGCGAAGGCAGAGGAGGAGCGAGAGGTCGCCAACTCAGCTGTGTCACAGCCAGCTCCTCTGAGGGCAGGGTTAGCATGGGAGAGATGTGGAGTTTTGTCACCACGCCTCAGCTAACTGCACCAGCACCTGATATGAAACGTGTTAGCAGGAGGCAGCATTTCACTAACATGGTGGAACAGTACGTGTGCACACCCCTCCACGTACTGACTGATGGTTCGGCCCCATTCGACTTCTGGGTCTCCAAATTGTCTAATGTACCATATGGCACTATAACTTTCTTTTTTGCGACCAACTATACAATGGCAGTATTTCACTGGCTAATTGGAATATCTGAAATGCCGCGTAGAAAACTAATGTGCTATGTAGCACTACAATGCCTCATTCACACGTCAGTGATTTGGTCAGTGATTTCCATCAGTGATTGTATGCCAAAACCAGGATTGGAGCCTCCACAGACATAAGGAATAAGGGAAAGTTCTGCACCTGTACTGGGTTTAGAGCCGCACCTGGTTTTGGCTCACAATCACAGATGGAATTCACTGAACAAAACACTGACGTGTGAAAGAGTCAAAAAGAGTCAAAAAGTCAGTTTCACTGGTTAATTGGAATATTTGAAATGAAGATCAGGCCGCTAATTTGCTATGTGGCACTATAACAGTTTTTTTTGCAACCAACTATAAAAAGGCAGTATTTCACTGGTTAATTGGAATATCTGAAATGCAGACTAGGCCGCTAATGTCCAATGTAGCACAAAACCAGTGTTTTTTGCAACCAACTATAAAAATGCAGTATGTCACTGGTTAATTGGAATATCTGAAATGCAGACTAGGCTGCTAATGTGCAATCTAGCACAAAACCAGTGTTTTTTGCAACAAACTATAAAAATTCAGTATTTCACTGGTTATTAGGAATATCTGAAATGCAGCGTAGAACGTAAATATGCTATCTAGCACAAAAAGTATGCCCACCTTACACCAGCATGTGTCCCAGAACATCACCCGTGCCCTGACCAATGCACTTATTGGGAAGGTCCACCTCGCCATGGACACATGGACAAGTGCTGGTGGCCAGGGACGCTACATTTCTCTGACTGCACACTGGGTGAATGTTGTGGAGGACGGGAGTGAGTCGGACCCTGGGATGGCACAGGTGCCCAGCATTGCAGGCCCTACGTCCATCAGGGTCTCAACCAGCAGCTATGTTACTGGCTCCAACCCCGACCTCCCGTTCTCCACCGCCTCCTCCTCCGATTCCACCTCCAACAGCAGTCAGCCATTAGTCGCTAGCTGGAAGCAGTGTAGCACTGCTGTGGGTAAGCGTCAACAGGCCGTGCTGAAGCTGATCTGCTTAGGGGACAAACAGCATACCGCCGCAGAGCTGTGGCAGGGTATAAGGGACCAGACCGAGCTGTGGCTCTAGCCACTCAACCTATAAACAGGCATGGTTGTGTCTGACAATGGCCGTAACTTGGTGGCGGATTTGGAGCTCGGCAATCTGACACACGTTCAGTGCCTAGCCCACGTCTTAAACTTAGTGGTTCAGCAGTTTATCAAAACCTAACCCAATTTGCAGGAGCTACTAGTGAAGGCGCGCCACTTGTGTGCTCATTTCCGCAAGTCGTCCACAGCTTCGGCAGGTCTGTCAACACTGCAGCAGAGCTTGCGAGTTCTAGCTCACCAACTGTTGTGCGACGTGAGCACGCGGATGAGGGTATGGAGAGTCATCCTGAAGTTGACATCAACTTCTTGCCCATTGGTACTCTGGCACACATGCCTGACTTCATGTTAGGCTGCCTTTCCCGTGACCCTCATGTTATACGCATTTTAGGTAACACAGATTACTGGGTGTTCACCCTTCTCGACCCCCGCTACAAAGAGAATTTCTCATATCTGATTCCTGTGGTGGAGAGGACGAGTAAAACTATGCAATTCCAGAAGGTACTTGTTGACAGATTGCTCAAAAATTTTCCCTCTGAGAATGCTGCCGCCAGAGTCCGTACTTTCTTAGGCAACCGAGGAAGGGAGACAAGGGGAACACACAGTAGTTCTAACAGAGGACGAGCAACACTTTCCAAGGCATGGGACACTTTCATGACACCCCTCCAGCATCCTCACCCTGAATCGCGGCCTAGTGCTACAAGGAGTGAGAAGTTTTGAAAGATGGTGAAGGAATACATTGCAGACCGTGTCAGCGTCCTAAATGATCCCTCAGTGACTAACAAATACTCGGTGTCTAAGCTGGACACGTGGCACGAGCTTGCGCTATACGCCTTGGAGGTGCTGGCCTGCCCTGCCGCCAGCATATTGTCTGAGAGTCTATTTAGTGCTGCTGGTGACATTATAACAGATAAGCGTATCCGCTTGTCCACTGACAATGCTGACAGGTTGACTCAGATAAAAATAATCAAGGCCTGGATTGCCCCTGACTTCTCCACTGCACCAGAGGAAAGCTGAGCTAATGAGGAACAAAAAGGCAATTTAACTGTATGCTTTATAATGTACTCAAACCACAAGATTCAGATTTTTTTTTACCCCTTTCACCGCAAAAAAGGGGTATATCTTTGAATCTTGTTTTCTCATCCGCCTCCTCCTCCGACTCCTCTTCCATACAGAATATATATGCCCTCACTACAATCTTTTGTAGGGTTCACTAGGCTTCAGGCCCTCACCTCGAATGCTTTATGCTGTCTGCTCACCTGTAGGCCATCGCTGCAATGTTTTATGAGGTTCTCTAGGCTTTAGGCCCTCAACTGCAATGCTTTACACCGTGTGCTCACCTGTAGGCCATCGCTGCAATGTTTTATGGAGCTCTCTAGGCTTTAGGCCCTCAACTCCAATGCTTTATACCATCTGCTCACCTGTAGGCCATCACTACAATGATTTATGGGGTTCTTTAGGCTTCAGGCCCTCACCTTCAATGCTTTATACTGTCTGCTCACCTGTAGGCCATCGCTGCAATGTTTTATGGAGCTCTCTAGGCTTTAGGCCCTCAACTCCAATGCTTTATACCATCTGCTCACCTGTAGGCCATCACTGCAATGTTTTATGGAGTTGTCTAGGCTTTAGGCCCTGAACTCCAAAGCTTTATACCATCTGCTCACCTGTAGGCCATCACTGCAATGATTTATGTGGTTCTCTAGGCTTCAGGCCCTCACCTCCAATGCTTTATACCATCTTCTCACCTGTAGGCCATCACTGCAATGATTTATGGGGTTCGCTAGGCTTCAGGCCCTCACCTTCAATGCTTTATACCGTCTGTTTACCTGTAGGCCATCACTGCAATGATTTATGGGGTTCGCTAGGCTTCAGGTCCTAACCTCCAATGCTTTTTATCGTCTGCTCACCTGTAGCCCATCACATAGTAATATAGTAACATAGTATATAAGACCAAAAAAAGACATTTGTCCATCCAATTCGGCCTGTTTCCTACAAGTTGATCCAGAGGAAGGCAAAAAAACCCTGTGAGGCAGAGCCAATTTTCCCCACTTAAGGGGAAAAAATATTCCTTCCCGACTCCAATCAGGCAATCAGAATAACTCCCTGGATCAATTACCCCTCTTTAGTAGCTGTAGCCTGCATATTATTTCACTCCAGAAATAAATCCAGTCCCCTCTTGAATTCCTTTATTGTACTCACCATCACCACCTCCTCAGGCAGAGAGTTCCATAGTCTCACTGCTCTTACAGTGAAGAATCCTTTTCTATGTTTGTGTACAAACCTTCTTTCCTCCAGACGCAGAGGATGTCCCCTCGTCACAGTCCTGGGGATAAATAGATGATGGGAGAGATCTCTGTACTGACCCCTGATAAATTTATATATAGTTATTAGATCTCCCCTCAGTCGTCTTTTTTCTAAAGTGAATAACCCAAATTTTGATAACCTTTCAGGGTACTGTAGTTGCCCCATTCAAGTTATTACTTTAGTTGCCCTCCTCTGAACCCTCTCCAGCTCTGCTATGTCTGCCTTGTTCACAGGAGCCCAGAACTGTACACAGTACTCCATGTGTAGTCTGACTAGTGATTTGTAAAGTGGTAGGACTATGTTCTCATCACGTGCATCTATGCCCCTTTTGATGCAACCCATTATCTTATTGGCCTTGCCAGTAGCTGCCTGACACTGGTTTTTGCAGCTTAATTTGCTGTTTATTAAAATTCCTAGATCCTTTTCCATGTTAGTGTTACCGAGTTTTTTACCATTTAATATGTACGGGTGACTTGCATTATTCCTTCCATGTGCATAACTTTACATTTGTCAGTGTTTAACCTCATCTGCCATTTCTCTGCCCAAGCCTCCAATCTATCCAGATCCCTCTGTAGCAGAAAACTGTCCTCTTCAGTGTTAATTACTTTACACAGTTTAGTGTCATCTGCAAAAATAGATATTTTACTGTGCAGGCCTTCTACAAGATCATTAATAAATATATTGAAGAGAATAGGGCCCAATACTGACCCCTGAGGTACCCCACTAGTTACAGTGAACCAACCTGAGTATCTACCGTTAATAACCACCCTCTGTTTTCTGTCACTCAGTCAGTTACTTACCCACATACAGACATTTTCTCCCAGTCCGAGCATCCTCATTTTATATACTAACCTTTTATGAGGTACAGTGTCAAATGCTTTGGAGAAGTCCAGATATATGACATCCATTGATTCGCCGCTGTTAAGTCTAGAATTTACCTCCTCATAGAAGCTGATTAAATTCGTTTGGCATGACCGATCCCTCATGAAGCCATGCTGATATGGCGTTATTTGCTTATTTTCATTGAGATACTCCAAAATAGCATCTCTTAGAAACCCTTCAAACAGTTTACCAACAATAGATGTTAAACTTACCGGCCTATAATTTCCAGGCTCTGTTTTTGGACCCTTTTTGAATATTGGCACCACATTTGCTATGCGCCAATCCTGTGGAACATTCCCTGTCAGTATAGAGTCTGTAAATATCAGAAATAAAGGTCTGGCTATGACATCACTTAATTCCCTTACAGGGGTGTATGCCATCCGGTCCTGGCGATTTGTCTATTTTAATCTTTTTAAGTCGCTGTTGTACTTCTTCCTGGGTCAGACAGGGCACTTTTAATGGGGAATTTACTTTTACATTCTGCATTTCATCTGACAGTTTATTTTCCTCAGTGAATATAGTGGAGAAAACAATATTTAATAGTTTTGCTTTATCCTCGTCGCTCTCTGCAACACCCCCCTCATTGCTATGTAGAGGGCCGACTCCTTCAGATTTATATTTTATATTGTTTATTTAATTGAAGAACATTTTAGGGTTAGTTTTACTCTCTTTGGCAATTAATCTCTCGGTCTCTAGTTTGGCAAATTTTATTAGTTTTTTACATATTCTATTTTTTTCCTTATAGTTTATCAGTGCTTCCTGACTCCCCTCCTGTTTTAGTGATTTATATGCTTTCTTTTTGTCATTTATTGCTTTCTTTATGGTTCCATTTATCCACATTGGTTTCTTATTGTTCCTTAGCCTTTTATTCCTATAAGGTATGTACCTCTCACAATGAGATGTTACAATGCTTTTGAAAATCTCCCGTTTTATAGTTGTATTTTTATTTTTGAGGACTTTGTCCCAGTTAGTTAGGCCTATGGCCTCGCTTAGTTGGCTAAATTTTGCTGTTTTGAAGTTCGGTATTTTTGTTCCTCCCTTTAGAAACTCTCGTTTGAAGGATAATTGGAAGGTTATAACTTTATGGTCACTATTTCCCAGGTGTCCCCCAACCTGCACATCTGTTGTTCTATCAGGTCTATTGGTTAATACTAAGTCCAGTATGGCCATCCCTCTAGTTGGGTCCTGAACCAGTTAGGAAAGGAAATTGTCTTTGGCTATTGCCAAGAACCTGTTTCCTTTTTGGGATGTACAGCTTTCAGTTTCCCAGTCTATATCTGGGTAGTTGAAGTCCCCCATATTAACGACTCCATTATGATTTGCCGCCTCGTCTATCTCGTTTAGTAATAGATTTCCTGTGGACTCTGGTATTTTAGGTGGTTTATAATACACTCCTATTAGTAATTTATTATTGTTTTTTGCTCCCTGTATTTCTACCCACAGTGACTCCACCTGTTCATGTCCCTCAGAGATGTATTCTCGAATTACGAGATTTAGCCAGGACTTCACATAGAGGCAGACCCCTCCACCTCTCCGGTTTTGACGATCCTTTCTAAACAGATTGTAACCTTTTATATTAACTGCCCAGTCATAGCTATCATCCAGCCATGTCTCAGTTATTCCCACTATGTCATAGTCCTCCTCACACATCACTAATTCCAGTTCACCAGTCTTGTTAGTCAGGCTTCTGGCATTAGTATACATACATTTGACAGGTTTATGTGTATTTTTTACCCTACATCTTTCATTCTGAGCTGTTCTAGTCCCCCCTTCCATTCCTCTCCCAGTCACACTACCTCCCCTCTGGTCTTTATCTTCCCCTCTTATAATGTAATTACCCTCCCCCCCAGTCCCTAGTTTAAACACTCCTCCAACCTTCTAGCCATCTTTCTCCCCAACACAGCTTCCCCTTCCCCATTGAGATGCAGCCCGTCCCTACGGTAGAGCCTGTAGCCGACAGAGAAGTCTGCCCAGTTCTCCAGGAACCCGAACCCCTCCTTCCTACACCAGCTCTTGAGCCACTTGTTAACCTCCCTAATCTCCCGCTGCCTTTCTTGTGTGGCTCGTGGTACAGGCAGTATTTCAGAAAATACTACTTTTGAGGTCCTTGCCCTAAGCTTGTGACCTAAAACCCTGAAATCATTTTTAAGGACTCTCTACCTTCCTCTTACTTTGTCATTGGTTCCGATATGGACCATGACCGCTGGGTCTTCTCCTGCTCCTCCCAGTAATCTGCAATGTTTTATGGGATTCGCTAGGCTTCGGGCCCTCACCTCCAATGTTTAATAAGATCTGCTCACCTGTAGCCTATCAATGCAATATTTTAGGGGGTTCAATAGTCTTCAGGCCCTCACCTCCAATGCTCTATACCGTCTGCTCACCTGTAGGCCATTACTGCAATGTTTTATAGGGTTCTCTAGGTTTCAGGCCATCACCTCCAATGTTTTATACCGTCTGCTCACCTGTAGGCCATCAATGCAATTATTTATGGGGTTCACTAGGCTTCAGGCCCTCACCTCCAATGCTTTATACCATCTGCTCACCTGTATTCCATTACTGCAATGTTTTATGGGGTTCTCTAGGCTTCAGACCCTCACCTCTAATGTATTATACGGTCTGCTCACCTGTAGGCCATCACTGCAATGTTTTATGGGGTTCGCTCACCTTCAGGCCCTCACTACAATTTTGTATTGGGTCCGCCCACCTTCAGGTCCTTAACTATAATGTTTTAGACGGTAACCAGCCTGCCCTTGCTCCAAATGTTTTTGAGGGTCAACAGTAGGCCATCAATGATAATTTTTCAAGGATGTGTATGATGCCCTTCTTTATGTGTAATAAAGGGTGTATTGGAGTGTTGGTTCCTTGTAATTTTTTGCAGCCCTTTCACTTAGTGCATAGGCTTGATGAGTGCAGCAGTGTACCTGAACAATTGTATTTTTTTGTAGCATTCGAACTGTATATTCAATTTAATATCCAGGAAAGATTGTTACCTAACAATTTTTCCTCAAAAAAATTATTTTGGGCGTGATTTTGTCGCTATGTAAAAGTGGCGGACAACTGGGACAATATGGTTCCTAGATGCGACATTTGAGTCCAAGATGCACCCAGACATGGTCCCCATGCTGTTTCAGATCCATTTTGGTGGTGTTTCTGTCACTTTCTGACCTTTTCAATGGACCAGGCACCCTCCCCTCATCCAAGCATGAGGTGCCTTGTTGTCTCCCATTTACTTCCATTATACTCGGGTGCTTAGCCGAGCACACAAATATCGCTATGTGTTCGGACCCATAACCCGAACACTTTGGTGCTTGCTCATCACTACAGCCTAACATAAAGTCAGCAATGTGTGCCAGTGTCCCAACAGACAAGACTTCGCTGTCATCATCAGGAGCATGACTCTCAATCTCCTCATCCTGTTCCTCCTCTTCTACCCTTCCACGCTGAACAGATGGAATAAAACTTCCATGGGTACTACCCTCTGTAGCGGAGGCAGTCGTCTCCTGCTCCTCCTCCTCATCATCATCATCCAAATTGCACTAAGAAGAAGATCTGAGGGTGTTTTGGCTATTATCCTGTGTACTGTCTTCCCTCATTTCCACCTCTTCCCCATCCAAAGCGTCTGCCTTAATTGTAAGCAGCGAGCGTTTGACTAGACACAGAAGTGGGATGGTAATTGGTAATGCTGATAATGGCGTTATCGCAGATCACCATCTATGTTCATTCCTCAAAGTTGCTTAAAACCTCACAGAGGTCAGACATCAATGGCTACTCGTCCATTGTGAAGAGCGGAAGCTGACTGGAAAGGTGACAACCATGTTGCAGCTGGTATTCCCCTACTGCCCTCTGTTGCTCACGAAGCCTGGCCAACATGTGGAAATTCGAGTTCCAGCATGTGCTCACGTCACACACCGGTCGGTCAGCTGGCAATTTCAAGTGCTGCTGCAGCGTTGCCAGTCCGGTGGAAGCTGTCGATGACTTGCGGAAATGTGCACACATGTGGTGCACCTTCCCAAGTAGCTCAGGCTAATTGGGGTAGATTTTGAGAAACCGCTGAACCACTAGGTTGAACACGTGGACTAGGGATGGTATCTGTATGTGCTTGACCAACTCTAAAGCCACCACCAAGTTACGGCCATTATCAGACACAAAATATTTACTATATGATATAGTTTTTTTGATTACCGATAAGTGTAAAACTAGTACCATAAACATTACATAAACTAGAGAACCAGTTTGTAGAGTGCACCGTATACAATCAGTACTTATTTGAAGAACTAAACGTGATGTATTATACTGCTAATTTGCATGACAGTGCGAGTCAACATCAAGGATAATCCTAGCTATCTACTATGTGTAATTTTCCTTAGGAAACCATTGTTACCCATATGTAGCCTTCTCTTTTTCTATATTCCATATCTGAGACCAATATAGTGTCCCCTTACATATACTAGCTCAATGAGCTGCTATCTAATGCGTTAATGTACTGTCACCTTCTATTCTTTTCCTGTATTACACTGTAAGCAGTGCAGCAAGACAATAGCACCCTTACACCTGTACTATCACATCCTTTATATGATCTACATTTTTTTACACATTCACATCTGATATTTACACAGACCATTAGACACTGTAGTGATGTCCCCAATGTGGATTTCAACTGTATCCCACATGGAGCCATATTTTGTATATATGTTACACATACGGGTGGTCACTTAGAGAGCGCTACTTATGTTAGATTATAAACACTAAATTTCTCTTCCTCTTATTGTTTAATATCTATGTCGACATATCTAGTCAATTATATATGTAAGGGCACACATATTCATTTACTTTATATAACATCACGATGGTGTATCACATACGCCCGTATCACAGCCTTTCTTTTCCTTTTCTCCTCCTATTCAAGCAGGGATACTTTAGAAGACGAACATTACGCGCATCGTCTCAGTGCGCAGCGCATGCGCGGTTGAACTTTTTTGTGAATTTATCTATGAGTACGCGCACCCTCTCAGTGCGCAGAGCGTCATGATGACGCGCTGCCAGGCATTCAGGATTGGATATCAGAGAGGCACACAGCATTTTGGGTAAGATATTTGATAGGCTGTCATGACACTTAGCGAGCAAGCAATAGGTTATCGCACCTGTCAATCTAAGACTCATTATTTATACCTCCAATGCAGCGGTGACACTCATTGCTGCCCATCCCCCTGAAGAAGCCATAATGTTGGTGAAACATGTTGGGGGGCAGTTTTAGATTTTAATTCAGAACGCCGCTCCGTCAACTCTGCATTAATGACTCAAATTAGATAGTGACCTCATTATCATCAGAGCTCAGAGGTGCTGGTTTCTAAAGTGAAATGTAGTACGGAGTCACTACTACACTCCAGTATCAATACAAGGACCACTCCTCACGCAAGTGGTAGTACGGGAGAGCGCACTAATAACAGTAGCGCCCCCCTGCCACTGCTTCAGTAAACAGCACATGCTGTAGTTGATTACAGATCAAAAATTAGCCTCACGGCTTATACAAAAAGCTGCCACAACTGAGCCATGACATCAAAGTGAATAGGCAGGAGAGTGTGCACATCTCCTTCACCTATCACTGCAGATACTGACAATCACTGTCGGAGTGGTGACTGTATTTTTAATCACCCTCTGTTTTGTTTTGTACGGTTCTAAATGGCACATGGATGAAATATTTTATATTCGTTACAATAAAAGTGAAGTTTTAATTTATTTCACACCTGGGTCAAGATAGGTTGCACAGCCTAGTTTAGGCATCTGTTTGTATATCATTATCAGACACAACCATGCCTGGTTATAGGTTAAGTAGCGAGAGCCACAGCTCAGTCTGGTCTGTTATCCCCTGCCACAGCTCTGCAGCGGTGTGCTGTTTGTCATCTAAGCAGATCAGTTTAAGCACGGCCTGTTGCCGTTTCCCCACTGCAGTGCTACACTGCCTTTAGCTACTGACTGATAGCTGACTGGTGCTGCAAGATAATAATTCAGAGGTGGAAGTGGAGTAGGAGATGGAGGAGGAGAAAGGGGGGGGGGGGGTTGCTACCACTAACATAGGTGGCGGCAGAAACCCTGATGGAAGTAGAGCCCTCAATCCTTGGTGTCGGTAGCACTTATGCCATCCCAGGGTACGAGTCTCTCCCAGTCTCCATAATGTTCACCCAGTGTGCCGTCAGGGAAATGTAGCGTCCCTGGCTAAAAGCACTTGTCCATGTGTCAGTTGGTAAGTGGACCTTCCCAATAACTGCGTTGGTCAGGGGACGGGTGATGTTAATGGACATATGCTGGTGTAAGGCTGGAACTGTAAAAATGATGGCATATGAGAACAGAGTAACGCGGGACCTCAGTTATTGACAACTGTGTCTCATCCTCTTTATGAACCTCTTGAGACACTAATTGCGGTTGACTTAATGGCAATTGTGTATTATCAAATTGTGTATCATCATCATCATCAACCTCTTGAAACACAAATTGCCGTTCCCCACCGTCATCTTCTTCTGACTTTGGATGCTCAAGAGTTTAGGAATCAGGGCACAAGATCTCTTCGTGTCTCTCTTCAAGCGGGCTTGGTGAGAGGCCCATTTTAAGGAATGGCGATGTAAAGAGCTCCTCGGAATATCCGAGTGTGGGATCACTTGTTTGCCAAGCCTCTCCATGGTGGGAGAAAGGAGGATGAGGGTGAGGATTCTGTTGACCAGACTCTTGGCTACTGAGACTGGACTTTGTGGAAGACAGGCTGGTGCTTAAACGACTGGAAGCATTATCTGCTGCAATTCAACCAACCACCTGGTCGCACTGGTCTGACTTCGAGAGTGATCTCCTGCGCCGCCCTGCAAACGAATACATGAAGCTAGGTATCGTGGATGAATGTGTTTCTTGTGCTCTGGCAGCAGGCACAGTTTCACCACGCCCAGGGCCATGGCCTCTGTGTGCACTATAAGCAGCACGGCCACTTACCTGTCCCTTACTGCTCGCATTGCGCATATTGAATGGTATATATACTTGCAAGTATGTCACACGCACAGTAGCGCAGGTAAGTGTATGCGCAAATAAAGTACACAGAATTTGACAGATATTTTTAGGATGCACACACGTTATACAGAAGGTAGAGCGCAAGTAATGTCATTGTCACCACTGGCTAATAAAAAATTACACTGAATGAATGTCTCTGATATTTAGGATGCGCAAACGTTATACAGGAGATGTGTGCAGGTGATGTAACTGTCCGCAGCGGACACCGTCTACAGAAAAAGTACACTGGATGACATAAATATTTTTAGTCTGGGCACACGTTACACAGGAGATGTAGCGCAGATAATATCTTTGTCACCAGCGGCGAAAAAAATTACTCTGATGTTACTGATATTTCGGATGCGCTAACTTTATACTGGAGATGTAGCGCAGGTAATGTAACTGTCTACAGCGGACACCGTCTACGGAAAAAGTATACTGGATGTCAAAGATATTTTTAGACTGCGCACACGTTAGACAGGAAATGTAGTGCAGATAATGTCTGTAGCAGCCAAACAATTGCAAGCTATTTAGCACAGGTCGCGCTAAAAATATATATTGCTGCCAGATACAACTATAGTCCTTAAAAGGACTTTTGGGTCTCTAACAAGTTTTAGCAATTTAGAGCAGGTTGCGCTAAAAATATATATTGCTGCCACACCCAATAGTCCTTAAATGGACTTTTGGGTCTCTAACAAGTATAAAAACTAAAATATTCCTATTTCACTCCCTACACTTCTACTCTCCAGCTCTTCCTGACTAAGACTGAGCCGAACATGTGTCATCGGGTGCTATATAGCACCCGATGACGGGTTCTGGCCTGCCAATCACTGTAATGCCAGCAGCCAACATGGTTACTGCATTACAGTAAATGGCAGTGCTTGCCTGCACGTTTATTGGCTGTGTAGCAGCCAACAAACGTGTGGGGAGGAGACCCAAGCATTGCACTCGAGCACACGCGGTATTCGGCCGAACACCGCGATGCTCGAGCCGAACGAGTGTTCGGCCGAGCATACTCGTCCAACACTAGTGCTTATGTCACCACTAGTCAATACAGTTCTGATGCTAGTCTCAGAATAGATATAGGAAAGGAAACTATTGGTTGCCAAAGAGGGAGTTAGATCAATATTAGATGCTGATACATCTCCAGGCACTACAGTCAAGGCAATCCCCACTTGCTTCAGATAGAAAACATGTCAGTCAAACTTACACAATTTTGTTGAGTAGCAGAGATGAGTTTCTGAAAAACACAGGTTACAAATGTGCTTTGGGTCAGTCCTTTTGACCTTTTAAAAATAGAGAGTCCCTGCTGACTTGCTTGTGTTGCTTATACACTTCTCGTAATAGGTGTTTTTTCTGTGTTTCAATTGTTTTATAACATTTTAGTTAATCCCTTATTTGGGTGGGCAAATGTTATAAATGGTCACTATTTTTAACTTCTACTAAACACACATTTAGAGTTCAGATATTTATTAAATTCTGTAACAGAATTTGAATATATATTTTTTCTGTGACTAGATACACTGGGATTATTTTTTCTTTGATCTTGTAACATTACACTATGGTAATTCCTAATAAGTCCATTGAAAAGCACCAAAGAAGAATCAACAGTAGACACTGTCATTTTAGCTAGCTTCTTCATCTCCTTGGACAACATTGATTTCTGGTAGTAATTGTTTTCTAATTGGCCTGCAGCTGCTTATCTATCTGAGATAATTACTGGAAAGAACAATGGAGAAACTTTATTCTTAAGAACTTGCATATTGACGGATGTTAAATCAATAATGAGGTCACTTTAGGCAGTTAGTGAAATGAGGTCAAGGGGAGGTAAAAACCTCAGGTTCTATTATTTTATTAATTACTATTGAATGTGACACCTACATTCAAGCATAGCCCAGGTTTTTTTGTTTTGTTTTTGTTTGTTTTTTTACATATAAAAGTACATTATTTATGTTCATTGATTAATATGGGACCTAGAACACCATAAATTTCCAGTGATACATAACTGTTTAGATAAGCATATACATATTCATATATTAAAATAATTGTGCAGCATTACCTCATGTTTCATGGAAGTCAACGCTTCGCTATTTTTATTTTTTTTCAAAGCTAAACATAATGCTGTACTAAACTGCATCTAGAATTCTCAGAACATGGAGCTTATAAGTATTAATAATACATCAGTAGTGCAGAATTTTCTAAATCACCACAATTATTGTAGTACTCAATATTCTCATCATATGTATTAGTACTCATTTAAATGGATAGTTTCCTGATTTCAAGGATTCAAAAGCTCCCAAATATCTAAATGTCACTCAAGATATGCATGCCTAATTAGGATCAATTTAATATATTTTTCCTGCTCATGCTTTAACCTCTTTGGGATCTGGACTATGTGAGTGCTTCATTTTCATTAATTTAATTTTGGAGGAACATGCATTATTCTACCATGTTTTTCCTTTTTATTACATTGTTATTGCAGTGATAGAACATGCTGTGACAGATATACCAAATATGTGAGGGTTATATAAGTCTTATCAAAAGCCCTCATAGAGACCCTTGTGATATAATAATCAATAAACTAAACGGTCAGAAGACCTTGACAAAATCCTTTTAGTAGTCTCTAACCAACAGTGTCTAAATATAAAAATAAATCTTTATTAATTCTTGTTTAAAACTGAAAAGTGAAAAAGATAAAAATGTATCTAAAAATATCAGTAACAGTGAGACCTATTTAACCACTACACGACCACCTAACGCAGGAATGCGTCCTGCGGGCAGCCGGGTTATTCCTCCTTGACGCGCCGCTGCATCATCTCGCAATAGGCAAGATTTCCTGTGAACGTGCCCGCGTCGGGAGGAAGTTTAACTATAGCCTGCCAGCGCTGATCATGCGCTGGCAGGCTGTAGATCTTAAAAAAAAGAAGATTTGTCATTGGTGTCACTTGACGTTGAAAGCCTGTACACCCGCATCCCACAGGATGGGGGAGTGCAGGCAGTCAAGCAGGTGCTTTTCAACGTTGGGAGACGGGAACCCTTTTTGTCCTTTGTAGAAGAGGCTCTCCAGTTTGTTCTTGGGAACAATGTATTTTTGTTTGGGGACCACTGGTATAGGCAAATCCTCGGCACCACAATGGGGACACCAGTGTGTTGCACTTTTGCAAACTTATATCTAGCGGTGTTTGAGGACCGCTATGTGTTCTCGCAGTCCAATAGATTCACGCAGCATGTCAAGTTATACCTTAGATATGTGGACGATGTATTTGTTGTTTGGCGGGGGTCACGTACTGCTTGTGAGGAGTTTGTCCAATACCTAAACACCAATGATATGAATATGGTGTTTACTTTAAACTATGGAGGCAATAGCCTCGAGTTTTTGGATGTAAATTTGGAGATGCAAGGTGACAAGCTCCTCACTAGCACTTTTCGAAAACCCACCGCCACCAATTCCTTGTTGCACTATCATAGTTACCATCCTCAGGCTGTCAAACATGCAGTCCCATATGGCCAGTTTATACGTTTAAGACGCATAAATAATACAGAGATTACCTTTGAGAATCAGGCAAATGAGCTTAAGGCCAGGTTGTTAGCAAGGGGTTATCCCTTATCTATCGTGGAAAAAGCAAAGGAAAGAGCCGCACAGTATCAGCAACAGGATTTATTACATAGAGAATCAGGTAATAAACAAAAAAATGGAACCAGGTTTGCTTTTGCCTTCAAGTACAGTCCTATGGCAGACATGGTCAAGCAGGCAATATTGCGCAATTGGGACATGCTCAAAAGTGATGAAGGCTTAAAAGATTATGTATCTAGCAGACCTATTGTAACTTTCAAACGCTGTAAGACTATAATGGACAAATTAGTCAGGAGTAAGTTTGTAGAAAGGCGTTCTTTAAATTGGTTAACTGGCAATAAGTTAACAGGAAACCACAGATGTGGACATTGTTCATATTGTACGTAAATCATACAGGGCAAGTACCTAGAGTTTGGGGGTCTACACCATAAAATTGGGCAGTTCATTAACTGCCGCACAAGTTATGTAGTTTACATCATAACTTGTGGTTGTGGGTCCTTTTACATAGGAAAAACCATCCGCCCATTATTTGAGAAGTTCCGTGAGCATACCAACTCTATTAGGACGGGCAAAGGCTGCCCAAGGTTGATAAACCATGTTAATGTACGACATGGAGGGCAGCAGTCCTGCCTGAGGTTTGCTGGGTTAGAACATGTGAGCATGTTAGACTCCGGAGGCCTGAATGACCGTAACGAGATGAGCGCATTGATTTGAAGCGCTGCATGTGTATGTGGTATATGTATTTTGAGTTGTTGTTTCTTTTGAATTTTTATTTTGTCTGTATTGTAATGTGTTCTTACCTCTTGTGCACAGTGAGGCGTCCGCGGGGCACGATTGGCGGTTTTGTGGAGGCATGTCGGAGGTGGGCTCGTGATGCACCCTGTGCTGCTTTCTAGCGGAGTGGGTAGCTCCCGCCCCCTCCCTCTTCTCCTCCCCGCCCCCTGTTGCCTGGTTAGCAGACGCATCCCGTGGATATAAGAGAGTGGTCGCCTGTTGGTGACGTCATAGGCCAGACGAAGCGCTAACTGGCGCGAAACGGCCGTCGCCTGCAGTGCATGACAGTGTAAAGTTTGTCCGCTCCAGCCCTTGCTTGTCTCTGCATACGAAGCATTAAAGTATCAAGCATTTTTCATGAAGTCATGGTGAGTGCCGCCTTTCATTTTTTCTTCATCCTTGTGGACTATATAAATCGCATATCAGCGTTGTAAACAGCTTCTGATATGCCTGCTACTCTGGTGGTCCCTTTTGCTTGTGACCACCAGAGGACACAGGCAACTAAAGTAAGTGCACCATTCACCACACCACACCCCCCCCGTCACTGATTAAACCCTGATTAACCCCTGATCACCCCATGTCACCCCCCTGATCACCCCCTGTTCCCCCCTGTCACTAATCACCCCCCTGTAAGACTCATTCAGACGTCCGTATGTGTTTGCGGATCCATGGAACCGCGGATCCGCAAAACACGGACACCGGCAATGTGCTTTCCACATTTTGCAGATCCGCACATTGCCAGAACATTATAGAAAATTCCCTTTCTTGTCCGCAAGAAATGCTCTATCTTTTGCGGAGCTGCAGCCTGATGTTTCGGACCGAAACCCGGAGGTTCGCTGCCGCAGCTCCGCAAATGCTGATGCGGAGAGCAGATAGTGTGCTCTCCGCATCACCGCCGGCCCCATTCACCCTGAATGGGTCCGCATCTATTCCGCAGAATTGCGGAATAGATGCGGCCATTTTTGCGGACGTGAGAATGGGGCTTTACTTCGCAAGCACTCCTATGTCCTTTCCCCTCTGTTTTTTTTTTTTTGCACATTTTTTGGCAGATTTTTTAATCCACATTGATTGATGCGAATGAAGAAATCTGTGCCATTCATTTTTTTTTTCAGCCCAGAGACTGAACGGAAAAAAAAAATCTTATTACCCGTATGCTCAATATAAGGAGAATAGCAGAAACTCCTTATGCTGGCCATACATGTAATGATTGCGGACACCTCAAATGCCAGGGCAGTACAAACACCTCACATGTGACCCCATTTGGAAAGAAGACACCCCAAGGTATTCTGTGAGGGGTATGGTGAGTTCATGTAAAATTAAATTTTTTGTCACAAGTGGAATATTGTAAGAAAAAAAAAAAAAAAGTCAATTTCCGCTAACTTGTGCCAAAAGAAAAATCTTTTATGAACTCGTCATGCCCCTCATTGAATACCTTGGGGTGTCTTCTTTCCAAAATGGGGTCACATATGCGGTATTTATACTGCCCTGGCATTTTAAGGGCCCTAAAGCGTGAGAAGAAGGACATTTTTACGCATTTGGATTCCAAACTACTGCTTTAGGACCCCTAAAATGCCAGGGCAGTATAAATACCCCACATGTGACCCCATTTTAGAAAGAAGACACCCCAAGGTATTCCGTGAGGGGTATGGTGAGTTCATGTAAAATTTTATTTTTTGTCACAAGTTAGTGGAATATGAGACTTTATAAGAAAATAAAAAAAAGTGAATATCCGCTAACTTGTGCCAAACAAAAAATCTTCTATGAACTTGCCATGCCCTTTACAGAATGACTTGGGGTGTCTTCTTTCCAAAATGGGGTCACATGTGGGGTATTTATACTGCCCTGGCATTTTAGGGGTCCTTAAGCGTGAGAAGAAGTCTGCAATCCAAATGTGTAAAAATGCCATACTAAAAGGTACTCATTGGAATTTGGGCCCCTTTGCGCAGCCAGGCTGCAAAAAAGTGTCACACATGTAGTATTGCCGTACTCAGGAGAAGTAGAGAAATGTGTTTTAGGGTGTATTTTTACATATACCCATGCTGGGTGAGAGAAATATCTCTGTAAATGACAACTTTTTAAAAATTTTTATACAAAGTTGACAATTTACAGAGATATTTCTCTCACCCACCATGGGTATATGAAAAAATAAACCCCAAAACACATTGCCCTACTTCTTCTGAGTACGGCTATACCACGCGTGTCACTTTTTTTCAGCTTAGGTGCGTAAAGGGGCGTAAAATCCAACGAGTACTTTTTGGTTTTACAGGGTTGCTCACAATTTAGCCCGCCCAAAATACCAGAACAGTAAACACACCCCACAAATGACCCCATTTCGGAAAGTAGACAACCCAAGGTATTCACTGAGGGGCATAGTGAGTCCGTGGGAGATTTTTTTTTTTTGCCAGAAGTTAGCAGAAATGGAAACTTTATTATTTTATTTTTCCTCAGAAAGTGTCATTTTCCGCTAACTTGTGAAAAAAAATGAAATCATACATGAACTCTCCATGCCCCTCCGCAAATACTTTGGGGTGTCTTCTTTCTAAAATGGTGTCATTTGGGGGTATTTATACTATCCTGGCATTCTAGCACCTGAAGAAACATGTCAGGTGCTCAGAAAGTCAGAGCTGCTTCAAAATGCGGAAATTCACTTTTTTGCACCATAGTTTGTAAACGCTATAACTTTTACCCAAACCAATAAATATACAATTATTGCATTTTTTTTTATCAAAGCCATGTAGAACAATAAATTTAGAGAAAATTTTATATAAAAATGTAGTTTTTTTGACAAATTTTACGACGGTAAGTAAAAAATGTCATTTTTTTTCAAAAATTTTGGTCATCTTTTATTAATATAAAAAAAAATTAAAATGTCAGCAACAATGAAATACCACCAAATGAAAGCTCTATTAGTAAGAAGCAAAGGAGGTAAAATTCATTTGGGTGGTAAGTTGCATGACGGAGCAATAAACCGTGAAAGTAGTGTAGTGCAGAATTGTAAAAAGTGGTCTGGTCATTAAGGGTGTTTAAGCTAGGGGGGCTGAGGTGGTTAATTAGTAGCTACTAGTGGTTGCTAGCGGCAACTAAGGGACTTGTGGTATCTGAACTGGTATCTGAACTCTAGTACAGTCACCCATAGGTGCACTATTAGTATAGATGATTGAGGTTACATAGTGTCAATGATTGGCACACTACTGCAATTTACAGGGGCATGTTAGATACTACCGTGTGCTGCAGCCTGAATTAGGTTTCTGTGGGAGTTGGGTATTATCTTTATCACAGTGAAAGGTGCCACATCCTTTAACAGTCTATCTATTTGTGGCCTGCAATTTGGATACAGGTCACACACATGTATCGACTGTTTCAAAGAGCCTGGCGTGTGTTGTGAACCAGTAGGGGTCAAATTTAACCTCTGTTGCATGCAGCTTTAAATAACAGTCTGTTTGCGTGTGACCTTTTTAATTTTCAGGACACACGCTTGTATCAGCCGCCCTGGAAATTTCTCACATTGTTACACACACTGCAGCTCAGTTGAAAACTAAGTGGCTATTATACACTGACACTCTGTATCCCTTTTTCCCTCTCCACACACTCAAGCTCAGGCATACCAATCACACATTCAAAGCTGGTTGCCAATCATACACTTGTAACAATTTTTCCCTCAGATAGCCCTTGCGCTACACTTAAATTGCTCACTGTTAAACTGCCTGAAACGCTAATCGCTACACTATCTTACACCCTTCCTGACATGTTTTGCCACTGTGTGGCTACATCAGGGGAGGTGCTATACCCCACTTCCCTATGGATGACAGGAATATTGAAGGAATTAGAGGGAAATACAACTTGCAATATTTGCCCACAATTTACCTATGTATGCGAATAACTATAATATATATAAATACAAATATTAATGCTGATGAAACATCCAAATGTTAATCTGCATATAGAAAAAGTATCAGTCCAATTTGTATCCAATTATTGGAGAAATAAAAAAAAAAATCAACTGAAAAGAATAGCTGTATCCTTCCTTATCCATATTTGGGAGGTGTCAGTTTATAAAACGGGTTAGCTTTGCAAGAATTATGAATCATATGCAAATGCTTCATTTTTTTTTATTGAGGATGAGAGAAATAAATTTATGTTAACAGTGCTTCTTAACCCTTTCATGACCAAGGTTCATTGATGCCCCAGTGTACAGGTCAAAATTTACAAATCTGACATGTGTCACTTTATGTGGTAATAACTTTGGAACGCTTTTACTTATCCAAGCCGTTCTGAGATTGTTTTCTCGTGACACATTGTACTTCATTATAGTCATAAATTTTAGCCAATATATTTCACCTTTAGTTATGAAAAAATCCCATATTTACCAAAAATTTTGAAAAATTAGCAATTTTCAAAATTTCAATTTCTCTGCTTTTAAAACAGAAAGTGATAACTCATAAAATATTTATTACGTAACATTCCCCATATGTCTACTTTATATTGGCATCATTTTGTAAATGTCATTTTATTGTTTTAGGACGTTAGAAGGCTTAGAAGTTTAGAAGCAATTCTTAGAATTTTTAAGACAATTTCTAAAACCCACTTTTTAAGGACCAGTTCAGGTCTGAAGTCACTTTGTGGTGCCTACATAGTGGAAACCCCCCATAAATGACCCCATTGTATAAACTACACCCCTCAAGTTACTCAAAACTGATTTTTCAAAATTTGTTAACCCTTTAAGTGTTTCACAAGAAATAAAGGAAAATAGAGATGAAATTTCTAAATTTAACTTTTTGGCAGATTTTCCATTTTAATCCATTTTTTTTCTTAAACACATTGAGGGTTAACAGCCAAACAAAACTCAATATTTATTGCCCTAATTCTGCAGTTTACAGGAACACCCCACATGTGGTCGTAAACTGATAAAAGGGCGGACGGCAAGGCACAGAAAGAAAGGCGCGCCATATGGTTTTTGGAAGGCAGATTTTTGCTGGACTGATTTTTAGATGTCATGTCCCATTTGAAGCCCCCCCGATGCACTTTACAGTAGAAACTCCCAAAAATTAACCACATTTTGTAAACTAGGGGAAAATGTGCCAGTTTTATTGGTACTGTTTTGGGGTACATATGATTTTTAATTTCGCTATATTATGGTTTTTGTGAGGCAAGGCAACCAAAAAAGGGCTGTTTTGGCACTGTTTTTATTTTTTATTTTTTACAAGATTCATCTGACAGGGTAGATCATGTGATATTTTTATAGAGCAGGTCCTTACGGACGCGGCGATACCTAATATGTATACCTTTTTTATTTATTTAGGTTTTACACAATAATATCATTTTTGAAACAAAAAAATTATGTTTTAGTGTCTCCATAGTCTGAGAGCCATAGTTTTTTCAGTTTTTAGGAGATTGACTCAGGTTGGGTATCATTTTTGTGGGACAACGTGACGGTTAGATTGGCACTATTTTGGGGGTTATATGACTTTTTGATTGCTTGCGATTACACATTTTGTGATGTAAGGTGACAAAAAAATGGCTTTTTGACAAAGTTTTTATTTAATTTTTTTACAAGGTTCACTTGAGGGGTTAGGTCATGTGGTATTTTTATAGAGCAGGGCCTTACGGACGCGGTGATACCTAATATGTATATATCTTTTTTTTTATTTAGGTTTTACACAATAATATGATTTTTGAACCAAAAAAAATCATGTTTTAGTGTCTCCATAGTCTGAGAGCCATAGTTTTTTCAGTTTTTAGGCGATTATCTCAGGTTGGGTATCATTTTTGCAGGACGAGGTGACGGTTAGATTGGCACTATTTTGGAGGTCATATGACTTTTTGATCGTTTGCTATTACACTTTTTGTGATGTAAGGTGACAAAAAAATGGCTTTTTGACAAAGTTTTTATTTAATTTTTTTTACAGGGTTCACTTGAGGGGTTAGGTCATGTGGTATTTTTATAGAGCAGATTCTTACGGACGCGGAGATACCTAATATGTTTACTTTTAAAAAATTTTTACATTTAACGCAAAAAAGCATTTTTGAAACAAAAAAAATTATGTTTTAGTTTAAGAGCCATAGTTTTTTTATTTTATGGGCGATTGTTTTAGGTAGGGCCTCATTTTTTGCAAGATAAGGTGACGGTTTTATTGGTACTATTTTGGGGGGTGTATGCCTTTTTGATCACTTTGTGTTGGAATTTTTGTGATGTAAGGTGACAAAAAAATGGCATTTTTAACATGGTTTTTATTTTTTATTTTTGATGGTGTTTACCTAAGGGGTTGGGTCATGTGATATTTTAATAGAGCTGTTTTTTACGGACGTGGCGATACCAATTATGTTTAGTTTTTTTTTTTTTGTTTTTTTTTATGACATGGATTTGGGAAAATATTATTTTTATTTTATTTTAATTTTTTTTTTTTTACTTTTTTCACTTTTTTTTTTTTTTTATTTTTTTTGACTTATCAAGACCCATCTGGATCCTGACGATCCAGTGGGCTTGATCACTGTACAGTGCATTTGCAATAGTCATCTATTGCAATGCACTGTATACTCATTCACACTAAGGCTGATGAGACCTCAGGGTCTCATCAACCTTAGGTAACTTGGCAACCAGAACGCCTTTGTAAGGCGTCTGGTTGCCATGACAACGATCGCACCGCTGCTATCGCACCAGCAGCGGTGCGATCGCACTGAGAGGGAGCTCTCTCCCTCTTAACCCCATGTCTGCGGCAGCGGCGTGATGACGTGAGGAGCTTGCGTTGCGCTCTCCTCCTCTTCCTCTGGCTCTCCTCCCCCCCCCCCGCCTAGCTCACCAGCTGATGCCTGCTGCTGCTACGATGCTGCCGATGCCTCGTGGACTCTGATCCCCGCCTTTACCGGTCTGCTGATCCTGACGCTGCTTCAGCTGCTTCGGCCGTGCCTTCTGTGACCTCCGCTGCCGGGTTCTCGGTCCGCCTCCTGCTCTCCCCACTCTCTGCTTCTCGGGCGCTGCATCGGGGGCTCTCTCCACCTGCTCCCTTGATTTGCCTTGGATCCCTCAGGTCTTCCTGACTCGTGTCTGGCTCCTCCGTTTTCCTCCGGTGGTCTCCTGCTTCCTGCCTCTCCACCCTTCATTTTACACTGGTCTGGACTGCTCTCGGGGTGTTCCTGTTTCCATCTGCCCCCGTCTTGGTGGGTGAAGACGCCGGACATGTGAGAATTTGTACCCTTGTGTGACCCTGTGTGATTGGGGTTATTTACTCCGCTTCCCGTTTGCCCGCTTGCCCTTTTGCCCTCCTGCCCCTTTTAGTGCTGCCTCTGCTCCCGGTGTGATCCCCTGTAATCTCTTGTCCTCTACATGGAAAATCATTAACTGATAGAGGTATAATGAGGTGGAAAGAAAGTAACCCAGTGTCAAAGGGGGACTAGTGTTAAAAACAAAGGGAGTGAAAGAAAGGGAGCAATAAACAGAGGTTAAAGGGTTAAGGATGGGCTAAGGGAAAAGGGAAGAAAAAGAAAAAAGAAAAAAAGATTAAAAAAAAAAATAAAGAAAGAAAGAAAGAAAGAACAACAGAGGAAAAGACCCAAAAAGATCCAAAAAATAAATATAAGAAAAATAAAATACAGGGAATAATTAAGAAAAGAAAAGGGAAAAAAATATTATATATATATACAAATAAATATAAAGAACTTAAAAAAAAAAAAAAAAAAAGGGGGAGAGAAGCCTTCAAATAGTTCCAAATGGCTCCGAAACGGCGATCAGTCGACTCCTCTGGAACTAGGACAGGGGTTAAGGTCACAGAGGGAAAAATTGACCAACTCTGGAAATCCCCAAATGGGAAGGGACTTGTCAAAGGGAAACTAGGTGTAAATCTTAAGAAAAATGTCACTGTTTCCCAAGCAGAAGAACTTCCTGAGGATGGGCGACCAGAAGTAGACTCCGAGAAAGGGGAGGAAAGCTTGCTACTACCAACAGAAAATGAAAATGAGCCCTTAGCTCTGGAAAAAATTTTGTGTGCCGTAAAAAACAACGGTACTTTAATGCAAGGGATGGCTACCCAACTGGGGTCAATGCAGAGCGATATATCCCTAATAAGGGAAGATTTGGCTAAAATTCGAGATCGAGTTCTCAATATGGAGAAGATGGTCGATTCCCTTCAAACGGAAGTGGATATGTTAAAATCAAAGACTTTATTCCTTGCTTCAGAAAACCATAGTTTACAAACTAAGCTTGAGGATCTGGAAAACAGATCAAGGCGATATAATATCCGTATAGTAGGATTTCCAGAAGGAGTTGAAGGTCCACAGTTGATTAAACAGCTCAAAGACGTGATATTCAATAGTTTGGGTGACGAACATTTTTCCTCCATGTTCCAAATAGAGAGAGCTCATCGTATTCCAGGGGGGAAACCTATACCAGGGAAAGATGGGGCTAGCGGGAGGAGAGCGGCCGGAAGATAAGAGGTTTGCTGACAGGATCGGGCGGACCAATGAGGGGAGGGGAATGGGGGGGGGTGGGATTTGCCTTGCAGGGGTGCGTGTTTTTTTTTTTTTTTCTCTTTTCCGTTTTTATGTGATTAATGTCGGTCAGAATCCTTTCTTGGAATGTTAGAGGTCTCGGGGAGAGGGTTAAGAGACAAGCTATCATCGATGCAATAAAAAGAGTTCTCCCTGCCATTGTCTGCATAGTAGAAACCCATCTCACTAAGGAGACGGTGTCTCGTTTGACAGTAGGGTGGCAAGCTCAATCATATCATTCTACCTTTAGTAGCTCCTCAAGGGGAGTTTTGGTCTTAATCCATCATTCTATAGATTTCACGCTAACAGAGTCTTCCATAGATGATCAGGGGAGATTTATTTTATTGTATGGTAGACTCTGTGGACGTGACTATACTCTGGCCTTTTTTTTACATACCTCCGCCGTTTTCGGTCTATTCACTCAATCGGTTGCTGTTATTTTTGGAAAAGAGACCAGAGTGTCGACTTGTCCTGATGGGAGATTTTAATGCTGTTATGAATCCTCAAAGGGACAGATTGACTTTGGACGCAGATTTGGGTAGGAATTCCGGTTCTTCCCCACTGGCCCAGTTCTGTTTTGAGGTAGGCTTGGTGATATATGGGAACATCTGGGTGGAGGTAAGAGAGTGTACTCCTGCGTCAGCAGGGGTGGTAGAGCAATGTCAAGAATTGATTTGGCGCTTACTAATGTGAGTAATTGGAACAATATAAAAACTATACGATATGGAGTAAGAACAATTTCAGATCACTCTCCTATAACAATTGAACTTCGCATTGGGGGGGACAGAGATAATATGGGGCTTGGGTTTAAGTTGAATCCTTACTGGCTTACCATTATGGATAATTCCCCCTCTATCAAACTACTGATATCCTCCTTTTGGGAGGTGAACCTCCCCTCTGCTAATATCAATACAGTATGGGATGCCCTAAAAGCGTATCTAAGGGGAGTTCTTATAAGTGATATCACTGCGTTGAGGAGGAGATTCAGGAAAAAAGAAGAGGAATTGGCTAGGAATGTGGCGTTTACACCTGAGCGATTTATTAACCAATCTACGGATGAAAATAAGGATAAGATGCAGAAAGCTAGCCGTTCTCTTGAGGAATATGTAATTGAAAAAGCAAATCATATTTCTCAGAGTCTGGCCGCCCAGGTAAGCTCCTTGCCAGAGTTGTTTTACAACAGGAGAAGAAAAAGAAAGCTATAACTTTGATTCGTAGCCCAGATGGTGTAAATATACAAGAACCAGAGGGAGTTAGAGACACCTTTTTGCAATATTTTTCTCAAATATATAAGGCATCCCCTGGTATCTCATCGGACTTGGCGAGGCGGTTCCTAGAGAGAATCTCTCTGCCGTCGTTAACAGAGACTCAGAAAAACTCTCTGGAAAAAGAAGTGACCCTCCTGGAGTTCCAGGAGGCCTTGAGGTCCATCTCGGGGAACTCCTCGCCAGGTCTAGATGGTCTTCCGTACGAATTTTACCATAAGTACAGTGATGTTATTCTTCCTCATTTGTTGGAAGTATTTTCCCACGCGTTGGACGAGGGAGATCTCCCAACTTCTATGATGGAAGCTTTAATAGTTTTAATTCCAAAAAAGGATAAGGATCTGGCGGATTTGAGTTCTTATAGGCCCATCTCACTATTAAATACGGATGTTAAGTTACTGTCAAAAGTTATGGCTAGGAGACTCTCTAAGGTCTTGCCTTCGGTTATTCATCCAGATCAGAATGGTTTTATGCCGAGAAGGGGCACTCATCATAATCTACATAGGTTCTTTTCCAATATTCAGTCACCTGGGAGTGATGCCCGCTCCATCCTGTCATTAGACGCCACTAAGGCGTTTGACAGGGTCGAGTGGGCTTTTCTTTGGGAAGTGATGAGAAAAATGAACTTTGGTCCTAAATTTATAGCGATGATACAGCTGTTATACAAATCTCCGACCGCTAGGATCAGGATCAATGACATGTTAACTGAGAGTTTTGAACTAGGGAGAGGTACCCGACGAGGATGTCCCCTTTCTCCCCTCCTGTTTAATATTTACATTGAGCCCCTTGCGGTCAGTATAAGGCAGGATACAAGGGTGGCTGGTTTTGGGGTAATGGGAAAACAGGATCGCATCTCTCTTTATGCAGATGATATCCTGTTTTTTATCCAACAAACAGAAAGTACACTTCCCCGAGTAATGGAGCTAGTTAATCTTTTTGGTAACTCTTCTGGATTGGAGGTCAATTGGGCCAAGACGACTCTCCTTCCAGTGGATGAAAAGCGATGACCCACTAATCTTTTGACTAGTAGACTATCGGTTTCGGAGACGTTGAAGTACCTGGGGATGACAGTCTCTGCCAAAATTCAAGATTACTTACAGCTTAATTTGTTTCCTTTACTACAAAAACTGAGATCTAAAATTAAGATATGGCAAAAAATTCTGTCTGCAAGAGCGGATAGAGTTTCGTTAATAAAAATGGTGGTGTTGCCCCAGGTTCTCTACGTTCTCCGCAACTCCCCTACATGGATAGAGGACAAGTATTTCAAGTTAATTGAGCGGATGATAAATGATCTACTATGGGGGAGGAAACGGGTGAGACTAAAGGCTATGTATTTTTCTATGCCCTACAAGCAGGAAGGTCTTAATCTCCCTCACTTTAGGGTTATGTTATGGCTTCCCAACTCTGCTTTTTCAACGACTGGGAAAATAGCCATCTCTGCAGAAAGTTGGTTAAGGATTCAGGTTTCTCAGATTTCTTTACAGTTCTGGAGTCTGACTATTTACGTAAGATACAGGATGAATATAAACCCTTCTGCAGAATGGCTATGAAAGCATGGATGGTTATAAAAAGTTGGATGCAAGTCAGT
This sequence comes from Bufotes viridis, assembly GCA_033119425.1. Lineage (NCBI taxonomy): Eukaryota > Metazoa > Chordata > Amphibia > Anura > Bufonidae > Bufotes > Bufotes viridis. The sequence continues at coordinate 178,282,290 of CM065594.1, read as the reverse complement.
GCATCACTGATCTGCACTCCATTGTGGCACAACCTAAAATTATTGAGTTTGGATGACTCAAATTGCCAGCAATATTAGAAGAAAAAAAATATTTATTTTTTGAGTCAAGTGGTTAAAAATGGGCAGATCCTTACTTGTTTGGAGCTAGAACAAGAGGAAAATGTAGGTGAGGTGGCTTAGTATGCATATCTTCAATTGCGTTCGGCACTGCTTAGTTAGACTTACTGCTTATAGACACTCCGAATTTTTACACAAGTTGATTCAAAAGAAGGGTGGTATGAAAGTTAGTATTTCACACTGTTATAGGTACTTGATAAAAAATTATTTCACGGATTGCTTATCTCCAGGGCAAAGATCCTGGTCTACTTTATTGTCAGATTTGGGTTCCCCGGATTGGGAGAATGTAGGTGATAATTTAAGTTGGGTTACGCACAATTTTAATCACACGGTAGTACAGTTTAATATTATGCACAAAATATATGTAACACCTCTATGGCTCCATAGGAGAGGATTAAGAGCCTTCTCTGAGTGTCCCCGTTGTGGCAGTCCCGGGGCAGATCATTTACATCTGTTCTGGGATTGCCCAACGGTGAGTAGATACTGGAAGTTGGTTCAAAGAACCCTATTCCAAAGACTTAATATGGATATTCCATTTTCTCCCAAGGTATGGATTTTGGGGGACCTATCGGAGGTTAGTTGCCAGGTTATGAAATCCCGATTGTTGATTAAAGTTTTGTTTTTAGCCAGGCTTCTTATAGCTAGAAAATCGTTCTCCCCCTCCGCTCCAGACTGTAAGAACTGGCTAAATTTAGTCAATAAGGTTAAAAGTTATGAAAAGATTCTGCATAGACAAAGAGGATCTTATGAAAAGTGGGATAGTATTTGGAAGGAATGGGATGATTGATGAATTTGTTTTTTTTTTTTTTTTTCTCTGCAAGGTGGGGGGGGGGATGCACGGGGGATGATCTTGTAATTATGTTATTATGTTTTTTATAAACTGTATACATTGAGAATATTGAAATAAAAGATAAAAATTCTTAAAAAAAAAAAAAAACATGGATGCCACGGGCGACTGCTGACCGCGGCATCTATGGGGTTAAATGCCCCAGATCGGTGCCAGCACTGATATGGGGCATAGCAGCAGAGTGTTAGCTGTGTGTTACAGCTAACACTCGCTGCAGATTACACACGGCAGCAGAGGAGGATCGGAGCAGAAGGGGGAGGGAGGGGAGCCACGTGGTGGAGGAGGGAGGAACGGGGGCAGCAGGACATATGGCCGCACGGGGGGACTACATATATATATGTATTTAATTTTAATGGCACTAGAGGGGGCACTAAGGGGGCACTAGGAGGGGGCACTTTACAAGGTTTCAGGCTGCGATCTCCAGAGTGGAGATCGCAGTCTGAAACCGGCATTTCACAGTACAGCGCTCCGATTGGTTAGTCTGCACAGACTAACCAATCGGAGCGATGCTCTGCAAGGGACCCCTCTGATGGGTCCCTTGCAGACATGCCCCTGCTCTGAGCTGTCCGTGACAGCTGCAGAGCAGGGAGAAAAGCTTTAATCCAAGCGCTTTGCAGCGCTTGGATTAAAGCACCACCATGACGTTTATACACGTCCTAGCTGCACGGGGTATGTGCAGCTAGGACGTATATAGCCGTATGGTGGTCGTGAAAGGGTTAAGGTTTATTTGGAATAAAAGAAAGACCCAGGTGTCAAAAGATAATCTATTTGAATATCAGGGAAAAGGGGAGATGGCCCTTCATAATTTGTTATTATAAATTTTAATTTCTCTACTTTTAAGACAGATAGTAATTAGAGTTGAGCAGACACCTGGATGTTCGGGTTCGACGGGTTCGGCCAAACTTCGGAAAAAAGTTCGAGTTCGGGACCCGAACTTGACCTGAACTTGACCCCGAACCCCATTGAAGTCAATGGGGACCCGAACTTTTGAGCACTAAAATGTCTGTAAAAATGTCATGGAAAGGGCTAGAGGGCTGCAAATGCCAGCAAAATGTTGTTAAGAGCATGGCAAGTGCTCTGCAAACAAATGTGGATATGGAAATGACTTTAAATAACATAAAATAGGTAAAAATAAGAAATAATAATCTTGATCTAGGAGGACGAGGTCCATATGAAGTAGGAGGTTGAGAAGGCGGTGGATGTGGCTGTGTAGGTGGAAGCGGCGGTGGAAGAGGCGGAGGTACCCTACACTGCTTTTTGGTTTTAAGTTTTATTTTAAAAATTAGGGTGCACCCCAAAACATTGGGAAATTTAACCTGTGATGACCACATGCAGTCATCCTAAACACACGTTCAGACAATACACTGGCTGCAGGGCAAGCCAGCACCTCCAAGGGGTAAAGGGCAAGATCAGGCCATGTGCCCAATTTGGAGACCCAGAAGTTGCATGTTTCCAAGTAGTTAATGTATGTTAATAGAGTGATTAATAAATAGATAGAGGAACAGAGTGATTAATAAAGATTACATTTTACCTATTACTAGTCAGAGAGGTTGCAAAGGTTACGCTAGGTCCAAGTGACCACCTAACCCCTCTTCCAGAAGTTGCAGGGGCTGACCCCTGTCAGTCAGTTCATGTAGGCGTGTGCACACTTACCGCCCCACCATGCCACACGTCTCTGTGATTTTCACAATTTAATTTGATATCTGCTCTATCAACTTTCAATGTTCTTTTATGCGCCTACCATGGTGATCATGGGTGGCGGGGTATCAGGGTTCCAGGCCAGAGAGGGAGCGTGAGAAAAAGAGACCAAATTTAAGGTAGATAAATGGATAAAAAATTTTTGGGATCGAGCATAAATGTGTGAAAAGCTATTGAGGCGCAAATGTGTGACAAATTGCAGAAGCCTAAATGTGGGCCAAAAAAGGCAAGTGGAATTGTGGGAAAAGCTATTGAGGCGGAAGTGTTGGCCAAAAGAGTATAGCGGAAATGTGGGAGAAAGTATTGAAGCTTAAATGTGGTACAACTTGTTTAAGTTTAATCAAAGGAATCAAAGCAAGTTTGAATCAAAGGAGGTGGTGCGCATCAACTAAAGAAGCATTTCTGAAATTTTATTCCCTGTCACCTATGCAGAGCAGGGGTTTATTCACGTCTAAAATTGTATAATGTCAACCCAAGAATGTAACAGAAAAATGACTGAAATTAATTAACCTGTCTACTTGGTAGAGGAGGGGTATATTACACTCAAAAATTGGTGAATTTGACCATAAAATGTAATGGACAAATGTTATTTCTTTTTTTTACCGGTCTACTAGGTATAGCAGTGGTACTATACACCCAAAAATTAGTGAATTTCACCAGAAAATGTTAATGACAATTTATATATTTTTTAAAACGGCCTACTAGGTATAGCAGTGGTACTATACACCCAAAAAGTGGTTAATTTCACCAGAAAATGTAACAGATAATTTTTTTAATTTATTTTACCGATCTAATAGGTGTTACTCTACACACACCAAAAGTTTGGAGTTCCATATGGAGTAGGAGTTTTAGGAGGCGGTGGACGCAGCGGAGTAGGTGGAAGCGACGGTAGAGGAGGATGAGATAGCCAACACAGGTTTTTGGTTTTTATTTAATTTTGTAAAATATGCAAAATACAAACATGAGCAATTGTGCTGCAGTATAACAATGGCTGGTTAGTGCCGGTATACATGTCTATTCTGCACAAAGTACGGACAAGTCCTGAGGGATGCATGCCTGGTTCATTTTAATGAACGTGAGCTTGTCCACATTGGCTGTGGACAGGTGGCTGCACTTGTCTGTTATGACGTCCCCTACCGTGCTAAACACACATTCAGATAATACACTGGCTGCAGGTCAGCCCAGCACCTCCAAGGCGTAAAGGGCAAGCTCAGGCCATGTGCCCAATTTGGAGACCCAGAAGTTGAAGGGGGCAGACCCGTCATTCAGTAAGTGTAGGCATGTGCACACATACTGCTCCACTATATTGGTGAAATGCTGCCTCCTGTTAAGACGTTTCATATAAGCTGGTGGTGCTGGTTGTTGTGGCATGCTGACAAAGCTTTTCCACATGTCAGCCATGCTCACCCTGCCTTCTGAGGTGATGGCTGTGCCCCAGCTGCGTTGGCGACCTCTTCCTCGTCCTCTGCCTTCGCCTTGTGCTTCCACTGTGCCCCTGCTGTCAGGTGGGAATGTCACCAGCAGTGCGTCTTCCAGCTTGTACTCGCACATCTTACGATCACAATCCAGTGACGGAATTAAGGACGGTACGTTGTCCTTGTAATGGGGATCCAGCATCGTGGCCACCCAGTAATCAGCACAAGTTAGAATGTGGGCAACTCTGCGGTCGTTGCGGAGACACTGCAGCATGTAATCGCTCATGTGTGCAAGGCTGCCCAGAGGAAATGAAAAGCTGTCCTCTGTGGGAGGTGTATCATCTGTGTCCTCTGTATCCCCCCATCCACACACCAGTGACGGCCATGAGCTGGTCTGGGTGCTGGTCTGTGAACATGGTTCCTCTATCTCCTCCTCCTCATCCTCCACCTCGTCATCTTCCAGAACTGTGCCCTGGCTGGACAATTGTGTACCTTGGGTTTGTGTGTGCAGGAACCCACCCTCGGAGCCACTTGGGAATGACTGGCCGGAAACTCTACGAATGATCCCTCTTCCTCCTCCTCCTCCTGTGCCACATCCTCTTCCATCATCGCCACGAGCGTTTTTTCAAGGAGGCATAGAAGTGGGATAGTAACGCTGAGAACGGCGTTATCTGCACTAGCCATGTTGGTGGAGTACTCGAAACAGCGCAACAAGGAAGACAGGTCTCGCATGGACCTCACCTGACCAAATACCGCTACAGGTTTTGTTGCCTACTCGCACCTGAGGAAGGGGTTTCACTTGTGGGTGTAGCTGGCACAGATCGACCACGTCCTCTCCCTGCAAAAGGAGCTCCACCAGCAGCACCATGACATGGGCCACGTCCCTTATTTGAAGCTCTCCTCATATTTTTTTAATTCAGGATCTTGCCCTAAATGGGTGTTTAATTAATAGTAGAAAAGAACCACAGTATATAAAGGGTGTATTTCACACGGCCTGAACCAGACTAGGCCTCAATTAAATATTTCTTTGCACAAAATTGCTGTATTTCAAATGGCTATATTTCAAATGGCTGTATTTCAAATGGCATAATCAAACCCCTGTATGTATAAGGTGTATGTCACACGGTCTGAACGACTGTAGGCCTGAAGTAAATATATCTTTGCACAAAAAGGCTGTATTTCTAATGGCTGTATTTCAAATGCCTAATGTATGTATGTATAGGGGGGATCACACACGCCTTGAATCAGTGTTGGCCCGAAGTAAATATATCTTTGCACAAAAAGGCTGTGTTTCAAATGGCTGTATTTCAAATGATTGATTCAAACCCCTGTATCTACAGGGAGGATCACACACGCCCTAAATCAGTGTAGGCCTGAAGTAAATATATCTTTGCACAAAAAGGCGGTATTTCAAATGGCTGTATTTCAAATGGCATAATCAAACCCCTGTATGTATAGGGGGTATGTCACACGGTCTGAAACACTGTAGGCCTGAAATAAATATATTTTTGCACAAAAAGGCTGTATTTCTAATGGCTGTATTTCAAATGCCTAATTCAAACCCCTGTATGTATAGGGGGATCACACACGCCCTGAATCAGTGTAGGCCTGAAGTAAATATATCTTTGCTAGTGTTGAGCGAACAGTTCGGTGCATAGTTCGGGTTCGTACCGAATTTTGGGGTGTTCGGGACACAGACCCGGACATTTTCAAAAAAGTTCGGGTTCGGGTTCGTTGTTCGGCGATTTCTTCCCGCTTTCTGAAGGGATGCAAAGCAGCCAATCAGCTAGCGTTTTACTTCTTTCCCTAAGAGCCCATCACAGCCTTGTCTACTAATAGCAGGGCTGTGATTGGCCAAGTGCAGCATGTGACCCAGCCTCTATTTAAGCTGGAGTCACGTAGCGCCGCATGTCACACTTCTTTGATTAGTGTAGGGAGAGGACACAGCTGCTGTGAGGGCGAGATTAGGCAGGGAAAAGTCTGCAAAAGCACCTAATGAAGTGATCGATAGAGATGAGCGAACACCTGGATGTTCGGGTTCGAGAAGTTCGGCCGAACTTCCTGAAAATGTTCGGGTTCGGGATCCGAACTCGACCCGAACTTTATCCCGAACCCGAACCCCGTTGAAGTCAATGGGGACCCGAACTTTTAGGCACTAAAAAGGCTGTAAAATAGTCCAGGAACAGGCTAGGATGTAGGTAAATCCCCTGCAAATAAATGTGGATAGGGAAATGAATTAAAATAAAATAAATAAAAATTAACCAATATCAATTGGAGACAGGTCCCACTGCAAGGAATCATGCGTCATATCACTCAACACTGGAGAAGGCCACTTTCAGTTATTTCGGCCCCAGCACCCAGACAGAGGAGAGAGGTCCCACAGCAAGGAATCATGTGTCATATCAACCACCACCGGAGAAGGCCACACTCAGATATTTCGGCCCAGCACCCAGACAGAGGAGAGAGGTCCCACAGCAAGGAATCATGTGTCATTTCACCCACCACCGGAGAAGGCCACTCTCAGTTATTTCGGCCCAGCACCCAGACAGAGGAGAGAGGTCCCACAGCAAGGAATCATGCGTCATATCAACCACCACCGGAGAAGGCCACTCTCAGTTATTTCGCCCAGCACCCAGACAGAGGAGAGAGGTCCCACAGCAAGGAATCATGCATCATATCAACCACCACCGGAGAAGGCCACTCTCAGTTATTTCGGCCCAGCACCCAGACAGAGGAGAGAGGTCCCACAGCAGGGAATCATGCGCCATATCAACCACCACTGGAGAAGGCCACTTTCAGTTATTTAGGCCCAGCACCCAGACAGAGGAGAGAGGTCCCACAGCAAGGAATCATGCGTCATATCAACCACTCCGGAGAAGGCCACTCTCAGTTATTTCGGCCCCACCACCCAGACAGAGGAGAGGTTCATTCAACTTTGGGTTGCACCGCAAGATCATGGTAAAGTTGAAAAAATGAGGATTCAATAAAGAAGTGCCCCGGAGTACAAGAATACATGGTTGAGGGGGAGGCAGTTATAATTGTCTATTCTGCACAAGGGAGGCACAGGTCCTGTGGGATCCATGCCTGGTTCATTTTTATGAACGTCAGCTTGTCCACGTTGGCTGTGGACAGGCGGCTGCGTTTGTCAGTAATGACGCCCCCTGCCGTGCTGAATACACGTTCAGACAAAACGCTGGCGGCCGGGCAGGCCAGCACCTCCAAGGCATAAAATGCTAACTCTGGCCACGTGGACAATTTGGAGACCCAGAAGTTGAATGAGGCCGAACCATCAGTCAGTACATGGAGGGGTGTGCAGACGTACTGTTTAACCATGTTAGTGAAATGCTCCCTCCTGCTAACACGTTCCGTATCAGGTGGTGGTGCAGTTAGCTGTGGCGTGGAGACAAAACTTTTCCACATTTCTGCCATGCTAACCCTGCCCTCAGAGGAGCTGGCCGTGACACAGCTGCGTTGGCGACCTCTTGCTCCTCCTCTGCCTTCGCCTTGGGCTTCCACTTGTTCCCCTGTGACATTTGGGAATGCTCTGAGGAGCGCCTCTACCAGCGTGCGCTTGTACTCGTGAATCTTCCTATCACGCTCCAGTGCAGGAAGTAAGGTGGGCACATTGTCTTTGTACCGGGGATCCAGCAGGGTGGCAACCCAGTAGTCCGCACACGTTAAAATGTGGGCAACTCTGCTGTCGTTGCACAGGCACTGCAGCATGTAGTCGCTCATGTGTGCCAGGCTCCCCAGAGGTAAGGACAAGCTGTCCTCTGTGGGAGGCATATCGTCATCGTCCTCTGTATCCCCCCAGCCACGCACCAGTGATGGGCCGGAGCTGTGTCGGGTGCCACCCCGCTGTGAACCTGCGTCATCCTCATCCTCCTCCACCTCCTCCTCATCCTCCTCGTCCTCCAGTAGTGGGCCCTGGCTGGCCACATTTGTACCTGGCCTCTGCTGTTGCAAAAAACCTCCCTCTGAGCCACTTCTAACAGACTGGCCTGAAAGTACTAAAAATGACCCCTCATCCTCCTCCTCCTCCTCCTGGGCCACCTCCTCTTCCATCATCGCCCTAAGCGTTTTCTCAAGGAGACATAGAAGTGGTATTGTAACGCTGATAACGGTGTAATCGCCACTGGCCATGTTGGTGGAGTACTCGAAACAGCGCAACAGGGCACACAGGATTGGGCATGGAGGCCCAATCATTGGTGGTGAAGAGGTGCTGTTCCGCAGTGCGACTGACGCGTGCGTGCTGCAGCTGAAACTCCACTATGGCCTTCTGCTGCTCGCACAGTCTCTCCAGCATGTGCAAGGGGGAGTTCCACCTTGTGGGCATGTCGCATATGAGGCGGTGAGCGGGAAGGCCGAAGTTCCGCTGTAGCGCTGACAGGCGAGCAGCGGCAGGATGTGAACGCCGGAAGCGCGCACAGACAGCCCGCACTTTATGCAGCAGCTCTGACATGTCGGGGTAGTTGTGAATGAACTTCTGCACCACCAAATTCAGCACATGCGCCAGGCAAGGGATGTGCGTCAAACCGGCTAGTCCCAGAGCTGCGACGAGATTTCGCCCACTATCGCACACCACCAGGCCGGGCTTGAGGCCCACCGGCAGAAACCACTCGTCAGTCTGTTGTTCAATACCCCGCCACAACTCCTGCGCGGTGTGGGGCCTGTCCCCCAAACATATGAGTTTCAGAATGGCCTGCTGACGTTTACCCCGGGCTGTGCTGAAGTTGGTGGTGAAGGTGTGTGGATGACTGGATGAGCTGGTGCAAGCAGAGGAGGAGGAAGCCGAGTAGGAGGAGGAGACTACAGGAGGCAAAGAATGATGCCCTGCGATCCTTGGCGGCTGAAGGACGTGCGCCAAGGAACTCTCCGCCTGCGGCCCAGCCGCCACTACATTTACCCAGTGTGCAGTTAGGGAGATATAGAGTCCCTGGCCGTGCTTACTGGTCCACGTATCTGTGGTTAGGTGGACCTTGCCCCAGATGGCGTTGCGCAGTGCACACTTGATTTTATCGGATACTTGGTTGTGCAGGGAAGGCACGGCTGTCTTGGAGAAGTAGTGGCGGCTGGGAACAACATACTGTGGGACAGCCATGGACATCAGCTGTTTGAAGCTGTCTGTGTCCACCAGCCTGAATGACAGCATTTCAAAGGCCAGTAGTTTAGAAATGCTGGCATTCAGGCCCAGGGCTCGAGGGTAGCTAGGTGGGAATTTACGCTTTCTCTCCAAGGTTTGTGAGATGGAGAGCTGAACGCTGCCGTGTGACATGGTGGAGATGCTTGGTGACGCGAGTGGTGTTGTCGGTGGCACATCCTCTGTTTAGTGGGCGGCAGGTGCCAACATTCCTCCAAAGGCGGAGGAAGAGGCCGAGGCAGCAGCAGAAGAGGGAGCAGGGGGAGCCAGAGTGAGTTCCTTGCTTTTAAGGTGTTTATTCCACTGCAGTTCATGCTTTGCATGTAGATGCCTGGTCATGCAGGTTGTGCTAAGGTTCAGAACGTTAATGCCTCGCTTCAGGCTCTGATGGCACAGAGTGCAAACCACTCGGGTCTTGTCGTCGGCACATTGTTTAAAGAAGTGCCATGCCAGGGAACTCCTTAAAGGTGCCTTTGGGGTGCTCGGTCCCTGGTGGCGGTGGCCAGTAGCAGGCGAACTCTCTTGGAGGCTACTGTTCTGCTTTTGGCTCCTGCTCTCTCTTTTGCTACGCTGTTGGCTCGGTCTCACCACTGCCTCTTCCTCTGAACTATGAAAGTCAGTGGCACGACCTTCATTCCATGTGGGGTCTAGGATCTCATCGTCCCCTGCATCGTCTTCCTCACAGTCTTCCTCCCTGACCTCCTGTTCGGTCTGCACACTGCAAAAAGACGCAGCAGTTGGCACCTGTGTTTCGTCATCATCAGAGACGTGCGGACTCTGATGAGGTGGTATTCCCATGTCCTCATCATCAGGAAACATAAGTGGTTGTGAAACAGTGCATTCTATGTCTTCCACCACTGGGGAAGGGCTAGGTGGATTACCTTAGCAAACCCTGCCAGCAGAGTCTTCAAACAGCATAAGAGACTGCTGCATAACTTGAGGCTCAGACAGTTTCCCTGATATGCATGGGGGTGATGTGACAGACTGATGGGCTTGGTTTTGAGGTGCCACCTGTGCGCTTTCTGCAGAAGACTGGGTGGGAGATAATGTTGTGAACATGCTGGATCCACTGTCAGCCACCCAATTGACTAGCGCCTGTACCTGCTCAGGCCTTACCATCCTTAGAACGGCATTGGGCCCCACCAAATATCGCTGTAAATTCTGGTGGGTACTGGAACCTGAGGTAATTGGTTCACTAGGACGTGTGGCTGTGGCAGAATGGCCACGTCCTCTCCCAGCACCAGAGGGTACACTAGCACCACCGCGTCCGCGTCCCTTACTAGATGTTTTCCTCATTGTTACTGTTCACCAAGCACCACAATAAGGAAAAAAATATTTGGCCCAATGTATTGATTTCTAATTCAGGCCTTTTTTTACAGGCACCTAACACTATCTGCCTATTTGTTTATGTAGCGTATTACACTAATCCAGGCACAGCAGTAACCACTGATTTAGGGGAATATCTCTTTTAGGGCTAGTATTTAGGCCCTGGATGAAAGGTATCCTTTTATGGACAGATTTACACTTGGCCTGCAACAGCTGGGACACCAGATTCAGGGTATTGCTATTTTGCTAAGTGAATTACACCCCAGAACAAAATATATGTTTTGGCGGACACTATGAAACTTTGCCTGCAACAGCTGGGACACCAGATTCAGGGTATTGCTATTTTGGCAAGTGAATTACACCCCAGAACAAAATATATGTTTTGGCGGACACTATGAAACTTTGCCTGCAACAGCTGGGACACCAGATTCAGGGTATTGCTATTTTGGCAAGTGAATTACACCCCAGAACAAAATATATGTTTTGGCGGACACTATGAAACTTGGCCTGCAACAGCTGGGGCACCAGATTCAGGGTATTGCTATTTTGGCAAGTGAATTACACCACAGAATAAAATATATGTTTTGGCGGACACTATGAAACTTGGCCTGCTACAGCTGGGACACCAGATTCAGGGTATTGCTATTTTGGCAAATTAATTTCACCACAGAACAAAATATATGTTTTGGCGGACACTATGAAACTTTGGCTGCAACAGCTGGGACACCAGATTCAGGGTATTGCTATTTTGGCAAATTAATTTCACCCCAGAACAAAATATATGTTTTGGCCGACACTATGAAACTTTGCCTGCAACAGCTGGGACACCAGATTCAGGGTATTGCTATTTTGGCAAGTGAATTACACCCCAGAACAAAATATATGTTTTGGCGGACACTATGAAACTTTGCCTGCAACAGCTTGGACACCAGATTCAGGGTATTGCTATTTTGGCAAATTAATTTCACCCCAGAACAAAATATATGTTTTGGCCGACACTATGAAACTTTGCCTGCAACAGCTGGGACACCAGATTCAGGGTATTGCTATTTTGGCAAGTGAATTTCACCCCAGAACAAAATATATGTTTTGGCGGACACTATGAAACTTTGCCTGCAACAGCTGGGACACCAGATTCAGGGTATTGCTATTTTGGCAATTGAATTTCACCACAGAAAATAATCTATCCTTTGCCAGACAGCAGACAGTATTATACTTGGCTAGCAAAAGCTGGAACACCAGATTTAGGGGATTGGTATTTGGACAATTGTATTTAACCCCTTAATAAAATATAGAAATTGCTATCCTGAGTTTCTAGGGGTGACAATTAGCACAGCCAAGCCCCTGATGTAGGATATAGCAAAAAAAAAAAATAGTATTAATGGATTGATGGACTTGGCGGCAGCTTGTTCTGGTGCACCACAAGTCACAAAATGGCCGCTGATCAACCCAGAAAATAAGTGACAGAAAAACGCTCTGTGCAGCCTAAAAACCAGTGAGCAAGTAACTAGCAGAAGTTCAATCATTCACAGTTGTAGATCGATCACTTCATTAGGTGCTGTTGCTGAATTTACCCTGCCTAATCTCGCCCTGACAGAAGCTGCGTCCTCTCCCTACACTAATCAGAGCAGTGTGACGTGCGGCGCTACATGACTCCAGCTTAAATAGAGGCTGGGTCACATGCTGCACTTGGCCAATCACAGCCATGCCATTAGTAGGCATGGCTGTGATGGGCTCTTAGGGCAAGAAGTAAAACGCTAGCTGATTGGCTGCTGTGCAGCCCTTCAGAAAGCGGGAAGTAATCGAAGAACAACGAACCCGAACCCGAACTTTTTGAAAATGTCCGGGTTCGGGTCCGTGTCCCTGACACCCCAAAATTCGGTACGAACCCGAACGATGCTCGAACTGTTCGCTCAACACTACTCCTGACTACTGAGGGGTGGCTAAAGTCAAGAATTGTGAGGATTGAGGTGTTAATCGACAGAGGGGCAGGGGTGAACCTGATTGATGCCCAGTTCGTCCATATGCAGGGGTTGTCACTGAGTGCAATAGAGAATTTTTTTTTTTCATTTTTGCTATTAGATTTTGCACCTCTAGCTCAAAAGTGTTTATCGCAAGTGGTGCATGATATCAGATTAAGAATGGATGACTTTCAGGAGGAATTTATCTTGTGTTTTGTATTGGAAGATCTCACTGCTCCAGTGGTTCTGGGTTTGCCTTGGTTGAGCAAGCACAATCCAACCATCGATCGGCAAGCTAGACAGGTTCTGGATTTGGGTGATTATTGCGTTGAAAATTGTCTTAATACATCTTTTTCTGTTTTAACTACTAAGACATTGCCTTCATTTATATTTGATTTTGCCAACGTATTTTCTGAGAGTGGATGCCAGGATTTACCTCCACATTGGGAATATGTTTGTCCTATCAACCTTATTTCCGGAGCTAAGTTTCCAAATCTAGGTTGTATGACCTTACTGGAACTGAATGACTGGCCATGAGAGATTATATTACCTATAGTTTGCCTAAAGGACACATAAGACCTTCCAAATCTCCAATGGCATCATGGGGTTTTTTTTGTTAAAAAAAAGGACGTCTCTTCAGCCATGTCTGGATTTCCATGAACTCAATTGGATTACTGTCCGTGATCCTAACCCCTTCCTTTGATTCCAAGTTGGACTTAAGGGGGGCATATAATCTGGTCAGGATCAATGAAGGAGATGAATGGAAGATGGCTTTCAATACCCCTGAAGGTCACTTTGAGAACCTGGTCATGCCTTTTGGGTTGACCAATGCTCCTGCTGTTTTCCAGAATTTTGTGAATAATATTTTTCATCACCTGGTGGGGAGGTTTGTAGTTGTGTATTTGGATGACATTCTAATTTATTCTCCAGATGTGGAGATATATCAGGGTCACGTTAGACAGGTGTTACAGATCCTAAGGAATAATAAATTGTACGCAAAATGAGAGAAGTGTGTTTTTGTTGTACACGAGGTGCAATTTTTGGGATACCTGTTTTCATCTTCAGTTCTCTTAAAGGTGCAGAGTCCACCACTTGGAAAGCGAGGGACTGATACACCAGCACTGTTGTCTCTTGGCAATTGCTTTGTTGATCAATTGCAGATTGAACGACTGAAGAGTAGGAGCAGGAACATCTGGAGCAGCAGAAGATGGGATTGACAGACAGCTCCCTTCGGCTGAGGTGGTGGAGCCTTGACTGGCTAAAACTGAGTGTGTGCCACTGGGTGATGTAGCCGTAGCTGCGGCAGGCTGGACCACCACATCGGAGCCACAGTTCTCCCTGGCCACTTGATGGGGATGCTGCATATGTTGACGCAGGGCCTTGGTGCCAACATTGGCACCCTGGTCACGCTTCACCTTCTGCCCACATATTCTACATATGGCCCTGTTAACCTCCTCCGGCAGCTTCACAAAAAAGTGACACCCGCTGAGTACCTCATTTCCCCACCAACAATACTCACTGGCTGACTGCTAATGCCGCTGCTTCCGTGAATACGTGCACCACTCCTTTCCGGGCAGGTAGGCTGCTGCAAAGCAGGGGGTCTACCCAGTGCCTGTTTGGCTACCAACCTCCCACTGCTGCTACCCTGCTAACTCCCGGCCACACTAGCGACTTGCTGACACTTCCTCTGCCTGACAGGCAAGCTGCAACCCTCCTCTCCTGATGATGACGAAGCCCCTTTTTTTACCCGGCTCCCAAGTGCGATCGGCTTCATCATCATCGAGTAGTGTCTGCACATCACTGATGTCCTCCTCAACGGCCTCAACACAAGTTCCCATGCCACTCTCCTCATCACTACTTGCCCGCCTAGAGGAGGAAGCGGCGGATGTCTCCTCCACATCTTGGCTGGGCAGTAGCTGCTGACTGTCCTCTAGCTTCCTCGCTGAAAAGTGAAACTGAGCCCACTGCATGTAGTACTTCTCACGCAGAGGGAACAGAATACGCCAGAGGCAGATTGAGGACAGGTGAGGGCACAGGGCTCCCTGGCCATGCAAACTAAGGGTTGTGTCTGATGAACCCACCGGCTGTTGGCTGGGGGTGTCTGATGTCACTTGGAAAGACGTGGATGACCGAGTTAACCAATCAAGAACTGCTGTGTTGCTGGTCAAGACACGACCGGTAGATGACATCAGGAGCTAAGGCCTCTTGCTGTGACTACTGCTGCCACCTCTACTTGCACCAGAAACATTAAGGCCTCTGCCACTCCTCTGTGTATGGCCTGGCACTTCTGTGCCTGATATACTTGTAGCTTAATTAAACGGAAATACTCCTAAAAGCAACGAATATATATATAATTTTGTACTGAAATAGGCCCTAAACGCTTTGAACAAAAATAACTGCAACAGTGAAATGCATATATATTTTTCTATTTTTACTGTAATATGCCCCTATACCCTTTCACCAGAAATAACTGCAGAAGTGACCTGAGAATATATTTCTTGTTGGACAGAAAAAGGCCACTATACGATTTAACCAGAAAGCAATTAAAGAGTAAAGTGCGTATATATTTTTCTTGTAGTACTGAAATACGAGCCTATACGCTTTCAACAGAAATAACTGCAACAGTGAAATGTGTATATATTTTTCTTTTTTGACTGAAATAGGCCCCTATACGCTTTCAACAGAAATAACTGCAACAGTGAAATGCATATTTATTTTTCTTTTTTTACTGTAATACGCCCCTATATCCTTTCACCAGAAATAACCGCAGAAGTGACCCGAGAATATATTTTTCTTGTTGGACGGAAAAAAGGTCACTATACACTTTAACCAGGAAACAATTAAAGAGTGAAGTGCATATATATATATTTTTTGTAGTACTGAAATACGACCCTATATGCTTTTAACAGAAAAAGCTGCAACAGTGCAGTGTGTTTAAATGTTTTGTGTATTACTAAAATACTGCCCTGCGTATATATTTATCTTTTTCCACAGATAAAAGCCACTAAAGGCTTTCCAACATAACACTTGCACCCCAATAACTTTTTGCTGGAATGATGTTTCTGCACTTGTAAATCGCTTTTTTTTTCACAATGAGGATTTTCCTATGACTCTCCCTAGCATCTGCGCATGTCTCTCCCTGCCTGTGAAATTATTCCTCTCACTATCCTTTCCCTTCACTTGTAAATTGCTTTTTTCCACAATGAAGATTTTGCTATGACTCTCCCAAGCATCTGCACACATCTTTCCCTGACTCTGAAATGATTCCTCTCACTATCCTTTCCTTGCACTAGCATATAGCTTCTTTCCTTTTTTTTTAACAATTGGTTTTTCTTTCACTCTCCCTAGCTTCTGCATACACGTCTGTCCCTGAAAAAAGTATGATTGTGAATAGCAGAATCTAAGATTGCCGCTGTATTTATAGGGCTGTGATATCACCCGGCTGGCTGGCTGCTGACTGCCTGCATGCATGGCATTACGAGTCATCCCGCCTTCCCAGAATTCCTTGCCCCACGTCCTCACACGTGTAGCCGCTATTTTAGCCGCCACTATAGCCGTCATGTTAGGAAAAATGACGACGCGTTACCATGAAGTGCGAGGAAATTCACATTCGTTGCAAATCGAATTTTTCCTAAAATTCTAAACAAATTCTACTTCGTCAGCTTCGATTCGCTTATCTCTAAGAACAATAACCCCCAAAAAATGGATCCTGTGGAGCATACACCTTCACTCGGTCAGCATTTGCTCAGTAATCCATCAGTATTGCTAATGCACAAAATAATAATCTAATATTATAAAATACAATGTCTCAATGATAAATCTGCAGCGTAGGGGTCCCGTGTAGCTTCTACACACTTTCAAAATAATCCTTCAGTGGGGCGAATAGATGCCGGATTACCTGGAAGCTCCATGACCTTCCGAGAAGCTGCTGTCAGGAGCCGCGGTTCATTTCTCAGATGTCTGTATAGTGGGGTGGGAATCCGAAGACCCTCTCCATCTCTGTGCACCACAGGATATACCTCCTGTGTTGGGAAAAACAAAATTTTTATTATTAAATTTATTAAACATTGATTAACTTTGCAACTCTTCCGGGCTCTAAGCAATCTTGAAGCTTTGTCTTCTTATCATTGTCTGTCGCTAGTAGAGGCCTGTTCATGGCAGGCAGGTTACCACAGAAGTATCTTGCTGGATAAGCAGACAATACCACACTTGCATCAATCTTGACAGGATATGGCTCCCGGTGGAGAGGAATAGTTTTTTTTTGGAATGCTTTCTCCATTGCAATACTATGTCATTGAATAAACAGAAGACTGGCTGATTCTCTTCTGTGTTAGGAAAAAATTAAATTTTATTATTAAATTTATTAAACATTTTATTAATAAAGTTATTAAACCAAAACTTGATTAAAATTATAAAAAAGTATACTTAAATTTGCCAAAACTGGCCTAATAACTCAAGTAGGAACTCAGCCTTACGTGTCGATGTTAGTGTCAAGAAGAAGTGCAATCCTTTTACACCCTCATTAGCTGTTGCTAATGCCAATGAAAACAGGTGTGTATCTAAAACATAGATGACATGAGAATGGAATATTTGCATGTCTTTTGTGTTTTGTAACCACTCCTGCTTTTGGCTACCAAATCATAAGCCAATTCTAATGGGACCATACAGGCCTTACAGCTGCTACACAGACAGGATCAGTTGTGAGTCTCATTTTTTCCTCCTTCTGACAGATCAGAAGAAAGGTCAAATAAATGATGATGTCAGCCAGGACAAAATAGTGGCTCAGTCATGAAGTTTGGAAGGGTAGGAACAGAATGAGAAGTCCTTATGAGTGTTGAGGTGGAAGCAGCATGAGGAGACCACAGAGTGGCCCAATGACAAAGTCTGGAGGTGGCGGCAGCATCAGGAGGCCACAGAGTGAAACAATGACAATGTGGAGGTGGCAGCAGTATGAGGAGGCCAGCGAGTGGCCAGGTTACATAGTGTGGAGATGGCAGCATTAGGAGGCCATTATGGCAAGGTGACATAGTGTGGAGATGGCAGCAGCAGCATGATACAACCGAGTGGCAAGGTGACATAATGTGAACATGGCAGCATCAGTAGGCCACAGAGTGTCAAGGTGACATAGTGTGGACTTGGTAGCAGCAGCATGATACATCAGAGTGGCACTGTGACATACTGTAGACATGGCAGCATGAAGAGGCCACAGAGCAGAACAATGACGGAGTCTGGAGGTGCTGCCAGCATCAGGAGGCCACAGAGCGGCAAGGTGACATACTGTGTAGTGATGAGCGGCAGCTCCCATATTCGATTTCGACGAAATTCGCGAATATTCGAAAGAATATTCGTCGAAATCGAATATTCGTCATTATTCTAGTTATCGCGATTAATATGCGATTCAAATAATCGCGTATTGCGATTTTAACTTAAGGCTACTTTCCTATTGGTTTCATATCTAGAATTATAGCGAAGATGACGAATATGACGAATGTATTCGTCATATTCCTCAAAAAGAAGATAACAAAGTATTCTACATCTTCGTTTTAGCAACCTATTCGTCAACTTCGCTATAATTCTAGCAATCAAATAGGAAGGTTGACTATAGAGACAACTGTGTTTAATTCGCTATGCGATTATATAATTTTTTTTTTAATAAATAGAATAATTATAATAATTATATCAAGTAATATAATTATTCTATTAAAAAAAAAACGCATAGCGAATTTAACACAGCTGTCTCTATAGTCATTGATTGCTAGAATTAGCGAAGTTGACGAATAGGTAGCTAAAACGAAGATGTAGAATACTTTGTTATCTTCGTTTTGAGGAATATGACGAATACATTCGTCATATTCGCTAATTCTACCAAGCCAACCATAAACTTCCGTGATCATGGAGCGTCCCCATCACCATGGTAACGTCTCCATATACTAAAATGTACTGTCGGATTTGAGGAATTACGTTGAAATCGCAATGCGATTTAATTCAAGTTATATTAATCGCATTGTGATTTCAACTTAGAGCTGGGTTTATAATGGGTCAGCTTGCTAGAATGAACGAAGTTAACGAATATGGAATATAGCAGCAGTGCTAAGTTGAATTCGCAAAGCGATTAATTTAACTTGAAGTAATCGCATTGCGATTTCAACTTAGCACTGCTAGTGCTATATTCCATATTCGTTAATTCTAGCCTATGTAAGATAGCAGTGCTAAGTTGTAATCGCAATGCGATTAATATAACTTGAATTAATCGCATTGCGATTTTAACTTAATTCCTCAAATCCGACAGTACATTTTAGTATATGGAGACGTTCCCATGGTGATGGGGACGCTCCATGAGCACGGAAGTCGGCAGAAGTGGCAACGGGCACTGACTAGAGCAGCCAGGAAGCCAGGAATCCTCAGGACAGGTAAGAACTACTTTTGGGAAGTGGGAAAGAAAAAAATATAACTAAAAAAAAAAAAAAAAAACGAATATTCGAAATAGCGAATTTTTAGCGCTATATTCAAAATATTCGCAAATTAGCGAAGTGTCGATATTCGCTAAAAAAATTCGCTATTCGAATATTCGCGCTCAACACTAATACTGTGGAGGTGTGTGGCAATACTAGTACCTGCTGAAGATGGTGGGTGAAAGAATGAGCACTTGGCATTAGATTTGTTGAATCAGGCGGGTAACAGCATCAGAATAGTAGCTGAGACAGGTAGCTAGAAGAATCTCTTTTGTTGAAATGTTGGTGTGGCACCATGGATGATCCATTCTAATGCATCAGGCATTGGTGTGTGGAAATCCTGGCTGATCCACGCCTAATTCATCTTGATGCAGTGTCCCACTATGTGCTATATGTGGGCACTTTAAACTCTTGCTAAATGTCATATAAAATGTGTTGTGGTATCATGCTGGTCTTCCCTTTAACAGTCTGGCAGTATCATTTACCTGTATTTGCTTCTAGGTGGTGGCACAACTTATATATATACCTGGGGGCGGCTTTAAAGTTAGTGTGTCTGATGTTAATGAAGAGATGAGGAAGTTAATGGAAGAGGTGGAAATTTGTATTTCCACCAAAAGATTTCACAAAAGATTTTACCGCATATAAGTGCAGAACTTAACGCAGAATACAATTATTTTTTTTTCAATAAAATAATTCAAAAAATATTTTACCACATATAAGTGCAGTGCTTAATTCTGAATCCAAGTTTTTTTTTTCCACCAAAATATTTCTAAAAAGATTTTGCCGCATATAAGTGCAGTGCTTAATGTAGAATACGGTACAAGATTGCTTACCAATAAAATAATTCAAAAAAGATTTTACCGCATATAAGTGCAGCGCTTCATGCTAAATACAACATTTTTTTCCACTAAAATATTTCAAGACATTTTACCGCATATAACTGCAACGCTGATTGCCAACTATCTTTTTTCTTTTTCTACTAATATATGCCTCTAAAGGTTTTACCACATATAACTGGAACAGTGAATGTCGAGTATATTTTTCTTTTTCAACGTATATACACCACTAAAGGCTATTTAACAGAGGTTAATAGGCTGTCTGTTAGTTTCAAAAAACCAACGCCGCCTGAGGAGGAGTGATCTGAAGTGAACGGGACGTAGCGGAGGAAGTAGGTCCGCGCTGGAAGAGCGAGACGCGGTCCCCATGCGGTTTCTGTGCTGCAGAAAAGTCCCCGTAGTGTCCAGTAAGCAATATTGCAGATAGATGCGGCCTGGTCTGAATTAGTTCGCATTTTTGTGCATGGTTAGTGCATAGTGTATTCACCTCTATTGGACGTCATCACGCAGAGTGTGAAACATAAATACTAAATTTCACCACAACGTAATTTGGTCCATACTGCAAAAATGAATTTTCCACATATAACTACAGAGCAGAACGCTGAATATATCTTTATTTTTCTACAGAAATACGACACTAAAGGCTTTACCACATATAACTGCAACAGTGAACGCTGAATATATTTTTATTTTTCTACTGCTATTCGTCAATAAAGGTTTTTCAAGATATAAGTGCAGCAGCCATTGGCAAATGTATATATATTTTTTCCACTAATATACGTCAATGAAGGTTTTTCTACATATAAGTGCACCAACGAATGGCGAATATATATTTCTTTTTCTACTGCAATACGCCAGTAAAGGCTTTACTAGATAGAAGTGCAGCAGTGAACTGAGAATATATATTTTTCTTGTAGTACTGAAATACGCCCCTATACGCTTTCACCAGAAATAGCGTAACTGCAGAAGTGACCTGAGAATATATTTTTCTTGTTGGACTGACATAAATAACTGCAGAAGTGAACTGAGAATATATTTTTCTTGTTGGACTAACATAAATAACTTCAGAAGTGAACTGAGAATATATTTTTCTTGTTGGACTGAAATAGGCCACTATAGCCTCTTAACAGAAATAGCTGCAACAGTGCAGTGTGTATATATATTTTCCTTTTTTTACTGTAATACGCCCCTATACGCTTTCAACAGAAATGAATGCAACCGTGCAGTGCGTTACAATTTTTCGTGTATTACTAAAATACTGCCCAATACTTTTTCACGAGAAATGACTGAAAACGTGCAGTGCATTTATATTTTTTGTGTATTACTGAAATACCGCCCTATACTCTTTAACCAGAAATGACTGCAAACGTGCAGTTCACTTATATTTTCAATATATAACTGAAATACCGCCCTATACTCTTTAACCAGAAATGACTGCAAATGATTTTAGCGTAAATAACAACTAAAGTGACCTGCATATCTATTTATCTTTTTCCACATATTATGGGTCATCCCACCTTCCCAGAGTTCCTTGCCCCATGTCCTCACACATGTAGCCATCATTTTAGGCCCCATTGTAGCCGCCATGTTAGGAAAAATTATGATTCGTTACCACGAAGCGCGAGGAAATTCGCATTCGTTGCAAATCAAATTTTTCCTGAAATTCTAAACGAATTCCATTTTGTCAGCTTCAATTCGCTCATCTCTAATCATGATGATTGAAAGCTATTTTTTTAATGCACTTATACCATACACTATATCCACTGACATCTCTCTTCATAATGAAAGATAAACATAATTTTATATTTACATTGTGTAATATCATTGTATGCGCAACATTCAACACATTTCTACATGATGACAGATATCATCACCTAGAGATTTCTACAAGTGTTCAGCTCACAAATATACGTTTTACAGTTGAGTGATAATAAAATGTTAACCTTTATATCTCATACATGTAATTTAATAAGCACTCTTTTGCATATAGTTCTAGTTTAAACCACTTAGGTGATGACATTTACCTGAAATCATAACAACTACTGTACGGTCACATACACAGGCAAATTAATATTGAAGTTAATAATACAGAGTTGTTTATGTATGCTCTTGTGGATGTATCTTTGAAAACCACGTTACTTTGATACAGGCGCATACTATGTTTGCTCTGTAAAATCTTCTTAGCAGGGGCGGACTGGGCCAGGGGGCAGGGGGGAAATTGCCCCCCAGGCCCCTTCGTTGCCTCTGTAAACGGGCCCCGTAGTGTCACCCAGGGCTGGCCTTTGGGGTGTGCATGATGTTCCCTGCCGCGGCCCTGGTGACAAGTGGGGGCGGCCGGCGGCAGGGCACAGGGAGATCTCTGCATTCATCTCCATAGTCATCTGTTTTGCCGTCCTCAGGACAGCGATACAGGTGGCTGTGCTGCGGCAGAGCAGGGAGAGGCGTGTCCTCTCCCATTTCCTCTGATAGGCTGCCAGCACTAGGCCGGCAGCCTATCAGAGGCTGGTGCAGGCGGTGCGATGACATCATCGCGCCACCAGAGCGGTACAGCGAGGGACACAGGCCGTAAGAGGCCTGCATCGCTGGAGGTAAGTATAAGTGTTATTTGTATGTTTGTTTGTTTTTTGTGTTTTTGGGGGCTACTGGCACATAAGGTGAGGGGGGATTCTACTGGCACATGATAAACTGAGGGGGGGGGGATTCTACTGGCACATGATAAGGTGAGGGGGATTCTACTGGCACATGATAAAGTGAGGGGGTGGATTCTACTGGCACATGATAAAGTGAGGGGGATTCTACTGGCACATGATAAACTGAGGGGGATTCTACTGGCACATGATAAAGTGAGGGGGATTCTACTGGCACATGATAAGGTGAGGGGGTGGATTCTACTGGCACATGAGGAGGGCTACTGGCACATAAGGAGTCTACTGGCACATAAGGGGTGGGGTCTACTGGCACATAAGGGGACTACTGGAACATAAGGGGGACTACTGGAACATAAGGGGACGGCTACTGGAACATAAGGGGGACTGCTACTGGAACATAAGGGGACGGCTACTGGCACATAAGGGGACGGCTACTGGCACATAAGGAGGTGCTACTGGCACATAAGGGGGTGCTACTGGCACATAAGGGGGCTACTGGCACATAAGGTGCTACTGGCACATAGGGGCTACTGGCACATAAGGGGGGGGCTACTGGCACATAAGGGGCTGGCTACTGGCACATAAGGGGGACGGCTACTGGCACATAAGGGGGGGGGGGCTATGAGCGCTGTGAGTGGCCAACATCTATCCTCTCCGCAATGCTCAGCCTCCTGTGACAGATCAGGAGAGCTGAGGTGTGGGGGCGGAGATAGCTGTCAATCCTGTCAAAGGAGGCTGTGCTCTCCTCCCGCAGCTCCCCGCCCAGCCCCTTGTGACAGCGAATCAGGAAGTAGAGGGGGGCTCAGTGGGCCTCTGGGTGTTACTTGCCCCCTGGGCCAAAAGTTGCCAGTCAGCCCCTGCTTCTTAGTATCAGAAAACATATTGATGGGAATTTATTAAGGCTGGTTTTAATGTGAAGAGCACTTGAGTAACAGGCTGTACATTTTTTTTAAGAAGTGCAGGCCTCTTAATAAATTTGGTGAATCAAAGAAGTCACTACATTTTGGCTGGAGATTGAAAAACTGATCTATCAAATCTGTTCCATCTTAATTAAGCTAGACCCAGGTGTGACAGAACGCCTGCCACCACGACTGGGTGCCTCCGTCGACCGATGCTCCTAGTGCTTGCCAAGGACCATCGGCACTGCACACGACACCAGAACAACCGCAAACCTTACAAACCGCCACAGCTTGGTTTGGGTTTTCGCCGTACTCCACACACCCTGGACCCAAGGCCGGGCTCCAGCTTCCAGTGGGTGAACCTCTCCTTAGTCCAGAGAGCGAAATAGGAACAAGAACAGCTCTCACAAGAGCTAGGGATTATACTCTGGAGAGTATAATGATTATAGCAATCCCCAGAGTGTAGTTCTCTAATCCCCCAAACATGAGCCCAGACTTCATGAAGGGTAGAACAGGACACTTTAATGCCAGCCAGCACTTACACACACCCTCTCTGCCTGTGATACAATTATCTAAAACAATGGACTTACTCAATATACATACACAGTTCAGGTGGTCTAACATCATAACTTAATCAATCAGACTCCCCCCCCCCCCAGTGTCTTAATGATAGAAGAGGAAGAGAGGAGACACATGTGATGGGATTATATCCTGAGTGTATCAGAGGGTGAACTACCAGAGTCAGCTACTTAATACCATCACTTGCACAACAGACAAAGGGACAAATGAAGTAAAACCTTCCTTGGAAGCCTCAGTGCAGAATTAACCCTTTTTGTGTTGCTGGATTCACCCCTGCACCTTTAATGGACAATAGGAACGATATGGCTTATAAACTCCACACATAAATCAGGGTTCATAGTTCCTTGTAACCCCAAGAGGTCTGAGGGGGTCTCCATGGGTCCATAGTCCGTAGGAAGGAGGCTAGCCCTCAGGCTTCTCAAGCAACCCCAGTGACGGTTCAGTCCATCACATTCAGGTATGATACAACTTTCTTGACCCAACCAGATTGTAACTTCAGCTAAAAATTATGTTTCCGCTATGCTGATAACAGACTTTTGATCTTTCTACTTTGGAAATCTCCAAAACCTCCTACAGTTCAGTCTAGGACAGGTAAAGTAGATTAAAGTCATTGTTTTTAAGAGTTAGCTCATTAGGAACTTTACTCTTGTTCTAAGTTCTTGGAGATCTGGACAAAGTGGCAAGAATACAGAGATTTTTAGATGTGTTACTTGGTTCATGGGTGCTATTGGTGATGTTGATTTGTTCATAGAGATGTCCCGAACTATTCGCCGGCGAACAGTTTCTAGGCGAACATCACAAGTTTACGTTCGCCGCGGCGGGCGAACATATGCGATGTTTGATTCGCCCCCTAAACTTTATCATTGAGCAAACTTTGACCCTGTACCTCAGTCAGCAGACACATTCCATCCAATCGGCATACCCTCCCTCCCAGACCCTCCCACCTCCTATCAAAAATCAAGGACAGCATCTATCTTAGATTTATTCTGAAGCTGCAGTGTTAGTTAGAGCAGGGAGAGTGCTGCTGCTGCTGAATTAATATAGGGATTCTAGGGAAAGCGTTAGCTACTAGTGTTCTGTGTCCACTCCAGTCCTCAAAGACTCATCGGCCTCTTTCACACGAGCGTGATCGGATTAGGCTCCATTCACACGTCCGTAGTGGGTTGCGGATCCGCAAATTGCGGATCCGCATAACACCATGCCGGCACTCCACATAGAGATACCTATTCTTGTCCGCAGGCTGCGGACAAGAATAGGACATGCTCTATCCCTTGCGGAGCACATAGTGTGCTCTCCGCATCACGTCCGGCCCTATTCAGGGCTGCGTGAAAAACACAGAGTATAAAACATGCTGCGATTTTCACGCAAAACACGAGTGATGCATGAAAAAAAACGCTCATGTACACAGACCCATTGAAATGAATGGGTCAGGATTCAATGTGGATGCTATGCGTTCACGTCACTCATTGCACCCGCGCAGAAAACTCGCTCGTTTGAAAGGGGCCATCTGCTGTAAGGACAGCATCCTGATAGCACCATAAAAAGCCCTTTCTAGGGCTGGTATATCAGTCTGCTTTTGTTTTATTTTTATTTTATATATATATATATATATATATATATATTGCAGTTGCCTGCCCATGTGTGAGAGGCTGCAGGCCCACAGACTGTACTATGTGCACACCACTCATATAGGGTGGCACAGTACCTTGCAGATAAAAAAAGTAATTTAATTTTAACCCTTTAATATAATTGCAGTGGCCTGCCAGTATGTGTCAGGCCCACAGACTGTACCGTGCCCACTGCCCACCACTCATATAGGGTGGCACAGTACAATGCATGGCGCACGCGCAGTGACCAAAAATTCAAACAAAGCGGACTGAGCATGGGTCTTTTTCCATCTCCCGGTTCCAAAAATCTATTCACTACACCGGCCCTGGCCCTGATTAGGGACAAAACAGAGATTAAACTGATAGGAATAGTACTTAGTTAACACTAGTTGCATTGGTGGCAAATTCCATTGCAAGTGCCCAAAATTAGAAGGAAGCGGACAGAGCAAGCTTTTTTCTCTATTTCCCCATGCAAGGATTCAATTCAATACACGTCCCCTGATAGGGGACTTAACAAAGATTAAAATGGTAAGAATAGTAGTTCACACTATTTGTATTGGTGGCACAGTACATTGCGCAGCGCATGCGCAGTGCCCCGAATTGGAAGTAAGAGGACCGACCAATCATCTTTTTCCATCTCCCAGTTCCTAAAATCTATTCGATACACGTCCCCTAATAGGGGACGTAACAGGGATTAAACTGATAGGAATAGTACTACTACTGGGTCTTTTTCCATCTCCCGGTTCCAAAAATCTATTCACTACACCGGCCCTGGCCCTGATTAGGGACAAAACAGAGATTAAACTGATAGGAATAGTACTTAGTTAACACTAGTTGCATTGGTGGCAAATTCCATTGCAAGTGCCCAAAATTAGAAGGAAGCGGACAGAGCAAGCTTTTTTCTCTATCTCCCCATGCAAGGATTCAATTCAATACACGTCCCCTGATAGGGGACTTAACAAAGATTAAAATGGTAAGAATAGTAGTTCACACTATTTGTATTGGTGGCACAGTACATTGCGCAGCGCATGCGCAGTGCCCCGAATTGGAAGTAAGAGGACCGACCAATCATCTTTTTCCATCTCCCAGTTCCTAAAATCTATTCGATACACGTCCCCTAATAGGGGACGTAACAGGGATAAAACTGATAGGAATAGTACTACTTAACACACCACTCATATAGGGTGGCACAGTACATTGCATGGCGCATGCGCAGTGCCCCAAATTGGAAGGAAGAGGACCGACCAACTATCTTTTTCCATCTCCCTGTTCCTAAAATCGATTCCATACACCGGCCCCTGATAGGGGACAAAACAGAGATTAAACTGGTAAGAACAGATTTTTTTAATTTTAAAAAAAGAGCACAGCCTCTGCGGAGCTGGATATTTTTTGGCCTCGTTACTGAACGCTCATGCACAATGGCTGTAGGCTCATGCGTCCTTTTGCGGAGGTGACAAACCTGGTCAGTCAAACCCAAAGCAACATCATCGACCTCATCCCATATGTGTTTTTTCTGGAGCGTGCCCTGTGAAGAGTGCTGGATCAGGCCGTAGATGAGCATGAAGAGGAAGAGTTGTGGTCACCATCACCACCAGAAGCAGCCTTGTTGTCGTCGATTGCTGGACCTGCGGCAATGCAGAGAGAGGAGTCTGAAGAAGAGGAGTCAGAGGAGGAAGGTGGCTTTGAGGAGGTGGAAGACCAACCACAGCAGGCGTCCCAGGGGGCTTGTTGTCACCTTTCGGGGACCCTTGATGTTGTACGTGGCTGAGTGGAGGAAGAGACCTTCAATGATGTCAGTGAGGACAAGGAACGGGACATGGCTAGCTTGGTATCAAACCTTGTGCAAATGGGGAGCTTGCGGTTGTGCAAATGTACTGTTTGCGGTGCGTTAAATGGGGAGTTTGGTCTGTCAGAGTTTGGTTTGTCACTGTGAAGCGGGAATAACTGTTACACTACCTGATTGATACAACATCATACCTGATCGTATACACACACTGGATGTTTCAAAGCATGTTTTTCCAAACAATTTAGGAATGTTAGGTGATTTATGCCCATTATGTATTAAAACCCGACTCTGCATCAACTACTTAATTTTCCATGGGAGTTTTGCCATGAATCCCCCTCCGGCATGCCACAGTCCAGGTGTTAGTGCCCTTGAAACAACTTTTCCCTCGCTATTGTGGCCAGAAAGAGTCCCTGTGGGTTTTAAAATTCACCTGTCTATTGAAGTCTATGGCAGTTCGCCAGTTCGCGATCATTTGCTGAAGTTCGTGTTTGCCGTTCGTGAACAGAACATTTTATGTTCGTGATATCTCTATTTGTTCATAGTGTATGCCCTGTTTAGGCCAGCTCCATTCAGGCATACTACTACTGTAACTCACAGGTCTGTTGATACTGTATCAGTTACCACATTAGCCCACTTGCTCCAATAGTGGAACTCACCCTCCTCTCTCCTTTGTACTGTACCTCTTCTTTACCCTTCATTTTCTTCCTAATGTTGTTTTTCAGAATTTATTAAGGCTGGTCTTAATGTGAAGTGCACTTGCCTAAAAGGCTGCACATTTTTTAAGAAGTGCAGGCCTCTCAATAAATTTGTTAAATCAATTACATCACTACATTTTCGCTGGAGATTGAAAAACTGATATATTAAATCTGTTCTCAATTAAGCTACAGTAGACCCATGTCTCATTCAACTTTCTTGACACAACCAGACTGTAACTTAAGTTACAAATTACCTTCCCACTATTCTGATAACAGCTGACAGACTTTTGATCCAACTACTTTTGAAATCTCCATAACCTCCTACAGTTCAGTCTTTAACAGGCAAAGTAGATCTTTTACCTCTTATTAACCCTTCCATTCTCCCTTTATTTTCTTCCTAATGTTGTTCTTCAGTTTTTCAGATTTACCAACAACAGCCCCAGATGGCATGGTTTTAGAAGATGCTAATTAATGGACTTTGCACAAGGTCTTTCTACTTTATTGCTTTTTAATGAAAGAGTAGATACATTCTTTCAACCATACTCTTATTGATTGCCATTGACAATTTTCAGAAGTGTTAGGAGTAACCATATATTTTGTCAGAGACAATAGTTTATTTTTTCATATTGTGTACTGGTGCTCTTATTCCCGTATATTTATTAATATTGTTAAAAATCAATAAACAGAGAACTCACAAAATAAAGTGTCTGTTTACTATATAACGGCGTTATTAGAGACCTTGGGGACAAGAAAGGCCAAGAGATACCTCATGATAAGTATGTGTAAGAAAACATTACTCACTTTAAGCTATATGGATCCTATTCAGGCATCTGTCCTTGATATTTACCAAGAAACACGCTAATTCATTTTAATGACCCATTTAGTTAATCAATGTAATTGTTGATTCTGTATTCACCTGATAAGTCAATGAAGAAGCAGAACTGTTTTGAATTGTCCTTCTGAGCTCTATCCCTGCTTTGCATGTTGAATCTTGACCAGAACATCAAATGCTGTGCAAATATCACCATACCTACAATGTTTCTTATATTTCAGCAAATTGGTTTAATTTATTAGATAATTTGTCTCTCAATCAACAACTAATTAAAGGAAGTGGTGTCTTGGCTGTTAGTGAAAATTAAATGCAGACAATTAAGATAATAGAAGTATTTGCTTAGAGATTGCTTGTTTTCTACTATTTCATATTGCACAGAATGTGCTCCTGAATACTAAAGCTTCTTTTTGCTTTTAATTGTTTACTTAGCAGAAAAAGTCAGAATAATGCAGAAGGTTTTAGTAGTCTTACTTAGAATATGATGAAATACAACTCAAATGAACCCACTGATTTGGTTTCTCCTGAATACCCCTGATAGCATGCCAGGAAAATAGGGAGTTGCATGTTGTATTTAAGGAAGCACACATAAACATTTTTATTCTCTAACCTGTTAGAAATGTACATGATGTAAACTGTAGTGAAGGTAATTTCCTTACCAGTGACTGGATTTGTGAGTTATAACTTCCCTTCTGATTATCAGCTGTGTCATGTTACCAGTAATTTTGACTTCCTCTGGGGATGGCTTAACTCCCAAGAGAACAAAAGGATCAGGAGTTGAAATTCCAGAGCTTCCCATACACATTAGATTTTCTGCCAGCCTTGTCTAAAACTGCAGCTTCATCTGACAGTTGATGTTGGGTGCGAATACTCAAATTGCTAATTTTTATCGCGAATATCGCAACTTTGAGAATTTGCAAATATTTAGAATATAGTGATATTTATTCGAATTTTCGAATATATAACTTTTTTTTTCAACAGTAACTTCCCTTTTTGCTTGTGGCCCAATGAGAAGGCTGCAATGTCTTTGTCTGAACTTAGCAACATCCCTGGCAACCAATAGGAAAGTTGCCTACCTCTTTAGTTTATAGTATACAGCAGCCTTTTTCAACAGTTTATTACAGTTCTGAGAGACAGCAGTGTTATTGCTGTGCTCTCTCGTTTCCATTTGTCACATTACATTAGATAGTTAGTTAGTATGTATGTATGTATGTATATGTATGTGTGTGTGTGTATATATATATATATATATATATATATATATATACAGATAGTTAGTGGGAGATAGTGTAGGTTAGCCCGTGATATAGTGTAGCTGATAGGTTTAGGTTCTGCTGTCCATACATACATGCTACATGCATAGTGCTGTATGTATGTATTGTATGTATGTATGTATGCATGCTACATACATACGTACGTACGTACGTACGTACGTACGTACGTACGTACGTACGTACATACATACATAGTGTTGTGATGTCACAAGTTCACAACAATTCTTAGTGCACAAATCACTAATATGTAGTCAAACCTGTTAAAATGTGAAGTTGCACGTATTGCAACAAAATATTTGCATCATTATTGCCAAGATG
Organism: Bufotes viridis; assembly: GCA_033119425.1. Lineage (NCBI taxonomy): Eukaryota > Metazoa > Chordata > Amphibia > Anura > Bufonidae > Bufotes > Bufotes viridis. Next base: position 178,251,863 of record CM065594.1, on the reverse strand, counting down.
CTCAATTGCAAATATATTGGAGCACTCTATCTACATATAAAACTATTGTAATGTTCTGCCGTGCCAACCATTTTCTCCAGTCTCATTAAACAGTTTGAAAAATGTAGCTATAGTCACCCACACCTGTATTGCAGCACATTACACGAATGTTATATTGCCGATTTTCGCAATCTAGAAAATGAATAGCGAATTCGTGAATATATGACAAATATTCTACCAAATATTTGAGAAATATTGCAAATTCAAATATTACCCCTGTCGCTCATCACTACTGACAGTACAGTAGCTCAATGTGTATATCTTGAGTAATGAATCCATAAAAGTATTTCTCTATAGATGCTAATTTGTTTTCCAGGACCGATTTAAAGCACCATCATTTATCACAAATAGTAAGCTGGGGCATATTTGCAATATATTGCCATTTTTGAAAATTCCATGCTCTTCGGCCAGTTCACATGCAAAGTCCTCTGTATGAGGATGATCAATGGCTACTGACATCGCTCATACTAATTAATTGTTTCTGGGCAACATGTTGCTATTTACATAGCATAGAAATGAAGATCTGCATTAGAGATGAGCATTGCGTTTTGCATTTTGAAAAGCTGTTTCTATCTTATTTGCTTTCGTAAAGGGCTTATGTTCTGAAAGAGGTAGTTACAGTTGTGAGTCTGACTTGGCTACATCCAAGTTTTTCTATATATGCATGCATGTTTGTTTGTATGTTTTTAAATTTTTCAAATACTTGAAAATTCTTTCAGTGCATGCAAATAGAGGCACGGAAGAAGCCTCCTGTAGATGAACAACAAATGAAAGATCAACTAATGACTTGGAAACAAAGTCACTGAAATGTAAGGTCATAATTTTCAGGAGGAGATTGGCCTAGTTGGTCCAGATTCAGCAAAATTGGCTTTGGATATTGGTGTTGGAAGGCTTAAAGCCTTATGTATACATGACCACCCTATAGACACTATTATGTCCTATGTCTACGATGGTTAATTAAATGTGTGTGGGGAAGAGTGTGAGCTAAGTCTTCGTCCACTGGGTCAGGAGGCATCCCCTGGTATTTACGGAATATTACACTCCTCGTCTGTATGCTTTCCACACTTGACAAAGTTTGGCAAATCTATGGTTGGCCCGCATCTCACACAAGGAGATCTCTTCAAATTGGCATATCTGATCTACCTTCAATTCCCACTGTTCAATTATAGGGAGGTCTGTAGAGAGCCATTGTTTCAGGATCAAAAATCGCGCCGCTATTATCTGCTGCTTGTATAGTCTGAGTTGAGAGCCCGTGTGTGGAAGGATAAAGGCCCAGGAGAGCTATCTTGGGAGATTTCAGGAGTGTAGCTGATAGGTTGCCTACCCCTTTACTATATAAGAACCTCCCCAGCAGGCATTTTCTGCATTCTTTTACAGTTATGATAGAGACAGCAGTGTCATTGCTGTTCTCTGTGTTTTGCTGTCACATTACATAGTTAGTTAGTGTGTGTGTGTGTGTGTGTGTATATATATATATATATATATATATATATATATATATATACACAAAATTAAAGATAGTTAGTGTGAGATAGTCGGTATAGGTTAGTTAGTGATATAGTGTATCTGATAGGTTCAAGTGCAGGGTGTTAGGTAGGGTGATAGGTTCTGCTGTCCATACTTTCATGCTACAGACATAGTGCTGTGATGTCACAAGTTCACAACAATACTTAGTGCACCAATCAGTAATATGTAGTCAGACCTGCTAAAATGTATTGCGCAAAAATATGTGCATCAATTGCCGATTTGCGTAACCGTGAATATATTGGAGCACTCTATCTGCATGCAAAGCAATTGTAATGTTTTGCAGTGCCAACCATTTTCTCCAGTCTCAGTAAACTTCTAGCAGCTTGAAAAATTTAGCAAAAGTGACCCACACCTGTATTGCGCGGGCAATACGCGAATATTACGCAGCAAAATATTGCGAATTTGAATATTGCCCCTGCTGCTCATCACTAGTGTGAAGATATAAGTATTGAATCCACTTCTGTGTGTGCAAATGTGCATTGCATGTCATTCTACTGAAGTTTAATGAAGGCTGGAGTGATACTTGGGACAAGGATGCGAAGTCTGTTGTAGAGTTGTGAGATAAGCTTAGGGGAGGTTAGGGATTCTGCTGATCAATTTTTAAACAAAACCTGGGTGCGAGACAGGTCCCCCATCTCGATATGTTGGTATATCTAGAAAAAGTCCCAACTCACCTCGCTATATTAACACCAAGGAGTTGGCCCAATTCTTCTATGTTAAGGATTTGGGCTCCTTGAAAAAGGATTAAAAGATTAAATGTTCAATTTGATAGTAATCCTTCATATAAACCTTTCGGGGCATTGTAGAAGATATCCCGAGCTTGAAGAAGTGGGGAGGGGAACTTCCGGTTCCGGCACTGGGATGTGAAGCCGCATAGTAAGGAGCTCTTCCGCACCCTCCCTCCCAAACTGCTAAAAAGCTGCCAATTTATACCCACATGGAGAGATACTTACTCCGCAGATTACAAAAAACTGGCCATAGAGGTGGCGAAACACTTAGCGCCAGACATTAAAGACTCATTCATAACTGCAGTCTCAGCCTCACTACAGGATATTTGAATGGAAGTGTAGTCTCACTCCTCCAGAATTGGAAAACTAGAGCATAGAATATTATCCCTTGAAGATGAAACTTGGGGAACCTCTGCCCAGGTGAAGACACTGCTGCAGGAGAATGTTAAACTATGTGACTGCATGGAGGATTTGAAAAATCGCTCAAGCAGAAAATTTTTTTGCATACTGGGTGTCCCAGAATCCCTCAAACCTTACCAATTACAAGAGCTATGCGAGGAGGAGATTCCTATAGCATTGAAACTTGCAGGCTCCAGACAAGTAGAAAGGGCCCACAGTGTGGGTCCCCCACGGTCACTAGAAAAGAACAAGCCAGCTAAACCCAAGCTCTCCACAAATAAACCCAGACAGGTTATTGTCAAATATCTGGACAATAATCACATAGAAGAAATCCTCAGAGCCTTCCGCACACAAAGGGACTCCCTAGAAATACACAGTGAAAAGATATTGATATTTGCGGATTACTCAGCAGAAGTGGCTCAAAAAAGAAGGGATTCAGTATGATATGCTCAGTGCTGTATGAAAAAAAAAAAAAAAAAATGTTTCAACTACAATACCCTGCGATTCTGAATATCCAATTGGCAAGGGGAACTCTTTGAACCTTGATTACCAGAGGAGGTGCTAGTATACGCAGAGGAGCAAGGATGGACATCCATCAAAGATCAGGAGCAGTACTACAGCATCAAGTCCACATCGACTATGCACCAAGGTGGGGATAAAGAAAGATCAAGGGATCCCTTTGGAGAGGGTACTCACTGAATCTAGTGGACACAGGCACCCAAGAGAGATTCTACTGCAACCAACGCCAGATCAGCCTTGAAGTCACAGGGAGCCCAGAAGACCAACCGTTACGTCTCACTGACCAGGGATGGATAAGGACTGATACCTTTGGTTGGAACATTTATGCGTTCATTCCTTTATTTTTTATATCTTTACATTTAATAGTTTAGGCTTTGCTATTTCAGTAATGGAGTGCAATGCTAGATATTTTCTTGTAGCAGTTATTTGGTTCATTATTGCTCTGCTTCGATATGAGGGAGGGTGGGAGGAGGACCAAAGAAGGTAAAGCTTTAATCCCAGAAAAAAGCGAAGTCCCAAAACAAGTAGACAGGAGAAAAGGAAGAGAGAGGTGTGAGTTACAAGCATACCTCCCTGCATATGTCTGTTCATGTTAAGATTCATAGTTTTATATAAGGTTCAAACGGTTCTTTATACTCTCACCTTCTGGGTCCATCCTCCAAATGTAAAGCCAGTAAACCAAGATTCATCACTCCTCCACAGACTGCAACGGAGGGGTCCCCCATGTGACAGGTAGATATTTGACTTAGCAATAGGGTTAAGTGAACACCTGGATTTACGGGTTCGGCCGAACTTCGCCGCAAAGTTCAGGTTCGGGACCCGAACTTGACCCTGAAGCCGAACCCCATTGAAGACAATGGGTACCCGAAATGGATCTAAAAAAGTCATAGAAAGGGCTAGAGGGCTGCAAAAGGAAGCAAAATAGGGGTTAAGAGCAGTACAATTGCCCTGCAAACATATGTGGATCGGGAAACAAATTAAAATAACAGAATTAAAAAAAAAAAGTAAAAAATAATGATCTTCTTGAACTAGGAGGCGGAGATCAAAGTGGAGTAATGCGCCATCAGCAGCATGTCTACGAGCGTGCACCTGTACTTGCGTATCTTCCGATCACGCTCCAGCGACGGAATTATGGACGGCACATTGTCTTTGTGGCGGGTTATCCAGCAGGGTGGCCACCCAGTAATATGCACTGGTTAGGATGTGGGCAACTTGGCAGTCATTGCACAGGCACTGCAGCATGTAGTCGCTCATGTGTGCCGGGCTGCCCAGAGGCAACAACAAGCTGTCTTCTGTGGGAGGTGTATCAGCTGTGTCTTTTGTATCCCCCCAGCCACGCTCCAGTAATGCCCATGAGCTGCTTTGGGTGCCACTCTGCTGTGAACACGATTCCTGCTCCTCATCATCCTCCTCATCCTCCAGAACTGTGCCAAGGCTGGACAATTGTGTACCTGGCCTCTGTTGGTGCAGGAACCCACCCTCCGAGCCACTTGTAAATGACTGGCCTGATAACCAAGGAAATGATCCCTCTTCTTCCTCCTGTGCCACATCCTCTTCCATCATCGCCCGAAGATTTTTTTCAGCGATCTTCTGCATAGACCTCAGTGGGACCCGGCAACCTCTCATCTTCGGAGCAGGGGGTGCCTGGTTTAATGCTCCGTTTCTCCCATTGACATCCATTGTGTTCGGGTGCTCTGTAGAGTACCTGAGCATCCCAAAGTGTTCTACTTGAGCACCCGAGCACTTTGGTGCTCTATCAACACCAATGGGTATATGACATGCACCTAACTAACAGACGAATTAACTATATCAATTTCCCTGTCACGTATGCAGTGCAGGTGTACTTCATGCAATAAATGGGTATATGACGTGCACCTAACCAACAGACGGATTAACTATTATATTTGTGTCAGGGGTACAAAGTACAATGTTGCATTGCATCTCACATATGTAGAAAAGAAGCACAAAAGAAACTTGCGGCACTCACCAGGACAGACAAGGGTAATCTTTATTCTTCCTCTGTTCGGGAAACACATAAGCGGGGTCAGGGGCGGACAGCTAGTTACAGGCGGTCGGCGGCTTCCTCAGGCCTCACTGACGTCTGTGCGTGACACTACACTATATAAAGAAGCGTCTCTCCTGCCGTCTCCCAGGAAACAACAGGACGCTCTCACTAAAACCAGACTTTGAAACCATAACAGATGAATGACTATGAATACATGATGTCTGTGCACATATATCAAGCTTGCAATGACAATTCTTTATGAACACTTGCATTTATACCTAAGCACAGGAAAATTTGCTGTTCGCGTATTCCCTGATATTACGGGGCCACTACTAGAAAGCACATGCAAATATATTCACATACCTCCAAACTATCGCTACAAATTACATGTCATTTTTTTCATTGAGCCCATTAGCTCCGGTCGCACTGGTACACATAATCCACCTTGCCTCTGTTTGCAGAAGTAGCCGGTGCCGATCCCCTCCTCTAAGGATGATCGGACAATCTCCAACCCCGCAAAAGAGAGGGAACGCTGACTTCCCCTGTGCGCTGTTCAAATATGTTCGATCAGACGAGGCAATCCCTTGCCCGATCGGACAGAGTTTACATGTTCCCGTATACGCTCAAAGAGTGGACGTATAGTCTTACCAATATGAAACCTTTTACAGGGAAAAAAAACGACATACACTACGTAGGAAGTTTGACATGTTATGAAATCTTTGGTGTTTGATCCCTCCTATCTGGAGCCACCTGCTCTTTGCGTTCAACGAACACAAAGCGCATCGTCCACACCTATAAATACCCCCTGATTTATTGCTCACAAGCCAAGTTTTGGGAGCAGGCTGGCGCAAAGTGCTGTGCACCAATTTATCTCTGAGTGTGTGGCACTTTTTAAAGGTGACAAGAGGCCACTTGGTTATGAGATCTTTCAAAACGGGATCTCTCCTCACCAGGTCCCAGTTATCATGAATCGCCCGTCTAACTATGTCAGCAGCCGGACTGTTTTTGAAAGCAAAAGCAAAACGATCGCTTTTGACGTTCTTATCTTTTTCCCCCAGCAAGGTGTCCCGGCTACACGCAGAAACCCTGCGTATTGCTATGGAGACTGTTCTCAGGGAGTAACCCCAACCCAAAAGGCGATTTTTATTTTATTTTTTAATTTTTTTTTTAACTCCTTTGCTTGATAGAAATATCCCTCATCTGTATTGTTTATTCTCCTTAAATGGATGAATTGTCCATAGGAGACAGCTAGGCCCTAATTTTTTTCCACTTTTCCACAACACAAAAGGCTTTTAAACAGATAAGTGCAACGATGAACGGCGAATATATTTTTATTTTCCCACTAATACACGGCAAACTGGGCTTTAGAATATATCACTAGTGATGGACGAACATCAGCCGGGACGTTTCGTGAACGCGCGTTCGCGATCAAATGTTTGTGAACCGCGCATTTGCGGTGGGCCCCATTCCCCTTAATGGTAGTTTAACCTGAAAAACCTTCAGGTCATATTTGCAGCCACCAAATACTTACTAGAAGTGCACAAATAGACCCACAACATAGACGGTGACATACCAGAGGAGGATCAATGGCAAAAATTCCCACAAAAAATATGTATTTTAATCAGGGGAATTTTTTATGCGTCTTAAAGGGAAACTCTCAAAAATATTTTAGGCCATGGGAGTACAGGCCCCAAAAATTAGACATTCACCTGACAGAAAAGAACAAGTGATTATGAGGCTGGAGGTATATTAGGCGGTCAGTGGATAACAATTTTACTGTAGGCCAGAGGAGTACAGGCCCCAAACATTAGGCATTCACTGGACACAAAAGAACAAGTGATTATGTGGCTGGAGGTATATTAGACGGTCAGTGGAAAACAATTTTACTGTAGGCCTGTACGGCTTTGACAATCTGGAAAGATCATTTAAAAAACAAACGTATTTTGGTTTTATGTGACAATACTGGTGTAGTTTTCTCCATCAACTTCTTAACTGCTAAGTCTAAAGAGGTTATATTGATCCTATGACATTTGGTGCTCTTATCTCTGTGTAATAATATATGGATCAAAGCCAAATACATTGAGGGTAGGTCTAATGGCATTGCTGACTCTTTATCTTGGCAGAAAATGTCCTTGTCCAGACAGCTAGTTCCAGAAGCAGAGGAGAATGGAATCCCTTGTCCAGCGGCACTTTGGGAATCAATTGGCGTTTGATCAACAGCGTTATGTGTAAAGCTTTGGCACCTAATACGTGGGCCACATACTCGGCTGCATGGAATTTATGGATTTCATTCTGCTTTGCTCACAAGTACAGTCATGATGGTTATCACATTTTTCATGCTATACTCTTCATCCAGGAATTCTTGGTCTCTGGGAAGAGAGGGGCGGTCTTACAAAAAATTATATCAGGCCTTTTCTTTTTTCAGAAGTTATACCAGATCCCCCCTTTTTCAGATAACTTCCTTTTGAAACAACTTAGAAAAGGAGCTAAGAGAAATTTTGCAAAATCTCCGAGAAAAAGACCACTCTCGTTTGATTATTTAAAGAAGTTTGTATGTCTCTTAACCTCTATTTGTTCATCCAGTTACGAGGTTTCTCTCTTTAAGGCAGTCTATTTATTAACTTTTCATGGTGCTCTTCGGATTTCTGAAGTTACTGCTGCAAACAAGAGAGCGAATCCTCCCTTACCCTCATTAGATAAGAGGTGGTAGCCTACGACCTCTTATCCAATCCAGTACTGAGCCACGCCCCCTGCACTGATCACATGACGGTGACGTCACCCCAGGTCCTCCGTGTTGTCCAAGGTTCGGGTTCATTGAAGAATCCCCTTATGGATTCCAAATGCCGTTATGGTCCGTGGTAGCGGAATCCATAACGGGATGCTTGGATAACCCGAACCCGAACTTTGGAAAACGAACTTAAAACAGAAGTTCGCTCAACTCTAGTTATATGTCCTGTACACTCGATTCATGAATTCTTGATGCATAGGAAACACGTAGGTGGTCCGTTATTTGTACATCAAGACGGATCGCTGGTTACTAAATACCAGTTCAACTTCATTTTAAGGAAATGCAAAGAAAAACTTAATTTGTCTGGAGTAAAGATAACCCCGCATTCATTTAGAATTGGGGCTGCTATGCACGCTTTTCAATTGTGTCTCAATGTGAAAACCATCAAAAGAATCGGTAGATGGAGATCCGACAGGTATAAGTTATATATTCGTCCTGATTTGTTAAGATGATTTTTTCCAGATTCAAAGATCGTATGGATGCTGCCTGGGCTCTGAGATCATCTCTGAGGCATTCGAAGGGCCAAGGTGAAATTTAGATCGGACAACCTGGGTATGGGCAATAAAGTATTTATTTTCTGGAGAGGCATTGTTGGTTTTCGCATACATGACATTGTTTCTTTGTGTAAAAAGTTTTTAAAAATCTGGCCAACCCCGAGTGTTTTGATCCTGCATGTGGGTCCTTACGATTTTAGTAAAGTGGCCATGCACTTACTAATTAATGAATTTAAAAGTGCAATTCTTGATATCCGAATTTGTTTTCCCTCTACGCTTATTGCACTTTCTGAAACTTTCCCTAAATGGGAGTGAAGTTTCCCAAGACTAAAATTCGTGGATAAAATTAGGATCCGTATTAATAAAACCCTGGAGAAGTTTATGATTAAACATGGTCAAACGTCTCTAAGACATTCAGAACTTGAAGGTTTTGTTGCTGGTATATATTCTTCGGATGAAGAATCCTTGTCAGACATTGGTCTGGATATCCTGAATACCGGTTTGCAGAACATTCTGGAAATTGGCTGCGGTGTTTGTTTCGCTATAGCTAAATGTTTTGGCTGTTTGGCGGTTTTGGGTAATAGTCGCTCTTTGAGCTGACTACGTTTTAATATTTATTTAATGTTGGATTATATATTAGTTGGCTTTCAGTGGTAACCGTAATATTTACTTATATACACCTATTTTACAACACCGTGGCCAATGTTATACCCAACAGTTAATAAACGTTTAAAGTCTGATCAGTGGTTGTGATGTGTGGTTTGTTAGATGGGTAATTATGACACCATGATCAAGCCTTATTGCGGATGCAAGAAGGGGGGACATGGTGTCATGAACCCCCCCCCCCCTTTCAATTGCATGGCAATACAGGCGGATATGGCATGTGCATCAGTAAACTTACCTGGTAACAGTGGCAGACATTGCTGGCTGCAGGGTCCTCGAGATGGATGAGCTCTTCTGATTGGCTGGTGGGTACCAGGGTTTCTCGAGGTACCTGTGAAGAGAGAGTGACAGTTAGCGCTGGCGCATTCACGGACGGCGCAGCGCTGAAACCGCACAACCCCATAAAAAAAAGTGTCACGGTGTATACTTTGAGTAATAGTCACTCTTTAAGCGGACTTAGTTTTAATATTAATTTAATGTTGGATTATCTAATAGTTGGCTTTCAGTGTTATACTTAATATTTACTTATATGCACTTAATTTACAGCACCATGGCCAGTGTTAATACCCAACAGTTTAAAGTCTCATCAGTGGTTGTGATGTGTGGTTTGTTAGATGGGTAATTATGACACCATGCATTCACCGGACAGGAAAGAACAAGTGATTTTGTGGCTGGAGGTATATTAGGTGTTTAGTGGATAACAATTTTACTGTAGGCCAGTGGAGTATAGGCCCCAAACATTATGCATTCACTGAACAGAAAAGAACAAGTGATTGATTATATGGCTGGAGGTATGTTAGGCGGTCAGTGGATAGCAATTTTTCTGTAGGCCAGTGTAGTACAGGTCCCAAACATTAGGCATTCACCGGACAGAAAAGAACAAGTGATTATGTGGCTGGAGGAGTATTAGACGGTCACTGGATAACAATTTTACTGTAGGCCAGTTGGGTACAGGCCCCAAACATTAGGCATTCACCGAACAGAAAAGAACAAGAGATTATGTGGCTGGAGGTACAGTATATTAGGCGGTCAGGGGATGACAATTTTACTTTAGGCCAGTGGAGTACAGGCCCCAAAAATTATGCATTCACCGGACAAAGAAGAACAAATGATTATGTGGCTGGAGGTATATTAGGCAGTCCAGCGGAGTTAAGGCAATCACCGGACAGAAAAGAACTAGAGATAACAATTTTATTGTTGTTGTGCCTTTTCATAAGTATACATTGATGTCTGCTTATTCTTGACATTTATTGCCTTTAACCCCTTAAGGACACGGCCCAATTTCACCTTAAGGACCAGGCCATTTTTCAAAATCTGACCAGTGTCACTTTATGTGGTGATAACTTTAAAACGCTTTTTATTATCCAGGCCATTCTTAGATAGTTTTTTCGTCACATATTGTACTTCATGACACTGGTAAAATGAAGTCGAAAAATGTAATTTTTATTTATAAAAAAATACCAAATTTACAAAAAAGTTTGAAAAATTTGCAACTTTCCAAGTTTCAATTTCTCTACTTCTATAATACATAGTAAAATCGCCAAAAAAAGTTATTGATTTACATTCCCCATATGTCTAATTTATGTATCGATTATTTTGGGAATGCCATTTTATTTTTTGCGGACGTTACAAGGCTTAGAAGTTTAGAAGCAAATCTTGAAATTTTTCAGAAATTTTCAAAAACCCACTTTTTAGGGACCAGTTCAGGTCTGAAGTCACTTTGTGAGGCTTACATAATAAAACCACCCAAAAATGACCCCATTCTAGAAACTACACCCCTCAAGGTATTCAAAACTGATTTTACAAACGTCATTAACCCTTTAGGTTTTCCACAAGAGTTAATGGCAAATGGAGATAAAATTTCAGAATTTCAATTTTTTGTAAAATTTTCCATTTTAATCCATTTTTTCCAGTAACAAAGCAAGGGTTAATAGCCAAACAAAACGTAATATTTATTCCCCCGATTCTGCAGTATGCAAGAACACCCAATATGTGGTCGTAAACTGCTGTATGGCCAAACTGCAGGGCGCAGAAGGAAAGAAACGCCATATGGTTTTTGGAAGGCAGATTTTGCTGGACTGGATTTTTGACACCATGTCCCATTTGAAGCCCCCCGATGCACCCCTAGAGTAGAAACTCCATAAAAGTGACTCCATCTAAGAAACTACACCCCTCAAGGTATTCAAAACCAGTTTTACAAACTTTGTTAACCCTTTATGTGTTCCACAAGAGTTATTGGCAAATGGAGATGAAATTTCAGAATTTCTATTTTTTGTTGCCTTGTCTCAAAAAAAGTGTAATATAGAGCAACCAAAAATCATATTTACCCTAAAATAGTACCAACAAAACTGACACCTTATCCCGTATTTCCAAAATGGGGTCACTTTTTTGGAGTTTCTACTGTAGGGGTGCTTCAGGGGGGCTTCAAATTGGACATAGTTTCAAAAAACCAGTACAGCAAAATCTGCCTTCCAAAAACCATATGGCGTTCCCTTACTTCTGTGCCCTGCCGTTTGGCCATACAGCAGTTTATGACCACATATGGGGTGTTTGTGCAAACAAGAGAATCAGGGCAATAAATATTGAGTTTTGTATGGCTGTTAACCCTTGCTTTGTTACTGGAAAAATGGATTAAAATGGAAAATTTGCAAAAAAATTGCTATTTTGGGACCGTTTAAATTTTTTTATTTACATCCTTGAACTGACAGGTTAGATTGTGTGCTATTTCTATAGAGCAGGTTGTTACGGACGCGAAAATACCAAATATGACTACTTTTTTGGGTTTTTTGTTTCAGTTTTACATAACAAAAGAATTTTTAAATAAAAATATTTTTTAGTATCTCCACATTCTGAAAGCCATCGTTTTTTTATTTTTTTATTTTTAGGGCGACTGTCTTATGTAGGGGCTCATTTTTTGCGGGATGAGATGGCGGTTTGATTGGCACTATCTTGGCATACATATGACATTTTGGTCGCTTGCTATTACACTTTTTGTGATGTAAGGTGACAAAAATGGCTTTTGACACCGTATATATATATATATTTTTTTGCTGTGTTCAGCTGAGGGGTTAGGTCATGTGTTATTTTTATAGAGCAGGTCCTTACGGATGCGGCGATACATAATAATATGTATACCTTTTTTTATTTATTTTGGTTTTACACAATAATATCTATTTTGAATTTAAAAAAAAACATGTTTTAGTGTCTCCATAGTCTGAGAGCCATATGTTTTTCAGTTTTTAGGCAATTGTATCAGGTTGGGTATAATTTTTGTGGGATGAGGTGACGGTTAGATTGGCACTATTTGGGGGTTAATATGACTTTTTGATCGCTTGCTATTACACTATTTGTGATGTAAGGTGGCAAAAAAATGGCTTTTTTTAAAAAAAGTTTTTATAAATTTTTTTACAGTGTTTACTTGAGGGGTTAGGTCAAGTGATATTTTTATAGAGCAGATTCTTACAGACGTTGAGATACCCAATATGTCTACTTTTTAGTTTTTTTTTTACATTTAACACTAAAAAGCATTTTTGAAACAAAAAAAATCATGTTTTTGTCTGAGAGGCATAGTTTTTTTATTTTTTGGACAATTGTTTTAGGTAGGGGCTCATTTTTTGCTGGATGAGATGGCAGTTTGATTGGTACTATTTTGAAACGCCTTTTTGATCGCTTTGTATTACACTTTTAGTGATGTAAGGTGCCAAAAAATGGCTTATTTACACCATTTTTTAGTTTTTTTATGGCGTTCACCTGAGGAGTTCAGTCATGTGATATTTTTATAGAGCAGGTTTTTATGGACGCGGCGATACCTAATATGTGTAGTGTATTTTTTTTTTTTAATTTTTATTCAGTGATGTGTTTTTTTCATTTTTACTTTTTTTTCACTTTTTTACATTTTTTTTTGACCCAGACCCACTTGGTTCTGAAAGATCCAGTGGATCTGGTGTCTGTATAATACAGTACAGTACACTATATAGTGCACTGTGCTGTATTTTGTACTTTACAAAGTCTGAATAGACCTTTAGCAGGTCTATTCAGACTTTCAGCACCATGGAGAGCAGGACGCTTCTGAAAGCGTCCTGTCTCCATGGCAACCATCACCCGCTGCCAAAGGAAGAAGCGAGTGATGGATGGGGAGGGAGTGGAGCCCCCTCCCTCTGTGATCCCATCCTGTTGGGGGGCTGCAAAGGCACAGCAGCCCCCCGATGGGAGATGGAGGGAGCTCCCTCCCTGTTAACCCTTCCATACCGAGGTCCGTATGGACCGTGGTATAGAAGGGGTTAAACGGCTGGCATCTGATCAAGCACAGATGCCAGACGTTTCTATCAGAGTGTCAGCAATGTGCTGACACTCTGATAGATCCACTAGACACCAGGGAAACATTACAGAGGAGGCGGGCGGGGGATCTGAATTGACCTGCGGTTTGCAGCGATCGCCCATACGGGGGGGTCACAGGACCCCCCTGGGCATTGTAACAAGGTACCTGCTGAATGATTTCAGCAGCTGAGCAGCAGTGATCGGAACTACTCATGACGTACCGGTACGTCATGTGTCCTTAAGGACTCGGGAAACATGCCGTACTGGTACGTCATGTATCCTAAAGGGTTAAGAGTCATGCTCAATATTTTCCATCTTGTATGTCTTATGTAGGCGAAAGTGAATTCATAGAAAGGTTACCACTCATTAAAGTTTGACCTTGCAGATATGTGTATACTTGAGAGGAGTAACTTTTGTAATTGCTAAAGTATGTTTTAGTAGGCAGAGATAAGAGTTTTTCCTTGAAACACATCTGGTATATGTTATTATATATTTGCTTTATTGATGTCCATTAATGAGGCAGAAGTATAATTTCTGTTCATTCATATAATGGATCTTATTTAGATTTTAGCATGAGCTAATCAATAAGTTAAATATATGTATTGTTTATATTGCCACATAATATAACAAGGCAATGATGTATATATTATCTTGTGTTTGTTTCACTAGGAGAATATGTATATTCTTAGGATATAGCCAAACCGTATTAATGAGATCTCATTCAGGGAGGCTGTATTATTCTGAAGGATAGGGCACCTGTAAGGATTGCAGACTGTAGTACATTCCTTATCTACATTGACAGATTTATGGTCAGAAAGCTTACGCTGGCCCCTTGAAAGACGAGGTTCTCATCGCTTCAAGTGTCAGGATTAGGGATGAGCGAACCCAAACTATCCAGTCCCGAATTTTGGGGTGTTCGGGACACGGACCCGGACCCGAACATTTAAAAAAGTTTGGGTTCGGGTCCGTTGTTCGGCGATTTCTTCCTGCTCTCTGAAGGGCTGCACAGCAGCCAATCAGCTAGCATTTTAATTCTTGCCCTAAGAAGCCATCACAGCCATGCCTACTAATGGCATGGCTGTGATTGGCCAAGTGCAGCATGTGACCCAGCCTCTATTTAAGCTGGAGTCACGTAGCGCCGCATGTCACTCTGCTCTGATTAGTGTAGGTTGAGGGCAAGATTAGGCAGGGAAAAATCATCAAAAACACCTAATGAAGTGATCGATCTACAGCTGTGAATCATTCAACTTCTGCTAGTTAATTGCTCACTGGTTTTTAGGCTGCACAGAGCGTTTTTCTGTCACTTTGATCGGCGACCATCTTGTGGTGCACCAGCACAAGCTGCCACCAAGTCCATCAATCCATCAATACTAGTTTTTTTTTTTTTGCTATATCCTACATCAGGGACTTGGCTGTGCTTATTATCACCCCTAGAAACTCAGGATATAAATTTCTATATTTTATTAAGGGGCTGAATTCAATTGCCAAAATAGTAAACTCCTAAATCTGGTGTTCCAGCTGTGGCTAGCCAAGTGTAATACTGTCTGCTGTCTGGCAAAGAATAGATTTTTTTTTTTTGTGAAATTCAATTGCCAAAATAGCAATCCCCTATATCTGGTGTCCCAGCAGTGGCTGGCAAAGTTTAGTAGTGTCCAGCAAAGGATATATTTCTGGGGTGAAATTCAATAGCCAAAATAGCAATACCGTAAATCTGGTGTCCCAGCAGTGGCTAGACAAGTTTAATAGTGTCCGGCAAAGGATAGATAATTTTCTGGGGTGAAATTCAATTGACAAAATAGCAATACCTTAAATCTAGTGTTCCAGCTGTGACTGAACAAGTTTAATAGTATCCGTCAAAGGATAAATTTTGTTCTGGGGTGAAATTTAATTGCCAAAATAGCAATACCCTGAATATGGTGTTCCAGCTGTGACTGGACAATTTCCCTAGTGTCCGTCAAAGGATATATTATTTTCTGGGGTGAAATACAGTATTGGTTAATTTTTATTTATTTTATTTTATTTTATTTTAAGTAATTTCCCTATCCACATTTGTTTGCAGGGGATTTACCTACATTTTGCTGCCTTTTGCAGCCTTCTAGCCCTTTCCTGGGCTATTTTACAGCCTCTTTAGTGCCCAAAAGTTCGGGTGCCCTTTGACTTCAATGGGGTTCGGGTTCAGGTTCGGGGTGAAGTTCAGGTCGAGTTCGGATCCCGAACCTGAACATTTTCGGGAAGTTCGGCCGAACTTCTCAAACCCGAACATCCAGGTGTTCGCTCAACTCTAGTCAGGATGTATGCATCCCTTTTTGATATATGCTCCAGATGGTAAATGTTTAGCACAAAATGTGAAGTCACATTATATAAATTAACTCTTTATACGATGGTGCTAATAACTTGTACAATAGTGCCACCTAGCCGTAAGTGGGCATCCTTACACCGCCCACAGCAAAGCATTTTGGGTAATATAAAATCTCAAAGGTATTACCATAAGTGCCCACCCTCCTATATGATTGGGAGACTGTTATCAAGGATGGTGTATTCTTTTGATAAGGTTGGGGATAACTACCCATGCAGATGGTAAGCAAGGGATACCCATAAAAAGAAAAAAAACGACCAAGAACAAAGGACTTAAAAGACACGTGACCAGAGGATGCAAGGCTTTGGATTTTATCCTGGATTACTGGAAACCTCTTGAGAGTTGATTGTCCCTTGAAGGCTCTGCTCATCATTTGACCCTTGGTAACATAAATCTTGTTTATTGCCTGTGGTATTAATAAATTACTTAGCCCGGTATATAGCCAAATATTCCCATATTGTGTGGATAAGTAGTGTAGGCACCTGGTCAATGTTGATCATTCTCTTAGCAAAGATGCATATTGCTAAAATAAGGATCAGACATTGAGACCTAGTCCCTTGGGAACTTTGATATTCCCTGCCTGATACCGAGCTGAGGAATTTATAAGTTAGTGCGATACTACCATATACCTTTGAATTGATGAGAGATGACAGAATAAGGGTTGATACCTCTCATTTTCTTTCATTTGGATTATTGCATATTATTGCATTAATTGGTGATATTCATTATCGATCGTAAGTAAAAATTTCACTTCCTGCATAACGCATTGATTTTGATTATTAGAGAGTGTTGGTGTTTGTGGTGTGTCAGCACTATATTGTGGCACATATTGGTATTACACCTCATTGTCTAGCTTTTGCATTATTATTGATTTGTATCCAGCATTTTGTATAATAAATTCATATATATTTTTGCATAGACAATTGTACCTTGTTGTCTTTACTGCAAACAATTAAAATTCTTGATAAAAAGAACTTAGAGGGGTGTATGTCGGGCCCTCTTGGATCAAAATAATTTTTCTTTGATCCTTTCTTTTTATATAAAGCCCTTTTTACTTTATAAATCTTTCGACACTCTAGACCAGTGGAGTACAGGCCCCAAACATTATGCATTCACCAGACAGAAAAGAACAAGTGATTATGTGGCTGGAGATATATTAGATGGTCAGTGGATAACAATTTCACTGTAGGCCAGTGGTTTACAGGCCCAAAACATTAAGCATTCACCGAACAGAAAAGAACGAGTGATTAGGTGGCCGGAGGTATATTAGGCGGTCAGTGGATAAGAATTTTACTGTAGGCCAGTGGAATATAGGCCCCAAAAATTATGCATTCACTGGACAGAAAAAAACAAGTAATTTAGTGGCTGGAGGTGTATTAGACCGTCAGTGGATAACAATTTTACTGTAGGCCAGTTGGGTACAGGCCCCAAACTTTAGGCAATCACCGGACAGAAAAGAACAAGTGATTATATGGCTGGAGGTATATTAGGCAGTCAGTGGATAACAATTTTACTGTAGGCCATATTAGTAAAGGGCCCAAACATTGTGCATTCACCGGACAGAAAAGAACAAGTGATTTTTGTGGCTGGAGGTATATTAGGCGGTCAGTGGATAACAATTTTACTGTAGGCCAGTTGGGTACAGGCCCCAAACATTAGGCATTCACCGGACAGTAGGGTTCGTACCGAATTTTGGGGTGTTCGGGAAACGGACCCGAACGCAAACATTTTTAGAAAGTTCGGCGATTTCTTCCCACTTTCTGAAGGGCTGCACAGCAGCCAATCAGCAAGCGTTTTACTACTTACCCTAAGAAGCCATCACAGCCATGCCTACTAATGGCATGGCTGTGATTGGCTGAATGCAGCATGTGACCCAGCCTCTTTATAAGCTGGAGTCATGTACTGCTGCACGTCACTCTGCTGATTTGAGCTTATGGAGAGTATGCTGGTGCTGCGATTAAGGTCAGAATAGGGCAGAAATCAGAAGAACCTGTGGTACTTTAATCCACAAGATACAGCAAATAGAGAGGGAGGGAGCTTCAGCAATCCAACATTTCTGTACCCAGCCACTGCCAGGGAAATCTTTTTTTTATAATTCATCTGTTACTGAGGTAGTGCTCGGCGGCCATTTTAGCCACTGCATTTTACTGCATGTGTGCCAGCCAGCCAGGGACATCAGCCTAATCCTATTTTGTAGCTCAGTAAATGAAAAAAAACTTTTTTTATTGGCTGCTCAAGTCACCTATATTGCCTTTTGCATGTTTAAGGGGTGACATAGTCCATTTGTCTAGTCTGGGATCTGTGTATACAATGCACTAAACCGTATATTAAATTTTAGTTATCAAATAGTACATCAGTGTATTTTAGTTAAAAAAAAAATGGTCATCCTGATCCACCAAGCCTATGGTGAAATAGAGAATCCTTGTAATTTTGGGGGGAAAATCGGATTCCTTGTCCACAAAACAGTTCTGCATACACCGCACAACGAAATAGTGCTTCTTTGTTTTTTATTGAAAAAAACCTTATTCAAGGTCCCCCAGTCTGAAATACCCATTCCAACCACCTATTTTACATTGCTACTGTAAAATACAGCATAAGTTTATGTTTTTTGACAAAAAAGTGGTAATCCTGATCCACAGAGCATCTTGAAATAAATCTCTTAAATACCAATTTCACATTACAGCTGGGAAATAGTGCATTATTTTGTGGGGAAAAAGCAATATTCTCGATTCACAAAGCAGTTGTACATATCTAATTCAAATTTACAGCAGTAAAAAACTGCATTTTGGGGTTTTATTTAAAATAGTTGTGTTTTAGGCCAAAAAAAAAGGTTGTGCATCCATCGTTTAAATAATTATTTCCAATTTATAGCAGTCAAATACTGCATTTGTGAATTTTGGTGACAAAATCTGTGTTCTGGGTCCCCAAATCTGGTGTCCATACATAGTATAAAAATATATACTTTTAATGTACAGCAGTTAAAAACTGCATTTTGGGGTTTTATTGAAAAAAGCCGTGTTTTAGGCCGAAAAAACAGTTGTGCATCCGTCGTTTAAATAATTATTTCCAATTCATAGTAGTCAAATACTGCATTTGTGAATTTTGGTGACTAAATCCGTGTTCTGGGTCCCCAAATCCTCTGCAGAAAGCTCAGAGTTGGCAGCTGCAGCCCTTGCCCATCAGTCTTCCACCTCACCCCTTTGCAAATCAGCCAAAGCAGTTAGAGCCCCAAATTATGCAGAAAAGTCTCATGCTTTTTGATGACTCTGTTGGCAGGGTTTACCCGGCCCATCCACCTAGCCCTCCTTAATGCTCTGATGCTCAACCACTTTTGTTGCAGGATGAGGGCATGTGAATACCGCCGCAAAATATCTCTGATGATGACGAAACACAGGTGCCAACTGCTGTGGATTTCTGCAATGTGCAGACCGACGAGGAGGGCAGGGGTCATAAATGGGTGGAAGATGATGTGGAGGATGATGAAGTCCTAGACTGGACTGAAGGTTGTGCTAGTAAGGCATGCAGTTCTGAGGAAAACGCGGTGGTCGCACAGAGGCAACAGCACTGCAAAAGAGGGAGCAGGGTGCAAAAGCGCAGCGGCCATTCCAGAGACAGTACGCCTGCTACTGTTCACCACACCCAGGCGCCGAGCAAACCAAGGCCTGCTCCAAGGGGTTCATTGGCATGGCAGTTCTTCACACAATGTCCTGACGACAAGACACTAGTGGTTTGCATGTTGTGCCATCAGAGCCTGAAGCGAGGCATAAACGTTCTTAACCTGAGCACAACCTGCATGACCAGGCATCTACATGCAAAGCATGAACTGCAGTGGAGTAAACACCTTAAAAACAAGGAACTCTCTCATGCTTCTCCTGCGCCATCTTCTGCTGCTGACTCGGCCTCTCCCTCCACATCTGGCGTCACCGTGGCACCTGGCGACCAGCAAACAGAGGATGTTCCACCAACACCACCACATACGACACCATCACCAAGCATCTCCACCATGTCACACGGTGGCATTCAGCTGTCCATCTCCAAAACATTGGAGAGAAGGAGGAAATACCCACCTACCCACCCTCGAGCCCTGGTCCTGAATGCCAGCATGTCAAAATTACTGGCCTTTGAAATGCTGACATTCCGTCTGGTGGAGACGGACTGTTTAAAACAGCTGATGGCGGTGGCTGTCCCCCAGTACGTTGTTCCCAGCCTCCACTATTTTTCCAGACGAGCCATCCCTTCCCTGCACAACCAAGTGGAGGATAAAATAAAGTGTGAGATGCGCAACGCCATCTGTGGCAAGGTCCACATATCCACAGATACATGGACTAGTAAGCACGGCCAGGGTTGCTATATCTCCCTAACTGCACACTGGGTAAACGTAGTGGCGTTTGGGCCCGACGCGAGCAGTGGTTTGGCGCATGTCCTTCTACCACCGAGGATCGCAGAGCATTATTCGTTGCCTCCTGTTGCTTTCTCCTCCTACTCCGCATCATCCTCCTTCTACTCCTCTTCTACCACCCCCACATCAGGTCATCGAAAGAACCTCACCCCCAAGTTTAGCACAGCCCGGGGTAAACGTCAGCAGGCAATTTTAAAACTCATGTGTTTGGTTGACAAACCCCACACCGCACAGGAGCTTTGGAGGGGCATGGAACAGCAGACTGATGAGTGGTTGCTGCCGATGAGCCTCAAGCCCGGCCTGGTGGTGTGCGATAATGGGAGAAATCTTGTTGCAGCTCTGGGACTAGACGGTTTGACGCACATTCCTTGCCTGGCACATGTGCTGAACCTGGTGGTGCAGAAGTTTCTTAAAAACTACCCAGACATGTCAGAGCTGCTCATAAAAGTGCGGTCCGTATATGCGCGCTTTTGGCGTTCTCACCCTGCTGCTGCTCGCCTGTCTGCGCTGCAGCGTAACTTCAGCCTTCCTGCTCATCGCCTCATATGCGACACGCCCACCAGGTGGAACTCCGTCTTACATATGCTGGAGAGACTGTGCGAGCAGCAGCGGGTGATAGTGGAGTTTCATATGCAGTATGCATGGGTCAGTCTCTGTGCGGATCAGCACCACTTCACCCCCAGTGACTGGGCCTGCATGCGAGACCTGTGTACCTTGTTGCGGTCTTTGGAGTACTCAACCAACATGGCCAGTGCTAATGATGCAGTTGTTAGCATTACAATAGCGCTTCTATGTCTCCTTGAAAAAAATATTACGGCGATGATGGAAGAGAATGCGGCACAGGAGGAGGAGGAAGAAGGGGCATTTTTACAGGATTTCAGGCAGGTCATACAGAAGTGGCTTAGAGGGTGGGTTCCTACACCACCTACAGAGGACAGCTTTTCGTTACCTCTGGGCAGCCTGGCACACATGAGCGACTATATGCTGCAGTGCCTGCGCAACGACAGCAGAGTTGCCCACATTTTAACTTGTGCTGACTACTGTGTTGCCACCCTGCTGGATCCCCTGTACAAGGACAATGTGCCCACCTTAATTCCGGCACTGGGGCGTGATAGGAAGATGTGCGACTACAAGTGCACTCTGGTAGACATGCTCCTGAGGGCATTCCCAACCTACACGGGGGGACAATTGGAAGCAAAGCGAAGGCAGAGGCGGAAGAGGTCGCCAACGCAAATGTTTCACGGCCAGCTCCTCAGACAGCAGGGTGAGCACGGCCGAGTTGTGGAAAAGTTTTGTCACTACGCCACGGCAAACTGCACCAGGAGCTGATAGGGAACGTGTTAGCAGGAGGCAGCATTTCAACCACATGGTGTAACAGTACATGTGCACACGCCTCAACGTACTGACTGATGGTTCTTCCACATTCAACTTCTGGGTCTCCAAATTTTTCACATGGCCAGAGCTTGCCCTTTATGCCTTGGAGGTGCTGGCCTGCCCTGCGGCCAGTGTATTGTCTGAACGTGTATTTAGCAGGGGGCGTCATTACAGACAAACGCAGCCGCCGGTCCACAGCCAACATGGACAAGCACACGTTCATTAAAATGAACCAAGCATGGATCACACAGGACTTGTCTGTACCTTGTGCAGAATAGATATTTATAACTGCCTCGCCCTCAACTATACATTCTTGTACTCCAGGGCACTTCTTTATTGAATCCTCTTTTTTAATTGTACCATTATTTTGGGGGCAACCCCATGTTGAATGAACCTCCCCTCTGTCTGGGCTCCAGGGGCCTACATTTCAGCTAATCGCCTGCTGCCTTGGTGTGTGACGTTTAACCTCTTTTTACTGTCAAATGACTTATCCTCTGTCTGTGTGTCAGAAGCCTTTATTTCGTTTAATCGCCTGGCGTATTGGTGGGAGACATTAACCTCTTTTTGCTGAGAAATGACCTCTCCTCTGTCTGGGTGTCAGGGCCTACATAAATGATAATGGCCTGTTCCTTTGCAGGTTGACCTGAGGCCTGTGTTGCTGTTATGGGACCTCTCTCCTCTGAGTGCCAGGGTCCTACATTAATGATAATCGCCTGCTACATTGGTGGGTGACATGATGCCTGTTTTGCTGTTATGGGACCTCTCTACTCTGTCTGGTTGCCAGGGGCCTACATTAATGATAATCGCTTGCTGCATTGGTGGGTGACACGATGCCTGTTTTGCTGTTATGGGACCTCTCTGCTCTGTCTGGGTGCCAGAGGTCTACATTAAACACGTTGGATGGACTGTTTTGCCTCTACCAGCAACCTGTAGCTCAGACAGAGTGAAGTAACTCGCTACTGTACGGAGCATGAGCGCAAGGACTTTTGGAGCTAAGTGCTATCGGCCGGAGCTCACTCATAGTTTGGAATACAGACACCCATCACAAGTAACATCCTGGCTTTGGAACCTGCTTGAAGGACAGAAGGAGGACACTGCAAACAACCTAAACAAGGTGGGAATATACACCAAAAGTATTCGCAATAGCAGTTATACTCTAGCCTAGTAGGTTCACAGAAGTTACATATGTAGGGTGAGCGCGATATCAGAAGTTTAAAGGTTAATTTGTCTTGGGCCTGAGTCTGTGAGTGAGGCCTGTGGCACTGCATGCAGACATGAATCCCTTTTGGCTGTGATGGAACTTCTGCAACTCCCATGTATGGTTGCCATGGGCCTGAAGCTGTGAATGAGGCCAGTGGTGCTGCAGGCAGACATGAATCCTTTATGGCTGTGAGGAGAACTTCAACTACCATAGCATTCCCACCTGACGCCACCCCAACGTCCTATTCCACCTCCTCCTCCAAGTTGCCAATTAATATTGGTTAATTTTTATTTATTTCATTTTAAGTCCATATTTGTTTGCAGGGGATTTACCTACATTTTGCTGCCTTTTGAAGCCCTCTAGCCCTTTCCTGGGCTATTTTACAGCCATTTTAGTGCCCAAAAGTTCGGGTCTCCGTTGACTTCAATGGGGTTCGGGGTCAAGTTTGGGTCAAGATCGAATCCCGAACCCAAACATTTTCGTGAAGTTCTACCGAACTTCTCGAACCCCGAACATCCAGGTGTCCGTCCAACTCTACCGGACAGAAAAGAACAAGTGATTATGTGGCTGGAGGTAAATTAGACAGTTAATGGATAACAATTTTACTGTAGGCCAGTGGAGTTAAGGCCCCAAAAATTTGGCATTCACCGAACAGAAAAGAACAAGAGATTACGTGGCTGGAGATATATTAGATGGTCAGTGGATAACAGTTTTACTGTATGCTTGTAGTTTAAAGGCCCCAAAAATTAGGCATTCACCGAACAGAAAAGAACAAGTGATTATGTGGCTGGAGGTATATTAAGCGGTCAGTGAATAAGAATTTTACTGTATTCCAGTGGAATATAGGTCCCCAAAATTATGCATTCACCGGACAGAAAAGAACAAGTGATTAAGTGGTTGGAGGTGTATTAGGCCATCATTGGATAACAATTTTTCTGTAGGCCAGTTGGGTACAGGCCCCAAACATTAGGCAATCACCGGACAGAAAAGAACAAGTGATTATGTGGCTGGAGTTATATTAGGCAGTCAGTGGAAAACAATTTTACTGTAGGCCGGTGGAGTATAGGCCCCAATCATTATGCATTCACCGGACAGAAAATAACAAGTGATTATGTGGCTGGAGGTATATTAGGCCGACAGTGGATAACAATATTACTGTAGGCTAGTGGAGCACAGGACCCAAACATTAGGCATTAACCGGACAGAAAAGAACAAATGATTATGTGGCTATATCTATATTAGGCAGTCAGTGCATAACAATTTTACTGTAGGCCAGTGGAGTACAGGCCCCAAACATTAAGCATTCACCGGACAGAAAAGAACAAGTGATTATATGGCTGGAGGTATATTAGGTGGTCAGTGGATAACAATTTTACCGTAGGCCAGTGGAGTCCAGACCCCAAAAATGATGCATTCACTGGACAGAAAAGAACAAGTGATTATGTGGGTGGAGGTATATTAGGCAGTCAGTGGATAACAATTTTACTGTAGGCTAGTGGAGTACAGGCCCCAAACATTAGGCATTCACCTGACAGAAAAGGCTTTTTATGTCGCTGTATATACATAAGACAAGGAATATTCTTTGTTCTGGGCGGTGACAGATGTATGGGCTGGCATGAGGAAATTCAATTAAACGTGGTTGTTACATGTGTTGAATTCCTCCGAGATCCATGCCTCATTCACTTTTAGAAATGTGAGGTAGTCCACACTGTCGTAGGCGAGTGGGCTTATCAGTCACGATCCCCCCTGCTGCGCTGAACGTTCTTTCGGACAGGACACTCAACGAGGGGCAAGCCAAGAGTTCCATGGCAAATTGTGCCAGCTCTGCCCACAGGCTAAGCCTGCACACCTAGTAGCCCAGGGGTTCCTCGCTTCTCAAAGGGTCCACATCGGCTGTTAACCCTATGTAGTCGGACATCTGTCAGTCTAGGTGTTCCCTGAGGCTGGATCCGGAGGGCAGCTGTCGATGGGTTGGCTGCAAGAATGATTTCACATCCGAAGTGACCAACACATCTTCAAACCTCCCTCTTCTTGCAGGCGCGGTAGGATTAGTACCAGCACCTGTTTCGCTGTGGGTGGAATTTTCTCTGCCAGCTCCGGCAACAGCAGAATGCAGCATCTCTTGCAGCAAGGCCTGGAAATGCTGCATTCTGCCAGTCCTCTGTGATGCTGGTAATATGTCCGCCATTTTGTGTTTGTAGCGGGGATCTAAGTATATCAAACCCCTTAATCATAATTTTGTGAAAGCAGGTATCTCGCAGGCCTCAATCAATATTTGATGGAAGCAAGCAGGTATATTATTCCCCTTAATCAGTATTTTGTGTAGGCTGATATATCGCAGGCTTCAATCAGTATTTTGTGGAAGAAGGTCTATCAAACCCCATAATCAGTATTTTGTGGAATCTGGTGTATCACAGGCCTGAATCAATATTTGGTGAAAGCAGGTATATCAATCCCCTTAATCAGTACTTTGTGGAAGGCTGTGTATCGCAGGCCACAATCAGAATTGGGTGGAAGCAGGTATAACAAACCTCTTAATCAGTATTTTTTGGAAGCAGGTGTATCACAGGCCTCAATCAATATTTTGTGGAAGCAGGTATATCAATCCCCTTAATCAGTATTTTGTGGAAGCAGGTATATCGCTGTACTCAATCAGTATTTGGTGGAAGCAGGTATATTAAACCCCTTAATCAGTATTTTGTGAAAGCAGGTATCTCACATGCCTCAATCAATATTTGGTGGAAGCAGATTTATCAATTCCCTTAATCAGCATTTTGTGAATGCAGGTGTCTCTTAGGCCACAATCAATATTTGGTGGAATCAGGTATATCAATCCCCTAATCAGTATTTTGTGGAAGTTGGTGTATCGCAGGCCTCAACCAATATTTGGTGGAAGCAGGTATATGAATCTCCTTAATCAGTATTTTGTGAAAGCAGGTGTTTCGCAGGCCTCAATTATTTTTTTGCCACAACAGTTATATCACACCAGCCTGTTTATTTGGGGCAACAGGTTACAGGTATATCGCAGCCATCAATCAGTATTTTGTGGAAGCAGGTATATTGCACCCCTCAATCTGTTTTTTGGGGGCAACAGGTATATCACACTCATTGCAAATAGTTATTCCAATGGTGCTTGTCCCTTTATATACCTGCGGTATCACAGCAGAACCGCACACAGCTGCTGCACAATACAAATGCACTATATACTTTCTATGTTAGAAAGTATATTATAGGTATATCACACCCCTCAATCACTTTTTTGGGGGGCAACAGGTATATTACACCAGTTGCAATCAATTCTTTCAATAGCGTTTGTCCCTCCATATATCTGCGTTATCGCAGCAGAACCACACACAACTGCTGCACAATACAAATGCATTATAATATACTTTCTATGTTAGAAGTATATCACAACCCTCATTATGTCACACCTATCGATAGCACACCTATACCTGTCCTTAAAAGGACTTTTGTGGTCCTATTAGCTAGCGTTTGGTGTCCCTAACAGTCTGTCTCTGCTCTACAAAGCAACCTCTCCCTAGACTGGCCAAACACAGAATGTAAAATGGCTGCCAGATCTGGTTCATTTATAGGGTGGAGGTGTGTCCATGTGCTGAAATGTCTCAATTGGCTGTCCTGTCCCACCTGATGTATGTGTCATGGGTCAAAGTTTGGCGCAATGCAAAAGAATATGGTGCATGAGAATATTGCCATATGTTCTCATGTTCGGCGAATCGCGAACGTGCAAAGTTCGTTGCGAAATGTCTGCCGGGCGAACCGCAAGGCCATTTCTACTTTCCACCAAATCAAATGTAATGCTAAGCTCTTAATGTTACTAAAATGAAGACTACTTGGGTCTGACTACTGTACATTGTGCCACACCACACCATAAACTCAGGATTAGGACCAAACAACCCCCATAAATTTATGGAGAACAAACCCTGTGTCTCTTTAATGATTTTCCCGAGCCGCTTGACTTAACCCTTAATTTAGCATCATCATCACATTTGTAGAGGAAAGGACAGATAAATGCAGGGCTTGAAAATGGCTTTGATAACTTCTAAAAGACAGATAGATTTCCGATTAGTGACATCAACAATACACCATTTTTAAGCAGTGTGTTGGGCAGATATTATAAAAAGGGGCTTATTCACTACAGTGTTCCTTGGGACTGAGATATACACCGCACCACTATAAATCAGTGTGTTAGGCAGACATTATAAATAGGGGCTTATTGACTACAGTGTTCCTTGGTACTGAGATATACACTGCATCACTATAAATCAGTGTTTTGGGTAGACATTATTAAAAGGGGCTTATTCATTACAGTGTTCCTTGGTACTGAGATATACACTGCACCATCATAAAGCAGTGTGTTGGGCAGACATTATAAAAAGGGGCTTATTCACTACAGTGTTCCTTGGTACTGAGATATACACTGCACCACTATAAATCAGTGTGTTGGGCAGACATTATTAAAAGGGGCTTATTCACTACAGTGTGCCTGGTACTGAGATATACACTGCACCACTATAAAGCAGTGTGTTGGGCAGACATTATTAAAAGGGGCCTATTCACTACAGTGTTCCTGCTACCGAGATATACACTGTACCATCAGAGAAAATTTTTTGTTCCGGGGAAATAAACCTAACTTGTGCCACATCTGTGTGTGCGTTCAATCCGCTACTTTTATATTAATTACTCGAGCTGACAGTGATTTATATTTTGGCCATAGTTAACAAGTTTTGGGCATATCTGTGTGTGCGTTAAGGCCGCAACCATATATACAGTATTCCAGCAGAGAATACATTTTATTTGGGACAAATTTGTATCCAATATATAGTGACGTCCTGAACTATTCGCCGGCGAACATAGCTTGTTCGCGTTCACCGCGGCGGGCGAACATATGCGATGTTCGTCCGCCCCCTATACATAATCATTGAGCAAACATTGACCCTATACCTCAGTCAGCAGACACATTCCAGCCAATCGGCATACTTTCCTTCCCAGACCCTCCCACTTCCTATCAAAAAGCAAGGACTGCATCCATCTTAGATTCATTCTGAGGCTGCATGTTATTGAGAGCAGGGAGACTGCAGCTGCTGCTGTGCTGATGATTCTGAATTCATAGGGAAAGTGTTAGCTAGGCCAGTGTTCTATGTCCACAGACTCATCTTTTGTGAGGACAGCATCATAGCACCCCAAAAAGCCATTTTTAGGGCTGCTACATTAGTCTGCTTTTATTTTATTTTTCTCCATATATATATTGCAGTTGCCTGGCCTGCCCGTGTGTGAGAGGCTGCAGGCCCAGACTGTAGTGTGCTCACTGCCAGTGCCCACCACTCATACCGTGTGGCACAGGACTTTGCATAAAAAAAGGCATTTAATTTTTACACTTCAATCTAATTTCAGTTGCCTGGCCTGCCTGCTGCCAGTGTGTGTCAGGCCCAATTCCACTGACTGTAGTGTGCCCACTGCCAGTGCCCACCACTCATACTGGGTGGCACAGTAGCTCGCCGATAAATAAGGCATTTAATTTTTACCCTTTAATCTGAGGTTAGTTGCCTGCCAGTGTGTGTCAGGCCCACTTCCACTGACTACAGTGTGCTTACTGCCAGTGCCCACCACTCATACCGGGTGGCACAGTACCTTGCACGCATAGTACCACTAATCAAAAAAAAAATGACAGGCAGAGGCAGGCCACCCCACAGGGGCCGTCGTGGTGCTGTGAATTCCTTTGGCCCTAGAATAATGCCAAGTGTTCAGAGGCCACATACCCTGAACTCGAAAAATTCTGAGGACATAGCTGATTGGCTTACACAGGACACACAATCTTATACAGCTTCTGCTCGGAACCTTGATACACCATCCTCCTCCAGCTCAGCTTTGGGCACCTCTCAAGTTACCACTCGCCCGCCCGCCGCCACCACCAACACTAGCACCACAGCCGCTTCATTTTATCTGTCAGAGGATTTATTTACACATCAGTTGGAAGAAATGAGTGATGGCAACCATATCCTCTGACAACCAATATTGCCAGAGAATGTAGAAAACAGGGATATGTCTCAGCCAGGCAGCATTACACACATGGACGTACGGTGTGATGATGATGATGTTGTACCCGCTGCTGCTTTCTTTGCTGAGTTGTCAGATACAAGTGAAGCGGTTGATGATGACGATGTGTTCGTGGATGTCACGTGGGTGCCCGCTCGAAGAGAAGAAGAACAGGGGGAAAGTTCAGATGGGGAGACAGAGATGAGTAGGAGACGAGTTGGAAGCAGGGGGAGGTCATCGCAAAGAGCTAGTGGCACAGTCAGACAGCATGTATCGGCACCCAGGGTCAGCCAGACAGCACGCCAATCAACGAATGCCGTTGCCACCACCAGAATGCCCTCCTTGCAAAGCTTAGCAGTGTGGCATTTTTTTTTGTGTGTTTGCCTATGATAACAGAGATGCCATTTGCAACCTGTGCCAAAAGAAACTGAGTCGTGGGAAGTCCAACACCCACCTAGGTACAACTGCTTTGCGAAGGCACATGATCTCACATCACAAACGCCTATGGGATCAACACATGAGTACAAGCAGCACACAAACTCAAAGCCACCATCCTCCTCCTGGTCCAGCATCTTCAGCCACGTCAACCACTGGTGTCCTCCTTGCCCCCTCTCAACCACCCGCCACTCCGCCTCTCACCTCCAGCAATTCCTGCTCATCTGCCCACAGTCAGGTGTCTGTCAAGGAAATGTTTGAGCGTAAGAAGCCAGTGTCACAGAGTCACCCCCTGGCCGGCGTCTGAGAGCTGGCTTGACGGAACTCTTAGCCCGCCATCTTTTACCATACAAGCTGGTGAAGTCTGAGGCCTTCAAAAAATTTGTAGCTATTGGGACACCCCACTGGAAGGTACCCGACTGAAATTATTTTTCACAAAAGGCTATCCCCAACCTGCACTCTATTGTGGAAAAGGAAGTCATGACATGTCCATCTGACTACTGATACCTGGTCTGCAATGCATGGTCAGGGCAGGTATATCACGTACACTGCGCATTGAGTAAACCTGCTGACGACTGCCAAGCATGGAATGCGTGGCTCTGCAGCGGAGTTGGTGACACCGCCACAACTTGCAGGCAGGCCTGCTGCCACCTCCTCTACGCCTCCTACTCCATCCTCTTCGCTAACCTCCTCAGCTGAGTCCTCTTCTGCTGCTGCGTCTTGCTCCATATCATCAACTACACCCCTCAGCTCTCTAGGGGCTATTCCACATCTCGGATACGACAGTGTCACACGGTCTTGGGGTTGACTTGCCTGAAAGCAGAGAGTCACACTGGACCAGCACTCCTGTCTGCTCTGAACGCACAGGTGGATCAGTGGCTGACCACGCACCAACTGGAGATTGGCAAAGTGATGTGTGACAATGGAGGCAATATGTTGGCGGCATTGAATTTGGGCAAGTTGACACATGTGCCGTGCATGGCTCATGTGTTGAATCTGATTGTACAATGCTTTGTGTGTAAGTACCCAGGCTTACAGGACGTCCTCACGCAGGCCAGGAAGGTGTGTGGCCATTTCAGCGTTCCTGCGCGGCCATGGCGCACTTCTCCGATATTCAGCGGCAAAACAACATGCCAGTGAGGCACTTGATTTGCGACAGCCCGACACGTTGGAATTCAAGACTCCTAATGTTCGACCGCCTGCTCCAACAAGAAAAAGCCATCAACGAGTATTTGTATGACCGGGGTGCTAGGACAGCCTCTGCGGAGCTGGGTATTTTTTTTCCACGTTACTGGACGCTCATTCGCAATGCCTGTAGGCTCATGCGTCCTTTTGAGGAGGTGACAAACCTAGTCAGTCGCACTGAAGGCACCATCAGTGACCTCATCCCATTTGTTTTCTTCCTGGAGCGTACCCTGCGAAGAGTGCTGGATCAGGCCTTAGATGAGCGTCAAGAGGAAGAGTTGTGGTCACCATCACCACCAGAAACGGCCTATCATCAGCGCTTGCTAGACCTGCTGCAACGCTGGAAGAGGAGTCTGAGGAAGAGGAATCAGAGGAGGAATGTGGCTTTGAGGAGGAGGAAGACCAACCACAGCAGGCATCCCAGGGTGCTCATTGTTGTCACCTATCTGGGACCCGTGGTGTTGTATGTGGCTGGGGGGGAAGAACAGACCTTCAATGACATCATTGAGGACGAGGAACGGGTAATGATCAGCTCGTAATCCAACCATGTGCAAATGGGGTCTTTCATGCTGTCATGCCTGTTGAGGGACCCTCGTATAAAAGGGCTGAAGGAGAATGACCTGTACTGGGTGGCCACGCTACTAGACCTACGGTATAAGCAGAAAGTGGCTGAAATGTTACCAAATTCCCGGAAGTAGGAAAGGATGCAGCACTTCCAAAACAAGTTAAAAAGTATGCTTTACACAGCGTATAAGGGTGATGTCACAGCACAACTGGAATCTAACAGGGGAAGAGGTGAAAGTAATCCTCCTCCTACCACAACCACGCCGGCAAGGACAGGACGCTTTACAGACGTGTTGTTGATGGAGGATATTCAGAGCTTTTTAAGTCCCACGCATCGCCACAGCCCTTCTGGGTCCACCCTCAGAGAACAACTCGACCGACAGGTAGTAGACCACCTCGCCTTAACTGCAGATAACGACACTGTGAGGAACAATGAACCACTTGACTGCTGGGTGTGCAGGCTTGACATGTGGCCTGAGCTATCCCAATTTGCTATAGAACTTCTAGCATGCCCCGCTTCAAGTATCCTTTCAGTAAGGACCTTCAGCGCAGCAGGAGGTATTGTCACTTTATTAAGACGAATGAGGCGTGGATACCAAAGGGACTGACAGTGGAGGATGTATTTGACTAATAAAAGGCCTGATTAGATGCCTTGGGCTAAAAATGGTCCACACGCTGCTGTATTTAATCTCTGCGTGCCGGATGACTTGCGTCACTTATCTGCCACCAACTAGGGTTCAAGGCCCAAATGTTATAGTACACTTTCTCCTGGGAAAATATCAATTTTTTTGGCCGCTGCTACATCAATAAACCTAATTTTTCAGGCATGTGTACATGCCTAATTTTTCTGGCCTCCGGTGCTGCAGTGTGGCTGCAAAAACAAAACAAAAAAAAAGGCACATACATGTGTCAATTCCCCTTCGTGATCATTACCTTGTTGTGGTAAAGGGGCTTGCGTATCACAAGGAAGCGATAACCTCTATGAGTGTGTTGGCAATGTTGGCACACCCCAGATGATAAGGTCGTTGCTTCATTGTGAACAGACCAAAAGGGATCGGCTGGATAATTTTTCATAGAAAAAACATTAATTTTCTTTGTGATCATCTAAGGCAGGCATGCTCAAACTGCGGCCCTCCAGCTGTTGTAAAACTACAACTCCCATTGTGCCCTGCTGTTGGCTGATAGCTGTAGGCTGTTCGAGCATGCTGGGAGTTGTAGTTTTGTAACAGCTGGAGGGCTGCAGGTTTAGAATGCCTGATCTATGGTGATCATTAAAGCCTACTAGGCCAACAATGGGCCCACACTGCAGAATCATTGTTCTCCGGGTCACTTAACTGTCACTGAACTACCTCAGCACGACCATAGGCTTTGAAAAACAGCCATCGCCTGCAATCTCCCAAATGTGCACACGAGCACAGTCATCACAACACCAAGATTGACGCATAGAAGAGGAATAAAATTTATGTCATGAATGTGTCAACTATTGACAACTCTTTGTAGTTGTCTAAAATCTATTCGATACACGTCCACTGATAGGAGACGTAACAGGGATTAAACTGATAAGAATAGTACTAAGTAACACACCACTCATATAGGGTTGCACAGTACATTGCAAGGCGCATGCGCAGTGCACCAAAAATGGAAGTAAGAGGACCGACCAAGCTTCTTTTTCCATCTCCCGGTTCCTAAAATCTATTCGATACACGTCCCCTGACGTAACAGGGATTAAACTTATAAAAATAGTACTACTGATTACTGAACACACCACTCATATAGGGTGGCACAGTACATTGCGTGAGGAAGAGACCTTCAATGATGTCAGTGAGGACAAGGAACGGGACATGGCTAGCTTGCTATCCAACCTTGTGCAAATGGGGAGTTTGCGGTTGTGCAAATGGACTGTTTGCGGTGCGTTAAACGGGGAGTTTGGTCTGTCACAGTTAGGTCTGTCACTGTGAAGCGGGCGTAACCCTTACACTACCTGATTGATACAACATCATGCCTGATCGTATACACACACTGGATGTTTTAAAGCACGTTAATCCAAACAATTTAGGAATGTTAGGTGATTTATGCCCTTTATGGATTAAAACCCGACTCTGCGTCCACTACGCAATTTTCCATGGGAGTTTTGCCATGGATTCCTCTCCGGCATGCCACACTCCATGTGTTAGTCCCTTAAAACAACTTTTCGATCACTACTGTGGCCACAAAGAGTCACTGTGGGTTTTAAAATTCGCCAGCCTATTAAAGTCTATGGCGGTTCGCTCATTTGTGAACATTTGTTGGAGTTCGCATTCACCGTTCGCGATCGGAAAATTTTATGCTCGCGACATCTCTACCAATATAGAACTACATCCGAATAAAGTGTGTATTGTCAAAATTACATTATCTCTGTCCTAGTGTAGTGACGAAAAATTGTATTTCTCTGTCTCCTGTTCATTACAGCCAGCAAATACAGTGTGTACTGTAAAAATTACATTATATCTAGTCTAGTGGGGTGCCCAAAAATTGTATTTCTCTGTCTTCTGTACATTACAGAAAGCAAATACAGTGTGTACTGTAAAATTTACATTATCTCTGTCCTAGTGTAGTGCCAAAAAATTGTATTTCTCTGTCTCCTGTTCATTACAGCCAGCAAATACAGTGTGTACAGTAAAAAATTCATTATCTGTGGCCTAGTGTACTCCTGAAAATCTTTATTTTTCTGTGTTCAGTACATTACAGCAAGCCATTGTGTACTGTAAAAATAACATTATCTCTGGGCTAGTGTAGTGCTGAAAATCTGTATTTTTCTTTATACAGTACTGTCCTGCATCAGAAAACTGTGTCTTTAGCGGACAGTAAAAGAGTCTGCGCCACATCTACAGACAAACCCATTAATATGAAGAAGGCGAGCACAAAGGGAGGGGGAAGTGAGCGTGATGCTGATGGTGCAAGCAGAGGCCGTGGCCCTGGGCATCATGCTGATGGTGCATTCAGGGGCCGTGGCCCTGGGCGTGATGCTGATGGTGCAAGAAGAGGCCGTGGCCCTGGGCGCAATGAAACTGTGCCTGCTGCCAGTGCACCAGAAAAAACAAAAAAGTCCACCTTACCCAGCTTCATGTCCAACTTAGCTGGGCGGCACAGAACAACACTGTCCATGTCGGACCAATGCGAACAGGTGGTCAGTTGGACAGCAGAAGATATTGCTTCTAGTCGGTTAAGCACAACCCTCTCTTGCACGAAGTCCAGTCTCTGTAGCCAGGAGTCTGGTCAACCGAATCCTCACTCTGATCCTTCTTCCTCCCACCATGTCGCGACTTGGCAAACAAGTGATCCAACACTTGGATATTCACATGACCTCTTTTCATCGCCAGTACTTGGTTTGGCTCTCTCTCCAAGCATGCTTAAAGAGGTACCTGAGATACTGTGCACTGATTAACAACCTCTTGAGCCTTCACAGTCTCAGGAAGATGACGGTGGTGAACTGCAATCATTTGTTTATGAGGTGGATGATAATGAGACATAGTTGCCAATCACTGAGATGGTAGTTAGGTCGAGTCAGGAGGATGAGCAGAGTGAGGAAGTGGAAGAGGAGGTGGTGGATAGTGTTGAGCGAACAGTTCGAGCATCGTTCGGGTTCGTACCGAATTTTGGGGTGTCCGTGACACGGACCCGAACCCGGACATTTTCAAAAAAGTTCGGGTTCGGGTCCGGTGTTCGTCGATTACTTCCCGCTTTCTGAAGGGCTGCACAGCAGCCAATCAGCTAGTGTTTTACTTCTTGCCCTAAGAGCCCATCACAGCCATGCCTACTAATGGCATGGCTGTGATTGGCCAAGTGCAGCATGTGGCCCAGCCTCTATTTAAGCTGGAGTCACGTAGCGCCGCACATCACACTGCTCTGATTAGTGTAGGGAGAGGACGCAGCTTCTGTCAGGGTGAGATAGGCAGGGATAAAGAAGTGAATGATCTACATTTCTACACCTGTGCATCAGAACAACTCAGCTGAGCTGTTCACTGAAAGTCACAATTTTGTTTAGACTGGCCAGAGCGATTTTTACTGGCACATGTAACTGGGCTGACCGGCGGTGGCCATTTTGGGACTTGTGGTGCGCCAGCACAAGCTGCCACAGAGTCTAAACCAAAGCTCCACAGAAGTGAAAAATCTACACCTGTGAATCAGAACAACAGCGATTCAGCTGCTCAGTCAAAGTCAATTTTTTTTCTGGCTGGGCAGACCGTTTTCTGGCACATGTTACTGGGCTGATAGGCGGCGGCCATTTTGGGACTTGTGGTGCTACAGCAAAAGCTGCCACAACGTCCATTAATCTCATGTAATAGTCGATTTTTTCATAGATATACTACATCAGGGGTTTGGCTGTGCTTGTGTCACCCATACAAACTGCAAAGATATTTAATATATCAGTGGTGAAACTGAAAGTAACCCACTTGGATAGCAAATCCCATGAATGTGCTGTTCCAGCTAGGCTAGCCAGTGCCACCACAGCCAAGTCCAATACTGTCAGCCAGAAATATATATATTTTTTTTGTGCCAGAAATATAAATTAAAAAAAGCTTTCACCGTAATAATAAAATTATTCTGGTGTTAGACCAGAAGAAGCACTCCTGTTGTAATTAATACTGTAAAAAGGCTTAGGCAATATTTCTCCCAGTGTGGGAAATTTATCTAGCAAAACTAGCATTTTAAAAATTCCGGTGTTCTGAAATACCAGCAGTCCTCTTGTAATTAATACCGCAAAAAGGCATTATATCGTCCAGTGTTGTAATTTTGGTGAAAAAAGGGCCAATTTAATCAATCTGGTGTTAGTTACATCAGAAACAGTAGGCAGCACGTTTTTACTCCTGTAAAAAGGAATTAATACCGGAAAAAGGCATTACATTGTCCAGTGTTGTAATTTTGGTGAAAAAAGACCAAATTAATCAATCTGGTGTTAGTTACACCAGAAACAGTAGGCCTCACGTTTTTACTCCTGTAAAAAGGAATTAATACCGGAAAAAGGCATTACATTGTCCAGTGTTGTAATTTTGGTGAAAAAAAGGCCAATTTAATCAATCTGGTGTTAGTTACACCAGAAACAGTAGGCCGCACGTTTTTACTCCTGTAAAAAGGAATTATATCTCCCCGTGTGGGAATCTATGTACCAAAACTAGCATTTTAAAAATTCTGGTGTCCAATTTGCAGCAGTTTTCTTGTAATTAATACCGGAAAAAGGAATTATATCTTCCAGTGTGGGAATTTATGTACACAAACTAGCATTTTAAAAATTCTGGTGTCCAATTAGCAGCAGTCTTTTTGTAATTAATACCTGAAAAAGGCATTACATTGTCCAGTGTTGTAATTTTGGTGAAAAAAAGGCCAATTTAATCAATCTGTTGTTAGTTACACCAGAAACAGTAGACCGCAAGTTTTTACTCCTGTAAAAAGGAATTATATCTCCCCGTGTGGGAACCTATGTACCAAAACTAGCATTTTAAAAATTCTGGTGTCCAATTTGCAGCAGTTTTCTTGTAATTAATACCGGAAAAATGATTTATATCTTCCAGTGTGGGAATTTAAGTACACAAACTAGCATTTTAAAAATTCTGGTGTCCAATTAGCAGCAGTCTTCTTGTAATTAATACCTGAAAAAGGCATTACATTGTCCAGTGTTGTAATTTTGGTGAAAAAAAAGGCCAATTTAATCAATCTGGTGTTAGTTAGACCAGAAACAGTAGGCCGCACGTTTTTACTCCTGTAAAAAGGAATTATATCTCCCCGTGTGGGAATCTATGTACCAAAACAAGCATTTTAAAAATTCTGGTGTCCAATTTGCAGCAGTCTTCTTGTAATTAATACCGGAAAAAGGAATTATATCTTCCAGTGTGGGAATTTTGGGGCTAAAAAATAATATATTTTATTGTGGTGCGAGTTGAATCGCAACAATGAGGAAACATTCTATTAAGGGACGAGGACGCGGTCGTGGTGGTGTCCGTGGAGCCTCTGTTGCTGGCAGAGGACGTGGCCGCTCGGCCTCAGGCGCACAAAGTAGTGAACCAACTCCCTCAAGTAGCCGGCAGAATTTACAGCGATATTTGGTGGGGCCCAATGCCGTTATGAGGATGGTAAGGCCTGAGCAGGTACAGGCATTAGTCGATTGGGTGGCCGACAGTGCTTCCAGCACGTTCACCACATTGTCTTCCGCCCAGTCTTCTGCGGAAAGCGCACAGGTGGCACCTGAAAACCAAGCCCATCAGTCTGTCACATCACCCCCATGCATATCAGGGAAACTGTCTGAGCCTCAAGTTATGCAGCAGTCTCTTATTCTGTTTGAAGACTCTGCTCGCACGGTTTCCCAGGGGCGTTCACCTAGCCCTTCCCCAGCGGTGGAAGACATTCCATGCACTGACGCACAACCACTTATGTATCCAGATGATGAGGACATGGGAATACCACCACAGCAGATTGACCGAGTCTCTGATGATGACGAAACACTGGTGCCCACTGCCGCGTCTTATTGCAGTGTGCAGACTGAACAGGAGGAGGTCAGGGAGGAAGACTGGGTGGAAGACGATTCAGAGGACGATGAGGTCTTAGACCCCACATGGACTGAAGGTCGTGCCGCTGACTTAAATAGTTCAGAGGAAGAGGCAGTGGTGAGACCGAGACAACAGCGAAGCCAAAGAGGGAGCAGGGGGCAAAAGCAGAACAGCCGCCGTCCAGAGAGTTTGCCAGCTATTGGCCAGCGCCAACAGGGACCCAGCACCCCAAAGGCATCTTCAAGGAGTTCCCTGGCATGGCACTTCTTCAAACAATGTGCTGACGACAAGACCAGAGTGATTTGCACGATGTGCCATCAGACCCTGAGGCGAGGCATTAACGTTCTTAACCTGAGCACCACCTGCATGATCAGCATGCAAAGCATGAACTGCAGTGGAGTACACACCTTAAAAACAAGGAACCCGCTCAGGCTCCCCCTGCTCCCTCTACCGCTGCTGCCTCGGCTTCCGCCTCGAGAGGAATGTTGCCACCTGCCGAGCAGCAAACAGAGGATGTGCCACCGACACCACCACCACCACCGCCACCGTCACCTAGCGTCTCCACTATTTCACACAGCAGCGTTCAGCTCTCCATCTCTCAAACCTTTGAGAGGAAGCGCAAATTCCCACCTAGTCACCCTCGAGCCCTTGGCCTGAATGCCAGCATTTCTAAACTACTGGCCTTTGAAATGCTGTCATTCCGGCTGGTGGACACAGACAGCTTCAAACAGCTGATGGCCATGGCTGTGCCCCAGTATGTGGTTCCCAGCCGCCACTACTTCTCCAAGACAGCCGCGCCTTCCCTGCACATGCAAGTGTCCGATAAAATCAAGTGTGCACTGCGCAACGCCATTTGTGGCAAGGTCCACCTAACCACAGATACGTGGACCAGTAAGCACGGCCAGGGACGCTATATCTCACTAACTGCACACTGGGTGAAAGTAGTGGCGGCTGGGCCCCAGACGGAGAGTTCCTTGGCGCACGTCCTTCCGTCGCCTAGGATCGCAGGGCATCATTCTCTGCCTCCTGTAGCCTCCTCCTCCTACTCGGCTTCCTCCTCCACTGCTTCCACCAGCTCATCCAGTCAGCCACACACCTTCACCATCAACTTCAGCACAGCCGGGGGTAAACGTCAGCAGGCCATTCTGAAACTCATATGTTTGGGGGACAGGCCCCACACCGTGCAGGAGTTGTGGCAGGGTATTGAACAAAAGACCGACCAGTGGTTGCTGCCGGTGGGCCTCAAGCCCGGCCTGGTGGTGTGCGATAATGGGCGAAATCTCGTGGCAGCTCTGGGACTAGCCGGTTTGACGCACATCCCTTGCCTGGCGCATGTGCTGAATTTGGTGGTGAAATGTTCATTCACAACTACCCAGACATGTCAGAGCTGCTGCATAAAGTGTGGGCCGTCTGTGCGCGCTTTCGGCGTTCACATCCTGCCGCTGCTCGCCTGTCAGCGCTACAGCGGAACTTCGGCCTTCCCGCTCACCGCCTAATATACGACGTGCCCACCAGGTGGAACTCCACCTTGCACATGCTGGAGAGACTGTGCGAGCAGCAGCAGGCCATAGTTGAGTTTCAGCTGCAGCACGCACGGGTCAGTCGCACTGCGGAACAGCACCACTTCACCACCAATGATTGGGCCTCCATGCGATACCTGTGTGCCCTGTTGCGCTGTTTCGAGTACGCCACCAACATGGCCAGTGGCGATGCCACTGTTATCAGCGTGACAATACCAATTCTATGTCTCCTAGAGAAAACACTTAGGGCGATGATGGAAGAGGAGGTGGCCCAGGAGGAGGAGGAGGATGAGGGTTCATTTTTAGCACTTTCAGGCCAGTCTGTTAGAAGTGGCTCAGAGGGAGGTTTTTTGCAACAGCAGAGGGCAGGTACAAATGTGGCCAGCCAGGGACCACTACTGGAGGACGAGGAGGATTAGGAGGAGGTGGAGGAGGATAAGGATGAAGCAGGTTCACAGCGGGGTGGCACCCAGCACAGCGCAGGCACATCCCTGGTGCGTGGCTGGGGGGATACAGAGGATGATGACGATACGCCTCCCACAGAGGACAGCTTGTCCTTACCTCTGGGGAGCCTGGCACACATGAGCGATTACATGCTGCAGTGCCTGCGCAACGACAGCAGAGTTGCCCACATTTTAACGTGTGCTGACTACTGGGTGGCCACCCTGCTGGATCCACGGTACAAAGACAATGTGCCCACTTTACTTCCTGCACTGGAGCGTGATAGGAAGATGCTGCAGTACAAGCGCACACTGGTAGACGCGCTCCTGAGAGCATTCCCAACTGTCACAGGGGAACAGGTGGAAGGCCAAGGCAGAGGAGGAGCTAGAGGTCGCCCACGCAGCAGTGTCACGGCCAGCTCCTCTGAGGGCAGGGTTAGCATGGCAGAAATGTGGAAAAGTTTTGTCTCCACGCCACAGCTAACTGCCCCACCACTTGATACGGAACGTGTTAGCAGGAGGCAACATTTCACTAACATGGTTGAACAGTACGTCTGCACACAACTCCACGTACTGACGGATGGTTCGGCCCCATTCAACTTCTGGGTTTCCAAATTGTCCACGTGGCCAGAATTAGCATGTTATGCCTTGGAGGTGCTGTCCTGCCCGGCGGCCAGCGTTTTATCTGAACGTGTATTCAGCACTGCAGGGGGCGTCATTACTGACAAACGCAGCCGCCTGTCCACAGCCAACGTGGACAAGCTGACCTTCATAAAGATGAACCAGGCATGGATCCCACAGGACCTGTCCCTCCCTTGTGCAGAGTAGTCCTTAATAACTGCCTTAAACCATGTTGTCTTGTACTCCTGGCCACTTCTTCATTGAAAAATCAATTTTTGAAATTAACTAGGATCTTGGGGTGCAACCCAGAGTTGAATGAACCTTCCCTCTGTCTGGGTGCCATGTCACATGTCTCCTTTGTGTGGGTGCAGGGGGCCAAAGTCACTGAAAGCGGCCTTCTCCTGTGGTGGGTGATCGAAATGCCTGATTCTCTGCTGTGGGACCTCTCTCCTCTTTCTGGGTGCAGGGGTCAAAGAAACAAAAGGTGGCCTACTCCTGTGGTGGTTGACATGATGCCTGATTCTCTGCTGTGGGACCTCTCTCCTCCGTGTGGCTGCAGGGGTCAAGGTCTCTAAAAGTGCCCTTCTCCTGTGGTGGTTGATGTAAAACTGATGCTTGTGCTATCTGACCTGTCTCCTCTGTGTCGGTGCTAAGGCCTAAGTCACTGAAAGCGGCCTTCTCCTGTGCTGGATGATATAAATGCCTGAATCTCTGCTGTGGGACCTCTCTCCTCCGTGTGGCTGCAGGGGTCAAAGTCTCTAAAAGTGCCCTTCTCCTGTGGTGGTTGATGTAAAACTGATGCTTGTGCTATCTGACCTGTCTCCTCTGTGTCGGTGCTAAGGCCTAAGTCACTGAAAGCGGCCTTCTCCTGTGCTGGCTGATATAAATGCCTGAATCTCTGCTGTGGGACCTCTCTCCTCCGTGTGGCTGCAGGGGTCAAAGTCTCTAAAAGTGCCCTTCTCCTGTGGTGGTTGATGTAAAACTGATGCTTGTGCTATCTGACCTGTCTCCTCTGTGTCGGTGCTAAGGCCTAAGTAACTAAATGGTGGCCTTCTCCTGAGGTGGTTGATATGATGCCTGATTATGTTCTGTGGGACCTCTCTCCTCTTTCTTGGTGCAGGGGTCAAATTAACTAAAGGTGGCCTACTCCTGTGGTGGGTGATCTGTAAAACTGATGCTTGCGCTATCTGACCTGTCTCCTCTGTGTCGGTGCTAAGGCCTAAGTCACTGAAAGCGGCCTTCTCCTGTGGTGGGTGATCTAAATGCCTGATTCTCTGCTGTGAAACCTCTCTCCTCCGTCTGGGTGCAGGGGTCAAAGTCTCTCAAAGTCGCCTTCTCCTGTGCTGGGTGATATAACTGTTATACTTGTGCCATCTGACATGGTTGCCGGGGTCCCATTAAATGGTGGCCTACTCCTGTGGTGGGTGATCTAAATGCCTGATTCTCTGCTGTGAAACCTCTCCTCCGTCTGCTGTGAACCTCTCCTCCGTCTGGGTGCAGGGGTCAAAGTCTCTAAAAGTGGCCTTCTCTGTGCTGGGTGATGTAAAACTGATGCTTGTACCATCTGACATGGTTGCCGGGGTCCCATTAAATGATGGCCTCCTCCTGTGGTGGGTGATCTAAATGCCTGATTCTCTGCTGTGAAAACCTCTCTCCTCCGTCTGGGTGCTGTGAAACCTCTCTCCTCCGTCTGGGTGCAGGGGTCAAAGTCTGTAAAAGTGGCCTTCTCTTGTGCTGGGTGATGTAAAACTGATGCTTGTACCATCTGACATGGGTGCAGGGGTCAAATTAACTAAATGGTGGTCTACTCCTGTGGTGGGTGATATGATGCCTGAATATGTGCTGTGGGGCCTCTCTCCTCTTTCTGGGTGCAGGGGTCAAAGTAACTAAAAGT
This sequence comes from Bufotes viridis, assembly GCA_033119425.1. Taxonomy (NCBI): domain Eukaryota; kingdom Metazoa; phylum Chordata; class Amphibia; order Anura; family Bufonidae; genus Bufotes; species Bufotes viridis. The sequence continues at coordinate 178,209,820 of CM065594.1, read as the reverse complement.
GGCCTTCTCCTGTGCTGGATGGTATAAATGTAATGCTTGTGCTATCTGACATGTCTCCTAGTTCTGGGTGCTAAGGCCTAAGTCACTGAAAGTGGCCTTCTCCTGTGGTGGTTGATATGATGCCAGATTCTCTGCTGTGGGACCTCTCTCCTTTGTTTGGATGCTGGGGTCGAAATAATAGTAAGCGACCTTCTCCATTGGTGGGTGATTTGAAGCCTGATTCTGTGCTATGGGACCTAACTCCAATTAATATTGGTTAATTTTTATTTATTTTATGTTAAGTCATCATTTATCTACATTTGTTTGCAGGGGATTTACCTACATTTTGCTGCCTTTTGCAGCCCTCTAGCCCTTTCCGGGAGTCTTTTACAGCCTTTTTAGTGCCCAAAAGTTCGGGTCCCCATTGACTTCTATGGGGTTCGGGTTCGGGATGAAGTTCGGGTTGAGTTCGGATCACGAACCCGGACATTTTCCGGAAGTTCGGCCGAACCTCTCGAACCCGAACATCCAGGTGTTCGCTCAACTCTAGTGGTGGACGATGAGGTCACTGACCCAACATGGTTAGTTGAAAAGCCGAGCGAGGACAGCAGTACAGAGGGGGAGGGATCCGTAGCACCGCAACAGTCTGGAAGAGGCAGTGGGGTGGCAAAAGGGAGACGTCGGCCCACACCAAACAGGCCCGGAACCTTTACACCGAGCACCCCAATGCTTAAATTTACCTTGCCAAGGGGAAGGTGTTCCGCAGTATGGCGCATTTTTGAGGAAAGCGCAGATGACAAAAGAGTGGTAGTTTGCAACCTGTGCCATACCAAAATGAGCCGGGGCGTGAACACTAGCAACCTCACCACCAGCATGATCCGCCACATGGCCTCCAAGCACCCTAATAATTGGGCCGAACGCCTGGGTCCACACTCTGCGTCTGAGGGTCCCAATACTGTCTCCACTTCCCCTGTGTTACGCACTGCTGGCCAATCCCCTGTCGAAAGCGCAGGCCCGGATGCCCCTCGCCCTGCACCTGGACCTTCACATGAACCGTCAGCAACAACATCCACTTCCCTGTCCCAGCGCAGCATCCAAATGTCGATAACACAGGAATTTGAGCGCAAGTGCAAATACCCATCTATAGGCCATATCACTAAATGAGCAACATTCGAAATTACTGGCTCTTGAAATGTTGATATTCAGGCTTGTAGACATTGAGGCCTTCTGCACCCTAATGACGGTGGCCATTCCTCTGTACACAGTCCCCAGCCACCACTATTTTTCACTGTGTGCCGTGCCCGCCTTACACCAGCATGTGTCCCAGAACATCACCCATGCCCTGACCAACGCATTTACTGGGAAGGTCCACCTCACCACGGACACATGGACATTTCCCTGACCGCACACTGGGTGAATGTTGTGGAGGCCGGGAGTGAGTCCGACCCTGTGATGGCACAGGTGCTACGGATTTTGGGCCCTACATCCATCAGGGTCTCCGCCACCAGCTATGTTACTGGCTTCAAGCCCCACTACTCCTCCTCCACCACCTCCTTCTCCACTTCTACCTCCAACAGCAGTCCGCCATCAGTCGGTAGCTGGAAGCAGTGTAGCACTGCTGTGGGTAAGCGTCAACAGGCCGTGCTGAAGCTGATCTGCTAAGGGGACAAACAGCACACCGCTGCAGAGCTGTGGCAGGGTATAAGGGACCAGACCGAGCTGTGGCTCTCGCCACTTAACCTACAAACAGGCATTGTTGTGTCCGACAATGGCCGTAACTTGATGGCGGCTTTGGAGTTCGGCAACCTGACTCACATTCCATGCCTAGCCCGTGTCTTAAACTTAGTGGTTCAGCAGTTAATCAAAACCTACCCCAATTTGCAGGAGCTACTAGTGAAGGCGCGCCGCTTGTGTGCTCATTTCTACAAGTTGTCCCGAGTTTCGACCGGTCTCTCAACGCTGCAGCAGTGTTTGCGGCTTCCAGCTCACTGACTGTTGTGCAACGTGAGCACGGGGTGGAACTCTACATTCAACATGTTGGCCAGGCTTTGTGAGCAGCAGAGGTCAGCTGTAGAATACCACCTGCAACATGGTCGTCGCCTTTCCAGTCAACTGACACTATTCACAAGCGAGGAGTGGACATTGATGTCAGACCTATGTGAGGTTTTAAAAAACTTTGATGAATCCACACAGATGGTTAGCGGCGATAACGCTATTATCAGCGTAACCTTCCTACTGCTATGTCTACTCAAACTATCGCTGCTCACAATTAAGGAGGATGCTTTGAATTTAGCAGACGAGGTAATGGGGGAGGAGATGACACAGGGTGATAGCCAGACCTCCCCCAGTTGTTCTTCTCAGTGCGAATTGGGCCATGAAGAGGAGGAGGAGCTGGAGACAATTGCCTCTGCTACAGAGTCTAGTACCCATTGAACTTTAATTCCATCTGTTCAGCGTGGATGGGCAGAAGAGGAGGAGGATGAGGGTATGGAGAGTCATCCTGAAGTTGACATCGACGTCTTGCACATTTGTACTCTGGCACACATGGCTGACTTCATGTTAGGCTGCCTTTCCTGCGACCCTCGCGTTATACGCATTTTAGGTAACACAGATTATAGGGTGTTCAGCCTTTTCGACCCCCGCTATTAAGAGAACTTCTTATCTCTGATTCTTGTGGTGGAGAGGATGAGTAAAACTGTGCAATACCAGAAGGTACTTGTTGACAGATTGCTCCAAAATTTTCCATCTGACAATGCGTCCACCAGAGTCCGTACTTCCTTAGGCAACCGAGGAAGGGAGACAAGGGGAACACACAGTAGTTCCAACAGAGGCAGGGCAACACTTTCCAAGGCATGGGACACTTTCATGACACCCCGCCAGCAACCTCATCCTGAAGCCCAGCCTAGTGCTACAAGGAGGGAAAAGTTTTGAAAGATGGTGAAGGAATACATTGCAGACCGTGTCAGCGTCCTAAATGATCTCTCAGTGCCTTACAACTACTGGGTGTCCAAGCTGGACACGTGGCACGAGCTTGCGCTATATGCCTTGGAGGTGCTGGCCTGCCCTGCCGCCAGCGTATTGTCTGAGAGTTTATTTAATGCTGAAGGTGGCATTATAACAGATAAGCGTACCCACTTGTCCACTGACAATTCTGACAGGTTGACTCAGATAAAAATGCAATGATTTATGGGGTTCTCTAGGCTTTAGGCCCTCATCTCCAATGCTTTATACCGTCTGCTCATCTGTAGCCCATAACTGCAATGTTTTATGGGGTTGTCTAGGCTTCATACCCTCACCTCCAATGCTTTCTAAGGTTTGCTCACCTGTAGCCCATCACTGCAATATATTATAGGGTTCACTAGGCTTTAGGCCCTTACTTCCAATGCTTCATACTGTCTGCTCATCTGTAGGCCATCACTGCAATGTTATATGGGGTTCTCTAGGCTTTAGGCCCTCACCTCCAATGCTTTATACCGTCTGCTCACCTGTAGGCCATTACTGCAATGTTTTATGGGGTTCGCTAGGCTTCAGGCCCTCACCTCCAATGCTTTATACCTTCTGCTCACCTGTAGCCCATTACTGCAATATTTTCTGGGGTTCTCTAGGCTTCAGGCCCTCACCTCCAATGCTTTATATCGTCTGCTCACCTGTAGCCCATCACTGCAATGTTTTATGGGGTTCGCTAGGCTTTAGACCCTCACCTCCAATGCTTTATACCATCTGCTTACCTGTAGGCCATTACTGCAATATTTTATGGGGTTCTCTAGGCTTCAGGCCCTCACCTCCAATGCTTTCTATCGTCTTCTCACCTGTATACCATCACTGCAATGTTTTAGGGGGTTCGCTCACCTTCAGGCCCTCACTACAATTTTTTATTGGGTCCGCTCACCTTCAGGCCCACAACTATAATGTTTTAGACAGTAACCAGCACGCCCTTGCTCCAAATGTTTTTGAGGGTCACCAGCAGGCCATCAATCATAATTTTTCAAGGGTATGTTTATACCCTCCTTTATGTGTAATAAAGGGTGTATTGGAGAGCCGGTTCCTTGTAATTTTTTGCAGCCCTTACACTTAGTGCATAGGCTTTATGAGTGCAGCAGTGTATCTGAACAATTGTACAACCATATGAATGAATATCTTCTTTTTTTTTAGGGGGCGGGATTTTGGGCGGCATTTTGTCACTATGTAAAAGTGGCAGACAACTGGGACAATATGGTTCCCAGCTGCTACATTGGAGTCCAAGATGCACCCAGACTTGGTCCCCATGCTGTTTCAGATCCATTTCTGTGGTGTTTCTGTCACTTTCTGACCTTTTCCAATGGACCAGGCACCCTCCCCTATTCTGAGCAGGGGGTGCCTGGTTGTCTCCCATTGACTTTGATTATACTCGGGTACTCGGGCGAGCGCATTAATATCGCTATGTGTTCGGACCGAGTACCCGCTCACTCGTCACTACTGATTACGCTAAAAATGGCAAATTATATGAAAAAAGTTACATAGTAACATAGTTTGTAAGGCTGAAAAAAAGACATTCATCTATCCATTTCAGCCTGTTATCCTGTAGGTTGATCCACAGGAAGGCAAAAAAAAAAAAAAACATCAGGTGGAAGCCAATTTCCCCATTTTAGGGCTCTTTCACACTTGCGTATTTGTTTTCCGGCATAGAGTTCCGTCGTCGGGGCTCTATGACGGAAAAATCCTGATCAGGATTATCCATATGCATTCTGAATGGAGAGAAATCCGTTCAAGATGCATCAGGATGTCTTCAGTTCAGGACCAGAACGTTTTTTGGCCGGAGAAAATACCGCAGCATGATGCGCTTTTTGCTCCGGCCAAAATTCCTGAACACTTGCCGCAAGGCCGGATCCGGAATTAATGCCCATTGAATGGCATTAATCCAGATCTGTCCTTAAGCTAAACCCCGTTTCGGCGCATCGCCGGATCCGACATTTAGCTTTTTCTGAATGGTTACCATGGCAGCCAGGATGCTAAAGTCCTGATTGCCATGGTAATGTATAGTGGGGAGCAGGGAGCAGTATACTTACCGCCCGTGCGGCTCCCGGGGCCCTCCAGAGTGACATCAAGGCGCCCCACGCGCATGGATCACGTGATCCATGCGCATGGGGCGCTCTGACATCATTCTGGAGCGCCCCGAGAGCCGCATGGACTGTAAGTATACTGCTCCCCCACTTCCCACTACTACTATGGCAACCAGGACTTTAATAGCGTCCTGGCTGCCATGGTAGCCTCAAAGCATTTCGAAGACTAATCAGGATCCTGATTAGTCTTCTAATGCTTTCAGGCGACTTGCATTCTGACGTATCCGGCGGGCACTTCCGTCCCGCTGGATCCCTCAGAACGCAAATGTGAAAGAGGCCTTGGGGGGGAGGGGATTCCTTCCCAGGCAATCAGTATAACTCCCTGGATCAATGACATCTCCAGAAATCTTATAATTATTAACTATAACCTGAAATATTATTACACTCAAAATAGATTCAGTTGAAGTGATTCACATTAATAAACTGAGTTGTATTGCTTTTAGTTTTGAGCGAACAGTTCGAGCATCATTCGGGTTCGTATCGAATTTTGGGGTTCGGGTTCGTTGTTCGTCGATTACTTCCCGCTTTCTGAAGGGCTGCACAGCAGCCAATCAGCTAGCGTTTTACTTCTTGCCCTAAGAGCCCATCACAGCCATGCCTACTAATGGCATGGCTGTGATTGGCCAAGTGCAGCATGTGACCCAGCCTCTATTTAAGCTGGAGTCACGTAGCGCCGCACGTCACACTGCTCTGATTAGTGTAGGGAGAGGACGCAGCTTCTGTGAGGGCGAGATTAGGCAGGGAAAAGTCAGCAACAGCACCTAATGAACGGATCGATCTACAGCTGTGAATGATTGAACTTCTGCTAGTTACTTGCTCACTGGTTTTTAGGCTGCACAGAGCGTTTTTCTGTCACTTATTTTCTGGGTTGATCGGCGGCCATTTTGTGACTTGTGGTGCACCAGAAGAAGCTGCCACCAAGTCCATCAATCCATCAATACTAGTTTTTTTTTTTTTTGCTATATCCTACATCAGGGGCTTGGCTGTGCTAATTGTCACCCCTAGAAACTCAGGATAGCAATTTCTATATTTTATTAAGGGGTTAAATACAATTGCCCAAATACCAATCCCCTAAATCTGGTGTTCCAGCTTTGGCTAGACAAGTATAATACTGTCTGCTGTCTAGCAAAGGATAGATTATTTTCTGGGGTGAAATTCAATTGCCAAAATAGCAATACCATAAATCAGTGGTTTCAGCTGTGGCTGGCAAAATATAATAGTGTCCGCCAAAACATATATTTTGTTCTGGGGTGTAATTCACTTGCCAAAATAGCAATACCCTGAATCTGGTGTCCCAGCTGTTGCAGGCCACGTTTCATAGTGTCCGCCAAAACATATATTTTGTTCTGGGGTGACATTCAATTGCCAAAAAAGCAATACCCTGAATCTGGTGTCCCAGCTGTTGCAGGCCACGTTTTTATAGTGTCAGTCAAAACATATATTTTGTTCTGGGGTTAAATTCAATTGCCAAAATAGCAATTCCCTGAATCTGGTGTCCCAGCTGTTGCAGGCCAGGATTCATAGTGTCCGCAAAAACATATATTTTGTTCTGGGGTGACATTCAATTGCCAAAATAGCAATACCCTGAATCTGGTGTCCCAGCTGTTGCAGGCCAGGATTCATAGTGTCCGCAAAAACATATATTTTGCTCTGGGGTGACATTCAATTGCCAAAATAGCAATACCCTGAATCTGGTGTCCCAGCTGTTGCAGGCCAGGATTCATAGTGTTCGCAAAAACATATATTTTGTTCTGGGGTGACATTCAATTGCCAAAATAGCAACACCCTGAATCTGGTGTCTCAGCTGTTGCAGGCCAGGATTCATAGTATCCGCAAAAACATATATTTTGTTCTGGGGTGACATTCAATTGCCAAAATAGCAATAACCTGAATCTGGTGTCCCAGCTGTTGCAGGCCAGGATTCATAGTGTCCGTCAAAACATATATTTTGTTCTGGGGTGAAATTCAATTGCTAAAATAACAATACCCTGAATCTGGTGTCCCAGCTGTTGCAGGCCAGGATTCATATTGTCCGCAAAAACATATATTTTTTTCTGGGGTGAAATTCAATTGCCAAAATAGCAATACCATAAATCAGTGGTTTCAGCTGTGGCTGGCAAAATATAATAGTGTCTGCCAAAACATATATTTTCAATACATTGGGCCAAATATTTTTTTCCTTATTGTGGTGCTTGGTGAACGGTAACAATGAGGAAAACATCTAGTAAGGGACACGGACGCGCTCGTGGTGGTGTTTGTGTACCCTCTGGCCATTCTGCCACACGTCCTAGTGAACCAACTACCTCAGGTTCCAGTACCCGCCAGAATTTACAGCGATATTTGGTGGGGCCCAATGCCGTTCTAAGGATGGTAAGGCCTGAGCAGGTACAGGCGCTAGTCAATTGGGTGGCCGACAGTGGATCCAGCATGTTCACAAAATTATCTCCCACCCAGTCTTCTGCTGAAAGCGCACAGGTGGCACCTCAAAACCAAGCCCATCAGTCTGTCACATCACCCCCATGCATATCAGGGAAACTGTCAGAGCCTCAAGTTATGCAGCAGTCTCTTATGCTGTTTGAAGACTCTGCTGGCAGGGTTTCCCAAGGAAATCCACCTAGCCCTTCCCCAGTGGTGGAAGACATAGAATGCACTGATGCACAACCACTGATGTTTCCTGATGATGAGGACATGGGAATACCACCTCATCGGAGTCCGCACGTCTCTGATGATGACGAAACACAGGTGCCAACTGCTGCGTCTTTCTGCAGTGTGCAGACCAAACAGGAGGTCAGGGAGGAAGACTGTGTGGAAGACGATGCAGGGGACGATGAGGTCCTAGACCCCACATGGAATGAAGGTCGTGCCACTGACTTTCATAGTTCAGAGGAAGAGGCAGTGGTGAGACCGAGCCAACAGCGTAGCAAAAGAGGGAGCAGGGGGCAAAAGCAGACCAGCTGCCGCCAAGAGAGTTCGCCTGCTACTGGCCACCGCCACCAGGGACCGAGCACCCCAAAAGCAGCTTCAAGGAGTTCCCTGGCATGGCACTTCTTTAAACAATGTGCTGACGACAAGACCTGAGTGGTTTGCACGCTGTGCCATTAGATCCTGAAGCGAGGCATTAACGTTCTGAACCTTAGCACAACCTGCATGACCAGGCATCTACATGCAAAGCATGAACTGCAGTGGAGTAAACACCTTAAAAGCAAGGAACTCACTCTGGGTCCCCCTGCTCCCTCATCTGCTGCTGCCTCGGCCTCTTCCTCCGCCTCGGGAGAAATGTTGGCACCTGCCGCCCACCAAACAGAGGATGTACCACCGACAACACCACCTGCGTCACCAAGCATATCCACCATGTCACACGGCAGCGTTCAGCTCTCCATCTCACAAACCTTGGAGAGAAAGCGTAAATTCCCACCTAGCCACCCTCGAGCCCTGGGCCTGAATGCCAGCATTTCTAAACTACTGGCCTTTGAAATGCTGTCATTCAGGCTGGTGGACACAGACAGCTTCAAACAGCTGATGTCCATGGCTGTCCCACAGTATGTTGTTCCCAGCCGCCACTACTTCTCCAAGACAGCCGTGCCTTCCCTGCACAACCAAGTATCCGATAAAATCAAGTGTGCACTGCGCATCTCCATCTGTGGCAAGGTCCACCTAACCATAGATACGTGGACCAGTAAGCACGGCCAGGGACGCTATATCTCCCTAACTGCACACTGGGTAAATGTAGTGGTGGCTGGGCCGCAGGCGGAGAGTTCCTTGGCGCACGTCCTTCCGCCACCAAGGATCGCAGGGCATCATTCTTTGCCTCCTGTAGCCTCCTCCTCCTACTCGGCTTCCTCCTCCTCTGCTTCCACCAGCTCATCCAGTCAGCCACACACCTTCACCACCAACTTCAGCACAGCCCGGGGTAAACGTCAGCAGGCCATTCTGAAACTCATATGTTTGGGGGACAGGCCCCACACCGCGCAGGAGTTGTGGCGGGGTATTGAACAACAGACCGACGAGTGGTTTCTGCCAGTGGGCCTCAAGCCCGGCCTAGTGGTGTGCGATAATGGGTAAAATCTCGTCGCAGCTCTGGGACTAGCCGGTTTGACGCACATCCCTTGCCTGGCGAATGTGCTGAATTTGGTGGTGCAGAAGTTCATTCACAACTACCCCGACATGTCAGAGCTGCTGCATAAAGAGAGGGCCATCTGTGTGCGCTTCCGGCGTTCACATCCTGCCGCTGCTTGCCTGTCTGACCTACAGCGGAACTTCGGCCTTCCCGCTCACCGCCTCATATGCGACGTGCCCACCAGGTGGAACTCCACCTTGCACATGCTGGAGAGACTGTGCGAGAAGCAGCAGGCCATAGTGGAGTTTCAGCTGCAGCACGCACGCGTCAGTCGCACTGCGGAACAGCACCACTTCACCACCAATGATTGGGCCTCCATGCGAGACCTATGTGCCCTGTTGCGCTGTTTCGAGTACTCCACCAACATGGCCAGTGGCGATGACACCGTTATCAGCATTACAATACCACTTCTATGTCTCCTTGAGAAAACGCTTAGGGCGATGATGGAAGAGGAGGTGGCCCAGGAGGAGGAGGAGGAGGATGAGGGGTCATTTTTAGCACTTTCAGGCCAGTCTGTTAGAAGTGGCTCAGAGGGAGGTTTTTTGCAACAGCAGAGGCCAGGTACAAATGTGGCCAGCCAGGGCCCACTACTGGAGGACAAGGAGGATGAGGAGGAGGTGGAGGAGGATGAGGATGAAGCAGGTTCACAGCGGGGTGGCACCCGACACAACTCAGGCCCATCACTGGTGCGTGGCTGGGGGGAAACTGAGGACGATGACGATACGCCTCCCACAGAGGACAGCTTGTCCTTACCTCTGGGAGCCTGGCACACATGAGCGACTACATGCTGCAGTGCCTGCGCAACGACAGCAGAGTTGCGCACATTTTAACGTGTGCAGACTACTGGGTTGCCACCCTGCTGGATCCCCGGTACAAAGACAATGTGCCCACCTTACTTCCTGCACTGGAGCGTGATAGGAAGATGCGCGAGTACAAGCGCACGCTGGTAGAGGCGCTCCTGAGAGCATTGCCAAATGTCACAGGGGAACAGGTGGAAGCCCAAGGCGAAGGCAGAGGAGGAGCAAGAGGTCGCCAACGCAGCTGTGTCACGGCCAGCTCCTCTGAGGGCAGGGTTAGCATGGCAGAAATGTGGAAAGGTTTTGTCTCCACGCCACAGCTAACTGCACCACCACCTGATACGGAACGTGTTAGCAGGAGGCAGCATTTCACTAACATGGTTGAACAGTACGCCTGCACACCCCTCCACGTACTGACTGATGGTTCGGCCCCATTCAACTTCTGGGTCTCCAAATTGTCCACGTGGCCAGAGTTAGCATTTTATGCCTTGGAGGTCCTGGCCTGCCCGGCGGCCAGCGTTTTGTCTGAACGTGTATTCAGCACGGCAGGGGGCGTCATTACTGACAAACGCAGCCGCCTGTCCACAGCCAATGTGGACAAGCTGACGTTCATAAAAATGAACCAGGCATGGATCCCACAGGACCTGTCCCTCCCTTGTGCAGAATAGACATTTATAACTGCCTCCCCCTCAACCAAGTATTCTTGTACTCTGGGGCACTTCTTTATTGAATCCTTATTTTTTTAACTTTACCATGATCTTGCGGTGCAACACAAAGTTGAATGAACCTCTCCTTTGTCTGGGTGGTGGGGCCGAAATAACTGAAAGTGGCCTTCTCCGGTGGTGGTTGATATAACGCATGATTCCTTGCTGTGGAACCTTTCTCCTCTGTCTGGGTGCTGGGCCTAAATAACTGAAAGTGGCCTTCTCCAGTGGTGGGTGATATGACGCCTTATTCCTTGCTGTGGGACCTCTCTCCTCTGTCTGGGTGCTGGGCCTAAATAACTGAAAGTGGCCTTCTCCAGTGGTGGTTGATATGACGCATGATTCCTTGCTGTGGGACCTCTCTCCTCTGTCTGGGTGCTGGGCCTAAATAACTGAGAGTGGCCTTCTCCGGTGGTGGGTGATATGACGCATGATTCCTTGCTGTGGGACCTCTCTCCTCGGTCTGGGTGCTGGGCCGAAATAACTGAAAGTGGCCTTCTCCAGTGGTGGGTGATATGACGCATGATTCCTTGCTGTGGGACCTCTCTCCTCTGTCTGGGTGCTGGGGCCGAAATAACTGAAAGTGGCCTTCTCCAGTGTTGAGTGATATGACGCATGATTCCTTGCAGTGGGACCTCTCTCCAATTGATATTGGTTAAATTTTATTTATTTTATTTTATTTTAATTCATTTCCCTATCCACATTTGTTTGCAGGGGATTTACCTACATTTTGCTGCCTTTGGCAGCCCTCTAGCCCGTTCATGGACTATTTTACAGCCTTTTTAGTGCCTAAAAGTTCGGGTCCCCATTGACTTCAATGGGGTTCGCTCTCGGGATAAAGTTCGGGTCGAGTTCGGATCCCGAACCTGAACATTTTCGGGAAGTCCGGCCGAACTTCTCTAACCCGAACATCCAGGTGTTTGCTCATCTCTAATTGCTTTTAAATATGGCAACATTAAAGTGATTGCCCCCTTCAGCAAATGGCATTTATCATGTAGAGAAAGTTAATACAAGACATTTAGAAGTTTATCGTGACTTCCCATATTGCCTTCTTAGCTGGCTAGATTAAGCATTTTTTCATCACATTATATATACACTGCTTGTTTCCATGTTTACAACCATCCTGTAATTCACTAATGGTAGTCATGCTTGCACACTCTAGTAAAAAGTGCTGGACCATGCACACTCCCCTGGTCCTGGACACCAGAAAGGCCTCCTCTTTTGACAGATGGCAGACAATACCAGCATCCCTGAGGTAGCCTGTATAAGGCTACTTTCACACTATCATTTTGGCTTTCTGTTTGTGAGATCTGTCATGGGCTCTCACAAGCGGTCCAAAATGGATCAGTTTTGCCCTAATGCATTCTGAATGGAAAAGGATCCTCTCAGAATGCATCAGTTCAGTCACCATTCCGCTCTGAAGGCCGGACACCAAAACGCTGCCTGCAGTCTTTTTCTGTCCGTCCTGGGATGCGGAGCGAGATGGATTCGGACTGACACACAATATAAGCCAATGGGGACTGATCCATTTTCTCTGACACAATAGAAAACAGATCCGCCCCCCATTGACTTTCAATGGAGTTCATGATGGATCCGTCTTGGCTATATAAGACATAATACAACCGGATCCGTTCATGACGGATGCATGCGGTTGTATTATTGTAACAGAAGCGTTTTTGCAGATCCATGATGGATCCGCACAAACGCTAGTGTGAAAGTAGCCTAATTTATATATCTACTCTGATGCACTGATTCCTGTCTCTAAAACCTATTTCTCTGTGAATATAAATCTAACTATATTCTTAGTTTTTTTTTATCACTTTCCTCTATTTAACAGGCTTGCTATCTCACCAATGTTTAAGTGCACAGAAAACCATGGCAGATCCCGGCACAGATTTTATATAGTGTCTATTGCGCATCCACTGACATCGCAGGTATAGACATTTATGATTTGCTACAAAGCGTTATGAACATATGTGGAAGCGTAAAGACAGAAACAGTGCATTATGGACAAGTTTGCAAGGATGAGGTCATCTTCATTTTCTTATCTTCCCTGCATTCTGATATGTAAAAAGACAGATGTAGTTTTGAGTGATTTGTGCAGGACAAATCCTAAAAACTACAGATTCACTATAAATCCACTTTTTAAGGACATTTTTAACAAATTTGATTTTTGTAGAACCAATTGGCTCATCTCGTTACTGCACTTTTTTTTTTACTTTTAATGATTGAAAAAATATTATTTGAGAACAGAAAAAAACTTACCACTTATGATTAACTTAATCTGTATGTGTGAACTTTCTTCTCATGTGGCAAATTGTGTAAAAGGAGGCATTTTAATTTATATGTGAGAACTAGCAATGCAGAAAAAGCAAGTGTTACATCACCTTGTAGTTTTAATTCCAAGCTATAGGCATATAAAATCAATTACAAAAAAAACAGTTTCTGTCTTTATGCTTCCACATATGTCACTTATTGCAACCATAAACATGTATCTGCATTTTTCTCACTTTTAAAGAAATTTACAACTTACAGGTAATTCCTGCGCTTTCAGATATAACAAATATTGTGAAATTTTGAAAATTGTAAAGATCTTTACACATCCTTGAAACATAAAGTAACTAGGATTATTAGCCAAACCAATAACAGTACAGTGCTTCCTTTAAGATACAATGGCCTCAGGATACAATATTTTCAACATACAATGGTCTTTTCCGACCTATCATAAGTTGAAACTAGACTCAACATTCAATGTCTCAGACTTAGAGCTAACCAATCAAGGTGAATTCTCTGGTAAAAGAACTGTATTAGCTGCTCATTAGCAGCTGTTCCTGGCTGGTATATGTAAGGAATTGTTTTACCTGTCTTAGTTATCTGCTTATTTTTCTTAAATCTTCATTTTCTCTTATCTTGGATGACATGTTGGACCTTTGGAACCGATTACTCAAGTTACAATGTTTTCAACATACTTTCATTTTCCACAGCTCCTTTGGAAAATGAAAGGTGGAATCTGATTGGTTGCTATGGGCAATTAAGCCAGGTCTACTTTACACTAGTTTGATAAATCTCCTCCTACATGTTTCACTTTTAAAAGACTGTTTATCTAATTGACTTACCCGTTTCGAGAAAAAAAAAAAAAAACTGCTGTATTGTTATTTGCTGACATATTCAATGCAAATTCAATTAATATACTGTTTGCGTGTGATGATGCATTAAGTGTTGACTATGCACATTTAGAACTGGTGTGCTGTCACAGCAGCTGGCAGTGAAAGTGACTAGCTTGTCAGCTCTCAGTAGGAGGAGGTGCTGGTATTCACATAGGCCCAGAAAGACCCTGACACAAGTGTGTGCTACATAACAATGTTGGAATAAAGAAGGAGAGAAGATGATAAAGGGTGTTTTTGGTACCAAGGTGCTGTGTGTAGATAGTCTGCATGTGTTGTCAATCAGATCTGCAGTTAGCTTGTGTAAACTGTTAAACCTGGGACCTGGATACTAGAGGTGCACTAGTGATTTAAACCCAAGTTGGGCTTGTTCATGGTTGCAATGGTTGGCTGGAATCAGTGCTTTTTCTTCAGTGCAAGTGGGTTACAGGCAATAATGTGTGATGGGGGCCCTGTGCAGCATACTGGGTCATCTGGTGTGCTCTTAGGAGACCCAATAAGTAAGAGATGTCAACTAGAAATCATCATGTAGGAAGTGTCATAAATAGTTATCTATAAGCTTCAATTGACCCTTGGCAACCATGTGGTTTTTGCATCGTAAATTATACTAAAAGCCAAAATGGTCACTGATTACCACTTTTTCCATTACCACTTTGTGCTCATAGCTTTCATTTAATCTTTTAAACCAAACAAAAAAAAAGGTAAACAAATGGTCATTTGACCTGAGAATAGTTGCTATTTGGAAGAAGTTGAATAAGATGAAGGAGGTCAGTTTCCAGAACTCTGTGTGGTCTGGTACTGAAGCAGCTTGTGCCTAGCTTGCGGTCAACTTGGGGAGAAGTCGTTTCTTAACAGAGTAGGGATGGGGTCCAACAGAAGTGTCAGTAACAGTGACAATAGTGGCCCCATGTCAGAGTGGGGAGGGGGGACAGCAGCAGTGGCCTACAGCACAAGATGGTGGCAGAAAACCGTATTAGCAAAACCCAGAAACAGCAGTGTGATTGCAAGGCCCAGTGGCATATGTATCTTTTTAAAGATTTAACATGTACATATCAGTAGGTCAAGAAGCCCCATTGTAGGAATGGCAGTAGAGACAGCAAGTGGCTAGAAGAAAAAGCCCATTTTGCATAATATTCAGTTGCGGCAGCACACCACTATATGATCATTAGTGGCAGAATGATTTATTCTGTTGCACTGGCATCTGGAAATCCAGGTTGATCCATGCCTGAATCATCTTTAGGAAGGTTGGTCTCTCAACATTTTGGAAGGAAAGGTGAGTGGACTTAGGGGTAACTATGCACCCAAAACAACTAAAAGGTGACATGAAGCAGGATGTGCTCAACCCAAAAGTGCAGTTGTGCATATATATACAGGGGAGAAGATCCTGCACTTGTGGCCCATTACTAATGGTGATCACCAGCAAAAATGCATACGGTGGAGGATGCCCGCAGTGGACCACAAGTACCCCAATAGACATCCTACACAAGATGGCAATAGTGTGGATGTAATAAATCGGTCTAATACATTCCTGCAACTGTTTTGTCATTTGTTATTGCTATATTGTTATATTATTTATTACATCCACACTATTGCCATCTTGTGTAGGATGTCTATTGTGGTACTTGTGGTCCGCTGTGGGCATCCTTCACCGTATGCATTTTTGCTGGGGATCGCCATTAGCAACGGGCCACAAGTGCAGGATCTGCTCCCCTGTATATATATGCACAACTGCACTTTTGGGTTGAGAACATCCTGCTTCATGCCACCATTTAGTTGTTTTGTGTATATATAATTTCTTGGAGGTGTATAAACTCCCATGTAAATGTAGCCTGTTTTCCATCCACAGGCTACATTTAGGTGCACCTGTGAGGCCTGGGCCATATCAGCCAATCTTGGGTGGGGCTCACAGCCCCCCCCTCCCATTGCAGGCATGGTCACATGCTGGAGGTAACTCAGGAGTTTGCTGTGAGTCGGCCTAATACATTCCTGTAATTTTGCCCACTGGCCCCTGGTATTGCCCATATGGCACAGGTAGGTGAGTGTTAGGTCCCGAGCTACTTGAGAGACCTTGGCGCGGTGCTCGGGCTTAAGACATGTTCTCCACTGTAGGACATGTTGACTAACCTCTCAATTTTAACATCAGTTTGAGGGCTTAGTTAGACCGCAGTGTGCACCTGTTTTTTCATTTGTTAGTGCTATATTGTTATATTATTTATTACTTCCACACTATTGCCATCTTGTGTAAGATGTCTATTGTGGAACTTGTGGTCCGCTGCGGGCATCCTCCACCGTCTGCAATTTTGCTGGGGATCGCCATTAGCAATGGGCCACAAGTGCAGGATCTGCTCTGCTCCCATGTATAAATATGCACAACTGCACTTTTGGGTTGAGCACATCCTGCTTCATGCCACCTTTTAGTTGTTTTGTGTATATATCATTTTTTGGAGGTGTATAAACTCCCATGTAAATGTAGCCTGTTTTCCATCCACAGGCTACATTTAGGTGCACCTGTGAGGCCTGGGCCATATCAGCCAGTCTTGTGTGGGGCTCACAGCCCTCTCCCCCCTCCCATTGCAGGCATGGTCACATGCTGGAGGTAACTGAGGAGTTTGCTGTGAATCGGCCTAATACATTCCTGTAATTTTGCCCACTGGCCCCTGGTATTGCCCATATGGCACAGGTAGGTGAGTGTTAGGTCCCGAGCTACTTGAAAGACCTTGGCGCGGTGCTCGGGCTTAAGACATGTCCTCCACTGTTGGACATGTTGACTAACCTCTCAATTTTAACATCAGTTTGAGGGCTTAATAAGACCGCAGTGTGCACCTGTTTTGTCATTTGTTATTGCTATATTGTTATATTATTTATTACATCCACACTATTGCCATCTTGTGTAGGATGTCTAATGTGGTACTTGTGGTCCGCTGCGGGCATCCTCCACCGTATGCATTTTTGCTGGGGATCGCCATTAGCAACGGGCCACAAGTGCAGGATCTGCTCCCCTGTATATATATGCACAACTGCACTTTTGGGTTGAGAACATCCTGCTTCATGCCACCTTTTAGTTGTTTTGTGTATATATAATTTTTTGGAGGTGTATAAACTCCCATGTAAATGTAGCCTGTTTTCCATCCACAGGCTACATTTAGGTGCACCTGTGAGGCCTGGGCCATATCATCCAGTCTTGGGTGGTGCTCACAGCCCTCTCCTCCTCCCATTGAAGGCATGGTCACATGCTGGAGGTAACTCAGGAGTTTGCTGTGAGTCGGCTTAATGCATTCCTGTAATTTTGCCCACTGGCCCCTGGTATTGCCCATATGACACAGGTAGGTGAATTTTAGGTCCCGAGCTACTTGATAGACCTTGGCGCGGTGCACGGGCTTAAGACATGTCCTCCACTTTAGGACATGTTGACTAACCTCTCAATTTTAACATCAGTTTGAGGGCTTAGTAAGACCGCAGTGTGCACCTGTTTTGTCATTTGTTATTGCTATATTGTAACTATGCACCCCACCAAACTGAACACCTGCTCTGATGCCAGACTACTGGCTGGGCAGGAAATCTACATGGCAAACTCAGCTAGTTGTGGCCACACTTCAAGTTTGGATGCCCAGTAGTTCAGAGGATTTGGATCATGGGTGATAGGGAGCAGTCCAAGTATGTCACCCCCTGATGATTGAGATTCTGCTGCATGTCCTTCTGATGCTGGGTGGTTTCTTCAGTAGTCGGTTTCTTCATCGACTCCAGACTGAAGTTTCTGCTCATGGAGCTGATGCTCATGCCTTCCTCCTCACCAGTCATGGCAATGGAGCGTGACCGTGAGTAGTCCATTTTTGCATCTCTCTCAGAAGGTCTAAAAAATGTCCCCATATTTGATAGGTAGGGAGGGTCTAACAATGTGGATAGCCAGTAGTCATCCTTCTGCCTAATTATGAAAATGTGACTGTCACTACCCAAACATAACATCTGGTCATTTGTGCAAGGCACTCAAAGGACCTCCCTGCCTCCATCTCTACTGTATATTGCCACGGTTTGTCAGGGTCATCTGTCTAGTCTTCGTCATCGCCCTCCAGATCCTCATGTTCCTTCTGCTCTTTCTGCTTTCCTCCTGTTGCTTGGGCAGATAAACCACCTAGTTGTGCATAAAATTCCTGGGCATTTATCTCCTTCTCCTCCTCCACTGTCAGTTCATCCTCCTCAGGGCTCAAGTGGACATAAAATGTAGGTGCCACATCTTCTGTCCCCTCGCTAATCAGATTTGTCAGCATCCCCCTCCCCCCTAGGACGTGAAGGAATGTAATAACATAATTCATCCTGTAGTTTTGCTGACTGACAAGGTGACAGCAAAGTGGCCTCCTCACAGGGCCTGAGAAAATGGCACGTGTCATGCATGAGCTGCCACTGGCTAACATGAAAGTTACACAGGGGAGTAGACCTGTTCGTCTGCAGCATTCAGAAATCGTTGACCACCTTCATTGCTTGTACAGGCAGTCTAATATATGAATGGCAATGTTGCCTATCACATATTTGAGTTCGGTAAAAGACTTGAGGAAACGGTTGACAATGAGATTGAAGATGTGCGCCATGGAGAGCGAATGTTCAGCTCTGCCTGATGCAGACAAAATGTTCTTCCGGTTATCAGTATCCACGGTTCCTATCTTCAGTTGGCGAGGAGGCAGCCAGTGTTCGATTTCTTTATTGATGATGTGAAGCAGTTCCTCCTCTGTGTGGCTCTGTTCACCAAGGCTGACCAGTGCAGAACCGCATGACAATGCCTAGCTTTGATGCTCGAGGACCACTGTGAACTGTGCCCAGAGAGGAGGATGAGGAAAAGGTGGAGGATAAGGATTATGTTGGTGGAGCATCAGTGGTCCCCCCCATGTTGAGCACTCACCCAACCCCTGTGCCCCTGCCACTCCCCAGAGGACATGCATGCGCAGGTAACTGTCAGGTTCTCCGTCCTCCTCACAGGAGAGTGGGAGTCGCAGTCGCAGAAGTTTCCATAGGCGTCAATCCATTTGCAGGTCGAGAGACTCAGCGTGGAGTAGGAGCTCAAGATCCTATAGGTGATGCACACCGTCATCTTTGGATGGGTCGTCGGGTGCATCAGAGGAGTCTGGTCAGAAGACGCGATCCAAATGCAAGAGGCGGAGGCCTAGTCAGTCCTCCAGGATCCATGGCCTGGTTCCAGCAACATCTCTTCAGCCCGAGGTTCCTGTGCCTGGTAGTTCCATGGCACCAGTCCCACCTACGTCTGGCGAGTATTAAAAAAAAAATTCTGGCAATGATTTATTCATCCACATCAATTGATGTGAATGGAGAAATATGTTTTGCCAGGGCATACGAGCTGAGTGGGTTTGGATATTGGGCGGAGCTCCTATGTCCTGGCAGACGCCTTTCACCTCATCCACATTGATTGATGCGAATAAAGAAATCTGTGCCGTTCATTTTTTCTTTCAGCCCAGAGGCTGAACGGGAAAAAAAAATCTCATTACCCGTATGCTTAATATAAGGAGAATAGCAGAAACTCCTAATGCTGGCCATACATGTAATGATTACGGAGACCCTCAAATGCCAGGGCAGTACAAACACCCCAAAAATGACCCCATTTTGGAAAGAAGACACCCCAGGTATTCGCTGAGGGGCATATTGAGTCCATGAAAGATGGAACTTTTTGTCACAAGTTAGCGGAAAGGGAGACTTTGTGAGAAAAAAGTCAATTTCCGCTAACTTGTGCCAAAAAAATTCTTCTATGAACTTGCCATGCCCCTCACAGAATACAATGGGGTGTCTTATTTCCAAAATGGGGTCCCTTGTGGGGTATTTATACTGCCCTGGCATTTTAGGGGCCCTAAAGCATGAGAAGAAGTCTGGAATCCAAATGGTTAAAAATGCTCTCCTAAAAGGTAGTCATTGGAATTTGGGCCCCTTTGCCCACCTAGGCTGCAAAAAAGTGTAATACATGTGGTATTGCCGTACTCATGAGAAGTAGGGCAATGTGTTTTGGGGTGTATTTTTACATATACCCATGCTGGGTGAGAGAAATATCTCTGTAAATTAACAACTTTGTATAAAAAATTGAAAAAGTTGTCATTTACAGAGATATTTCTCACACACAGTATGGGTATATGTAAAAATAAACCCCAAAACACATTGCCCTACTTCTCCTGAGCACGGCGATACCACATGAGTGACACTTTTTTGCAGCCAAGATGCGCAAAGGGGCCCAAATTCCAACGAGTACCTTTGGGCTTTACAGGGTTGCTCACAATTTAGCCCCACCCAAAATGCCAGAACAGTAAACACACCCCACAAATATCCCCATTTCGGAAAGTAGACACCCTAAGGTATTCACTGAGGGGCATAGTGAGTCCGTGTGAGATTTTATTTATTTTTTTTGCCAGAAGTTAGCAGAAATGGAAACTTTATTATTATTTTTTTCCTCAGAAAGTGTCATTTTCCACAAACTTGTGAAAGAAAATTAAACTTACTCAGAAAATTTGAACTCACTATGCCCCTCTGCAAATACTTTGGGGTGTCTTATTTCTAAAATGGTGTCATTTGGGGGGGTATTTATACTATCCTGGCATTCTAGCACCTCAAGAAACATGACAGGTGCTCAGAAAGTCAGAGCTGCTTCAAAATGCGGAAACTCACTTTTTTGTACCATAGTTTGTAAACGCTATAACTTTTGCGCAAGCCGGTAAATATACATTTATTGGATTTTTTTTTTAACAAAGACATGTAGCACAATAAATTCTGACACAAACATGTATAGAAATGCAATTATATTTGAACAATTTTACCAGAAAAAGTTAAAAATACACTTTTTTTGAGAAAATAGCGGTCTTTTTTTATTAATATCAGAAAAACTAAAAATCTCAGCATCAATCAAATACCACAAAAAAAAAAACTGTATTTGTGAGAAGAAAAGGAGGTAAAATTAATTTGGGTGCCAAGTTGCATGACCGAGCAATAAACCGTTAAAGTTGTGAAGTGCCGATTTGTAAAAGAGGGCCTGGTCATTAGGGGGGTATAAACCCATGGTCCTTAAGTGGTTAAACATGTTTATAAGTAAATTTGTAAATAGTTTAAGAATGAGCGTTAATGAGTATTTTGAGTGAAAGGTGGGGGGCGGGGGTGTAGGGTGGGAAGCTGGTCGGGTTAATTTTCTCTTTTTGAAATGTTCCTTGTATAGTTTTTATTAAGGAGCTATAAGACCAGATCTGGATACAGGTATTTTCACTCAAAATAAATAAATAAATAAATAAATAATTATGCCAACCTTGGCTAGAAACCATTTTTTTAACCCAAAGTTTTAAATTTTAATTTAAAGCATAACTTTTATTAGACGCTATTAAAATGAATGTGATCCTCAAAATGTGTTTTAAAATTGCCTGAGTAGCTTTATTAGCTGAATACATGTAGCTACTGCATTAGTGGGGGAGATGTGCAATCATGTGCAACTGATAATGGTCAGTCAGATGCCAGGTGAATTATATTGTGTGCTTACTAAGCTGAGGCCTCTTTAATTACTAACTGCTATATACAGCAAACACGCTGCTAACTTTACATTTGCATTGACCTCCTTGGTCAATTTCGCCCATTATCGCATACCACCAGGCCATGATTGAGGCTCAGTGGCCCCAACCACTCATCGGTTTGTTGTTCCATGACCGTCCACAACTCATGCGAGATGTGGAGTTTGTCCCACAAACAGATGAGTTGAGCTGAGCGGATGAGGAGGTGGTAGAGGAGGAGGAAGCGGAGTAGGAGGTGCAGGCACAGGAGGCACAGAGAAATGCCCTGCAATCCTCGGGGGCGGAAGGAAATGCCCCAAACTGCTATCCGCCTCTGGCCCAGCCGCCATTTACCCAGTGTGCTTTTAGGGAGATATAACTTGCCTGCCTGTGCTTACCGGTCCGCGTATTGGTGGTAATGTGAATCTTGCCACAGATGGCGTTGCACAGTGCACACCTGATTTTGTCAGCCACTTGATTTTGCAGGGAAGGGATGGCTCGCCTGGAAATGTAATGGCAGCTGGGAACCACGTACTGTGGGACAGCCACCATCATATGTTTTTTAAAAGTGTGGGACAGCCACCATCATATGTTTTTTAAAATTATTTTCCAGGCGAGCCATCCCTTTCCTGCAAAACCAAGTGGCGGACAAAATCAGGTGTGCACTGCGCAACGCCATCTGTGGCAAGGTCCACATTACCACCAAAAAGTCTGCTTGATCGCAAGTGAAAAAACATTTATAGAGTATCCTGTTTCCACCCGAGTGGCGTTTGTGGCTTCCACCAAAAGTGTCTTGGATGTGTACGGCAGCACCAACCAGAAATCTTGTTAAAGCCTTCATTGAGGTTGCACCCTATCTGGTGCAACCTAAAGAGGTGAGCAGAATTACCCCTCTTACAGGAGGGCACATTACCTTACTCATTGAACCCTATGAGCGCCTTTTCTTGCCTCCTGCCACTAATTGCACCAGACAGAATGACAGCATTTCAAAGGACCAAGTATTTTGAAATCCTGGAATTCAGGGCCAGGGATCGCGGGTGGGTAGGGGGGTACTTCCTCCTTCTATTTCTCTTTCTAATTGGGAGATGGACAGCTGAACGCTTCCATGGGATAGTGTGGAGATGCTTGGTGACGGTGAAAGATGTGATGGCGTTGCTGCCACATCCTCTGTTTACGGGGTGGCAGGTGCCACTGTCACTCACTTGGGCTCAGGTTTAGAACGTTTATTTGGCTGACAGCCACCATCATATGTTTTTTAAAAGTCTCCATCCATCTCCACCAGACAGAATACTATATAAACACTTTTTCACTGGGATCAAACAGACTTGTGGACGGAACCAGGCGCCGAATCACAACAAGTTTGAAAAGGATATTAATTTATTGGTAGAAAACTCGATTCGGAGTTAATGACCCCTTTATCAATATTGATGTCCTGAACTATCTGCCGGCGAACGGTTCCCTGCGAACATAGCTTGTTTGCCGCGGTGGGCGAGCATATTCGATGTTCGCGTTCGCCCCTATACTTTATCATTGAGCAAACTTTGACCCTGTACCTCACAGTCAGCAGTCCCTCCCAGACCCTCCCACATCCTATCAAAAAGCAAGGACGGCATCCATCTTAGATTCATTCTGAAGCTGCAGTGTTAGTAGTTGTAATCGCAATGCGATTAATATAACCTGTATTAATCGGCATTGCGAAATCAACTAAGAGATGAGTTCCTAATGGTTGTATTGGTAGAATATAACGAATATCATGAATATAGCACTATCTTCTCAATGTTCGTTAAATTCTAGCAACATTAGGAACTCAGCTCAAGTTGAATTCGCAATGCGAACATATACTCGCATTGCGAATTCAACTTGGAGTGGAAGTTCCTAATGGTTATATTGCTAGAATGAAGATAACGAATATCACAAATTCACGAATATAGCACTATATTCTCAGTCTTCGTTATATTTTAGCAATACAACCATTAGGAACCCAGCTCTAACTTGAATTTGCAACGCGATTAATGCAGGTTATATTAATAGCTTTGCGAATTCAACTTAGAGCTGGGTTCCAAATGGTTGTATTGCTAGAATATACCGAAGATTGAGAATATAGTCCTATATTCTCAATCTTCGTTATATTCTAGCAAACCAACCATTAGGAACCCAGCTCTAAGTTGAATTCGCAATGCGATTAATACAGGTTATATTAATCGCATTGCAAATTCAACTTACCACACTCTGCGTCAACTACGTAATTTTCCATGGGAGTTTTGCCATGGATCCCCCTCCGGCATGCCAGGTGTTAGTCCCCTTGAAACAACTTTTCCATCACTATTGTGGCCAGAAAGAGTCCCTGTGGGTTTTAAAATTCACCTGTCTGTTAAAGTCTATGGCGGTTCGCCCTGTTCGCGAATATTTGCGGAAGTTCACGTTCGCCGTTTGCGAACGGAAAATTTTATGTTCGCAACATCTCTATTTATCAATTCTAGAACGCGACAAATATACATGACAGGATATAATTAAAAGGTTGTGCATTTAAAAAGAGAGATCAACAGACTTTTTTAAGGTAGGAAATGTGTGAAAAATAGAGAATAAATAAGGTAGGATAAAACAATGATTACATGATTAAAATTCGACCAGCATAAATAATTCATTGTAGAGACAATTAATATTTCGCATTCCGAACAATATGGATTAAAAATACATCATAAATAGAGTTGTGTTCAAAATTATTCAACCCCCACTGAAATTAAGTGTTTTGGCCAGTTTGACATTGATTTTGATCATTTCAGTCGTCTTGTTTACAATTAAATCAAAGAGGCACTTGTAAGTCAGACAAATATAACATAACATTTATAATGAAATAACCACAAATGTCTTTTCTGTGCTCACATCATTATCAGTTTTATTCAACCCCCAAGTGACATTCAATCTTAGTACTTAGTACAACATCCTTTTCCAGTTATAATAGCTTTTAAACGTGAAGCATAGCTTGACACAAGTGTCTTGCAGCGATCTATGGGTATCTTCGCCCATTCTTCATGGGCAAAAGCCTCCAGTTCAGTCACATTCATAGGCTTGCGCGCTGCAACTGCTTTCTTTAAGTCCCACCAGAGGTTCTCAATCGGATTTAAGTCTGGTGACTGCGATGGCCACTTCAAAATGTTCCAGCCTTTAATCTGCAACCATGCTCTAGTGGACTTGGAGGTATGCTTGGGATCATTGTCCTGTTGAAAGGTCCAACGTCTCCCAAGCCTCAGGTTTGTGACGGACTGCATCACATTTTCATCCAATATGTCCTGGTACTGAAGAGAATTCATGGTACCTTGCACACGCTGAAGCTTCCCTGTACCTGTAGAAGCAAAACAGCCCCAAAGCATGATTGACCCCCAGCCATGCTTCACAGTAGGCGAGGTGTTCTTTTCTTCATAGGCCTTGTTCTTCCTCCTCCAAACATAGCGTTGATCCATGGGCCCAAACAGTTCTAATTTTGTTTCATCGGTCCACAGAACACTATCCCAAAACTTTTGTGGTTTGTCCACATGACTTTTGGCATACTGCAGTCGACTCTTCTTTTTCTTTGGAGACAGCAAAGGGGTGCGCCTGGGAGTTCTGTTATAGAGGCCTTCATTACGCAGTGTGCGCCTTATTGTCTGAGCTGAAACTTCAGTACCCGCATCTGACAAATCTTTTTTCAGTTCCTCAGCAGTCACACAGGGACTTTTCTCCACTTTGCGCTTCAGGTAGCGCACAGCAGTCGAAGTCAGCATCTTCTTTCTGCCACGACCAGGTAGCGTTTCAACAGTGCCCTTTGCCTTGAATTTGCGAATGATGCTTGCCATGGTGTCTCTTAGTATGTTTAACATCTTTGCAATCTTCTTATAGCCATTGCCCCTCCTGTGAAGAGAAATCACCTCTTCTCTTGTCTTCCTGGACCATTCTCTTGACTTCACCATGTTTGTAAACACACCAGTCAGTAAATGTCTAGAAGGAGCTGAGTATCACAGTCATTTTACATCTGCCTAATTGGTGCTTATTATGCTTGATTGCTGCTCCTTGACATCCACAGGTGTTTTCAATACCTAATCGAAAACACTTGAATGAACCTCTGTTCTTAAGAGTGGTAGTCTTTAAGGGGTTGAATAATTGTGTCAATGAAGAAATCACAAAAAAAAAACATTTAATACTGTATTACAAAAACAATTGATGTCATTTTAGTTGCATTTGGTTCTTTAAAAAGTCCTTGTAAGATTTCATTCTGAACACAATTTCAAATGTACACTAAATTCCCTAAAACCCTTTACAGCATAGTGGGTTGAATAATTTTGAACACAACTGTATATCGTTTAGATTAATGATCATTAATACTGATAAGATGCAGTTATTATCAACTCAAATGAGGTCATTCTTAACATGAAGTTGATCATAATAGTGCACGGAATCGTAGCTATGTATGAGGAGAGAGGCAAAGGAGGATTTAGAGGACGCAGTGTATCATAGTTATGGACAAATATATATATTTCTTGTGTTGAAAGACATCACTACTGCAGTGGGATTAAGAAAGAAGATGGTGGAGATACCTGGAAGGGGGCTAGGTTGGTAAGGATGCTGCCGTGGTTGTCCGGCACATGGAGCGTCTTCAGGAAGGTGATTGCAGCCCGCGCTTACTGCGAGAGGGTAAAAAGGGGGCTGGATGATGAGGCGCGAGACAGGGGAACATCAGATAGAAATAGACTGGTCAGGGCCTCATTGTTCAGGCGTATTCTATTACATCACAACTCATGTAGATTGAACGTTTCCCCCATTTTTATTTTTGGCAATTCACTTCTCGATCCTTTTACCTTAACACTGCCTCTCATCCCCTTCTCAGTATACTCAGCACCACAGCCCTGCTGCTGTAACCCCGCCCCAACTAGTCTATTTCTATCTGATGTTCCCCTGTCTCGGTCTGAAGTCAGAGCAACATCCACACACAACCTCGTAGCTCCAACCCTGCCCAGCAGCCTCCGCTTCTCCAATCAGGACGGGGCCTCATCCTCCACTCTGTTGATCTCCCTTTTTAAAACGTACAACCTTTTAATTATATCCTGTCATGTATACATATCTTTTAGACCTTTTTTATATTTGTCGTGTTCTAGACTTGATAAAGGGGTCATGAACCCCGAAACACATTTTCTTCCAGTAAATTAATATCCTTTTCAAACTTGGTTGTGATTCTGCGCCTTGTACCTTCCACAAGTCTGCTTGATCTCAGTGAAAAAGCATTTATATAGTATTCTGTCTGGTGAAGATGGATGGAGACTTTTAAAAACTTATGGCGGTGGCTGTCCCACAGTACGTGGTTCCCAGCCACCAATTATTTTCCAGGCGAGCCATCCCTTTCCTGCAAAACCAAGTGGCGGACAAAATCAGGTGTGCACTGCGCAACGCCATCTGTGGCAAGGTCCACATTACCACCAAAAAGTCTGCTTGATCGCAAGTGAAAAAACATTTATAGAGTATCCTGTTTCCACCCGAGTGGCGTTTGTGGCTTCCACCAAAAGTGTCTTGGATGTGTACGGCAGCACCAACCAGAAATCTTGTTAAAGCCTTCATTGAGGTTGCACCCTATCTGGTGCAACCTAAAGAGGTGAGCAGAATTACCCCTCTTACAGGAGGGCACATTACCTTACTCATTGAACCCTATGAGCGCCTTTTCTTGCCTCCTGCCACTAATTGCACCAGACAGAATGACAGCATTTCAAAGGACCAAGTATTTTGAAATCCTGGAATTCAGGGCCAGGGATCGCGGGTGGGTAGGGGGGTACTTCCTCCTTCTATTTCTCTTTCTAATTGGGAGATGGACAGCTGAACGCTTCCATGGGATAGTGTGGAGATGCTTGGTGACGGTGAAAGATGTGATGGCGTTGCTGCCACATCCTCTGTTTACGGGGTGGCAGGTGCCACTGTCACTCACTTGGGCTCAGGTTTAGAACGTTTATTTTTAAGTTTTATGTATTTTATGTTATTTTAAGTTATTTCCCTATTCTACCCTTTTCCTTTGATTGAGCCAACCTGTCATCTCAACACACTTAGGCCTCTAACTCTTCAAGCTTGTCCTCATTTCTTCCACCTGCTGCTCGAGAGCATGCTTAGACTTCTCCAACTCATAGACGTTCTTCCCGACATCATCATTTGAGCTCATGAGATCCTCCATCTCTGCTATGAGTTGTTAGTTTAGCTTCTCAAATTCATTTTGATCCTCAAGCACATCTTCAAGGGCCCTAGCCCTAACCGCTCGGTCACGTTCTTCAGCAGATCAGGCCGAGGTGTTTTTCTCTTCAGCCAGGAGCTGGTAAAACTTCCTCTGTTTCTTCTCCAACTTATACACAATTTGTCTCTCGTGGTCCAGGTCCACCATCCGATCACACAGTTCTTGATCAAGTTGAGCAATCCTGACTTCCAAATGTCTTTTCTCTTCCAAGAGAGCAGATTTTTCTGAGATGCTGTTTGAGACCTCATCGGCCAGCTCATCCCTTTCCTGCTCCGCATGATGTCCTGGACGCCTGGAAGTGGTCTCCGCATGAGACCACTTCCAGGGTTTCACATTTTAAGAGCTCCCATTGCACAGGGCCATAGTCCGTTATAAAGGTCAGAGACATGGTGGCATCTGTCTCTGGCCCCCTCTGTAGAAAGTCCAGTACTTCAGGCATAACCCGGGACACTTGTTGGCGGGAATCTAAAGTGACCCACAGCGGGATTCCCCCAATAAATAACTTGCGGGATCTTTCTGTATCAGATCTTTTGATCACACAATCATTTATTGCACAGTCCTGCTTCACAGACCTCATAGTGACCACCACAAAAAAAAAAAATCTCAAACAGGTCAGTCTCTCTTTCACTGGGCTTCTGGCCATTTAAATCACCGCACACTTTAATTTGTAATACAGCAAAAATAATCCAAAATGGCAGCAGCTTTCACCGAACAAACAGGCTTCTGTCCCTTTAAGCTCCACACACTTTTACCTGCAGCACAACAGAAAGTGTCCGGAATAGGACGAGCAGCACCTGCTCTTTCTGCCTGCCATTGCCCCTATCTTGTCAGCAACCTGCTGTTGTGTTTGCCCGCATCCTCCACCAAATATAAGGGATCATCTCTTTTCAGGGAGTCACACTCACAGATATCTTCACCAGACACCATGTTTAAGGTCCAAATACTGTGCTTTATTTTCAGGCACTTCACCCAATACAGGTGATTTCATGCATAAGTCACACTTCAACGCACAAAATAAACACCTGCCCATCTGGGTTCCACCTAAACAGAATAATATCCCTGACTCTCCTACATAACGCAGTTCACACTTGGAATCAGATACGGCTTTCTCAGCCAGTCGCTCAGCAGCCTCCAGGCTGCAGCAAAACAGTATGTCTGGGGAACTTAGGGCACAGAAGTCTGCCTGACTCTGGCCATGCAACTCTCTCACTGCAGGCGTCGTGTGGTCCCCTAAACTACAGGCTATACGAAGCCTTGTGGCCCCTCAGTCCTCCTGACTGAGACCACACACAAAGCCTCTGCAGGCCTCTGCTTCACAAAGCACTCTTCCCCAGACTGACATACTGTGAGGCGCTTTATGCCGGCTTGATTACAGCAGGCTTCACCTGCGATCACCTCAGGTAGAAGGGAATACCCGTGCCAGAAGGGTGTGGATTGGCGGATCCCACTGCCAAGCCTACCCACCAATCCAATTAAAATCCAGCCCAGAATAATAAACAAAACTGTCTCCGCAAACTATGCTTTGCTGAGACTACTGCCACTCTCTGGATTTTAGTTGTCTCACCCATCTGAGGTATCTGAGTGGGACATACACGCCTTCCAGCACTGTTCATATTACCACAATAATATATCAGAATTTGTATCAGTCTTTAAAAAAAAAAAAATATATATATATAGTAGGTCAATAATAATATTACTGACTAAAATGGTTGAAAGTAAAATGGTATATTTTACTATATTATATGCTTCAAAATTCTGTATTATAAAGCAATAATGCTAAAAAATAACATATGACGGCTAAAGCATCAATACTGTATATTTGTTTACCTTGTGAAGCACAGCAATAATAAAGATATGATACAGCATTAATCCCTGGAATCCTTTAGAGATCAGGTAAGTGAAGAAAACAGCACCTCATAACACAGAGTTAGCACTTCAGTTTCTAGTTTTAACACAAGTTGCTAACTTGAACTTCATAACAGTCCAGGCTTCAAGGCTCATGGGATGATTATGCCATGATATCTCTGTAATTCATGTCACAGCAGAAGATATAAAGTGTAACAACAAAATTAGACTTTTGGTTGCTGGATTTCTGCACAGCAATGTTGTCTTAAGGGAGAATAGAAAAGAAAATAAGTTTACATTTACAGAGCCTATCCTAAATAAACCCAGTTATTACTTTTTGTACATTGCCTTTTCACCTTCCAGTCATTAAATAAACCAATAATAACAAAGGGGTGTAACTCTATAGATATAAGAGAACCGTATAGCTATAAATAAGAAAAAAATAATCATATAACAGTTACACTAATAAAATAACTTGTGTGATGATAACCATGACACAATTATGGTATATTTTAATCACTTCCTCAAAGCACCCCAAAACTGCACCGGCATATAAAGAGAGAACACCTAATACAAGATGTAAAATGTGTGTTTTTCACCAGTATATATGCTTTGTCTAAGAGGTACTCTTTTTCATTATGGAGAGCCCTGCACAGTATTGTAGGCCAGGTGATGCCGACAGACGTTAGACATGATTATTTGCATACATTTTTTCCCAGAGATCCAGAGGAGCATTGTCTAGACTACAATAGTCGTCATGTGTATCAATTGGTCTCCATAATAGTCCACCCAGTATCACCCAGAGGTTCCCCCTAAGACTTCATACTAGAAATGTTGCTCTCATCTGCTTTTCTCTGATTAAGGGCTTTTGTTCTGAAATAATTAGTTGCAAAGGTCAGGCTGGCTTAGCTATTTTTCTAGTTTTGTTACATAAGCCTGTTTAAAAGGCAGGAAAGCATCCTTGCCATTTTGCTGTGTGAAAATAATGTTGCTGTTGTGTTTTTCTTACTGTTTACCCACTTGCTGTGCAGTAACAAGTAGCTATAATTATGGCTTTCTCCAATTGACCTGAGCATACATTATCTGTATAGCAAAAACAAACACCTTTAGCAATTTTATTTCACATTTTGATTCAGATGAACCAAACAGACCCCCAAAGTAACATAAAAGTGAAAATGAACCAAAAGAATTACAATATTCCATAAAATGTACACATTTCTTTATGAAACATGCAAGTTAGTTATTTTTCTAGATGGACAAGACAACCAAAATTCTTCAAGATTAGCATGTCTTACTTGGTTAACTTGCCTTTTGGGGTTCTGTTGGGATGACCTTTATTATTAAGGAGACCAAAAAATATGCATGAGCATTGCATGCCATATGTCATTTACATTTACTCTTCCAATAAACCAAGAGTAGTGTCACCTGGCATACAATAGTCATGTTTATTTTTTGGTCTCCTAATGATAAAGACCAAGTACGACAAGGTTCTCTTGCCCTTTTAGAAAGAATACTAGCTTATATGTTTCATTGAGAGAGGTGTAAGCTTTGTAGGATGTTGTAGTAGAATAGAAAAGAGCTGTCCCATTGAAATGAGACAGCAGGAGATTAAATTATACTTACTTGATGCTGCATAGCACATAGTTAAACAGTAAGAAGTTCACACCAGAGGCTAGACAATGCTCCTCTGGATTTCTGTGCAAAATCTATGCAAATTATCATGTCTAACATCTGCCAGCGCTAGATAAATTTAGGAAAGCTAATTTGAATCTTTCCCAGGGACCCACAGGACCATTGCCTGGCCCATAATACCACACACATGTACTTGGTGTACCATGGGCTCTCCATAATAAAAAAGAGTACCTCTTAGACAATGCATATGCATGTATTGTTAAGAAACACACATTTGTGTACTAGACTCTCTCATCATAAAATTGAATTCTATTGAATCCACAAAAAATATTGATGTTTGGACCAAATCCCGAATGGGTAGAACCAGTTCCCTCATCCTTAGGCCTCATGCACACGACCGTTGTTTGTTTCCGCGTCCGTTCCGTTTTTTTTCACGGATAGGATGCTTCCCCATTCATTTCAATGGGTCCGTCAAAAAATGCGGATGGTCAACCGTTTTCCTTCCGCTTCCGTGATCCGTGTTTTCATTCCGTCAAAAAAATAGTGCATGTCCTATTTTTTTCACGGTCGCGGACAAGGATAGGCATTTTTACAATGATCTGCCATAAAAATCGGATCCGTCAAAAAAAAACGGTCCGTCATCCGTTTTTTTTGACGGACGCGAAATTTCAAGGAGGAGCAGACGCGGAGGCAGGCAACGGTCGTGTGCATGAGGCCTTAGTCTGGTTCCCTGAAAAGTGCCTTGAAAATCCAGACTATTGCCAAGAATGGATGGCTTTATAGTAATTCATTATTCAGCATTTTACAATCTACATGTATATATAAATATAAGCTGCATAAAAAGCTGAGTAATTTTACAAACATAGTTTACTTTTAGATAAGACGTATCACTGAAAGCCTATTGTGAGGAATAATGCGTCTGAATTATACCTATCACTGATCAAGACAAAGACGCTAAAATGTAACTTTTATTAATTTGATTTAAAACCAGGGTGCTGTGTTGCCATTCATACATGTAAGTGTCTCCTCATCAGACGGTAGGCACAATGTTGCCATTCACATTCCTACCGTCCTATGATTTGTTGTGAGGAGACCACAAACAACACCTGTGGAGTCACAGCATTGGTCCGTCTAAATGTAGACCATAGAAGTGAGTCCACACGTGTATCATGAGGTGATTAACAAGTACACACTCTGCTGTGTGCACGATGGGGGTTGGAGAGACAAGCAACGGTCAAGTATTCAGATGACCCCTTGCTGCTCCTACGGAGGCACTTTTATCAAGTAGCATACATAGTAATGCCAGCCGGTTATTAATTATTTCTAAGTATGCTTACAGAGGTGCTCCTCTGTTACCCCCAACTACCTCAATAAATCGTTAGGCGGGTCTCCTGTCTCATTGCTCTACGCGTTTCCTCTCTGTAGAATCATCAGGAGCCACAAACATTAAGATACCTGCCTAAACGCTGCCACACTAACATGCTGTGGCGGCGTCCTCCGGCGCTGTGATGGCCGTGAGCGGCCGCGCCGGCTGCCGCTTCAAATAGCTGAGGCCACACCCCTAAGGGGCGGATCGAGGGCAGGGACAGACAAGCTGAGCGCCCGCATTCACGTCGCTACTATAGCAACGCCTGACGCTCTGTGTCGCATATTTAATCCTGCCCCTCCTTCCTGTAACGATATATGGGATATATTATGGCAAGCTTCTCATCAGAGATTACAATATCGGGAGGGACATCCCCATACAGTTGCTTGGCACCGGGTGAGCATATATGCTATAAGTTACTCATCATCTCCTAGGGGAATGATGGGCATTATGGTACACCTGGCATCAAGCCATACCCCACATACCCACCATATTTAATACCCCAGGGATTGTCTAATAAAGCATTTAAAGCTCACAGTATACCAAAGTATGGGTAAAGTATATTGTGATTAGTAGAGAATGTAAAACACCTATACTAACAATGGGTTGTGTCATTACTACAGAGCATTGGAGATATACGTTTGATATATGAAACAAAGCATATCACATGATGTCAGTCTGATGCCATGGAAGGTAATCCACAGCAAACAGTAGGATTGGTTATGAGATTCATTAGAGGGGAGAAGAGGGGAACCCCTCAGTCTATGAAGCAGGCATAGGAAATCCGATCATTTAGACCCCCGGCTGGACTGTCCCCAGCCTAAAGGTCCACTCTGCTTCTTTACGCAGTACCCGTTGGTCGAAATCTCCACCCCTAGGTGATGGCCTTATGATCTCAATTCCCTGGAAAGAAATCAACCTCATATCTCCTGCATGACACCGATTGATGTGTCTAGCAATGTTGGTGTCTTCCTTTTTGCGGATATCAGCCACATGTTCCCCTATCCTGCGACGAAATTCGCGCGTGGTTTTGCCCACATATTGTAGGCCACACGTACACATCGCAAGATAGACCAACCCAGAAGATCTACAATTTATAAAGCACCGTATATGATATAACTGTGAGGTGGTCGTGCTAGTAAAGGTGTTGCCCGTTTTAATAAAAGAACACGCAACACACCCGCTGCAGCGAAAGGTGCCCTTGCTGGGGTTGGTGAGCCAAGTACTCGGTGTATGTTCCTGGAAAAAACTATGGACCAGCCGGTCCTTAAGGTTCCTCCCTTTTCGGTAGGTCACCGAGGGTCTATCCGAGATGTGTTCTGCCACATCTGGGTCCATCTTTAAGATGTGCCAATGTTTTTCAAAATTCGGGTGACTTGTTCATTTGCACCATCAAATGTCCCTATAAGACGGATAGAGATATCATCCCCGTTTTTCTCTTGGGTTCAATAGTGGCTCTCTCATGCATGTGGTAGCATGTTGGTAAGCTGGTGTCAAAACCGACTGTGGATACCCCCGTCTCAAAAATCTACTTTGAAGGTCACGGGCCTTGCATCGAAAATCTGAGATGGACGAACAATTTCTCCTAACTCGGAGGTATTGTCCTCTTGGTATGCCCCGCTCAGGGGCTCGGATGCCAACTGCCCCAATGAAGTAAACTATTGGTAGCAGTTGACTTTCGATGCAGGCTGGTGGTTATCTTCCCCTCACTATCTTTCAAGATCACCAGATCCAGAAAGGTGATTTGATTGGGATTTATCTCAAATGTAAAGTATAAACCACAGTTGTTAATATTGAGGGACCGGACAAATTCCCTGAATTCAGACTCCGAGCCTGTCCAAAAGATCAAAATATCATCTATAAATCTTAGCCACAATGTGATACATGAAGACCAATTTTGGTTCTGCTCGCCGAAAACGATCTCCCTCTCCCACCAGCCCATCGTGCACACAGCAGAGTGTGTACTTGTTAATCACCTCATGATACACGTGTGGACTCACTTCTATGGTCTACATTTAGACGGACCAATGCTGTGACTCCACAGGTGTTGTTTGTGGTCTCCTCACAACAAATCATAGGACGGTAGGAATGTGAATGGCAACATTGTGCCTACCGTCTGATGAGGAGACACTTACATGTATGAATGGCAACACAGCACCCTGGTTTTAAATCAAATTAATAAAAGTTACATTTTAGCGTCTTTGTCTTGATCAGTGATAGGGATAGTTTACTTTTAGATTATGGGAATCTTCCATAGACTGCACAGTACTACATAGCTGTGTGCCATCTGCAAAAATAGAAATGGTGCTATTAATCCCATCCTTTACAGCATATACGTAATCAATATGTAAATAATAGTACCCAGAACTGAACCTCGGGTACACCATTTAAAACTGCGACTCTCTTGACATTGTTCTTCAGACACTGTTCAATCCAATTACATACTACACTTTCTAAACCCATGTACCTTATTTACCCATTAAGCATCAGTAGAGACAATACCAAATTACTTTTCAAAGTCAAAAAAAAAAGAAGAAGAAAGAAAGAACACCATTTCCATTGCCACTTCATTGAGTAAAAGAGTGCCACTGCCAAGCACTGTTCCGGACAGCAGAGACACGGAACATTAACATGTTTTATAATGCTCTGTGCCTCTCTCTGATCTTTTTACTACAAAATCACGGTGACAACTTTATCTCACTGTGATTTTGTAGTAAAAAGATCACAGAGAGGCACAGAGCATTATCAATCATGGTAATGCTCTGTGTCACTGCTTTCCGGAACACTGGCAGTTTTTCAAGCAATGGATTCCACGCACAGGACCCGCTCATGTGAAAGAGCCCTTTGTGGGGGTTTGCTCTGGTAGGCAGATGGTAGCAGTGGCAGTATAGAGGCTCAGGAGACAGGCTTTGTGTCCAAACTTTGCTCTTTTATTCACTCCAGTGCATCACAGCAAAACTGTGCAATTCACACCGCAGCAATGTTCATAAACCCCACCTACCACAATGGAGCCCCAAACGCTGCAGGCGTCTTGGTGCCTGTTCACACAGTCTTTCACATCCATGATCAGTACTACACCTTGCCGTGGGGCGGGTTTGTCCAAGTTCATGCAAGTTAGACAGGCCACGTGTCGGCCTGGACAAGGGATTGGCTCCGGCCACAGGATCCCTTCTTTTGGTCCTTCCCTGAGCCTGCAGCAACTGGACAGTCTTTGTTAGACGAGCGGACTACAGAGATCAGCCCGACCATGCGATCAGCCTCCTGTACAGCCTCCTGCAGTGAGACAGGAAACCACACTTCATCAGCCCCACAGTCATTGAGCATCAAACCTATATTCACAGCCCTGGGTGTAGCAGGCAGACCACACCCACCGAACATAGTGAAGGATTAACTCCTTCCCTACCCAACTAAGGCCAGAGATAACCAACCTGCCAGGATCAGTGTACATTGACACCAAAAACCGAAACCCGTCCACCCGTGGTGGTCCGTGGGGAACAGACACCCACCCTGCCCTTTGCCTGTTCCCAGTAAGAGCCGGCCCGGACCGCTGTGTGACAGCACTCATTGCTGACAAAACACAAAAGACCCGGCTCTTACTCCACCGGGGCCACAACCCCCAGTGGCACGTATCTTCCATCCACTACCACACCAGACACTCTCTTACAATACACATACACACACTTACAGCAAGGTAGAGATGTATAATGTAAATGGATGATTTGGTACATGTCACACCAGGTACTAAGTAATGATTTGTAAAGGGTGTATATATCCATTACAGAATGTTAGTGAGAGAAAAAATAAAGTAATATAAGCATATTACCAGGGCAGACTCTCGCTGAGATCACCCAAATCCAGTCAGAGTGCCTCCGCTTTAGATCAGACCACTTTTTTACACTATTTTTTCTTTTTCGGCCTGTTTCCGCATCCGATTGTATCCCTTCTTCAACATGTGCTGCAGGATAAAGGAGCAATCATATAATCCCGAATTTTTTAAATACAAGTATTAAGAATACAAGTCCTCATCCTCAGCAACTTGGCAAAAAGTATTTAATTGGAATAAAATCTGATCTTAGAATAGTAAAATAAAATCTAATATTTCCCCTTCCAACAATTTTATGCATGTGGGGTCTGAGCAATCGTATGTTGTCCAGCTGAGCTGAGCTGTACCATATTTTTCTACATATACGAAGCACCTGCCCATAAGACGCACCAAGGTTTTAGAGTGTGAAAATAGGAAAACATTTTTTTTTAAATAAAAGCTATGCTTTTGGTGGGTTTGGACCACTAGTGGTCTGTGGATGACACTGTTATGGAGGGGATCGGGGGATGATACTGCTATGGTGGAATCTGGGGATCACACTGCTATGTGGGGGGGGGGTGGAATCTGAGGATGACACATATATAGCATCATACACAGATGCCACCCATAACAGTGTCCCTGTGTAAATAGTGACCACCAATACAGGGCTGGAGGCCGGCAAGTGATGTTGGAATCGCGTCAGGGCCTGTTGAAGTCACTGTACTCTATTAAACTGGGCCCCGTTCACCGCAGTCTTTATATGTAAAGTGTAGACATGTGAGGTCTGTGATCGCGGGGATCAGAGGGTTAATGCCCCCAAAGTGTTTATTTTTAACCCCCCCTGCAGCCCCCAATCATATTGTGGCTGGGGGGATGCAGGGGGGGTGGTTTCGGGCGGCGGGAGGCGGTGCGGGAGGTGCGGCGGGAGGGATCGTGATTGCGATCCCCCGCCCGCCTCCTCTGTAATGTATCCCTGGTGTCTAGTGGATCTATCAGAGTGTCAGCACATTGCTGACACTCTGATAGAAACGGCTGGCATCTGTGCTTGATCAGATGCCAGCCATTTAACCCTTCCGTACCGCGGTCCATACGGACCGCGGTATGGAAGGGTTAACAGGGAGGAAGCTCCCTCCCTCTCCCATCGGGGGGCTGCTGTGCCTTTGCAGCCCCCCAACAGGATGGGATCGCAGAGGGAGGGGGCTCCACTCCCTCTCCTTCAATCACCTGCTGCCCTCTTATGGCAGCGGGTGATGGTTGCCATGGAGACTGGACAC
Source organism: Bufotes viridis (assembly GCA_033119425.1). Taxonomy (NCBI): domain Eukaryota; kingdom Metazoa; phylum Chordata; class Amphibia; order Anura; family Bufonidae; genus Bufotes; species Bufotes viridis. Next base: position 178,172,280 of record CM065594.1, on the reverse strand, counting down.
TTTCAGAAGCGTCCTGTCTCCATGGTGCTGAAAGTCTGAATAGACCTGCTAAAGGTCTATTCAGACTTTGCAAAGTACAAAATACAGCACTGTGCACTATATAGTGTACTGTACTGTATTATACAGACACCAGATCCACTGGATCTTTCAGAACCAAGTGGGTCTGGGTCAAAAAAAATGTAAAAAAGTGAAAAAAAGTAAAAATGAAAAAAAAAAAAAAACACATATCACTGAATAAAAATTAAAAATAATAAAATACACTACACATATTAGGTATCGCCGCGTCCATAAAAATCTGCTCTATAAAAATATCACATGACTGAACTCGTCAGGTGAATGCCATAAAAAAAAAAATGGTGTAAATAGGCCATTTTTTGGCAACTTACATCACTAAAAGTGTAATACAAAGCGATCAAAAAAGCGTATGCCTCCCAAAATTAGTACCAATCAAACCGCCATCTCATCCCGCAAAAAATGAGCCCCTACCTAAAACAATTGGCCAAAAAATTTAAAAAACTATGCTTCTCAGACTAAAACATGATTTTTTTTGTTTCAAAAATGCTTTTTAGTGTTAAATGTAAAAAAAAAACTAAAAAGTAGACATATTGGGTATTTCCACGTCTGTAAGAATCTGCTCTATAAAAATATCACCTGACCTAACCCCTCAAGTAAAAACTGTAAAAAAAAAAAAAAAAAAACGCCATTTTTTTGTCACCTTACTTCACAAAAAGTGTAATAGCAAGCGATCAAAAAGTAATATGACCGCCCAAATAGTGTCAATCTAACCGTCACCTCATCCTGCAAAAAATGAGCCCCTACATAAGACAATCGCCCAAAAAAAAAAAAATATGGCTCTCAAACTATAGAGACACTAAAACATGATTTATTTTTGTTTTAAAAAATGATATTATTGTGTAAAACTTATATAAATAAATAAAAAGTATACATATTAGGTATTTCCGCGTCCGTCACAACCTGCTCTATAAAAATAACACATGACCTAACCCCTCAGCTGAACACATCAAAAAAATAATAATAAATACCGTGTCAAAAGCCATTTTTGTCACCTTACATCACAAAAAGTGTAATAGCAAGCGACCAAAATGTCATATGCACCCCAAGATAGTGCCAATCAAACCGCCATCTCATCCCGCAAAAAATAAGCCCCTACATAAGACAGTCGCCTAAAAAATAAAAAATAAACTATGGCTTTCAGAATGTGGAGACACTAAAAAAATTTTTTTTTCAAAAATGCTTTATTATGTAAAACTGAAACAAAAACCCCTAATAAGTAGTCATATTTGGTATTGTCGTGTCCGTTACAACCTGCTCTATAGAAATAGCACACAATCTATCCTGTGAGTTCAACAATGTAAATAGCAAAAAATAAAAACGGTCCTAAAACAGCAATTTTTTTGCAAATGTTCCATTTTAATCAATTTTTCCAGTAACAAAGCAAGGGTTAACAGCCAAACAAAACTCAATATTTATTGCCCTGATTCTCTTGTTTTCACAAACACCCCATATGTGGTCGTAAACTGCTGTATGGCCAAACGGCAGGGTGCAGAAGGAAGGGAACGCCATATGGTTTTTGGAAGGCAGATTTTGCTGGACTGGTTTTTTGACACTATGTCCCATTTGAAGCCCCCCTGATGCACCCCTACAGCAGAAACTCCAAAAAAGTGACCCCATTTTGGAAACTACGGGATAAGGTGTCAGTTTTGTTGGTACTATTTTAGGGTAAATATGATTTTTGGTTGCTCTATATTACACTTTTTTTGAGACAAGGTAACAAAAAATAGAAATTCTGAAATTTCATCTCCATTTGCCAATAACTCTTGAGAAACACCTAAAGGGTTAACAAAGTTTGTAAAACTGGTTTTGAATACCTTCAAGGGTGTGGTTTCTTAGATGGAGTCACTTTTATGGAGTTTCTACTCTAGGGGTGCATCGGGGGGCTTCAAATAGGACATGGTGTCAAAAAACCAGTCCAGCAAAATCCACCTTCCAAAAACCATATGGCATTCTCTTCCTTCTGCGCCCTGCAGTTTGGCCATACAGCAGTTTACGACCACATATTGGGTTTTCGTGCAAACTACAGAATCGGGGGAATAAATAATAAGATTTGTTTGGCTGTTAACCCTTGCTTTGTTACTGGAAAAAATGGATTAAAATGTAAAATTTTTCAATTTTTTTTATCTCCATTTGCCATTAACTCTTGTGGAAAACCTAAAGGGTTAATTACGTTTGTAAAATCAGTTTTGAATACCTTGAGGGGTGTAGTTTCTAGAATGGGGTAATTTTTGGGTGGTTTCTATTATGTAAGCCTCACAAAGTGGCTTCAGACCTGAACTGGTCCCTAAAAAGTGGGTTTTTGAAAATTTCTGAAAAATTTCAAGATTTTCTTCTAAACTTCTAAGCCTTGTAACGTCCCCAAAAAATGAAATGGCATTCCCAAAATGATCGATACATGAAGTAGACATATGGGGAATGTAAATCAATAACTTTTATTGGTGGTATTACTATGTATTATAGAAGTAGAGAAATTGAAACTTGGAAAATTGCAACTTTTTCAAAATTTTTGGTAAATTTTGTATTTTTTTATAAATAAAAATGAAATTTTTCGACTTTTCGCGGGGATTTTTCGCTTTTTTCGATTTTTCGATTTTTCGCGGGGATCAGAGATCGCACAAAGCGCTGCAAACCGCAGGTCTGAATTGACCTGCGGTTTGCAGCGATCGCCGATATGGGGGGGGGGGGCACAAGACCCCCCTGGGCATTGTAACAAGGTACCTGCTGAATGATTTCAGCAGGTACTTTGTTCCGATCACTGCCGGCTGAGCAGCAGTGATCGGAACTACTCATGACGTCCTTAAGGACTCGGAAACCATAACGTACAGGTACGTCATGCGTCCTTAAGGGGTTAATGTTTTTCTGCTGTCCATACATAAATACATGTTACTGACAAAAGTGCTGTGATATCACAACACTAATAATTGCAACAATCATGGATAGCTAATCAAACCTGATAAAATAAGAAATTCTAGGCATTGCGAAAAAATAATTGCATCACTAATTAATATTTGCGCAATCGCGAATATTTTACAACTATAGCGGCCTATAAATCACTTGTTCAAATATGCCATAGAAATATAATCTAATACAGTGTTTTACTTACAGTTATGATAAGGCAGCCCCAGGATTCAGTCGCTTGCTCCGGGCTGGGGTAAGAAAGAAAATGTTTGTAGGGGGCGTACTGTAGGCAGAGACTCCCCGGACGCAGGGGGAGTCTTCTTATTGGCTGTAGGAAGCACGGGCATGGTGACACGTCACAACGTCGACATCACGTGACCTCACGTGCGTCGTGACGTCAGCGTCACGCTGATGCCGGCATTGGAAAGAGCCGGGAACGCCAACTAGCGTCTGCGGTGTCTCTTCTGCTTCTTTAATGTCAGCTTCTGTGGATTTGGAAGCTGCCTGCAAGCCTATGGATTCTGCCTCAGTCGCCCTCAGCCCGGTAAGCCTCCTCTCAATAATAACATAGTAACATAGTATATAAGACCGAAAAAAAGACATTTGTCCATCCAGTTCGGCCTGTTTCCTACAAGTTGATCCAGAGGAAGGCAAAAAAAAACCTGTGAGGCAGAAGCCAATTTTCCCCACTTAAGGGGAAAAAAATTCCTTCCCGACTCCAATCAGGCAATCAGAATAACTCCCTGGATCAACGACCCCTCCCTAGTAGCTGTAGCCTGTAATATTATTACACTCCAGTAATAAATCCAGTCCCCTCTTGAATTCCTTTATTGTACTCACCATCACCACCTCCTCAGGCAGAGAGTTCCATAGTCTCACTGCTCTTACAGTGAAGAATCCTTTTCTATGTTGGTATATATTGTGAAGTTATGGCCCTTCCTCATTCTGCGTGCCCGGTGCTTGTGGAAATTTTAAGTATGGACTAGGTTCCAATTAATCTTCTACATGTGATTACTTATAGGGTAGAGAAACGTCCACTATCAAGGCACCTGGGGCTGATATGGGCTGGAAGTAATGTGCTATATGCCAAAAATCTTTTTTCCCTAAGGGCAAGAGAGCCTTATGCCCGAAATGCATGTAAAAAAATTGTATCCGAAGAGTCTCCCTCTCTTTTGGACTCCATGTGGAGCATTATTAAGGAAGAAGTGAATGAAGCGTTGGAATCCAGGCTATCGCCTTCATCTCTACATCCCATAGCTCTGTTATATGGTCTGGATTTAGATGAAGGGGAAATTGCCTCCAATAACGACTCTGACTCTTCAGAAGATATGAAGACCGTTATTTCTCCAAGAAGACACCCAGGGCTTCTTAAAGACCATAAGAGCCACCATGAACCTGGAGATTACTAAATAAAGTGTATCCATTCAAGATTAGATGTTCCAGGGTCTGGAGGAAAGGAATAAACGTGTTTTTCCAATTCACAATAATATAAAATCACTCATATCCAAAGAGTGGAAAGATCCTGAGAAGCGTACCCTTGTTTTAGGTTCCTTTAAAAGGAAATACCTGTTTTCAGAATCTGTTTCTGGCCTATGGGACAAAACTCCCAAGATTAATGCACCTGTGGCTCGGATTTCGAAAAAATTATCCCTCCCGTTTGAGGACATGGGGTTACTTCATGACTCCATTGATAAGAAGTGTGAGAGCCTGCTCAAAACAGTATGGGAAACAAATACGGCGATGTTCAGGCCTAGTATCTCAGCTACCTGTACCGCTAGATCCTTATCTGTATGGTTGTCTCAATTGGAAGATCATTTGGCAGCAGGCACTCGCAGAGAGGAGATCCTTGCATCTCTGTTAATGCTTAAACAAGATTCCAACTTTTTAGCGGATGCCTCGGCAGACCTGGTGAAGCTTTTGCCAAGATCAGCAGCCATATCTGATGCCACCCGCAGAGCCATATGGCTCCGATCCTGGTCAGAAGATACTGGAACCAAGAACCATCTTAGTTTTATACCTTGTGAGGGCGATTGACTTTTTGGGTCAGTCTTGGACGACATATTAGAGAAAGTGTCTGATAGGAAAAAAGGATTTCCAGCTGAACCCAAGATATTTCCACCAAAGGCGGTCCTTTCGTTCCAAAAACAAGTCCAGAGGGGACCAGAAAAAGAAGGAATTTTCAGGAAGATGGCAGGCTTCAAAAGGAAGAGGTAAAGGGTTCCTCTTCAATCCGGATAAATCATCAAAATCCTCCCAATGATGCCAAGGGTCAAGTGGGAGCAAGATTTAAAAATGTTGCACCAAGCTGGGAGACAATAGGAACTTCCCCTTGGATTCTTGCCGCCATTCAAGAAGGGTTCAAACTGGAATTCAACTCTTACCCACCAAATCATTTCGTCATAAACAGGCCATTAGCCAAAAGAGAACAACAACTGTCTCTGGAATCCGAGATAATGGGCCTTATTCGAAAATAATTTGCAATTTATATTGGATGGCACTCCTTACTTGTTGATAGACGGTGCTCAGTGGTAGAAGATATCATGAATTGTAATATGAGAGACCACGGCACTCGTATTCTTTTGCATAAAGTTGTTCTGTTTTTATTATTCACATATGGTTAAGATCCATCTAGGGTAGTATTATAGATAGACAAAGTGGCCTACGTTTCGGTCCTATATCCGGACCTTGATCACGGCCTAAAGTGACAAAAATATAACATATAAGTATAGCTCTCCCAACATACGGGGGAGGGATCAACACATGTATTGCGTTATTGCAAGTTCAGAATGTACATATAATATAGAACGATCATGTCAATGAATGATGTAGATAGAGAGTAGAACCAAAAAATTGGAAGCAATCAGAAAAGAGATCACAAAAGGAGGAATCTCAAATGAAGGAAGTAATCATAAACAAATGTTAAACAAAATGACATAGAACTAAGTAGCCATATGTGGATCTGACAAAATCAATGGAGGATTCAAGGGAGATGGTCACCTGGATGGAAGAACGTTGTTGGTATGGGTATCCTATAATAGATAGCATATTATTCAAAACATTATAATATAGTTAAGGTAGCAGTTACCTAAGGAGTGTGATTTTAGGATATAATATGCATTGTAAAGAATAAAGGGGATGACCCGGCGTTAGTGGGTACTGTGGATACTGTCGATATTGTGCTCCTCAAGTCACCCCATGGATAAGTAATACAGTGGTAAGAAGGTAATGCGCTCAATGAGGAATATGTGCTTGGATCGTCAGTATATAGGCTACAGTTAAGTAGTACAACAAAATCGGAGGGCCTTACCATGGTTATAGAATCTGTGAAGTGTCCCAGATGGCGTGGGGAAGTCATAAGTAGGTGGGTTTTTAAAAGCCTGTGTTGGCGCGCATAAAGTGTCTCATGTGCGCATGCGTCAGTTAGTCGTTGTCATAGCGTGTGTGTCAGGCGTCGATGACGTCATTGCGCATGCGCACATGAAGACATGAAGCGAGGGTAGATACTGGCAAGTAGCGTTAACTGCCAGTAATTGTCCGATTTCTTGGAGCAGTGTAGTATTGTGTAGATATCACTGTTTGTACTATGTAGGGTGATTCAAACTATAACTGCAAGTCTTAATACAGGGTATGGTGTGGTCATATTATGTTAGGAGGACGCATATATAATAGTGTCTTGTGTTATGAGGTCACTGGGTATTGTAGGGTAAGGCTGATTTAGAGTATGTAGAATCTTGTATATAGGTATATTGGTATATTGCTATATTAATACGGACATTACTAGTGATGTAGTACTTGTTCACTATTGATATAGTTCTAGATTACTATGATAGGATACCAGCTAGGGTGGCATACTACCTGTGTCTCGGCTACATAGATCATTTTGTCTGTGGAAAAGAAAAAGACACAATTAGTATCAACAATACAAAAAAACAAAAAACGTCAATGATAATTAATCCGTATTGATATCTAGCACAGTGTTATCCAATAATGCAGTATTCTTCAATTAGATAAATGGAGATGCTTATGTTAAATCAAAGATACTTAAGTGGCACAAAAATCAAAGTCTCGATTGAGGCCGTGTGGTGACAGGGTTTTGAGTTCTAATATCCAGAAGGATTCGCGTTCTTTGAGACGTTTTATTCGGTCGCCTCCTCTTCTTGCTAGTGGTACGTGTTCCAAGACTTGAAATTGTAGTTGAGAAATGTGATGATTAGTGGAGATAAAATGGGATGGAATGGGTAGTTCGGTTTTACGGCAGCGAATGTCCGACTTGTGTTTAGAAATCCGATCTCGAATGTTCTGGGTGGTTTCGCCAATGTATGCTAGGCCACATGGACACTTTATTAAGTAGACAACAAATGACGAGTTACACGTGAAGAAGTCCCTGGCATAGTAAATCTTGCCCGAATGGGGATGTACAATTCTATTGCCCTTCATCACGTTGGTACATTGAGTACAGTTCAGACAGGGATAAGTACCTGTTTTTTTAGGGGCTAGAGTTGTTTGTCTTAGTTTAGGTGTTAAAGGGCCTATGTCGGCATGTACCAGTTTATCACGAAGATTAGTTGGTCTTTTGTAGCACATGCGGATTGGATGTTGGAATTCTGTTACTGTTGGGTATGATTGGTGTAAAATAGACCAGTGTCTTTTAATTATAGTCTGAATTTTGGGAGCGAAGGAATGATAGGTAAGTACTAACGGAATGCGGGGTATAGGAGGCAATCTGTCAGTGGTGGTTGGATGCGATGTGGTTCGGCATAGTTCATGTTGTAATAAGGTGTTGGGGTATCCGCGTTCAATGAATTTATCTGCCATTTCGGTAAGACGTTGATGTCTCAGAGTAGGGTCTGCGACTATCCGAGTGACGCGTTTAAATTGGGAGCGAGGTAGGGAATTTTTGTATTCCGAGGGTGGCAGCTAGTATAATGTAGCAGAGTGTTACGGTCTGTGGGTTTTATATGTAGATCGGTAGCGAGTGTGCCGGTATCCATCTTGGTCACTACAGTATCAAGGAAGGTAATGGATTGTTTGTCTACATGAGAGGTGAAGGATAGATCTGGATCTTGCTGGTTAATGAAGTTGATGAAGGAACAAAGAGAGTCTGAGTCTCCGGTCCATATACAAAAGATATCGTCAATATAACGATGCCAACTAATGGCGTGCTGTCGGAATAAAGGATGTGGATAGACATAATCCTGTTCGAACTGTGCCATAAATGCGTTGGCATAAGGGGCGCCACATTGGCACCCATCAGCGGTCCAGCGTTTCTGAAGATAAAATTCATCGCCAAACAGGAAATAGTTATTGTTGAGAACATACTGTAGGAGATCTATGCATAGTCTACGTACATTGGGCGAGTGGTCCGAAGTGGCTAAAAGTGAGGAGGTAGCTAGTATACCTTTCTCATGGGAAATTGATGTGTACAGACTGTTGACATCAAGAGTAACTAGTAGATGTTCAGGGGTAATGTTAGTGATGGAGGAGATAATGGACAAAAAATGTGAGGTATCCAATAAAAAGGAGCGTGTTGTTTTGATTAGTGGAGTCAGGACTTTTTCTAAAAGGATGGAAAGTGGGGAAAGAATGGAATTTGTGGAGGCTACAATAGGTCTGCCTGGTGGATGGGAGAGGTTTTTGTGTATTTTCGGTAGGGTATAGAAAACAGGAGTTACAGGATTTTCATTAATTAAGAAGGTATAAGTTGCGTTGTCTATAGTACCCTGAAGGAGGTAATGATCAAGTATTGAGTTGATTTCTTTCTTGATGCGAAAAATCGGATTATATGGTATTTTCTGATAGGTGGATGTATCAGATAATTGTCTGTTAATTTCTGTTATGTACGCTGTGGTATCCATGACAACTATGGCTCCGCCCTTATCTGCAGGTTTGATGGTTATGGATTTATCATTACTCAGGGTATTAAGGGCAATATGTTCCTCACTTTTAAGATTCTTTGGTGTGTGTAATGTACCGTACTTAAACTGGTGAATATCATTATTTATGTCTTGTTGGACCAAATTGATAAATGCCTCTGCTGCATGGTACTGTCTGGGTGGCATGAAGTTACTTTTGTTGGTTAAGTTGAGTGATTTAATGCTCAATTGGGCCGCAGGTATCTGTACTGACGAAATGGGAAATTTGTCTGGTTGAGAAAAATGGGCTTTAAGTCTTATGGACCTATAGAATCTTTGTAGTTCTTGTTCTAAAGTAAATTGGCGTAACGGGGTATATGGACAAAAGGTCAGTCCTTTGGAGAGAAGGTTAAGTTCAGCAGGTGCTAGTGTCCGTTGAGAAATATTTATTACTATGTTCCTACCTGCGATCTTGTCTGTATCCCCGGTGGGTTTTGGATGCCGGTGGCCTCTGCCTCGACGTGTATTCCTGGTCTTCGTCTCCCCGGGCGAAATCCGCGACGGTGAAAAAAACGTTGGCTGCGGTATCCAGTTGAGCGTTCGCTTCCTGAGGAAGAAGCCTTACCCTACAATACCCAGTGACCTCATAACACAAGACACTATTATATATGCGTCCTCCTAACATAATATGACCACACCATACCCTGTATTAAGACTTGCAGTTATAGTTTGAATCACCCTACATAGTACAAACAGTGATATCTACACAATACTACACTGCTCCAAGAAATCGGACAATTACTGGCAGTTAACGCTACTTGCCAGTATCTACCCTCGCTTCATGTCTTCATGTGCGCATGCGCAATGACGTCATCGACGTCTGACACACACGCTATGACAACGACTAACTGACGCATGCGCACATGAGACACTTTATGCACGCCAACACAGGGTTTTAAAAAACCCACCTACTTATGACTTCCCCACGCCATCTGGGACACTTCACAGATTCTATAACCATGGTAAGGCCCTCCGATTTTGTTGTACTACTTAACTGTAGCCTATATACTGACGATCCAAGCACATATTCCTCATTGAGCGCATTACCTTCTTACCACTGTATTACTTATCCATGGGGTGACTTGAGGAGCACAATATCGACAGTATCCACAGTACCCACTAACGCCGGGTCATCCCCTTTATTCTTTACAATGCATATTATATCCTAAAATCACACTCCTTAGGTAACTGCTACCTTAACTATATTATAATGTTTTGAATAATATGCTATCTATTATAGGATACCCATACCAACAACGTTCTTCCATCCAGGTGACCATCTCCCTTGAATCCTCCATTGATTTTGTCAGATCCACATATGGCTACTTAGTTCTATGTCATTTTTGTTTAACATTTGTTTATGATTACTTCCTTCATTTGAGATTCCTCCTTTTTGTGATCTCTTTTCTGATTGCTTCCAATTTTTGGTTCTACTCTCTATCTACATCATTCATTGACATGATCGTTCTATATTATATGTACATTCTGAACTTGCAATAACGCAATACATGTGTTGATCCCTCCCCGTATGTTGGGAGAGCTATACTTATATGTTATATTTTTGTCACTTTAGGCCGTGATCAAGGTCCGGATATAGGACCGAAACGTAGGCCACTTTGTCTATCTATAATACTACCCTAGATGGATCTTAACCATATGTGAATAATAAAAACAGAACAACTGTATGCAAAAGAATACGAGTGCCGTGGTCTTTCATATTACAATTCATGATATCTTCTACCACTGAGCACCGTCTATCAACAAGTAAGGAGTGCCATCCAATATAAATTGCAAATTATCTGTCTTTTGGGATTGAGCACCCTCCAGATGTCTACCAACACATTCTCATACGATACCACTAGAGCGGAAGAAATCATTTCCCAAGTGGATATATCTAACAACTTTCTTCATATACCGCCAAGCGAATTTCGTACAAGAGACCTCGAACGCGTGTCAAAAAAACTTCTAGCAGCTGAACTCCACTGTACAACTTTGGCAGAATACCATAAACAACAAAAGATTCCACGAGGCCTCCGAGTGCATCTACGTCCTACTCTTTTCCCTTCGAACACCGAATACTGTTCCACTTTTGAAGCAATCATCAACAAATGTTCCCTTGACATTATTCTACTCAGCATTGAATACCTCCAGAAAGCCATCAACGACTCCCGAGAAGAATTGACAGCCATTGAAACACAACTACAAGCGACTATTCCCTCAGAAGAGTGGCTTGATCTAAAATCCAAGACCGAAAAAATCCTGAACGACTATCGCAAGTACCTGGAAACCACCAAAAGAAATAAATATATACGTGACTCCGAAGACTACCAGTTAAAACGAGTGTACCGATGGCAGTGGCAAAACACTTCTACAACCAACGACTACACCCCATACACAGGCTACTCTTCTTCCTCAGGAAGCGAACGCTCAACTGGATACCGCAGCCAACGTTTTTTTCACCGTCGCGGATTTCGCCCGGGGAGACGAAGACCAGGAATACACGTCGAGGCAGAGGCCACCGGCATCCAAAACCCACCGGGGATACAGACAAGATCGCAGGTAGGAACATAGTAATAAATATTTCTCAACGGACACTAGCACCTGCTGAACTTAACCTTCTCTCCAAAGGACTGACCTTTTGTCCATATACCCCGTTACGCCAATTTACTTTAGAACAAGAACTACAAAGATTCTATAGGTCCATAAGACTTAAAGCCCATTTTTCTCAACCAGACAAATTTCCCATTTCGTCAGTACAGATACCTGCGGCCCAATTGAGCATTAAATCACTCAACTTAACCAACAAAAGTAACTTCATGCCACCCAGACAGTACCATGCAGCAGAGGCATTTATCAATTTGGTCCAATAAGACATAAATAATGATATTCACCAGTTTAAGTACGGTACATTACACACACCAAAGAATCTTAAAAGTGAGGAACATATTGCCCTTAATACCCTGAGTAATGATAAATCCATAACCATCAAACCTGCAGATAAGGGCGGAGCCATAGTTGTCATGGATACCACAGCGTACATAACAGAAATTAACAGACAATTATCTGATACATCCACCTATCAGAAAATACCATATAATCCGATTTTTCGCATCAAGAAAGAAATCAACTCAATACTTGATCATTACCTCCTTCAGGGTACTATAGACAAAGCAACTTATACCTTCTTAATTAACGAAAATCCTGTAACTCCTGTTTTCTATACCCTACTGAAAATACACAAAAACCTCTCCCATCCACCAGGCAGACCTATTGTAGCCTCCACAAATTCTATTCTTTCCCCACTTTCCATCCTTTTAGAAAAAGTCCTGACTCCACTAATCAAAACAACACGCTCCTTTTTATTGGATACCTCACATTTTTTGTCCATTATCTCCTCCATCACTAACATTACCCCTGAACATCTACTAGTTACTCTTGATGTCAACAGTCTGTACACATCAATTTCCCATGAGAAAGGTATACTAGCTACCTCCTCACTTTTAGCCACTTCAGACCACTCGCCCAATGTACGTAGACTATGCATAGATCTCCTACAGTATGTTCTCAACAATAACTATTTCCTGTTTGGCGATGAATTTTATCTTCAGAAACGCTGGACCGCGATGGGTGCCAATGTGGCGCCCCTTATGCCAACGCATTTATGGCACAGTTCGAACAGGATTATGTCTATCCACATCCTTTATTCCGACAGCACGCCATTAGTTGGCATCGTTATATTGACGATATCTTTTGTATATGGACCGGAGACTCAGACTCTCTTTGTTCCTTCATCAACTTCATTAACCAGCAAGATCCAGATCTATCCTTCACCTCTCATGTAGACAAACAATCCATTACCTTCCTTGATACTGTAGTGACCAAGATGGATACCGGCACACTCGCTACCGATCTACATATAAAACCCACAGACCGTAACACTCTGCTACATTATACTAGCTGCCACCCTCGGAATACAAAAATTCCCTACCTCGCTCCCAATTTAAACGCTGTCACTCGGATAGTCGCAGACCCTACTCTGAGACATCAACGTCTTACCGAAATGGCAGATAAATTCATTGAACGCGGATACCCCAACACCTTATTACAACATGAACTATGCCGAACCACATCGCATCCAACCACCACTGACAGATTGCCTCCTATACCCCGCATTCCGTTAGTACTTACCTATCATTCCTTCGCTCCCAAAATTCAGACTATAATTAAAAGACACTGGTCTATTTTACACCAATCATACCCAACAGTAACAGAATTCCAACATCCAATCCGCATGTGCTACAAAAGACCAACTAATCTTCGTGATAAACTGGTACATGCCGACATAGGCCCTTTAACACCTAAACTAAGACAAACAACTCTAGCCCCTAAAAACAGGTACTTATCCCTGTCTGAACTGTACTCAATGTACCAACGTGATGAAGGGCAATAGAATTGTACATCCCCATTCGGGCAAGATTTACTATGCCAGGGACTTCTTCACGTGTAACTCGTCATTTGTTGTCTACTTAATAAAGTGTCCATGTGGCCTAGCATACATTGGCGAAACCACCCAGAACATTCGAGATCGGATTTCTAAACACAAGTCGGACATTCGCTGCCGTAAACCGAACTACCCATTCCGTCCCATTTTATCTCCACTAATCATCACATTTCTCAACTACAATTTCAAGTCTTGGAACACGTACTCACTAGCAAGAAGAGGAGGCGACCGAATAAAACGTCTCAAAGAACGCGAATCCTTCTGGATATTAGAACTCAAAACCCTGTCACCACACGGCCTCAATCGAGACTTTGATTTTTGTGCCACTTAAGTATCTTTGATTTAACATAAGCATCTCCATTTATCTAATTGAAGAATACTGCATTATTGGATAACACTGTGCTAGATATCAATACGGATTGATTATCATTGACGTTTTTGTTTTTTTGTATTGTTGATACTAATTGTGTCTTTTTCTTTTCCACAGACAAAATGATCTATGTAGCCGAGACACAGGTAGTATGCCACCCTAGCTGGTATCCTATCATAGTAATCTAGAAATATATCAATAGTGAACAAGTACTACATCACTAGTAATGTCCTTATTAATATAGCAATATACCAATATACCTATATACAAGATTCTACATACTCTAAATCAGCCTTACCCTAAAATACCCAGTGACCTCATAACACAAGACACTATTATACATGCGTCCTCCTAACATAATATGACCACACCATACCCTGTATTAAGACTTGCAGTTATAGTTTGAATCACCCTACATAGTACAAACAATGATATCTACACAATACTACACTGCTCCAAGAAATCGGACAATTACTGGCAGTTAACGCTACTTGCCAGTATCTACCCTCGCTTCATGTCTTCATGTGCGCATGCGCAATGACGTCATCGACGTCTGACACACACGCTATGACAACGACTAACTGACGCATGCGCACATGAGACACTTTATGCGCGCCAACACAGGGTTTCAAAAAACCCACCTACTTATGACTTCCCCACGCCATCTGGGACACTTCACAGATTCTATAACCATGGTAAGGCCCTCCGATTTTGTTGTACTACTTAACTGTAGCCTATATACTGACGATCCAAGCACATATTCCTCATTGAGCGCATTACCTTCTGTGGGGAGTCGCTCTGGTAGACAGCGGTGCGGGTGCAGTTTAGAGGCAAGACAAGGAGTCCAGATTGTGCATCAAACAGTGTTTTATTCACACTTGCACACCAGAAATGAAAACAGTCTCTTGGTGACAGTTCATACACAACAGAAATCATGTGGCAAAACCAAAAACAGGCCAACACAGGGTCCAGTCACCTTGGGTGGTTTAGGTGCGGGTTCACACCTAGCAGTCGGCTCAGCCGCAGGCGATTCCACCTTCAGGTCGCAGGGCAACACCACCTTGCTGAGCTCCTTCCTCCAGGACAGAGAATTCCTCAGCCCTGTTTGCAGGCTCCAGGATAATCACACCCTCAGACACAGCTGCTGGCTGCGTTTATACCCAGCCCAAAACATGGACTGGACCGTGGGAGCAGCCACCCACCCTACTCTTTAGCTGCTCCCAGTAAGAGCCGGCCCGGATCGGCTTTGCAGCCATGCTATTTAACAGAGCAGCACTAGCTGCTGCAGACCAAAACCCCGGCTCTTACCTCACCGAGGCCAGCAACCTCGGTGACACGTACCTGCTATCAAATACAACACCTTGCACCCTCTTACACCACCCCCTTTGTTCAACCCTGAGGGGGTGAACACACGTGAGGCAGTGGACGCGGGACAGGGCATCTGCGTTGCCCTGCAAGCGGCCTGCCCTGTGTTCCACGGAGAATTTGAAATTCTGAAGAGATAGGAACCACCTGGTGACCCGAGCATTCCTCTCCTTGGCCTGACTCATCCATTTGAGGGGGAATGGTCGGTCACCAGACGGAACCTCCTCCCTAACAAGTAGTAGCGGAGAGATTCGAGTGCCCACTTGATAGCCAGGCACTCCCTCTCCACTATACTATATCTGGACTCGGCGGGATTGAGCTTACGGCTCAGGAAGACAACGGGATGTTCTTCCCCGTTGACCTCCTGAGACAGTACCGCACCGAGGCCTACCTCCGAGGCGTCGGTCTGTACGACAAACTCCTTGTTGAAGTCGGGTGTCACCAAAACCGGGGACCCACACAGGGCCGACTTCAACGCGGCGAAAGCCTCCTCCGCCTTCTCACTCCAGCTAACCCTCCCAGACTTTCGCCCCTTCAACAGGTCTGTCAACGGCGCTGCTATTGTGGCAAAGTGGGGCACAAACCTCATGTAGTAACCTACAATCCCCAGGAACGACTTTACCTGCCTGGTGGTGACCGGTCGGGGCCAGTTACGAATGGCCTCTACCTTGGTTACCTGAGGTTTGATGACTCCCGCCCAATTACATATCCCAGATATTTTGTCTCCTCTAACCCTATGGAGCACTTCTTTGGGTTAGCGGTCAGTCCGGCTTTCCTCAGGGCATCCACTACCGCCTGCACCTTGGGTAAATGGCTTTCCCAGTCGGTGCTGTGGATGACTACATCATCTAAGTAGGCCGAGGCGTACCGACGATGTGGTCGCAGCACTATGTCCATTAACCTTTGGAAAGTGGCGGGGGCGCCATGCAGGCCAAAGGGTAACACCTTGTAGTGATACAGGCCCTGCGGGGTAACAAATGCGGTTTTTTCCTTAGCCGACTCCGTTAAGGGTACCTGCCAGTACCCTTTAGTGAGGTCCAGCACAGAAAAATAACGGGCTTGTCCTAAACTTTCAACCAGCTCGTCTACTCGGGGCATGGGATACGCGTCAAACTTGGATACTTCATTTAACTTGCGAAAGTCGTTGCAGAACCGCAACGTCCCATCCGGCTTGGGTATTAGGACTATGGGACTGGCCCACTCACTTTTCGACTCCTCAATGACATCGAGCTTCAACATTAACTGTACTTCCTCCGCGATGGCCCGTCGCCGAGCCTCGGGTACCCGGTATGGTTTTAACCGGATCTTGGCCTGAGGCTCAGTGACGATGTCATGTTGGATGAGAGACGTGCGGCCAGGGAGGTCCGAGAACACATCCGTGTTCCGACTGATGAACTCCCTGACTTCCTGAACTTGTTTGGAAGACAGGCTGTCTGCAATTTTTACCGTGGTTACTGCTTCACAGGCCTCGAACTGTGGGGCTGGACCCTTTCACCTAGAAGCCCTGGCCGGGGGCTGTGGTCGTCGGCTGTGTCCCTATCTTTCCACGGCTTAAGTAAATTCACGTGGTACACCTGCTCCGACTTGCGCCGCCCTGGCTGGTGTACTTTGTAATTTACTTCCCTACCTTCTCGATCACCTCATAGGGGCCCTGCCACCTAGCTAGGAACTTGCTGTCAAGGGTGGGTACCAGAACCAAAACCCGATCTCCCGGATGGAAGCCCCGTACCCGAGCCTGACGATTATACACCCTACTCTGGGCTTGTTGCGCTGCCTCCATATGCTCCCGGACCAGCGGCAACACCCTTTCTATCCGTTCCTGCATCTGGGTGACATACTCAATGACACTTTTGTGGGGACAGGCTGTTGTTCCCATGCTTCCTTGGCGATATCCAACAGGCCCCGAGGGTGTCTGCCATAAAGCAGTTCGAAGGGCGAGAACCCAGTAGAGGCCTGGGGTACCTCTCGCACTGCGAACATGAGATAGGGCAGAAGCAGGTCCCAGTCCTTCCCATCTCTAGACACCACCCTTTTTAACATATTTTTAGAGTTTGGTTAAACCTCTCAACAAGACCGTCTGTTTGCGGATGGTAAACGGACGTCCGTAACTGCTTTATACGCAACAATTTACACAGTTCCTTCATTACTTTGGACATAAAGGGGTCCCTTGGTCTGTCAGAACCTCTTTTGGCAGGCCCACACGGGAAAACATCTCCATTAACTCTTTGGCAATGAGCCTAGCTGAGGTATGTCGCAGAGGCACCGCCTCCGGATACCGAGTGGCATAGTCGAGAACTACCAGAATGTGTTGGTGGCCCCTGGCAGACTTTGGTACAGGCCCAATTAAATCCATAGCGATTCGCTCAAGCGGTACTTCAATAATTGGCAGAGGTACCAGAGGACTACGGAAATGAGGCTGGGGGCTAGTTATCTGACAGGTTGGACAGGACTTACAATAATCTTCTACCTCCTTGAACACACCGGGCCAATAAAACCGCTGCAGTATGCGGTCCTGGGTTTTCTGCCACCCCAGGTGTCCCCAAGAACATGTTGGTGGGCAAGCTCCATGACAAGCTTGCGATACGCTGTGGGCACCACCAACTGTTCAACAGGTTCACCTCGGACTTGGTTCACCCGATACAACATATCCTGTAGAACAATAAATCGTGGGAACATTAATTCAGCCCCTGGTTTCTGGGGTTTACCATCAATTTCCAGCACATTCTCCCAGGCCCTGGTTAGGGTTTGGTCCCGGTGTTGTGCGGTCCCAAAATTTTCCCGGAGACATTGAGGTCTGCCAACTCAGGTCCCGGTGGCAAGTCCTCCGTGTCTCCCACCATTACACTCAGTGGGGTTGTTTCCCCCTCTACCGCTGGAGCAGTGGTCACCCCTACCGCCGGCCCTTCAGACTCGGGCTCCCAGGGTTCTGGCCTTCCAGCGGTATCAGGCCACTCTACTAGGGTCACCCCTGTCTCGGGTCCCTCAGATACCTTTATTGCCGGCCACAGCGCCGGAAAACCGGGAAGTCCCTCCCAAGTATTAGTTCGTGTGGGAGTGTAGTAGCGACAGCCACCTCGTGGGTCCACCTACCAGCCGCTGTGGACAAAGTCACTAGTGCAGTGGGGTAGTCTTTCAGGTCTCCGTGGATGCACAGGACCCCGACTTTACGGCCAGTATACTCCGCAGGCCGTACAAGGGCAGCCCTTACCAGGAGACTAAACTCCCGGAGTCCAGCAGAGCCACCGCCAGCGAATCTCCCACCTCTACCTGACACAGGTGGTTATGGTCTTGCACCTCACGGGTGCCAGTTGCGCACAGCTTCCGTGCATACAAGGAGTGGCGACCCCCGTAGTTCACCTCCATCAGCTCATCCCGATGCGGACAGTCGGCCCTGATGTGGCCTGGCTCCTGACACCTCCAGCATACCACGGGAGGCGGACTCGCAGGGGGTATATTCCGTGCAGGCCGCTCTGTCGCCGGACGTTGGAACTGGGGCAGAGGCCTCCGGGGTTTAACTGACCCCTTCCCAGCAAGACTCCCCTGCAGGTTTCTGGTGGCCTCGTGCCGCTCCACCAGGTCGACCATCTCCAGGGCATTGGTGGGCGATACCTGGCCGATCCAGTGCTGGAGAGGGTAAGGCAAAGCCCTCCAGAAGACATCGGCTAACAGACGGTCGAGCATAGCAGTGGGAGTCAGTATGTCTGGCTGCAGCCATTTTTGCAACCGTTGTAGCAAGTCATAGTATTGTGGCCGGGCGGGTTCAGCCGGGTTAAACTCCCACTGATGCACCCGCTGGGCCCGGACCAAAACATTCACCCCCAGTCTTGCCAGGATCTCACCTTTCACAGTCAGGTAGTCAGCTGCTTGGTCACCTGGGAGGTCAAAAAATACTTGCTGGGGTCCAGACGCCAGGAACGGAGCGATGACCTCTGCCCACTGTTCTCGGGGTAATTTCTCCCTCACGGCCACCTTCTCGAACACCGCCAGATAGGTCTCCACATCATCCGAGGGGGTCATCTTAGGGATCACGGTACGGACAGCTTTCCGGGCATCGTGGACGCGGTGGGACGCTCCTGCCGCTTGCAACGCCATCACGTGCTGTAGCAGTAGCTGGTTGGTCTCCCGCTGCTGCACGTTAGCCTCTATGAGGGCTTTCACAGCCGCCTCCATTTTGTCGGGGATCACAGGCTGCAACTTTGCCGGCTTAATATAGGACATTCACTTTTGCCCAGCAAAAAACAAAGTTCGGCGTTCACGCCAGCCTCACTGCGCATGCCCGCATCCTCCACCAAATGTGGGGAGTCGCTCTGGTAGACAGCGGTGCGGGTGCAGTTTAGAGGCAAGACAAGGAGTCCAGATTGTGCATCAAACAGTGTTTTATTCACACTTGCACACCAGAAATGAAAACAGTCTCTTGGTGACAGTTCATACACAACAGAAATCATGTGGCAAAACCAAAAACAGGCCAACACAGGGTCCAGTCACCTTGGGTGGTTTAGGTGCGGGTTGACACCTAGCAGTCGGCTCAGCCGCAGGCGATTCCACCTTCAGGTCGCAGGGCAACACCACCTTGCTGAGCTCCTTCCTCCAGGACAGAGAATTCCTCAGCCCTGTTTGCAGGCTCCAGGATAATCACACCCTCAGACACAGCTGCTGGCTGCGTTTTATACCCAGCCCAAAACATGGACTGGACCGTGGGGAGCAGCCACCCACCCTACTCTTTAGCTGCTCCCAGTAAGAGCCGGCCCGGATCGGCTTTGCAGCCATGCTATTTAACAGAGCAGCACTAGCTGCTGCAGACCAAAAACCCCGGCTCTTACCTCACCGAGGCCAGCAACCTCGGTGACACGTACCTGCTATCAAATACAACACCTTGCACCCTCTTACACTTCTTACCACTGTATTACTTATCCATGGGGTGACTTGAGGAGCACAATATCGACAGTATCCACAGTACCCACTAACGCCGGGTCATCCCCTTTATTCTTTACAATGCATATTATATCCTAAAATCACACTCCTTAGGTAACTGCTACCTTAACTATATTATAATGTTTTGAATAATATGCTATCTATTATAGGATACCCATACCAACAACGTTCTTCCATCCAGGTGACCATCTCCCTTGAATCCTCCATTGATTTTGTCAGATCCACATATGGCTACTTAGTTCTATGTCATTTTTGTTTAACATTTGTTTATGACTACTTCCTTCATTTGTGATTCCTCCTTTTTGTGATCTCTTTTCTGATTGCTTCCAATTTTTTGGTTCTACTCTCTATCTACATCATTCATTGACATGATCGTTCTATATTATATGTACATTCTGAACTTGCAATAACGCAATACATGTGTTGATCCCTCCCCCGTATGTTGGAAGAGCTATACTTATATGTTATATTTTTGTCACTTTAGGCCGTGATCAAGGTCCGGATATAGGACCGAAACGTAGGCCACTTTGTCTATCTATAATACTACCCTAGATGGATCTTAACCATATGTGAATAATAAAAACAGAACAACTTTATTCGAAAATAAGTCCTGCTTCCTGTTCCAGAGGACCAACATCAACTGGTTTTCGATTCCCCAGTATTTTTGATCCAGAAGCCAAGAGGCTCCTTCAGGCTCATCATAAACCTGAAATTTCTGAACAAGTGCTTAACCTACAAGTAACTCAAAATGGAAACCATCAGCTCAACGGAAAACCTTCTGCCTCAATTCTGTTACATGGTGACAATGGACTTGCAAGACGCATACTATCATGTGCCCATATTCAAAGATTACCAGAAATTCTTAAGAATTGCAGTTTTCATGCAGAGCCACCTCAGTCACTTCCAGTTTCAGGCTCTTCCCTTTGGTCTATCATCAGCTCCAAGAATATATACAAAAATTATTGCAGAAGTAACTGCTCATCTGCATCTGCAGGGTATCCTCATAGTCCCATACTTGGACGATTTTTTGACTGCAGCCGACACAGAAGACAGTCTCATGTCCCATCTGAGCATCATTTAAGCTACCTTCTCAGAACTAGGATGGATAATAAATTTCAAAAAATCCGATCTCGTTCCTTACCAGTAGAAGGTCTATTTAGGAGTCCTCCTTGACTCCCACCTATTAATTTCTTTTCTCCCCTAAGAAAAGCAGATAAGCTTGTATCAAAATGTAAAGCATTTCTGCGAGCTAAGATCCGCGTCCATCAAAAATGTCATGACTATGTTGGGATCTCTAACAGCTACAATCCCACTAGTCAGGTGGGCACAAAGCCACACCAGAACTCTTCAGGCTTTCCTGCTGGATTCCTGGGATGGTGACAAAAGTTCCCTAGACAGGGGCGTGGCTTGGCTGCCGACTGAGATGGATGCTTGAAGCAGGAGCTCTCGCTCAGAAGCGACTTTTAACACCGCACAGCCTGCATTGGTGACCCCACTCTCACGTACCAAGCTCCTTGGACACTCATGCAGCGATGGGGAAGACGAGAAAGCCACTGGCCAAACTCGGTGGAGACGGAAATACTTTTAAAAAGGCAAACCCCAAGATTGGAGCCGGAGCCCTGTCAGCGCAGCACCTACCCCACCGCCGTACGCATCACAGCCGACATTGGAGCCGGGAGATACCTCGCTTTCCCCCTCTAGAGTCACCTTGGACTTCCTCACTCACGAGGAGCCCTTGCTACCCTCTACTACAGAGGAGGTAAGGCCACAGTCTCACAGCAACTATCCCTTACAAGATGGCGCCTTGCTACCATATGTACCGACAGAGGGCTTGCACTCCAGCCAACAAGGCCAGATACAGGCAGATACTGGGGCATGTATGAACTCTCAAGATGCACCACCTCTACCACTCCACCAGCTTGGAGAGGACATTTTTGCAAATTTTCCTACCTCATAACAACCAGCATCGGAGCATACTCTGAAGTGCATGTTACTTGCTCTGAAGTCATCTCTGTGCCAAGATTTAACTGATCTCTTAGCGCCATTATCAGCAAGACTGCAGGCGGTGGATGAAAGAGTATCGCATGTGGAGTTAAAGATGAATGAGTTTGCAGCTTTACAGAATGCAGTTATTGACTCACATAATGATCTTTCTGATAAGGTGGAGGCCATTAAACGTAAAATAGCAGATCTGGAAGATCGCTCCCGTAGAAATAACGTTAAATTCCGGGGGATACCAGAGGAGGTGAATGGAGCTGAATTAACCCCCTATATTCAGAAACTGTTCTCCACCCTACTGCCTCAACTATCGCCGATAGTCCTGATGATTGACAGGGCCCATAGGGTCCCAAAACATCTGGGGCCGGAGATTCCAAGGGACCAAGGGACACACTTGCCCACATACATTTTTCTCCACTAAAGAGGCGGTCATAGCCGCGACCCGTAAACTGGGCCATCTCCCGGCTCCTTATACTTCTGTTTGTCTTTTCGCTGACCTCTCGGCAGCTACTCTTTGCCAGAGACGCACCTTGTTGCCTGTTACTATTGCCCTAAGACAAAGTGGCATTGCTTACAGATGGGGATATCCATTAAAATTGCTTGTCCACAAAGATGGCCAAAACCACGTGATTCATACCCTGGAAGATGGGAAACACTTGCTTAATGAATGGCGTATTCCACTAGGAGACTTGGAGCAAAGACACCGGACCATGGACCGGAGAAGCCCGAGGCGTCATTGAAGTTCTATGGAACTAGCTATCCAGGGACGCCATGGGTTGAAGGGGCATGATGTGAGCTCACTACTGCGCTACTTGTAGGCGTGGGTCCCTCGATATGTGTAATTAGTCCATCCCTGAGGACAACTTCTTGTCCTGTCGGAATCTTGCTGGACATTCCGCCCTTGAAAATCAGTAGGAAATCTTCCTACTTTCTGGTTTGCTTCTATTTCACTATGCATAATCTGTTAATTTTGTTGTTGTTGATATTACTGTTTTGTTTTCCTCCTCATTATTCCCTGGGGCGGGGTGGAACTTCCCCAGTGCGCATTTGTATTCTGCACTTCTTCCCACCACCATGGGATTGAAGATTTTTTCCCTCAATGTCAAGGGCCTGAATAGCCCACAGAAATTTGCCTTCCTATTAAAGGAAGCAAAGCTCAATAATGTAGACATACCGTGCGTCCAGGAGTCTCATCTCCTACAGAAAGATGCTTGCCGTTTACAACACCTCTCATATACGAATATCATACACTCCCATCATGTGAAAAAATCTAGGGGTGTGTTCATCGCTATTAATAATTCTGTTTGTTTTTCCATTTTATCCCAGAAGTTGGACCAGTGGGGCAGATATGATGTTCTGGTATGCAAAGTGAATAACATCGTTCCCAGCAGGGAAGTCACCTGGTCCTGATGACCTGTCAAATGAGTAATATAAACAATTCCAACTACATTTAACCCCCCATATGTTGGAAATTTTTCACAAAGTGATGTTAGGCACACCCTTCCCTCACGATATGCTTCAGGCAGTGATTGTAACGTTGCCAAAACCTGGTAAAGCTTCAGACACTCCACAAAACTTTAGGCCCATTTCCCTGCCAAATTCCGACATAAAGATATTCACCAAATTGATAGCCCATAGAATGTCTTTAGTTTTACCATCATTGATAAAAGATTATCAATCAGGATTTGTGGAGGGCAGACAGGCCTTGGATAACACTCGGAGACTTTTCAATCTACTTAATACAGCAGAATTGTACAAAACCCCTATGGTGGCGGTAACCCTTGATGCCGAAAAGACATTTGGCCGCTTACGTTGGTCTTACGCTTTTTCGGTGCTCTCCAAGATGGGGTTTTCGGGTCCCATAGACTGTGCCATTCCAGGTTTATATTCCACCCCATCGCCCAAAGTTCTGGTTAATGGGGTATTATCGAATAGCTTCCAAATCACAAATGGCTCGCGTCAGAGGTGCCTGCTATCTCCTTTAATATTCATCTTAGCCCTTGAGCCTTTAGCCCAACACATACGTCTATCCGCATCGGTGGAGGGAGTGAAGATTGGTGACGAATCCCTCCATCTCCCGACGACATCGAACCCCGGAAAATCCTTACAGCAGGCACTCTTCATTATTTCTAATTTTGGTCATTTGTCATATTATAAACTTAATAGTTTCAAATCACAAGCCCTTCCTATTAATATTACATCGCCTGAGCTAGCAGAATTAAAAAATAAGTTTGCCTTAGATTGGCAGCCTAAGTCATTTCAATACTTGGGGATATCGCTGACATATCCATGCCCGCTTGCATAACGGAACAACTATACTCCCTTACTTTCAACCATGACAAAAGATTTTGCCAGTTTTAACATGAAGGAGGTATCCTGGACGGGCCGTGTTGCCGCGTTCCAAATGATGGTTCTACCAAAATTGATATATGAGTTCAGAGCACTGTGTATCCCGGTACAAAACTCATTTTTTACCTCAGCACAAAAAATTCTGAACTCTTATATATGGGGGTCCAGCCGACCGTGGGTAGCGTATTCCACAATGATCAAGAGGAAGAGGGTGGGCGGTGTTGGCCTCCCCTCTATTAGGGATTACTCCTCATCCATTGGTCTTTCCTTTTTACGGGAGTGGTGGAATGGTGCCTCAACGAAACCTTGAGTTCTGATTGAACTCCACTTTACACCCAGAGGCTCTTTACGAGACTTGCTTTGTCAGAGCCTGTGTGGACCGCCCAAATTCAAACAAACTCTCCTAACTGTATAACATGCCTGTTTGCTGTGGATGCAATTTCACCGCTCCCAAGGAACTACCTGTTCCCCTGATCCCCACCTTTTATCGATGACAGTCCTGGAAGGGAAATTAACCTGTCAACTTGGAAAAAATCAGGGATACACTCGGTTGATCAACTGTACGTGGATTCACAGTTCACTACGTTTGAGCAAATACATGTCAAATTTGGCTTGCCCAACTCTGAATTCTTATCATACTTACGAATTAGGAACTGTTTAGAAAAGCTTAATAAGTGTAACACACATGTTCATAAAGGTATCATCACTCTCTTTCAATCCCCCCTATTGGGGAAGGCAAATTGCACACGTCAAATATATGACTTTATGTGGGAGAAAGACAAATTTGTTCATCTACAATGTCACAATGGGAAAAAGAGTTAGGACAGGTATATTCAGTAGAAGACTGGGCAGCGGCGACAAAGTATGCTGCCTCCGCTTTTTAATGTGTAACACACTATGAGGCAATTACCAAAATGGTTCTTCGCTGGTACTACACTTCTAATAGACTCGTGTACCCTGGTACCTCTGCGTGTTGCTGGAGAGTGTGTGGAGCCACAGGGACTCTATACCATGTCCTATGGTCATGTCCAAAACTCACGAGGTATTGAAACCAAGTCTTCAACATGCTATCACAGGTTGTGAAAATTCAGGTAACACCCTCTCCAACACTAGCGTTAATGTTTATTGGAATAGCCTTATATCCTCATGCCCTTAGGCGACTGATTGGCCTTATTCTCATACACTCGAAGCTTGTTGTTACAAGGCACTGAAAATCACTAGATCCTCCAGCCTTGGAAGAGGTTGTTGCCGCTTTGAATACAACATAAAGATATGAGCGTCGCCTACCAGCCTCAATGATTAATGTTTCGCTTAGGGACAAAATTTAGGACCCTTGGCAGGATAGCCAATACTATATACAATAATGAGACTACTCTATGTGCTCTGGAATGTTATCAGGGAACCACCTTCTCCCCCCCCCTTTTTTTTTTCTACTTTTTCCTTCTATGTTCTTCAATCTACACCTTATGGCGATGTTAGATCGCCCTTTTGCCTGCTAAACTGTGCTGTGCCAGGTAAAAGCCGGATTTGAGATACCAGGATGCCCTGGTGTCTACTATTCACTGTTTGATTACCTTTAATAATCTTTTGTGTAACCTCATGCTTTGTTACGAGTATCTGTGGCCATGCCACTACAGCTGAGCTAATTCTCACTTGCGGGTTCTCTAATCACTTCATGTTTCTCAAAATTTTGTAACTCGGTTTGATATGCACGCAAGTGGCTGCATCCACATAATTCTGTTACTCTCACTTTATATATCCCTATATATTGTATTTTGGTATGATATACACACAAGTGGCTGCGTCCACATTACTTTGTCATGTTCCTCCTCTAAAAATCAATAAAAACTGATTATACTAAAAGTTCCCTAGACAGAAAGCTCACTATTCCACTCCAGGTGAAGCACTTCTTAGCCTGGTGGAAAGTAAAACAAAAATCTACAGACAGGGGTTTTTTACGCCAGGAAAATCAACTTGTGATTACTAGGGCCTGGTTTCCTCTTCTTCTCAGCCTGTCATCCGGAATATCCTGGTCTCTTACTGTAATCTCAGGTCTTTTGCATCAAGGTCCGGTCCCTCATCCAGGGGTCTCGCATCTGGAGTTGACGGCCTGGAAATTGAGCAGCTGAGTCTTAAGAGGAAGGGACTCTCGGACGCTGTAATCTCCACCTTAATGAAAAGTAGTAAGAGAAAAACCTCTAAGATATACCTCAGAACTAGTGATGAGCGGCAGGTGCCATATTCGATTTCGACGAAATTCGCGAATATTCGAATGAATATTCGTTTCATATTCGTCGAAATCGAATATTCGTCATTTTTTCTAGTTATCGCGATTAACATGCGATTTAAATAATCGCATATTGCGATTTGTACTTAAGGCTACTTTCCTATTGGTTTCATATCTAGAATTAGCGAGGATGACGAATATGACGAATGTATTCGTCTATTCCTCAAAACGAAGATAACGAAGTATTCTACATCTTCGTTTTAGCTACCTATTCGTCAACCTCGCTAATTCTAGCAATCAAATAGGCAGGTTGACTATAGAGACAGCTGTGTTAAATTCGCTATGCGATTTTTTTTTTTTTTTATAAATAGAATACTTATAATAATTTTATCAAGTAATATAATTATTGTATTAAAAAAAAAATAATCGCATAGCGAATTTAACACAGCTGTCTAGTAAGTCAACCTTCCTATTTGATTGCTAGAATAGCGAATAGCGAAGTTGACGATGACGAGACGAATAGGTAGCTAAAGCGAAGATGTAGAATACTTCGTTATCTTCGTTTTGAGGAATATGACGAATACATTCGTCATATTCGCTATTCGCTAATTCTACCAAGCCAACCATAACTTCTGTGCTCATGGAGCGTCCCCATCACCATGGGAACGTCTCCATATACTAAAATGTACTGTCGGTTTGAGGAATTACGTTGAAATCGCAATGCGATTAATTCAAGTTATATTAATCGCATTGCGATTTCAACTTAGAGCTGGGTTTATAATGGGTCAGCTTGCTAGAATTAACGAAGTTAACGAATATGGAATATAGCAGCAGTGCTAAGTTGAAATCGCAATGCGATTAATTTAACTTAAAGTATTCGCATTGCGATTTCAACTTAGCACTGCTAGTGCATAGCATTAGCTATACTCCATATTCGTTAATTCTAGCCTATGTAAGATAGCAGTGCTAAGTTGTAATCGCAATGCGATTAATTTAACTTAAAGTATTCGCATTGCGATTTCAACTTAGCACTGCTAGTGCATAGCTATACTCCATATTCGTTAATTCTAGCCTATGTAAGATAGCAGTGCTAAGTTGTAATCGCAATGCGATTAATATAACTTGAATTAATCGCATTGCGATTTCAACGTAATTCCTCAAATCCGACAGTACATTTTAGTATATGGAGATTCTCCCATGGATGGGGATGCTCCACATGAGCACGGAAGTCGGCAGAAGCGGCAACGGGCACTGACTAGAGCAGCCAGGAAGCCAGGAATCCTCAGGACAGGTAAGAACTACTTTTGGGAAGTAGGAAAGAAAAAAATATAACTAAAAAAAAAAAAAAAAAACAAATATTCGAAATAGCGAATTTATAGCGCTATATTCGAAATATTCGCGAATTAGCGAAGTGCCGATATTCGCTAAAAAAATTCGCTTTTCGAATATTCGCGCTCAACACTACTCAGAACTTGGAAGGCTTTTCTCCTGTTTTCTGGATATGAAATACACTAAGAAGCCTTACAAAATATCCCCAAGATCCTAGACTTTCTACAAACCGGTCCACATGTCAATTTTTCAGATTCAGTCTGTTATGTTCTTCTTTTTTTTAATGTTTTTTTTTTATTTTTATATTTATTAATATATAAATTTTGGCATCTACCGTGTACTCTGGTATTTACTGACTCGGGTAAGGAGAGGATGCCTTTTAAACTTCAGCTTCCGTGTTGTTTCCTGTCCAGGAGGCGGGGACATCCTCCTGTCAGTGCCGTTGGGGAGGCTATTGGAAAATCCAATTACAAGTAAGAGTAATTAACCCTTTCTGTTTAGGTGCACAGACTGCAGGAGGATGTGCCTAATTTATGATAAGGCCTGCTGCTTTTCATAAATCAGGTGCATCCTCTGCCATTTTGAGCACCAATCTTGATATCCCCTGTCCTGCCAGTCATGATAAATCTCCCCCTATGTGCGAAAGAAGCTTTAGGGTATGTCTACACATGACAAAAATTGAGGTAGAAAAATACACAATACATTTTGGCAAGAGTTCATAAGAGTAACAAGAGAATTTGCCACCCATTTTTCAGAGGATTTCATTCTGCACATTGCCAAGGGTGAAATCCAAATCATAACATGGGGAAGGGCTTGTATGAAACGTGCAAGTGACAGTTTTAACATTTTTCTACTATGTTCTGAGTCAATAAAGGAATTCGTTTTTATCTGAGTGCCGGTTCCATCACGTTTTTCCTGCTTTGTTTAGAGTTGCCAGCCCAGATCACGTGCACCATAACGGCATAGAGGTGAGCGGATCCAAATTTATTTTATACTGTTAATATCTTAATTTTTTTTAACTGATGCGACACCTATATCAGACTGAGCTGAATCTGAATGTATTCGATATACTCAGCAATGTCTGCTAAATAATATATAAGCCTTACTTGCACATAAAGATGTCTTATCATAAATACATGCATTTACACTTCGAAGCAAGTGAGGTTCCATGTTAAACATCACCGGTTAATGAGAACTATAATTCATAATGGCTGTTTTGACAGGTGATTAATGTTTCTTGTGGTATGCTATACCAGTAATCCTATGGCTTTATATAGTGTGGATCTTACAGGAAAGAAAGGCTACTCTTATAGTGACGATAATGCTGAGAATACATTCTGGCACTGAACATTTGAGCGCAGCACACTTGAAGCTGAAACAGAGAATCATCCTATGGCCCTTGTCTGGGACTTCAGTGTTCCTGTGTTTGTTGTGCATCCTCCTTGGTTGATTGTAAAAAAGTAACATATGGTAAGAAAGGGCAATCTGCTTATTGTCAGGGCGTGTGTACTTCTGTCATAATTTTACAACATTAAAAAAAAAGTATTTGAGTAAATAGCTGCAAAATATTGTGTATAAACTCAGCTGGCAAAATAAAAATGCTTGCTGAAAAAATGCATGAGAAATGCTTAAAATGCATGACATTTAAAAATGCTGCAGTGTTTTGTGAGCCAAAACCAGGTGCGGGTCAAAACCACAGAACAGGTGCAGATCTTTCCATTATACTTTATCTCTGTGTAGGCTTCACTACTAGTTTTGGCTCACAAATCACTGATGGAAATCACTGACCAAACACTGAAGTGTAAAGGAGGCCTTAACCCCTTAGTGACCACCCATACCGTACATGTTTTTACGGGGGTCACTAAGGGGCCTTAGGCTGGACCGCCGCGTTTTTACAGTGGCCCAGTCTAAACGCTGCATGGGTGTCGCGGGGAGCACGGACTCGGCTCTCACATGAGTGCCGATCCTGGCTGTATAACACTTTACATGCCGGGCGCAATGGCACCCTCCGCATGTAAAGTGGTGACAGAGGGAGCAGACTCCCTCTGTCACCCATCAGCACCCCACAAATACGATCGCGGGGTGCTAATGTGTTACCTGGCTTCCGATCATTAGGCCCCTTCCTTATTTAAGTAGATCCAGCAGGCTGTGCCTCTCTGGCGCAGCCTTCTGGTCAATGTTAGAATAGCATTGCTGTTAAAATAAAGTGCATTATAGAGATAATGCATTGTATTTTAAAAGCAATCAAAACACTGTTTTTAATAGTCCCCTTGTGGGAATATTAAGTGGTAAAAAGAGAGAAAAAATACATATTTATTAAATAAAAAAATTCCATAAAATAAAAAATAAGCTTTTTTTTTTTTACATTGAAAATACGCTTTTCAATGAAAAAAACTGCAAAAAAAAATTCTCCCCCATATGTTTGGCATTTCTGCGTCTGTAATGACCCAGCCTACATAAATATCACATAAATTATCCCCTACAGTGAACGCCTTAAAAATAAAATTAAAAAAAGACAAAATTGCTATATTACTCTTAGCTGCCACCAAAAAAAAACGTAATAACAAGCAATCAAAAAGCGCCATTTACTCCATAATGATACCAATGAAAAATACAAGTCGTCCCAAGAAAAATCAAGCCCTTACACAACTCCATAGAAAAAAAATAAAAAAGTTATGGGTCTTGGGAAGCAATGCAAAATGATTTTTTTGTTTTAAAAAAAGGGGTTTTATTGCATAAAAAAGTAGTAAAACGTAAAATAAAACTAAACAAATTTGGTATCGCTGTAATCGCACTGACCCAGAGAATAAAGATATTATGTTATTTATAGTGATGATCGAGCACCCTGAAGCTCGGGTGCTCTGCCCGAGCACACCGGGATGCTCGGGTGATCTACCAAGCACATGAGCCCTATAGAAGTCAATGGGAGGACCCGAGCATTAAACCAGGCAACCCCTGCTCTGAAGAGGGGAGGGTGCCTGGTTCATAGAAACAGGTCAGAAATTGATGGAAACACCACCTAAATGGGTCAGGGACAGCATGGGGAGGATGTCTGGATGCATCTTGGACTACAACGTCGCTGCTGGTAACGATTTTGCCCGAGTTGTACACCATAAAATTCACAAAACCGAAGATAAAATCGATTTTAGATGAGAAATTGTTAGGAAACATTCTTTTGTGTATATTTACTTTTATATAAAGAGCAAGTTCAGACAAAAATTTTTGTGATTTTCGGAACTGGGGCCATGACTAAGAGGGACGCCGGTGGTTTCGATTGTGTTGACCGGACTCTTGGATGATCAAACTGATCTCATTGGAAGAGGAACGGCCGGTGAAATCCGTATTGTACCTGTAGAGGTGAAATTCTTGTACCAGCGCAAGCCGAACCACAGCCGAAACCTTTGTTGCCACAAACGTTTTCATTAATCAACAACTTAATTTGGTGGTTCAAAGACAATCCCCGGCAGCGTTATTCCCATTTCCCTCTGAGCATTTTCTGGGAAATAAAGTCTTTTGGGTTTCGGGGGGAGTATGGTTGCAAAGCTGAAACTTAAACTAATTGATGGAAGGTCACCACCAGGAGTGGAGCCTGCAGCTTAATTTGACTACGCACTGAAAGCCTCACCCGGCCCGGACATGGAAAGTATTGACAGATTGATACCTATTTCACGATTCTGTGGGTGGTGGTGCATGGCCGTTTTGAGCGTGTGGATCGAGTCAATTTGTGTGGTTCATTCCGATAACCAAAGACACTCCTCAGTGCTAATTAGTTACGTGACCCCCGGTGATTACGATTGTGTTGACCAGACTATCATCTAATGATAATGAACTTGGAAGAGGAATGGAAGTTGAGCTGACTGTGTAAAAAATTATAAGTGAGTGCCTGCTGCCACTTTGTTAACTCTAGATAACTTCTAAGCTGATCACACGTCCCCGTGATGTTGACGATCTATTCGTATGTCTGCTCTATCAACTTTCGATGTTCTTTTTTGCGCCTACCATGGTGACCATGGGTAATGGGGAATAAGGGTTCGCTTCCGAAGAGGGAGCCTGAGGGATGGCCACGGCTACCACTTCCAAGAATGGGAGGTGGGGGCGCGCAAATTTCCCAGTACCAACTCAGGGAGGTAGTGATGATAAATAAAAATACAGGACTCTTAAGAGAGCCTGTCATTGGAACGAGTATAAAAAAATTACAGGGAATGTCATAGGTATTTAGGATGATGAAACGTTATACAGGAGAGGTAAAGTATGATTAACTGCCTGCTGGTGACCCACTAAAACATTAGGGGTGAAGGTCTTCAGCTGAGCTAACCATCTAAAACATTATGGGTGAGGGCCTGCAGGTGAGCTGACCATCCCAAAAATTATATGCGAGGGCCTGCGGGTGAGCTGACCATCAGAAAAATGATATGAGAAGGCATATACGCGATGGCATTATATGCCACAATTAAGCATGTAGATATGATGGACGAGGAGGAGGAGGATGAGAAACCCTTTTTTGTGGCGGAAGGGGTGCATGGGAATACAGAGTATTCAGTACATTTTAAACAATCCATTTAAAGTGCCTTTATGTTCAGTCGTGGCTTTCCTCTGGTGGAGTGGAGAAGTCAGGGGCAATCCAGGCCTTGTTCATTTTTATAAGAGTCAACCTGTCAGCATTTTCAGTTGACAGCCGGATACGCTTATCTGCTATAATGCCACCAGCAGCACTTAATACCCACTCAGACAAAATGCTGGCAGCAGGGCAGGCCAGCACCTCCAAGGCGTAGCGCGGCAGTTCGTGCCACGTGTGCTGCTTGGACCCCCAGTAGTTGTAAGGCACTGAGGATGCTGACACGGTCTGCTAAGTACTCCTTCATCATCTTCCAAAACTTTTCCCTCCTTGTGACACCAGGACGGGCATCCTATTGAGGGTAGCTTGCATCATTCTCAAAGTGCAGCATTTCTAAGTGCACTAGAGAAATTCAGGAGACTAACTTAGAACTTTCCACTCTAGCAGAACTTCAGCTGAACTTTCTACTGTAGCAGAACTTTAGCTGTGTCTTTTGGTGTGCTTCAGAACAGCAGAACTTCAGCTAAACTTTCCACTGTAGCAGAACTTCAGCTGTATTTTGGTATGCTTCAGAACAGAAGAACTTCAGCTGAACTTTCCACTGTAGCAGAACTTCAGCTGTGTTTTGGTGTGCTTCAAAACAGAACTTCAGCTGTGTTTTGGTGTGCTTCAGAACAGCAGAACTTCAGCTGAACTTTCCCCTGTAGCAGAACTTCAGCTGTGTTTTGGTGTGCTTCAGAACAGGTAAGGAATTTGTTAGACTGGTGTTGCTATTGTCTGATTGCTAATGAGCATAGGGCCATTAAGGTGTTAAATTTGTTGTTGTGGGAGGGGCTGTTGTAGGAGTGTGTGTATATATAGCAAAATAGTATTAGCTTGCCTAATTATAGCTTGCATCATTCTCAAAGTGCAGCATTTGTAAGTGCACTAGAGATATTCAGGAGGTAATCTGGAGGTGAGTACAATCTAATAAGTTTTGTTTAAAATATTTTCTTGCATTAAAATGGCAGACCTGATTCAGTCCAGGAATTGCTGTGCTTTCATTTCATGTTTCACTCTTCGCAGGTTTGGATGCTATCTGATCTGCAGACAGTTCTCCATAATGCAGCAGGAAATTGCATTTTTGAAATCTGAGATTTGTAAAGTAACTGTTACACAAACTCAGGCTTGGCATGTTGCAATGCCACTGCCACAAAGGCCCCCCAGAAATGGAAGATGGGTTACTGTAGGTTCTGGTAGACTTAGAGCTGTTGATAGAAGACATGTCCCACAGTCTGTAGCTCTCTGTAAATCATTTGCAGCACTTTGAGAATGCAAGAGCAACATGGAGGATGGCTCAGACACAGTGGGTGCGGAAAAATCATCTCCTATGCCTAAGGTATGCAAGACTACTGACAAAGACAAAAATGATATAGTGAGTACTAATAGTAGGCAACTATTGGTGGGCGTTTCTATCATAAGAGTTGTGAAGTTTGAAGAAAAGGGTTTTGTGAGATGTCACCCTGGTGCTACTGCTAGCAGGGACAGACGACGTATCCTTAACATTATTAAGCAAGCAAAAATGGAAAAGGAGGTGGATGTTATTGTCCATATTGGGACAAATTATCTGGCTTGCAATGAAGTTTCAAAGGTGAAGGAAGCTTTTCACACACTTGGTAATGATATACGGGAGATTGCATCGACTGTCTCATTCTCTGCAGTTCTGCCTGTGCATAACTGTCAGCATGACAAGCAGTTGCGTATTAAGGAATTCAATGTATGGCTTGGTGAATGGTGTTTGAACCAGGGATTTGGCTTTGTGTCTCATGTTGGCTCTAGCTGGAATGGAAAAGAACTGTACAAGAAAGATGGTTTGCATCTTTCTCTCAAGGGAACAAATGTCCTCAGTGAACAGTTCAAAGTTTTTGCAAAGGAGCATTTAAACTAGGAAAGGGGGGCACAAAAGAGACAATCCATCAGTTCGGCTGCCCCCCGAAAAAACAATGCCAGAAGATAGGATAAGAAATGACAAGCTGAGAGTCTTGTCTACAAATGCTCGCAGTTTAGGGAAAAAGATCAACGAACTTGAGTCTGTAATGGCATCTGAGAATATAGATTTAGTGGCTGTTACTGAGACATGGTTCAATGAGAGTAATGACTGGGATATAACAATACCTGGGTTCTCTCTATATAGGAAAGACAGAGAAGGCAAGAAAGGGGGTGGAGTGGCCCTATATGTGAAAGATAGCATAAAATCTAATCTAATACAAGTCAGCGAAACCAATTTAGAGTCAGTTTGGTTTACGTTGCAGCTTGGTAATCATAAGTTAACTCGTGTAGGTGTCATATATAGACCACCTAGCCAAATCAAAGAATTAGATGATCTACTAGTTAAGGAAATGGCTAAAATGACATTGAAAGGGGAAGTTGTCATTATGGGAGACTTTAATCTTCCTGATATAAACTGGAAAAACAAAATAGCTAGTTCTGCCAGGAGTGCAGACATTCTAAATTCCCTACTGGGATTATCTCTACAGCAAGTAGTTGAGGAGCCAACCCGGAAGGAGGCTATTTTAGATTTGGTATTCACAAATGGCAATTTGGTATCTGATATTACTGTAAGGGAAAGCTTAGGATCTAGTGATCACCAGTCAGTGTGGTTTACTCTAAGTACAGTGACTGAGTCACTCCACACAAAAACAAAAGTTTTAGATTTTCGGAAAACAGACTTTTCTAAAATGGGATCAGTGGTATACGAGTCCATATCAGACTGGAACAATTTCAATGGAGTCCAAGAGAAATGGGACTACTTAAAAGTGGCACTATTGAAGGCAACAGAAAAGTGCATTAGGCTTGTCAGTAAAAGCAAAAAAAGGAAGAGACCACTGTGGTACTCAGCAGAAGTGGCCAAAATCATTAAAAACAAAAAGATGGCATTTAGTAAGTATAAAAACACCCAAAACGAGGACGACAGGGAAATCTATAAGATGAGGCAGAGAGAAGCCAAGCAAGTTATAAGAGCTTCTAAAGCTCAGGCAGAAGAGAAATTAGCTCAGTCAGTGAAAAAACGTGATAAGACATTCTTCAGATACATAAATGAAAAAAGGAAATTAAAACAAGGAATTACCAAATTAAAAACAAAAGAAGGAAGGTATATGGAAGAGGATAAAGAACTAGATGACTGCCTCAATGAATACTTCTGTTCAGTTTTTACAAAGGAAAATGAAGGAGAAGGGCCACAGTTAGGGAGGAAGACTAATGAATCCTTTGATGCATGTGTCTTTACAGAGGAAGAGGTTCTAAGTCAGCTGTCTAAAATTAATACAAATAAATCACAGGGGCCTGATGGGATACACCCAAAGCTATTAAAAGAGCTTAGAGGCGTACTAGCAAAACCATTAACAGATTTATTTAACCAATCACTGGTAACAGGTGTCGTCCCAGAAGATTGGAAATTAGCAAACCTTGGGCCAATTCACAAGAAAGGTAGTAGAGAGGAATCGGGCAACTATAGGCCAGTAAGCCTGACATCAATAGTGGGGAAATTAATGGAAACCATACTCAAGGAGAGGATTGTGGAACATTTAAAAAACCCATGGGTTGATTGATAAATAACAGCATGGGTTTACTTCAGTGAGATCATGTCAAACTAATCTTATTGACTTTTTTGATTGGGTGACAAAATTAATGGTTGGCGGAGATGCAGTAGACATCGCTTAACTGGACTTTAGTAAGGCTTTTGATACTGTCCCACATAGAAGGC
The DNA here is from genome assembly GCA_033119425.1 of Bufotes viridis. Taxonomy (NCBI): domain Eukaryota; kingdom Metazoa; phylum Chordata; class Amphibia; order Anura; family Bufonidae; genus Bufotes; species Bufotes viridis. The sequence continues at coordinate 178,136,027 of CM065594.1, read as the reverse complement.
TTATCAATAAACTGCAGTCTTTGAGCTTGGGCTCACATATTGTTGAATGGATTAGGCAGTGACTGAAGGACAGAAAACAGAGGGTTGTAGTCAATGGAGTATATTTAGACTATGGTATTGTTACCAGTGGGGTAACTCAGGGATCTGTTCTGGGACCCATATTGTTTAATATCTTTATCAGCGAAATTGCAGAAGACCTCAATGGTAATGTGTGTCTTTTTGCTGATGACACAAAGATTTGTAACAGGGTTGATGTTCCAGGAGGGATACACCAAATGGAAAAGGATTTAGGAAAACTAGAGGAATGGTCAAAAATCTGGCAACTAAAATTTAATGTCGATAAGTGCAAGATAATGCACCTGGGGCGTAAAAACCCAAGAGCAGAATATAAAATCAGTGATACAGTACTAACCTCAGTATCTGAGGAAAGGGATTTATGGGTCATTATATCAGATGACCTAAAGGTGGGCAGACAATGTCATAGAGCAGCAGGTAATGCCAGCAGAGTGCTTGGGTGTATAGGGAGAGGCATTAACAGTAGAAAGAGGGAGGTGCTCGTGCCGCTCTACAGAGCACTAGTGAGACCTCATTTGGAGTATTGTGTGCAGTACTGGAGACCATATCTGCAGAAGGATATTACAACTTTGGAGAGAGTTCAGAGAAGAGCTACTAAACTAGTACATGGATTGCAGAACAAAACTTACCAGGAAAGGTTAAAGGACCTTAACATGTATAGCTTGGAAGTAAGAAGAGACAGAGGGGATATGATAGAAACTTTTAAATACATAAAGGGAATCATCACGGTAAAAGAGGAGAGAATATTTAAAAGAAGAAAAACTGCTACAAGAGGACATCGTTTTAAATTACAGGGGCAAAGGTTTAAAAGTAATATCAGGAGGTATTACTTTACTGAGAGAGTAGTGGACGCATGGAATAGCCTTCCTGCAGAAGTGGTAGCATGCATGGGATAGGCATAAGGCCATCCTTCATATAAGATAGGGCCAGGGGCTATTCATAGTATTCAGGATATTGGGCAGACTAGATGGGCCAAATGGTTCTTATTTGCAGACACATTCTATGTTTCTATGTTTCTAGGGTGCTGGTGGGGTGTCATAAAACTGTCACAGGCCTTGGAGAGTGTTGCCCTGCCTTTGCTGGAAGTGCTGGGTGTTCCCCTTGTCTCCCCACCTCGGTTGTCCAAGGAAGCACGGACTCTGCTGCCAGTGCTGTCAGATGGAAATTTTTGCAGCTATCTGTCAGCAAGGAACTTCTGGTATAGCACCATTTTGCTCGTCCTCTCCACAGAAGGAATGAGAGCTGAGAAGTTCTCTTTGTAGCGGGGGTCCAGAAGGGTGAACACCCAGTAATCCCTGTTATCTAAAATGCATATAACACTGGGGTCATGGAAATTGCAGCCTAACATGAAGTCAGCCATGTGTGCCAGAGTACCAGTGGGCAAGACTTCGCTGTCGTCATCAGGAGGATGACTGTCCATTTCCTAATCCTCTTCCTCCTCTTCTGTCCACCCACTCTGAACAGATGGAATTAAAGTTCCACCCTGTGTAGCGGAGGCAACCATCCCCTGCTCCTCCTCCTCCTCGAATACGCACTGAGAAGACAAACTGAGGGTGTCCCAGGGTTATGTCTTCTTCCCCCATTTCCAACTCTTACCCACGAACAGCGTCGGCCTTAATTGTGAGCAGCGAGCGTTTGAGTAGACACAGAAGTGGGATTATTAAACTGACAATAGCATTATCGCCGCTCACCATCTGTGTCGATTCCTCAAAGTTTCTTAGCACCTCACAGAGGTCAGACATCCATGCCCACTCCTCGCTTGTGAAGAGCTGAAGGTGACTGGAAAGACGATAACCGGGCTGCAGCTGGTATTCAATTACTGCCCTTTGCTGCTCACAAAGCCTGGCCAACATGTGTAACGTGGAGTTCCAGAGCGTGCTGACATTGCACAACAGCCGGTGAGCTGGCAATTTCAAGCGCTGCTGCAGCGTCAACAGACCGGCTAAAGCTGTTGATGACTTGTGGAAATGTGCACACACGCGGCGCACCTTCGCCAGTAGCTCGGGCAAATTAGGGTAGGTTTTCAGAAACCACTGAACCACTCAGTTAAAGATGTGGGCTAGGCATAGGATGTGTGTGAGCTTGCCAAGCTCTAAAGCCGCCACCAAGTGACAACCATTATTACAGACAACCATGCCTGGTTGCAGGTTGAGTGGTGAGAGCCACAGCTCAGTCTGGTCTCTTATCCCCTGCCACAGCTCTGCGACGGTGTGCTGTTTATCCCCTAAGCATATCATCTTCAGCACGGCCTGTTGACGCATCCCCACAGCAGTGCTACACTGCTTCCAGCTACCAGCTGATGGCTGACTGGTGCTGCACGCGGAGAATTCGGACGTGGTAGTGTAGGTGGAGGAGCCATTTACATAAGTGCTGGCGGTAACCATGATGGAAGTAGGGCCCGCAATCCTGGGCGTCACACCTATAGCTACAAATTATGTGTTTAGACCCAATAATTACACCCCAGATGGTAATAATTATAAATCTTTATTAATCTTTTTGTAAAAGTTATTAAAATTAGACATTTCACAGTATGCAGATGGTCTAATAAAGAATCATAGACATCAATGAAGGAATAAAGTGGGTGTTACACAGATTTCGTAAGAGGGAGACAGGAGAACATATACACTTCAAATAATCATAATAAATTACACTAGTGTAAAGTCTAACAATTCATCATATTGCTTGTCGTGTCACAAATATATAGGGAAATTCATGATTTAAACAAAGTAAAGTGCGTAGTGCAATATGGATTCCAACAATAATAGCTAGGTGACAATGCAAGATCACAATAAGTAATTTACACTAGTATAAAGTCCAACAGTTGATCTAACCTATCTTATCACGAATACATCGGGAATTCATAATTCAAAAATAAGGTGCATAGTGCAATGTGAGTTCCAACAATAGCAGCTAGATGGCAGTACAAGGTCACAATTATATCCCCAAGTTGGAGAGGCAAATATAAAATAGTAACGTGGCCATTACATGAACTCCTTGTCCCCTCCCTGTGTCCCACACCTACCTCGACGCGTTTCGCCAAATGGCTTCGTCAGGAGATGGGTGACCGAGGAGAGGTCAACTTATATCCCCTACCTAATCAATCGTAACTCTCATCACCGGGTTGCAGAGGGAGGGACATGATTACATCATGATCACGTGATCGCATCATTAAGATCGAGAAGACATTTCCAACTGAATCATTTAATCAAATACCCCCATAAAGATGCCTCATGTGTGACATCATCATTGCCTAAAAATAACCACTATATGTGGGACTGTCAAGTACCACACGACATATGTTCACAAGGACCTGCAATGACGATCAAATGACGTCGTGGTCATGTGACCGGAAATTCGGTCACATGACCGCAGTCATGGGGACATCATAACTGAGATGGAGGGTAGAAGAATTATATAATGCAGTCAGGGACACCAGAGAAGGATCAGCTATTAATGAATCGCCCCTTCTATCAGTCCTCATACAGAGTTCGATTAGTATCTAAAGCCTCTCATCACTCTTAACTGTCACTACAGTTAACCTATCTATAGGACCTGTGATGACGAGTTGCTGACGTCATGGTCACGTGATCGGGGCCAATCAATCACGTGACCGCGAACTCGGAGGAGGGCTAAATATCGGCTGAATACAACTAGATTACATAAGTCCACAGGTAACCCGCTGTCAGAAAACGCATAGAAATCGCGAAAAAATATATAATAAAGTTGCATTGAATATATGTCACTCTAAACATTGCCATAATACGTGGTAGTGTGTAAAGGGTCACATTACCAGAGAATACCTATTAAACATTAAGAATTACAAATGTGCATAAAATATTAAAGTGATAAACACAACTTAACAAATTAACTTAGTGCAAAAGAGGGTGCCCAATGTCACCCCAAAGTGTGGTGAAAAGTGATGCATGCCCGTGACACTCTGTGCTAGTGCAAATCATACTCACCAAGAGTGAAGATATGTCATTTATCCCCGTATACAACCAACAAGGACCAAGTACCTAAAATGTGAAATACCACTCCCTCAAAAGTGAAGAGGGGGTTAGAGCTACCTAAATAGACTAAAACTGAAATACGTGTTAATATCCATACCAAAATAGCATTGAATAATTTTTGGATAATTCCTGTGTTCTATTAGTGACCAAATGACATCATAAATGCCTATCAGTGTTATCATAATAACCTCCATGTGTAATCAAGTAAAATAAATCTATTCACTGCATCGCATAATGTGCTTTCACAATGTCTTGTGAAGTTTATAAATATGCCTCATACCAATTTAGGAAATAATTGTGACCTCAAAAGACAATGTATAGAGATATAAAAATTGTAAAAAAGTTATTTTATATAAGTAGAAAGGGGAAGGGGAGAAAGGAAAAAAGGGGAGGGGGAAGAAAATATATGTATAGTTGGTTAAATTGTCTTCTTCTCATCTCTCATGTCCTCAGTGTTTTCTCTCTTTTTCCTCTTTTCTTCCCGGTCGCTGGTTTCCAACTACCAGCATCGTCTGATTGATAATCCACATCGTGCCAGACCTCCAACATCAGCACAGGTAAGTTTCCTATCTTAAAAATAAAAGTAAAATTAAGAACAAAATAAAAGATCATATATTGATCAAAGTGGGAGTCACCCCAGTTACTTATAGTACCTCGGAAGGGGACCTGCTTAAAGAAACGGTGCGAAACTATTGTATTCGTTTAGTCCCATGGGGGATAACGTGTTCAATTGAAAAATCCAACGTGTTTCCTTTTGTGCTAATTGTTTTTCCAGTCGCCACCACGGTTAGTGATTTGTGCTCGATCAATACCACGTATCTGTAAAAGAGTGGAGTCACAACCGTGATGGCGTTTAAAATGGCGTGGGATAGGTTTTAGCATCGAGGAGTATTCCTCCTCTTTTGCAGATTCAATATCTAGGACATGTTCCCTTACTCGCCGTTTTAATTGCGAGAGGTCATGCCCACGTAAATTTTCTTACATGGGCAAGTGGCGTAATAAATTACGCCAATGGTTTTGCAGTTGATGTGATGGGTGATTTTGTATTCCTTCTTCTCTTCAGAATCACAAAATGAATTAGCCCGAGCCACATTAGGACAGGCAACACAGTTCCCACACGGTGAACAACCCCATCTTGGGCCTCTAGAGCCGAAAGCCCTCATTGGTGACCCCCACGTGGTGGCTTCTTACCAACATGTCTCGCAAATTCTTAGATCTCCTAAAAGTAATTGCCGGTTGTGGGGGCAAGTATTTCCACAATTTCTCGTTCGACAGCAAGACAGGCCAATATTTACTCAAAATCTGTCGCAATTTTTGAGAGCCAGATGTAAATGTTGTAACAAACCTCACCAAATCCTGTCCCTCCTTCTTTTTTCCACGTACGTGTAGTAGTTCATCGCGATTGGCAGTTCGTGCTCGCTGTTGGGCTTTTTTGATACACCTGTTGCTGTATCCCCGTTCCCGGAATCTTTCTGCTACCGCTGAAAGTTGTTCTTCAAATACATGTTGTTCCGAGCATAACCGACGTACCCGAAGGAATTGTCCAACTGGTATATTCCTAATCATATGCTGTGGGTGTGATGAGGATGCATGCAATAAACTATTTGTCGCAGTGGATTTCCTATATAAATCTGTTTGTATAAAACCCTCCTTATCTTTTCTCAACATCACATCCAGGAAGTCCACCTGTTCCACACTCCACTTACTTTGGGGTGACTTTGGGTGACTTTGGGGTGACATTGGGCACCCTCTTTTTGCACTAAGTTAATTTGTTAAGTTGTGTTTATCACTTTAATATTTTATGCACATTTGTAATTTTTAATGTTTAATAGGTATTCTCTGGTAATGTGACCCTTTACACACTACCACGTATTATGGCAATGTTTAGAGTGACATATATTCAATGCAACTTTATTATATATTTTTTTCGCGATTTCTATGCGTTTTTCTGACAGCGGGTTACCTGTGGACTTATGTAATCTAGTTGTATTCAGCCGATATTTAGCCCTCCTCCGAGTTCGCGGTCACGTGATTGATTGGCCCCGATCACGTGACCATGACGTCAACAACTCGTCATCACAGGTCCTATAGATAGGTTAACTGTAGTGACAGTTAAGAGTGATGAGAGGCTTTAGATACTAATCGAACTCTGTATGAGGACTGATAGAAGGGGCGATTCATTAATAGCTGATCCTTCTCTGGTGTCCCTGACTGCATTATATAATTCTTCTACCCTCCATCTCAGTTATGATGTCCCCATGACTGCGGTCATGTGACCGAATTTCGGTCACATGACCACGGCGTCATTTGATCGTCATTGCAGGTCCTTGTGAACATATGTCGTGTGGTACTTGACAGTCCCACATATAGTGGTTATTTTTAGGCAATGATGATGTCACACATGAGGCATCTTTATGGGGGTATTTGATTAAATGATTCAGTTGGAAATGTCTTCTCGATCTTAATGATGCGATCACGTGATCATGATGTAATCATGTCCCTCCCTCTGCAACCCGGTGATGAGAGTTACGATTGATTAGGTAGGGGATATAAGTTGACCTCTCCCTCGGTCACCCATCTCCTGACGAAGCCATTTGGCGAAACGCGTCGAGGTAGGTGTGGGACACAGGGAGGGGACAAGGAGTTCATGTAATGGCCACGTTACTATTTTATATTTGCCTCTCCAACTTGGGGATATAATTGTGACCTTGTACTGCCATCTAGCTGCTATTGTTGGAACTCACATTGCACTATGCACCTTATTTTTGAATTATGAATTCCCGATGTATTCGTGATAAGATAGGTTAGATCAACTGTTGGACTTTATACTAGTGTAAATTACTTATTGTGATCTTGCATTGTCACCTAGCTATTATTGTTGGAATCCATATTGCACTACGCACTTTACTTTGTTTAAATCATGAATTTCCCTATATATTTGTGACACGACAAGCAATATGATGAATTGTTAGACTTTACACTAGTGTAATTTATTATGATTATTTGAAGTGTATATGTTCTCCTGTCTCCCTCTTACGAAATCTGTGTAACACCCACTTTATTCCTTCATTGATGTCTATGATTCTTTATTAGACCATCTGCATACTGTGAAATGTCTAATTTTAATAACTTTTACAAAAAGATTAATAAAGATTTATAATTATTACCATCTGGGGTGTAATTATTGGGTCTAAACACATAATTTGTAGCTATAGGTGTGAGTGGTTGGTTAATGTGTGACCCCTGTAGGTCAAAAGGTTTTTTGGTTGAGAATCCTGGGCGTCAGTAGCACCTGTGCCATCCCAAGGTACAAGTTGCTCCCAGCCTCCACTACGTTCACCCAATGTGCCATCAGGGAAATGTAGCGTCACAAGTACTTGTCCATGTGTCAGTCGTTAGTTGGACCTTAGCAGTAACTGCGTTGGTCAGGGCACGGGTGATGTTAGCAGACACATGCTGGTGTAAGGCTGGGACAGCACACCGAGAAAAATAGTGGCGGCTTGGGACAGTACCGAGGGACGGCTGCCAACATCAGGCCGCGAAAGGCCTCAGTGTCCACAAGCCTAAATAGTTACATTTCAACCGCCAGTAACTTACAAAGTTGGGTGGTTAGTGCCATGGCCTGTGGATGGGTGGCTGGGTATTTGCGCTTGCATTCAAATTCCTGGGGTAAAGACATTTGGATGCTACGCTGGGACAGGAAAGTGGATGTGGTCACTGATGGTGCTTGTGACGGTACAGGTTCAGCTCGGGAAGCATCCGGGCCTGTGCCTTCAACAGGCGATTGGTCGTCACCCAACATAGGGGAAGAGGAGGCAGTGGTCTGACCCTTGGACACAGATTGTTGACCCAGGCGTTCCTCCCACTTATGGCAGTGCTTGGCTGCCATGTGGCGGATCATGCTGGTGGTGGTGAGGTTGCTACTGTTCACACCTCGGCTCATTTTGGTGTGGCACAGGTTGAAAACTACTATTCTTTTGTCGTCTGCACTTTCCGCAAAAAAAGCGCCATACCGCGGAACACCTACCCCTTGGCAAGGGAGATTTTCGCAAGGGGATGCTCCGTGGAAAACTTGCGGTCCTGTTTGGCATGGCCCGCCTTCTCCCTGTTGCCACCCCACTGCCTCTTCCAGCCTGTTGCGGTGCTGCAGATCGCTCCCCCTCGGGACTGCTGTCCTCGCTTGCATTTCCGCCTTCCCATGTTGGGTCAGTGACCTCATCATCCACCAAGTCCTCTTCAACTTCCCCACTGCGATCATCCTCCTCATTTGCTGACCTAAACACAACTTCAGTGATTGACAGCGGTATATCATCCTCTTCATCAACCTCTGCAGACAGTAATTGTGGTTGACTTGATGGCAACCCTTAATACTCACCTTCTTCATATTGACACTGGATGTCACTGATATTTGCATTAAATATAGGCCTCACACACTGTCTAGAAATAAGTGTAGATTTGCTTCTCACTGCTCAAAGCAAGCAGAGAATGTAGAATACAGCAAAAAATGTCACTAACGGTCGTCCTGACACAAAAAAATAATTCCCCCAAAATAAATTTTGCTGCCACCTCTAACAATTGTCCTTAAAAGGACTTTTGGTTCTTTGAAACACCTTTAAAATGAGTAATTTGTGATCAAATTCGCCCTACACTCTCTGTCCCTTCCTAACAGCAGCTCTCCCTGACGCGCTATGAGCCGAACCCATGTGACCGGGGGCTATATAACACCCAATGACGTGTTCTGGCCAGCCAATCACTGTAATGCCAGTAGAAAACATGTCTAATGGCATTACAGTGATGGCAATAATTACCTGCACGTTTATTGGCTGCTTAGAAAGCGCCAAACGAGCGGGAAGGAGACTCCAGCATGGCTCTCGAGCACATGTGGTACTCGGTTGAGTGCTCGGATCTGCCGAGCATAGCGATGCTTGAGCCGAAGCGGTACTTGGCTGAGCATGCTCGCTCATTACAAGTTATTTTTACCGAAAAATGAACGCGGTAAAATTTATAACATAAAAACGCAGTGGCAGTATTGCTTTTTTTCCCATCTCCCTCCCAGAAAGAGTTAATAAAAGTGAATCAGAAAGTTATGTGTACCCCAAAATGGCTCCATTAAAAACTACAATTTTTCCTGCAAAAAATAAGCCCTCCTATATCTTTATAGACGGAAAAATAAAGTTATAGCTTTTGGAACGCGACGATGAAAAAAGGAAAAAAAACGCTTTTTCATAAAGGCCTAAACAGGCTTGGTCACTAAGGGGTTAAAAAAGTTTTCTCACAATCACTAAAAATTAAATTGTACTCCATGGTATATAACACAAGCTGTTTTACCATACATCCTTGGCATGTAGTGTCAATCAATGTATGTAAAAGCACCAAAGTTATGCTTGCCTCAAAGTTAAACCAATCTTCACAGTCGACACAGTTAGGGACATTTCCCATATGGTCGACTTTAAAAAGTCACAAATTTGTGACTTTTCACTTCTCTTGCCACTTTTCTAAAGTGTCAGTAAACACGGGCAGGGCTTAGCAGGAGGTGAAAGTTCTCTTGCAACCCAACAGATTTAGGCCTCTTGCACACGAACGTGTGCACCCCGTGCCCGTGCTGCGGGCCGCAAATTGCGGCCCGCAATGCTCGGGGCACTGGCCGTGGGGCAGTCGCAGCGGATCGCGGACCCATTCACTTGAATGGGTCCGCGATCTGCCCGTTCCGCAAAAAGATAGGACATGTTCTATCTTTTTGCGGGACGGAAGTACGGAACGGAACCCCGCGGAAGCACTCCTTAGTGCTTCCATAGTGTTCCTTTCCGTAATTCCATTCCGCACCGTTCCACATCCCTGGATTTGCGGACCCATTGAAATGAATGGGTCCGCATCCGTGATGCGGAATGGCCACAGAATGGTGCCCGTGTATTGTGGATCCGCAAATGCGGTCCGCAATACGGGCACTGGGCGCACACGTTCGTGTGCATGAGGCCTTACTATCATTTAGGCCAGAAACTGGCAGAAATGACAGTTCAGATCCATGCCAGCTCATAGTTGGAGTAGATTTGAATTTCCGGCATATGGACTTCCTGGAGATTTGCCAAATTTATTGAAAAGCCCATTCCTCTAAATAAATTTGGTGCATTCTGCACTTATGCACTTTATACTAAAAATAGCATTTGTAATGCCAGTCATAGTTAATCTGCCCCAGTGCGTATTCTCAAACCATTCATAGAAAAACTATGAAGATTAAATTCTAAAAAACATAAATGTGGAGTATCTGCATTTAAATGTTTGATGGAATGCAACATGGTATTATGTTCATAAAATCTTACCAAATTATCTTTGAGTGAATGGTTTTGCTTACTACTTACTTACTGCTGCATTTATTTGGAGGGGAGGGCAGACAAATTCAATCTTTATTGTTTCACCAAACTGTACACTCTGAATAAATATTCTCAAATCCCAAGAATTACAATATACTGGCAATTGAAACAGTACAGTATAGTATATACAGTACAGTATGTATAATCTTGGAGTTTGCCAAACGCCCATGGATTATAAAGTTTGAGATGCATTAATTATGTGAGACAAATACTATGTTTTTATTGTTTGTTTTTCTTTATTGTGCACTACTTAGAAGCAATTTATAATTTTTACTTCATTGATGTATACAACTATGTCCACATGGGGTTTAAAATCTACATCTTTCATAAAACCAGAAATCTAATTGCTATAGTAACCATAATAACCACTTATCTCAAATCTAATCAAATATTATGATGTTTATGATTATTATTGTAAATACTTAGATTTAAAATTAAATAGGTTTCATTGAAGTGTCTCTCTCTTACAGTAAAACAGCAGCAGATTCCATTCTATTTGACAGGTTAATGGGTGTTCCTAACATGCAATACCAGCTGGAATAGTATGTAGCAGTTTTGAAATATAAAGAGAAGAACATAGAATAAAATATGACAGCAGACAAATGAGGTTAAGCTTCAGTGGAATTTGGGTTAAATGAGGTGCCCAGTCTCACAATTTACATTATTCCTCCATAGACTTGTATTCTGTGGTCCCCAGGGACACTTAATGGAGACTCTTTAGAGCAATCAGTGAACAGGAACCTTTTTCACATGAGATTGAAGAGCCTCTGTCCTCAGTGGCAGTGGAACATCTGCCAGCAAATAAACACACATCTCTGGATTAATGATACTCCCCATTTTTCCTATCCGCAACTCTATAATATGCACTATGTGCACAGTGAATGCACTGCAAATTGATTTGGCATTAAGTAGAATATTAATTGTTATCCAGCATATCTAGCATACCACACTATTGTGACAATCTAATGATATACATTCACTAGTTGGACTAAGCAGTTGAGAACAATCACTTTAAGGGCTCATTCAGACGGCCGTATGCTGTGCACAAAAATGCGGATCCTGTTTTTTTTGCGGATTAGATGCTGTCCCATTCAATTCTATGGGACCCTTTTCTTCCATTGCATGGCTCAGCAAAAAAAAAAATGAGACATGTCCTATACTTGTCAGTGAAAATCAGTCATGGGCCTATTGAAGTCTAAGGAGCAAAAAAACGGATCCGAATTTTTGCGGACAGCATACTGCCGTCTAAATGAGCCTTTAATCATAGTAAATAATTTGTTATGTCATTATGGTTTAAGGTATTGTAGAGTTTTAGAAAAACATGGCTGCTTTCTTATACTGCCACGACTAAGTGCTCGTGTGCTCGAGTAGAACACTTTGCGATGCTTGGGTGCTCTATAGAGCACCCGAGCTCAATGGAAGTCAATGGGAGAACCCGGACATTAAACCAGGCACCCCCTGCTCTGAAGAGAGGAGGGTGTCAGGACTCTAGTTTGGCTTAGAAGTCCCTGCTCTGACTCCATATATAGCTATGTCTATATATGGAGTCAGTGCTTGGGGACACCCCAGTGAATTGAAATCTAATTTAGCCTCTATTTCTATGCAGAAGATCGCTGTACAGTGAGGGAATGCCTCAGTGTGAGTCCACAGCTTAGGAGTCCCTGCTCTGACTCCATATATAGCTATGTCCATATATGGAGTCAGTGCTTGGGGACACCCCAGTCTATTTAAATCTAATTTAGCCTGTATTTTGATATTTTGAAAAGTTTCTGCTGGGATTCAAACTCATGACCTTCTGCATTAGAAGCAAGGCAATTAACCACTCAGCTGCATAGCCAGTTACTTTAAAAAAAAAAAAAGAAAAAAAAAAAAGCACTAGTAAGTATTCCTATCTTTTTTTTAGCATCTGGTTATGCAGCTATATAGTGTAGTGGTTAAAGTCCTGGGCTGTGATGCAGAAGCTGTAAATTTAAATATTGTCACAAACTTTTTCAGAAATAGAGGCTAAACTTAATTTAAATATATATATATATATATATATATATATATATATATATTTACCAAAGACGAGGCAGCACTCCAAGTGGCGGTGAATAGTGAACCCTCTTTATTAACCCACAAAGCGACGTTTCAACTGCTCATTGCAGTCTTTTTCAAGCTACAAACATTGTGTCAGCAAGGGGGTATATATACCCAAAATGCAATGTGCCATACTCAAATATCAATTAATCAATAATGTGTAACAAATCGTAGGAAAAATAACATATCACAAATTTACAGACATCATGTGCTGAGATATAAAAAAATCAATGTATATGTGGAAAGTGACAATAAAATATATCGTATAATCATATAAAACACATGATTACCCTGATAAAGTGCACCTGTGCATGTGGTGGTTTAAAAACAAGAGACCAATCCGCTTGAAATAGTAATTATAACATCGTAAGATACATAAGAACTTACTTCACATTGGTGGTTCAATGGCGCACGGCCCGGCGTTCCCTGGTTTCTCCTGCGCATGCCCCGTTGCCACGCAACGAGACAACGCTATCCACATGTCCGGAACCCGCCGCAGACACGTCCGGGTCAGCTGACCCTGTCACATGATCGGCAACGGCCCCCGCTTCATGCGGAAGGAGAGTCCCAGAGATCAGACTGGATAGCAACAGGACAGCGTCAGGGGGCGGGATGCCACCAGGGCAAGGGTACCTAAATAGATCAGGTGACCCATCACCATGGTACCAATCCCCAACACCCGACGCTGTAAATCCCACCGCCAATCCAGCCGCATCAATGGACGCCATAATGTTCGCAAGCCAGGGAGCACAATCACGGCTACATCCGTTGTATATCATCTATTAAATCAATGTAAACCTAATAAATTAAAAACCTATCCCAGTGAGGATCTCCCACGACGGTGCAACACAGACCACACGCGACAAAACGTGCGCACAATCGTAGCACCGGCATGAGAGTACAATCAACACCGAGGGAAAAAGAGGGAGAAAAAGCTGATTACTCCACAAATATAATAGATATTATGATAAATATAAAAGTACATCTATATATTTCTTTATTGTGTAGTTTCCCGGCTTGCAGAATGTTCCAAGGGGCCACCAGAAAAACCTCCAAACGTGTTACAAAAGATGCATCAGTCTAAAAGAAAATAAATATAGTATCAAAATTACAAAAGCTGACAAAATGTTAAATTCACAACACCATAGGTGGGAAAAGGAATAATATCAAGGACTTATCTCATAAGTTGCCATCTAAACTCAACATTGAGACCGGCAGGTCTAAGTGTCTGCAGAAGATGTATCCAGTGCAGCTCTCTCCGTTTCAACATTAATGTGCGGTTACCCCCACGCCTCGAATTGACCACCTGGTCAAGAACCATAAATCTAAGATCCCTCTCAGAATGACCCATTTCAATAAAATGTTTCGGGACCGGGAGATCTTTCCTTTTCTGTCTTATTGAGAAACGATGGTTGTTCATTCTAGTTTTAATGTCACAGGTGGTCTCCCCAACATAAAGGAGACCACATGGACACTGTAAAACATAAATGACAAATGAACTGTCACACGTCAAGTATTGTTGAATATGGTATTGTTCACCAGTTCTGTGGTGTGTGAACCTCTCCCCTTTCATCATCAGGGGGCAATTCACACATCCCAGACATGGGAAACTGCCTGTTCTCCGGGTACCTATATAGGTCTGAACCTTCTTTCTTGGTGGTAAATCAGCCCTCACCAATTTATGCCTGAGATTGTTAGGTCGTTTGTATGAAAATAACGGTGGTATTTTCAAAGCTGGTATTTGGGGAAAATTGCTCGATAATATACCCCAATGTTTCCTGATAATCCTGGCTACGTCACTGCTCTGTTCAGAGTAGGTGGAGACAAAAGGGATGCGTTCCCCAGTTGTCTCTCTGCGTCTACCAACCACTGTGTCGCAATGCCGTGCCCGGTCAAGATGCTTACTCAACATGGCTTTCGGGTACCCCCTCTCAGTAAACTTCGTAAGCATATCCTTATAACGTGCACTGACCTTGTCAGGATCCTGAACAATTCTCTTCATGCGGAGGAATTGACTATACGGTAATGACTGCGCAATTGAACGTGGGTGGCAGCTGTCGTACCTTAAAAGACTGTTGCAGTCCGTTGGTTTAACAAATATATCAGTAACCAGTTTATGGTCTATTATCGATACAGTAGTGTCCAGAAACTGAACACTATTGGCTGACCAAGTAAGTGTGAACTTGACATCCTCATCAATGGTGTCCAAAAAAGCATGGAACCCCTCGAGGGATGTCACGTCACCTTGCCAGATAAGGAAGACATCATCTATGTATCGCCACCACCCCAGCACATGGCTGAAGTGGTGGGACACATAGATAAGGTCCTCCTCGAATGAAGACATTGGCATAAGTCGGTGCCACATTCGACCCCATGGCGGTCCCTCGAAGCTGCAAGTAGTACTGGTCCATGGACAAAAAATAGTTCCGTCTCAGTACCACCTCCAACAGACGCAAACAAAAATTCCGACTGTCAATGGAAAACTGACTGGATTCACGGCACTTCTGTACAGCTGCCATTCCCCGCGTGTGATCGATTGATGTATACAGACTTGTGACATCAAAAGATGCCACAAGACAACCATCAGGTAAATCAATATCCTTTATCTTGGTAGACGCAGAGAGACAATTGGGGAACGCATCCCTTTTGTCTCCACCTACTCTGAACAGAGCAGTGACGTAGCCAGGATTATCAGGAAACATTGGGGTATATTATCGAGCAATTTTCCCCAAATACCAGCTTTGAAAATACCACCGTTATTTTCATACAAACGACCTAACAATCTCAGGGATAAATTGGTGAGGGCTGATTTACCACCAAGAAAGAAGGTTCAGACCTATATAGGTACCCGGAGAACAGGCAGTTTCCCATGTCTGGGATGTGTGAATTGCCCCCTGATGATGAAAGGGGAGAGGTTCACACACCCCAGAACTGGTGAACAACACCATATTCAACAATACTTGACGTGTGACAGTTCATTTGTCATTTATGTTTTACAGTGTCCATGTGGTCTCCTTTATGTTGGGGAGACCACCTGTGACATTAAAACTAGAATGAACAACCATCGTTTCTCAATAAGACAGAAAAGGAAAGATCTCCGGTCCCGAAACATTTTATTGAAATGGGTCATTCTGAGAGGGATCTTAGATTTATGGTTCTTGACCAGGTGGTCAATTCGAGGCGTGGGGGTAACCGCACATTAATGTTGAAACGGAGAGAGCTGCACTGGATACATCGTCTGCAGACACTTAGACCTGCCGGTCTCAATGTTGAGTTTAGATGGCAACTTATGAGATAAGTCCTTGATATTATTCCTTTTCCCACCTATGGTGTTGTGAATTTAACATTTTGTCAGCTTTTGTAATTTTGATACTATATTTATTTTCTTTTAGACTGATGCATCTTTTGTAACACGTTTGGAGGTTTTTCTGGTGGCCCCTTGGAACATTCTGCAAGCCGGGAAACTACACAATAAAGAAATATATAGATGTACTTTTATATTTATCATAATATCTATTATATTTGTGGAGTAATCAGCTTTTTCTCCCTCTTTTTCCCTCGGTGTTGATTGTACTCTCATGCCGGTGCTACGATTGTGCGCACGTTTTGTCGCGTGTGGTCTGTGTTACACCGTCGTGGGAGATCCTCACTGGGATAGGTTTTTAATTTATTAGGTTTACATTGATTTAATAGATGATATACAACGGATGTAGCCGTGATTGTGCTCCCTGGCTTGCGAACATTATGGCGTCCCTTGATGCGGCTGGATTGGCGGTGGCCGGTGGGATTTACAGCGTCGGGTGTTGGGGATTGGTACCATGGTGATGGGTCACCTGATCTATTTAGGTACCCTTGCCCTGGTGGCATCCCGCCCCCTGACGCTGTCCTGTTGCTATCCAGTCTGATCTCTGGGACTCTCCTTCCGCATGACGCGGGGGCCGTTGCCGATCATGTGACAGGTTCAGCTGACCCGGACGTGTCTGCGGCGGGTTCCGGATATGTGGATAGCGTTGTCTCGTTGCGTGGCAACGGGGCATGCGCAGGAGAAACCAGGGAACGCCGGGCCGTGCGCCATTGAACCACCAATGTGAAGTAAGTTCTTATGTATCTTACGATGTTATAATTACTATTTCAAGCGGATTGGTCTCTTGTTTTTAAACCACCACATGCACAGGTGCACTTTATCAGGGTAATCATGTGTTTTATATGATTATACGATATATTTTATTGTCACTTTCCACATATACATTGATTTTTTTATATCTCAGCACATGATGTCTGTAAATTTGTGATATGTTATTTTTCCTACGATTTGTTACACATTATTGATTAATTGATATTTGAGTATGGCACATTGCATTTTGGGTATATATACCCCCTTGCTGACACAATGTTTGTAGCTTGAAAAAGACTGCAATGAGCAGTTGAAACGTCGCTTTGTGGGTTAATAAAGAGGGTTCACTATTCACCGCCACTTGGAGTGCTGCCTCGTCTTTGGTAAATATACTAGTGGGATCGCCTTGCCAGCGATTTTGTGGATTTGCACCCGACTGCTTTGTTTGCTGTGCTGCTGTTCCTCTCTGGATAGCTATATATATATATATATATATATATATATATATATATATATATATATTTAGCCATAATATATTTACACATATTATATATTTGGAATATATAATATATTATAATGTATGTAAATATATTATGGAAAATACAGTAGTAGTTTCCCACATATTATGCATTCATATATATCAGAATTATGATAATAATTTAAATATATATATATATATATATATATATATACACACACATTTTTTTGTAATTGCACATTTATTTTGTGCATATATTTTTTTACAATAACTAAAAAAATATAACTCACAGCTTCTGCATCACAGCCCAGAACTTTAACAACTACACTATATAGCTACATAGCCACTATGTAGCTGCATAGCCAGTAAGTAAAAATTTTTTAATGAGGCATCTACTTTATAGGAACTTACTAGTAGTAAGTACTCCTCTGCAGTAGAAGATATATAATATATATTTAAACTTTTTCAGAAAGAGGTTAAATTAGATTTATATATTTTATATTTGGTAGTGGTAAAGTACTCAACTTCCCATACCGGGAGTCGAACCCGGGCCACCTGGGTGAAAACCAGGAATCCTAACCGCTAGACAATCCCTTATAGTGTGAAAGTGCCTTGCTTCTAATGCAGAAGGTCATGAGTTTGAATTCTGAAATACACTGGGGTGTCCCCAAGCACTGACTCCTCCATATATGGACATAACTATATATGGAATCACAGCAGGGACTCCTAAGGCATGGACTCATACTAAGGGATTCCCTCACTGTACAGCGATCTTCTGCATAGAAATAGAGGCTAAATTAGATTTAAATACACTGACTCGGGCATCGCGCTCCAACACAGGCAGTGTTTGGCAGAACTCCGCAGTGTGCCGAGCATAGCGATGCTCGAGCTGAACTGGTGTTTGGCCAAGCATGCTCACTAAACACTATTCAGCATAATTCACTTCAACAGAGCTAAACTGCAATAGCTGACACAACTCCTGAACAAGTCAGCACTATGCTGGATAAATCATTGCTTTAAGATTCCACCATTTGTGCCAAGATCTATTGTATATAGAAGCTGTCAGACAACCTAATCCAGCTCCTCTTGAGAGTACTTTTTAGAAATCCCAAGTGAGAGCTTAATGTCACCCAAGTTTTCCAAAAAGTTCAGTGTGATACACAAAAAAAAGTGCAGAAGGATGTGGTCCAGAATGGTTAAATGTGGAATGAATGGTTAGATGGCTGTAGGAGCTTTGATGCTAGGATCTAGGGGGAGGAAAGGGGGTCATACTAATAAGGGGATAGATAGTGTCGATAGAGAGTGGGATATAGGAGGCAACAGTGGGGATTCAGTGGGGGCTGGGGTTAGTGGGGAAAGTTGGGAGAAGATTGGGCAGAACTGTACACCGATAAAAAAATAGAGCTGCTGGTAATATGGACCTGTTACATACAAACATCAATCAAGGTACCCAAAAATCCCAGATATTCACTTTACAGGTAATGGTAACTTAAAATGTGTTTTTAAAAATGCCAGAAGTCTAGATAGCAAAGTGGGGGAGCTAGAGGCTTTGGTACCAGAGGAACACATAGATGTGCTGATACCGATCTGGGGCGTTTAACCCCATAGATTACGCGGTCAGCCGCCTGCGGCATCCATGGGGTTAAGGGGGAGGGAGCTCCCTCCTCCATCACGCTGCTGCGGCTATCGCAGCGGTGTGATGGTTGCCATGGCATCCTGGTTGCCAAGTTACCTAAGGCTGATGAGACACTGAGGGTCTCATCAGCCTTAGTGTGAACAAAGCACTGACTATACAGTGCATTGCAATAGATCTTCAGGATCCAGATGGGTCTTGATAAGTAAAAAAAAAGTGTAAAAAAAAGTGAAAAAATTAATAAATGAAAATGTAAATGAACATAAAATGAAAATGGTCTTTTCTCAAATCCGTTTGTCATAAAAAATATACATAATTGGTATCGCCACGT
Source organism: Bufotes viridis (assembly GCA_033119425.1). NCBI lineage: Eukaryota > Metazoa > Chordata > Amphibia > Anura > Bufonidae > Bufotes > Bufotes viridis. The sequence continues at coordinate 178,116,939 of CM065594.1, read as the reverse complement.
CCGTAAAAAACAGCTCTATAAAAATATCACATGACCTAACCCCATAGGCGAACACCGTAAAAAAATGAAAAATAAAAACAATGTAACAAAAAAGCCATTTTTGTCACCTTATGACAAAAATTCCAACACAAAGCGCCCCAAAATAGTACCAATAAAACCATCGCATCATCCGGCAAAAAATGAGCGCCTACCATAAAGAATTGCCCTCTGAGACTAAAACATGATTTTTTTGTTTGAAAAATGCTTTTGTGTTAAATGTAAAAAAAAATTAAAGTAGACATATTAGGTATTGCCGTGTCTGTAAGAACCTGCTCTATAAAAATACCACATGACCTAACCCCTCAAGTGAACACTGTAAAGAAAAATTTATAAAAACTGTCAAAAAGCCATTTTTTTGTCACCTTACATCACAAAAAGTGTAATAGCAAGCAATCAAAAAGTCATATGACCCCCAAAATAGTACCAATCTAACCGTCACCTCATCCCGCAAAAAGGATATCCAACCTGAGACAATCGTCTAAAAACTGAAAAAACTATGGCTCTCAGACTATGGAGACACTAAAACAGATTTTGTTTAAAAAATGATATTATTGTGTAAAACCTAAATAAATAAAAGTATACATACAATGAACACTGTAAAAAAATGAAAATAAAAACAATGCCAAAAAAATCCATTTCAACTTACATCACAAAAAATGCAACACCACCAAAAGGGCGTATGCGATTAAAAGGGCGTATGCCCCCCAAAATAGTACCAATCAAACTGACACCTCATCCTGCAAAAAATGAGAGCATAACTAAGACAATCAGTCAAAAAATAAAAAAGCTATAGCTCTCAGAATATGGAGACACTAAAACATCATTTTTTTGTTTAAAAAATGCTATTATTGTGTAAAACTTAAATAAATAAGAAAAAGTATACATATTGTGTATTGCCACATCCGTAATGATCCGCTCTTTAAAAATAACACATTATCTACCCTGTCAGATGAATCTTGTAAAAAATAAAATCAGTGCCAAAACAGACCTTTTTTTGGTTACCTTGCCTCACAAAAAACGTAATATACAGCAATTAAAAATCATATTTACCCAAAAATAGTACCAATAAAACTCGCACCTTATCCCCTAATTTCCAAAATGGGGTCAATTTTGGGGAGTTTCTACTGTAAAGGTGCATCAGGGGGGTTTCAAATGGGACACAGCATCTAAAAATCAGTCTAGCAAATTCTGCCTTCCAAAAACCATATGGCGCTCCTTTCCTTCTGTGCCTTGCCGTCTATCCTTACATCAGTTTATGACCACATGTGGGGTGTTCCTGTAAACCGCAGAATCAGGGAAATAAATATTGAGTTTTGTTTGGCTGTTAACCCTCGATGTGTCCCCATGACAGTAATTCTACAGCCCATGTATGTCCCCCTATCACACCAGTCATTCAGTACATGTGTCCCAATGACAGTGATTCTGCAGCCCATGTATGTCCCCCTATCACAGCAGTGATACAGCACATAAGTGTCCCCATGACAGTTATTCTGCAGCCCATGTATGTCCCCCTATCACACCAGTCCCCTTATCACACCAGTGTGTGTGGGCGGTGCCTATTGGTTGAGGTGCAGAAGCTAGTGCATGAGGCGCTCAATGCATTGTAGGTAGTGAGGGCAGGCTGGATTAGCTTTAGGATGAGTCATCAGTGGCCATCTTAACTGAATAGTAAAATTGTAGTTTTATCCAGACTGGTTGCTAAGGGCTGGATCTTATGAAATATGGGGTGAGTTGTTCTAATAGCTATTGATTCTGGAATATCATGTTATTAGTAACTACTAGAGATGAGCGGACACCTGGATGTTCGGGTTCGAGAGGTTCGTCCGAACTACCGGAAAATGTCCGGGTTCGTGATCCGAACTCAACCCGAACTTCATCCCAAACCCGAACCCCATTGAAGTCAATGGGGACCCGAACTTTTGGGCACTAAAAAGGCTGTAAAAGACACCCAAAGGGATAATATACCGCAATAAACGCATTGCGATTACAACTTTGAGCTAACGATCACCATAGGAACGCCTCCTCCAGTAGAATGTACTGTCGGATCTGAGAATTAAGTTGAAATCGCAATGCGATTCTTATATATTTGCTTAATCGCATTGTGATTTCAACTTAGCATTGCTAAATAATTCCATCCATATCGTTAACTTACTGAGTCAGTAAGTTAACGAATATGGATGGAATTATTTAGCAATGCTAAGTTGAAACGGCAATGCGATTAAGCAGATATATAATGATCGCATTGCGATTTCAACTTAATTCTCACATCCAATAGTACATTCTACTGGAGGAGGCGTTCCCATGGTGATTGGTAGCTCAAAGTTGTAATCGCAATGCGATTAAGCAAATACATAAGAATCGCATTGCGATTCCAACTTTTTAGTACTCAACTTTTAAAATCGTACACCACTTTAAGTTCCAAAGTTGCAATCGCGTTCGAATAGAACTTAAAGCTGTCTCTTAGTCAGTTTTAGTATTGGTGTGCTGTAATAGAAGTTACATTCGTACACGAATATAATTTAGAGCAATACAGTCAACTTTACACTGTTAGTTTTATTATCGCGATAATACAACTATTCAAGAATCGTGTACGTGCGTCTGTACGTGTGTGCGTTATTTCGGACACTATTCTATTTTGCCAGCCACAGCTGAAACCACTGATTTATGGTATTGCTATTTTGGCAATTGAATTTAACCCCAGAAAATAATCTATCCTTTGCCAGACAGCAGACAGTATTATACTTGTCTAACCAAAGCTGGAACACCAGATTTAGGGGATTGATATTTGGGCAATTGTATTTAACCCCTTAATAAAATATAGAAATTTCTTTCCTGAGTTTCTAGGGGTGACAATTAGCACAGCCAAGCCCCTGATGTAGGATATAGCAAAAAAAAAACTAGTATTGATGGATTGATGGACTCGGTGGCAGCTTCTTCTGGCGCACCACAAGTCACAAAATGGCCGCCGATCAACCCAGAAAATAAGTGACAGAAAACGCTCTGTGCAGCCTAAAAACCAGCGAGCAAGTAACTAGCAGAAGTTCAATGATTCTCAGCTGTAAATTGATCCGTTCATTAGGTGCTGTTGCTGACTTTAACCTGCCTAATCTCGCCCTGACAGAAGCTGCGTCCTCTCCCTACACTAATCAGAGCAGTGTGACGTGCGGCGCTACGTGACTCCAGCTTAAATAGAGGCTGGGTCACATGCTGCACTTGGCCAATCACAGCCATGCCATTAGTAGGCATGGCTGTGATGGGCTCTTAGGGCAAGAAGTAAAACGCTAGCTGATTGGCTGCTGTGCAGCCCTTTAGAAAGCGGGAAGTAATCGACGAACACCGAACCCGAACCCGAACTTTTTTGAAAATGTCCGGGTTCGGGTCCGGGTCCCGGACACCCCAAAATTCGGTACGAACCCGAACTATTCTCGAACTGTTCGCTCAGCACTAGTAACTACATATATGAACATTGAATTTGGGTCTAAATGTGACAGTTATCCTTTAAGGGACTATATACAGGAGTATGTGAAATAATATATTAAGTGATAACCATTATGAGTTTACCAAGGACAGAAGTTGTCAGACTAACCTGATTTGTTTTAATGAGGAGGTGAGTAGGAGCCTGGACAGAGGGTTAGCTGTGGATGTAGTGTTTCTGGATTTTGCAAAGCCTTTTGATGCTCTCCCTTATAGACGTTTAATAGGTAAATAAGGTCTATAGGCTTAGAAAGTATACTTTGTAATTGGATTGAAAACTGGCTAAGGGACCATATCCAGAGAGTTGTGGTCAATTATTTCTATTCAGAATGGTCCTGGGTTATAAGTGGTATACCTTAAGGTTCAGTGCTGAGTCCTCTATTATTTCATTTATTTATTAATATCGGGGATGGGATTAATAGCACCATTTCTATTTTTGCAGATGACACTAAGCTATGTAGTACTCTGCAGTCTATGGAAGATGTCCATAAAATACAAGCTGACTTGAACACTGAGTGATTGGGCATCAACTTGGCAAATGAGGTTTAATGGGGATAAAAGTAAAGGTATCCATCTTGGTACTAATAATCTCTGCGCATCATATGTCCTAGGGAATTTAACACTGGGAAAGTCACTTATAGAGAAGGATTTGGGTGTCCTTGTAGATGGTAGATTGAATAACAGCATATAATGTCAATCAGCTGCGTCTAAGGCTACCAGCATATTGTCATTAGTGTTGAGCGAACCCGAACAGTTCAGTCCGGACTTTAGGGTTTTTTGTACCCGGACCCAAACCCAAACTTTTTTGTAAAAGTTTGAGTTCGGTGTTCAGACATTTAATAAAGCTACTAGTGTAGTGTAGGGATAGGCTGCTGCTGCTGTGAGGGAGAGATTAGGAGAAAATCTGATATTAGAGCTTGGTGCTAAGTATGCGATCAACAGAGATTTTTGTGGATGCAATGGAACATTTTTGTACTATAGCCTGAGCCCAGGGACACAGAAAAATAAGTTTTAATCTGTCTGTTAGTTAGGTGGGTATCAGCGGCCATTTTGTGCAAGTGCAGTGCACTTGCACCTGAATATGTGCCAGGGACAATCATTTAATCCTGTTCTTGTTGTTCAGTTGGTGACATATATCCAATTTTTTAAGTGCATGACCGAAGGGAAATGGCTATTGTGGAACGCAAGATGCAGCAGGGAGGAACCGCCCCGGAAAGCAAGAATCACGGACCAAGAAAACAACAGGTCAGATGACCGGAAGGAGAAGGTTGTAATGGAACGCAAAATGCGTTCCACCAGCGGAAGATGGCCGCCGTGGTGCGCACGATGCACTCAAAAATGAGCAAAATAATCGCAGGACAATCTGTAGCATAGTATGTATGAATACATATGAGCATATATGCATATATAAGCATAGTTGATGCAGGGAAAGCGCACAATAAATGATCAAGCAGTGAAGGATAAATGAAAAAATGTGTGGTGTATTCAACATCATGCAAAAACAAACAGTGAAAAAGTGATAGAAAAAAATATATAAGACGTGATTGTGAAACACCAAGTGAAAGTGCCAGTGCATGAAAGATAAACATAATTATACTGAATTGATGATTAATTATAATAACAACAGATAAATGAATAATTATATATAAGTACTAATACATACATGAATAAATAAATACCAAAATGAATACAGTATATAAATAAATAGAATATATATATATATATATATATATATATATATATATATATATATATATTATACAGAAAGTGACCTAATTCACAGTAGACAAAAAAATATATACCAAAACTATAATGCCAAGATGCATACACAGTGAATACAATGGGGACCATAAGTGAGATACACAGTAAAATGCATACAAAGTATCTTGCATGCACAATTATCTGTGGAAACAATTGGGACCATAAGTAAAATAAAAAATAAAAACATGATGCATAAATCAGCATAAAAAATGTACATATATGTGCAACAATGGGAGAAAAAAAAAGGATTTTCTTTAAAAATTATGTTCGGCAATATTGCAGAAATGCGTGATTGTCTGCACTAGAAACATATGTGCAGATAGTGAGAACCTATGACTATACAAAAGGTGCGCAGATCAACTGTAAAAACCAACAAATGTAAGTTCTTCATTTAATCAATGAGGCACCACTGTATCCAAGGAAAAAATCCATTTGGATTCCACACAAAGTAGCTGAGAAGTGACCGAGCCCCCCCTCAAGGTTTTGCATACCAGATCAAGTCCAGCGATCCTAAGTCCAGATGTATTACACTGGTGCCCACAAGGCTTAACTCCACCTGGCACATGCTGGAGAGACTGTGCAAGTAGCAGCAGGCGATAGTGGAGTTTCAGCTGCAACACGCACGGGTGAGTCGCTCTGCAGAACAGCACCTCCACCAATGAGTGGGCCTCCATGCGAGACCTGTGTGCCATGTTGCACTGTTTTGAGTACTCCACCAACATAGCCAGTGACGACAATGCCGTGATCAGCTTTACTATCCCACTTCTATGTCTCCTTGGAAAAAACACTTCAGGCGATGATGGAAGAGGATGTGGCACAGGAGGAAGAGGAGGAGGAAGAGGGATCATTTCCACAGTTTTCAGGCCAGTCACTCACAAGTGGCCCGGAGGGTGGGTTCCTGCACCAAAATAGGCCATGTACACAATTGTCCAGCCAGGGCACAGTTTTAGAGGATGAAGAGGAGGAGGAGAAGGAGGAGGAGGAAACATGTTCACAGCAGGGTGGCACCCAAAGCAACTCATGGCCATCACTGAGGCGTGGCTGGGGGGATACAGAGGACACAGACGATACACCTCCCACAGAGGACAGCTTGTCGTTGCCTCTGGGCAGTCTGGCACACATGAGCAACTACATGCTGCAGTGCCTGTGCAACGACCACCGAGTTGCCCACATTCTAAACAGTGCTGATTACTGGCTGGCGACCCTGCTGGATCCCTGTTACAAGGACAATGTGCCGTCCTTAATTCCTTCACTGGAGCGTAATCGGAAGATGCGCGACGACAAGCGCACGCTGGTAGATGTGCTGCTGATGGCATTCCCACCTCACATCGGGGCCTCAGTGGAAACACAAGGCGAAGGCAGAGTAGGAAGGCGAAGTCGCCAACTCAGCTGGGGCACCGCCAGCACCTCAGAAGGCAGCGTTAGTATGGCCGAAATGTGGAAAAGCTTTGTCAGCACTCCCCAAGAACCAGCACCACCAGCTGATATGGAACGTCTTAGCAGGAGGCAGCATTTCAGCAACATGGTGGAACAGTATGTGTGCACATGACTACATGTACTGACTGATGGGTCTGCCCCATTCTGCTTCTGGGTCTCCAAATTGGGCACATGGCCTGAGTTTGTTCGTATCGCCTTGGAGGTACTGGCCTGTCCTGCAGCGAGTGTATTGTCTGAACGTGTGTTTAGCACGGCAAGGGGCTTTTTTACAGAGGAACGCAGCCGCCTATCCACAGCCAATATGGACAAGCTCACGTTCCTCAAAATGAACCAGGCATAGATCCCACAGGAATTGTCCATACCTTGTGAAGAATAGACATGTATAGCAGCCTCACCCAGCCTTTGTTATACTCCAGCGCACTTTCTCTTTGTTTTCTTTTCTATATTTCCCAATGTTTTGGGGTCTACCCAAATAAAAATAAAGTGTTGTTGACAACTACCTCCTCAACCACAACTTCCACCAACACTGCCACGTCCACTGCCTCCTCAACCTCCTACTCCATATGGACCTCCTCCTCCTAGCTCAAGATTTTTATTTTTAATTTATATGTATTTTGTTAAGTCATTTCCCTATCCACGTTTGTTTGTATGGCAATTTTGCAGCTTTTACCCCCATTTTATTCCTTTTGCAGACCTCTAGCCCAGTCTTGCTTTATTAACATTGCATTAGTTGTCCTGCTATGCTGTTGTGTGGAAGCTTGGCTGTGAGCAGTATTCCATCACCTTCAGACCATGTTCACACCATAGTTAGCGTAGTGGTAGGACCCCATGCCATGCTGAACGACCGTGACTTGGTGCATGAGGGGCTCTGATGTGTTCCTGACAGGAATGTATTGGCAAAAGTCTCAGCTTTTAATATCTGCTTGCTTGACTAGCTAGTATAGTCAGTGGCATATCCATTTGGTGCATTTTTTTTTTCTGTGATTTATACCTCTAGCCCTTTCCATTACTATTTTAGAGCCATTTTAGTGTCCCAAAGTTTGGGTCCCCATTGACTTCAATGTGGTTCAGGTTCGGGGTCAAGTTCGGGTCCGAACTCTAACTTTAAGACGAAGTTCGGCCCAACCCAAACTTCCAGGTGTTCGCTCAACTCAAATTGTCATGCATTAAACGAGGCATGGACTCGTGGGACAGAGATGTAATACTACCACGTTACAAAGCATTGGTTTGGCCTAATCTGGAATATGTAGTTCAGTTCTGAGCACCAGTCCATAGAAAGGATACTTTGGAACTGGAAAAAGTACAAATGAGAGCAACTAAACTGATCACGGGCCTGGAGAGTTTTAGTTATGAAAGATTAAAATAATTAAATGTATTTAGTCTTGAGAAGAAACGTCATGATTAACCTATACAAATATATAAATGGAACATAGAAAACATACAGTGAAATGTAAAATGCCCTCAAAAGACAAGGGGGCACTGCCTCCAACTGGAGAAGCTTCTTTACTGTAAGAACTGTGAATCTCTGGAATAGACTCAGGATGTGGTCACAGAAGGAACAGTGAACAGTTTTAAAAAGGATGTAGATTAATTCTTAAAAGTAAATGACATTAATGCTTATGAAAACGGGTAGAAATCTAAGTCTAATTTTCTTCTGGGATTCACACCCCCACCTATTCCTTGGTTGAACTAGATAGCCTTTTATGTCTTTTTTCAACCGTATTAACTATGTAACTATGTCCACCACAAGCTGACACAGTAACAAATAAAAAAAACATACACTGTAAAAAATGTGTACCATGTAATAGCAATCCAGACATCAAATTCAATTTGAAAAATTTGTTTAATATTTGCAATAGAGGTGACTATGCTCGCAGTGAATGTGAAGTGTGTGGAAGGTGCTATTCTACAGTGTATACCCAGTGCTATCAGGCTCGCCAAGTTCACCACATCTGGAACAAGTTTGTACATTAAGCTTCTAAACTATCTAGCTTCTAGCTATTTGCTTGTTACTTGCAACCTATTTTCCCTCTACTGATCCTCCCCCTATTCCCTATCCACCCTTCCCACCTCGTTAATAAACTTTTTTAAACTCTGACTTTGTGCATTGTTATATATGGTCTGACAAAGTCACTATTCCATTGACAAGACACATTGCAAAATGAAGCCTATTTAGCTTTTAGCTTGGATCCATAAGCTGCTGGTCGCTAATCGGAGTCAGGACCATTAGGTTTCAGACAAAACCAGGTGCTCATTTTTTACCACCGTGTGTGAATACAATATAGGCAATCACACATGCATAATTGGCCTGATTTAGTAGTAGTGTTGTACTTTGTACTTTCTATGTGAATACAAATCACAGTCTCAATATTTGACAAATCTACTATTGGACCTTTGTAAATTTGAAGCATCGTAAATGCTAAACCAGATTTATGCTATTCTGTGAGCCGAATATTTTGTCCACCAAAAAAACTGTCCAGTCTAAGTTAACGCTAACTATAAGTTGGCAAAGTTTCACTCCAAAAAGGTGCCATAATTTTACCACATTTTTGGTGCATGGAGTTGCATTTTAAGCCATGCCCACTTTTCACATGAAGCTGTGCCCTTTCTGTGAAGCCGTGAAGTGTGAAATGCATAGAAAAGGGTATAAAACTGTTAATGAATGTGATACAAAGCATGCACACCAGTTTATTTATTTTTTGGTGCAAAATACTCCAAAAAACGGGTGCATTTTCAATTGTCAATCTGCCCTACCATGTTTGTTAATAGAGCAATTTCCAGAACGAAGCTAAAACATTCCAATGTTTTCCCAAATACTCCTTTTCATAGGAATCAACATATTGTCAATATTAAATATGTAATACGTTCTGCTTGGGTCCTCCTACAGTCTTCACCACCTACAAGAAAACCATATTCATTTTTTTATACATTATATGGATTAAGGCATCATTCATACAGATATTACAGCTCTATAGAACGTCAAGTTGGACAAATCTGTCATATAGAGGCATAGGGCTGATGGGCCTGGAAAAGAAGACCTGTGTGTCAGCAGCATCTTCCGGGCCAAGCACATTCAGTCTCTATCTGATCATGGGGCTACTGTGTTGTACTCGCATGATGCTGTGAGTACACTGGATAGATTGGAGGCTTGAGTGGAGAAGTGGCAGATTGGGTTTGACACAGATAAATGTAAGGCTATGCACATAAGAAGTTATAATGCAAGTCGGCCGTACATACTAAATGGTAAAACTTGAGTAACACTGACATGGATAAGGACTTGGGACATTTTGAAATGGAGAGGCCTACGCTGGTTTTAATAAATGTGCCCCCATGTTACTATGTAGATAGACTAACTATTATAACTTGCTTGGATACAGTCAGTTCGGCTGAAAACAGTATCATCCCATACAGATTTTTTTTTGTGAGTTTCTATTTTGATCTAATATTTTTAAAAAATTATGTCTGCTAAATCTGTATTTAAGAGTTATAGAATTTTATGGGCAAATATCTTCATAACACAAAGCCATACATAAAGATTAGAAGGGTGCTTTGACAGTTGGCATTCTATCCTTTTTGTCATTTAGGTTTTGCAAAATTACAGACCTTAAAATATTTCCAGACCCCACTCCTTTAATTATTGTTTTATCTCTCACGCATTGATTAACCCTCAAATCACAACGAAATTGCTGTGTTACTGTCCCTCACTGACCATTTCAATGTTTCCCTGTGGAAAAAAAAGATTGCAAAGACTTTTGAGACCATCACAAAAAATCCAACTATGTTGGTTCTGTAGCAAGTTTACAGAGACACTCAACTAAAGGTTTTCAATAGCGTTGAGCGAATCGAAGTTCATGAAGTGGACTTCGAGCCGAATTTCAGGGAAAACTCAATAAGCTGCTAAGCCAAATTCCCTTGTGCTTCACGATAAATCAATTTTCCCTAAAATAGCGGTAAAACAAAACAATTAATACTTCATCCATTAGCATTTGAATAGTCCTCCCTGGCCATCTTGATTTAATATTCTGCGAGAACTCTTGTGCACAGTGATATATGACTTCCCCATGCCGGCCAGCGTGACGACGTCATCACGCACCGCACAAGATTTTGTGCTGTATCTTTAAGCAAGATGGCTGCATTGGGCTCTTCACAATCAAAAGGAGAAGGTAAGTAATTATTTTTTTATTTTTTTTACCACATTAATCCCTGGCAGCTCTTAATCGTCATCTCAGAGGCCACAATCAGCGATGAATCCGGCATCTGAGTGGTTGAATAAAGGGGGTGTCGCAATCTCCGTTCCCCGTCATTGCAACCACTACTCACAAACAAACATGCTTTGTCACAAAATAATTTGTAAGATGGAAAGCAAATTTCTTTGTGAAATTTGATGAAGCAGCTGAATGGAAGTTTTGAGAACTTTGCTAATCTCTAGTATTCACCAAATGTAGGCAGGCAAGTTCAACATTAACCCACATCCAATAGCAAGTAGAGTAACTTCTCCAAGTGCTAGTCACCAAGAAAGACTTTCACCATGCTGAATAGCCTGTAATATAAAAAAAAAAAGACAACTACAGCCCTTAATGGTGTAGCACTGCAAGACTCTGCTCATCCAAATATAAGGCTTTATAATTATTTTCAAAACCATTCCATAAAAAAATCATATCTTAAAATCAAATTGCATACCAATTCTTCTTTAGGTAATCTTTAGACTAGTGATCCCTGGGAAAAACGGATGTAAAGTAGCTTTGTTCAAGAAAGTAAAAACTAGCTTTCTAGTGTCATCTATATGTGGCTTCCCTATAGGTGCTACCTAGCGTAATTATTATCTGTATATTTTTTTGTATACATGGCAGTTCTCAGGTTACAAAGATTGCTTGCTCATTTCTTTACGTGGAACTAACTTTGTAAATTAAAAAAATATATAATGTGGTTTTCTTGCTGAGCACTGTAAGGGTATCTCCAGTTCTCAGATAATATTCACTGAAGCAATATTATTTTCTTCTAATTTATTCTGTGTTGGAGACTGAACAATTTAATCAGTGTAGAAAAATTCACACTCACATGATAATTATATTAAATTTATTCTTGTCAAATTGGCTAATATTACAATTTTTCCTGTCACAAATGGAGAAGAACACATTTACAACAGTTCATTTATTGAACAATATGTGATGATTGTCTCTGTTTTGATTTTAACATTTTTCTCCCCATTTCATTAGCAGCCCAGAAAAATATTTTAAATTGAGGATTTTAAAGTATTTCTAATATGCAGATTGTCATAATTTCCAATACTGACCATTGTTGCATGTAATACATTATCGAGCAAGAAGACATTTTAATAAAATAAATGCAATCTTAGTTTGGTAGTTATGCCTTTTTATTAATTTAAAGAGTAATTAAACTTTTAATTAACTTTTTAGAAAACTGTCCCTAATACTTTTTGTAAGGTATTTTATTAATGTATTTAATGTAGTTTCAATTTTAATAATGATATCCCCCCCTAAAGGGCATCTTTTCCTGTACACTTAAAATGCAGTTTTCTGTATACTGCTAACTTTTCAATGGTGTACAGAGTACGGGCTCTACAGTTTTAACAGTTGTGCCACAGCACACATTGCTGCTCCTGCCCATGTTCCGCCAGAGGTTTACTAAATGCTGGCATAGCACATGGGTACTCTGTAACCATGTGCTATGCCAGGATTAGCTGAGCGGAGCGGGCTTTTGCCTGTGCCTGCTTCGCTAACCTAAAAGCTGACATGCAGGACTTTTAGCGAAGCAGGCACAGGCAGGAGCCCGCTCCACTAATCCTGGCATAGCACATGGTTACATGGTACCCATGTGCTACGCCAGGATTTAATAAACCTAGTTGGGGGGGGGGGGCACACAGGCAGGAGAAGCAATGTGTGCTCCTGCCCGTACTACGTGCGTTGCAGCCCCATTGATAAACTGTATTCAGTACACTGAGAAGTCAGCAGTGTACAGAAAAGTGTATTTTAAGCACACAGTGAAATGTGCTATTTAGGGGAGGGGGGTGTTATATTTAATAAAAATTCAAAATGCTTTAATAAAATACATTACAAGTAAATTAAAATTTAGTTACTCTTAAGATATTTTATACAATAGTTTTAAAGGCTGGTAATTTGCAAAACTACTTCCTAGTTTGAAAGCTTTGAGTTTTTACTACTCATCAGCACAGAGAAGGGTTTTGATTTTCTGCGTAAGATGCTACAGATATCAACTTTTTGATTAATTTTGATTGTATAGACCAAGCTTTTATGGGGTATTTAATTGAATTATTCCTGGGAAAAGGAATTTTAATACCAGTAAGATGCCAACATGTTATTTTTTTTTTAATCAAAGTTAGTACTCATGTGAGCAAGCAGAAGACTTTTAGACTGTTTTATTTGTGTGTTGAAATTTTTCCACAGTTTTTATGAATTAGTTTTTCAGAATTGTATAATTATATTTTTGCATTGCAGTTGGACTGCTTTCTATCTCAGTTGTAAAAAAAAATTAGGCCAACAACAGGGAGACAGGGAGAACAGAATGGAACAGCAATACAAACGCAAAGAAAATGATCTATACATCTAAACCCACATTTACCATACAAATAAACATGATGTGTTTAGCAAATATATTTGATATAAAAAATAACTGTATCCACCCACCACAACAAGGTGATCTCAGTCTGGATGGAAACCTACTCTATTTAATAACCAATTTAGCAGGACCAGATCGGGTGCTGGGTTGTCACCCGGGCCAACCAAAACCATCGCAATAGGCAAGGTTCACATCTCCATTGTAAATTCTGTGAAACCAGCAGATCAAAATAATGTTTCAATATGGAGGGTCACAGCACTCAGTTGGCTTCAGAGTTTTGGTAGGGTGCACGTCAAAAGCTTCTTCCTGACTCCACCTCAGGAATACTAGTATAAGTACAAATTCCGTATGACAGCACACCAAGATTCTTTTCAATGCACTTTTATTTGCCGGAAGTTACAGATAATTATGCAACGTTTCGGGCCAATTTGTGTTGCCCTTCATCAGGCTTAAGAAAAAATAAACAAAAGACAAATAATATATAATGAGAAACAGACTTACAAACTGGGGATCATGTGCAAATCAACGACCAATATATAGAGATAAAGTGGTTATATTACTTAATCATAAGGGCAGTTATAAATGCTGCCCCTAGAGTACGGATGCAATATTATAATGGCCCACTCCATACAGCATATATCATATAAGACATATAAGTGTCAGGTATTGGTAAGTTGCATCATCAACATAATCATCCTGTGCTTAAATGATTGCTATTTTGCTCCTGCAAATGACAGACAAAACGCATATCTAGCACATACATATAACTCAGTCTGTGTGCAAAAGTTCTTACCTAATTGCTGAGCTGCGGGGATACTGGGTCCGGCATGAGAAATGAACTGCCGCCCCAGGTTTTAAATACCCGCCCTCCGCCTGTGATAGGAGGTGAATGCGGCTCCATCCCTCCCCTTAAGCATGCTTAGTGGTGCCAGTCGAGGTGCTGCATCATCCCGATGCGCCCCAAGTGTGTGCGCATCGTAATGACGTCATCACGTGACGGTGACGAGGTTACGTCAGGTCAAGGTTTACTGCACATGCGTCGTGTTGGGACGCAACTTGATGTTGATGGTTGTTATGGTAACATTTAGACGCTTATGGATAGTATAGCATAGCTGAGATAGTAGGTACTACATTATACCCTATGATGCCTCGTTTGGGCTATAATAGGCCCCCATACTCGGGAGCATACTGTCAATCATCAAGAAGTTAAAGAAACGGTTAATGGTCTACACATGATACCCCATACATGATCCTTGGTTGTTTTGACCCCAATGATGGGTGTGTTATTTATAGCTATGGACCGCGGCCCGTGCCGAGAGGGTGTCCCCACCCAACCCTGGACGACCTGGGTCCTAACAAAAAAAAGGAGAAAAGAAAAAAGAAAGAACAAGCGTCAATTCCATATCATAAAGCATATTTGTTGCATAAATAATAATATATCATTCCCAGCAGTAGTCTTTGTTCAGGCCTGCTGGTTGTAATGTATTCAAAATACGGATCCATCTCATCTCCCTCTCTCTGAGCAATGTTTCACGGCTACCGCCCCGTCGTGGGGGGGGTTCCCAGTCAATCACTTGAAACCGTAACTGTGACACTGTGTGTCGATGTGTGAGAAAATGGTCCACCAAGGGGGCGTCCTGTTTGTTGGTTCTAATGTTGGACTTATGTTGTGTTATACGGTCCTTTATACGTTGGATTGTTTCCCCTACGTAGCCTAACCCACATGGACATTTTATGAGATACACTACATGTGATGTCAGACATGTAAATTGTCCCTTGATGGAAAACTTTTTTCCGGTCAGGGGATGCGTAAATTCCGGACCCTTGGTGACATTACCGCATTGGGCACAGGAGAGGCATGGATACGTGCCTCTTCTCTGTGAACCTGTAATGGTAGATTGGATACATTTTGTTTTATTGGAGCCTAAATCTGACTTGACAAGAATGTCTCTCACATTCTGACCCCTCTTGTATGACATCAATGGTTTTTCATGAAAGATCCTTGGTAAATTTCTGGCCAGAACGTGCCAATGTTTGTAAACAATGTTTTTGATGTCATGACTGAGGTGTGAAAATGTGGTCACACATGGGATGCGTTTTTGACCACTTTGTCAGAAGTTAGGTCTTTTTGGTCAGAAGGTCCGCTCTGGGGATCCCCTTGATTCTATCTACATGTGTGTCAAGTAGTTTGTCTGGGAATCCCCTATCTCTAAATTTTTGTGACATTTCTTGGAATCTATCCCCTATGATCATAGGGTCGGAAACGATACGTTTCACTCTCATAAGTTGCGAACGTGGGAGAGATTCGATCAGTCCTCTAGGATGATAGCTGTCAAAGCGTAACAGACTATTTCTATCTGTTGGTTTCCTGAACAAGTCAGTCACCAATGTGCCATTTCTCACCTTGACTAGTACATCCAAAAATGCAATTTCAGTCCGACAATGGCACAGAGAGGGAGATAGATGGTACCGTTGATGAAATGGTGTTGTGAAATTCACGGAGATCATCCTCTGGACCCTGCCAAACACAGAATACATCATCGATAAATCGATACCAGCATAAAACCTGTGCACAGAAGAGGGATTTTTGTATACCACATTATTTTCAAAGTCATTCATAAAAATGACAGCGAAGGTCGGTGCCACATTGCACCCCATCGCTGTACCAGCTGTCTGCAGGAAGAACTGGTCTTCAAATAAAAAGTAGTTATGAGTCAATACAAAACGTAACAGTGTTAGGATGAATAATTGTTCTTCCATAGTGAATTCATTTTCCTCCATCAGAGCTCTTTTAACACTTTCAATACCGTCCTCTGTTGGTATGTTGGTGTATAAGCTAGATACATCCATAGTTACTAGGGTACATTGGTCCCAATCAATCTGTAAGGTTTGTATTTTATTCAGAAAATCAGTGGTATCAAGAATGAATGATTTACCTTTCTGTGCATATGGCCTAAGGAGTGAATCCAATAGTCTGGCTGCGGGTTGGAATAAAGACCCGCAGCCAGAAACTATTGGCCTTCCAGGGGGTGTGTCCTTATTTTTGTGCACCTTAGGCAGTATATAGATGACTGGGATTCTAGGTGCACTTGGGACCAGATATTCAGCAATTTTTTTATTTATGATTTTTTCTTCTACTGCTGTCTCAACTAGTGTTTTTAAAGTACCCAAGAACTTACTCGTGGGATCAGAGTCAAGTGTTCGGTAGGTATTAACATCTGATAACTGTCTTAAGATTTCCTTTTTGTAATCAGTCCGATTCATTATTACAATTCCAGAACCTTTATCGGCTGGTTTAATCACGATATCACTATCCTGGCTGAGTCTAGTCAAGGCATTAGATACAATGCGTGGAATGTTATGCCTTACCTTCTTATGGCCCAGTTCCAGGGTCTTCAGTTCTTGCTGAACTTTTTTGATGAAAGTCTCTACCACTTCGTATTTCCTAGGCGGGCAAAACTGGCTGGGGTTTTTGTGGGACTTAATCCTTTCCTGAAAAGGAGATAATTGGACCTCACTGGATTGTGCCCATGTTGGTTGTTCAATTTGTATATGTGCTTGCAGACGGATCATTCTGAAGAATTTAGCCATTTCCTTATCCAATTCAAAGAAGTTGGTTGTCTGTGTAGGTACAAAACCAAGTCCTAGGTTAAGGGCCCTCTCTTCATCCAGAGTAAGGTTTCTATTGGATAAGTTGATGATAACGTCTTGTGTGTCACCGGGGTTGTTGATTACCGGGGATCCCTGGATCTGGTGCTGATAGGGTCCCTTTGGTAATTGCCTCTTCCCCTTATGTTTCCGGCCTGCCCTCCTCGTCGGCCTCTTCTGTCGTTTCTTATAGGGGCTCTGTCTAAAAAACCAGCTCCACTGCTGGCGTTAGAAGAATCCGAGGTGGGAGCTGTGGTTGGGTTCTGAGTTGGTCGGTTTCTGGTCACTGTGTAGTAAACTTGATTGTTCCTGTAATCGGTCTCGTCTCTCTGGAACTTACCCCTCTTGCGGTCTTCCAAAGATCGTCTAAATGAATTAATTTTCTGTGTCAGATTGGTCTTGAGAGATAAGGATTCTTCTGGAGGTAATTCCTGAAAGAGACTTTGTTCCAAAGTACGGATTTCCTCCTGAGTTTTCTTTAGTTCAGTACTAGCCCGTTCTAGTACCAGTAAAATGATATCAAATGACGCTTTGTTCAAAATTTTTTCAAATTGTAAACGGAATACTGGATCCTCAGAGAAGAGGGTCGGTCTTAAGTTAGATCTTAGACCACGAGGTATGATTTTGCGTTTGTAGTATTCGGCCAATGTGACCATATGTAGTTCCAATGATGTAGATTTCTTTTGTGCTTTCTCCAGCGAATTCACCGAAGCCCTTGGGTTAGAGCTGGATAAGAACTCGCTTGAGGCTGTAATATTCGAGGTGATTCTTCTGGCGTCTTCGTCTGAGTAGGAAAACACACCGCTAGTATCGTACTGGATACTTGTATTGGGATTCGACATTTGGATTTATAGTAGTGCCTTTACCGGTGCACGTGACCTAAATGGTGGAGTATATTTCAATAGTTCAATATGGAGGGTCACAGCACTCAGTTGGCTTCAGAGTTTTGGTAGGGTGCACGTCAAAAGCTTCTTCCTGACTCCACCTCAGGAATACTAGTATAAGTACAAATTCCGTATGACAGCACACCAAGATTCTTTTCAATGCACTTTTATTTGCCGGAAGTTACAGATAATTATGCAACGTTTCGGGCCAATTTGTGTTGCCCTTCATCAGGCTTAAGAAAAAATAAACAAAAGACAATTAATATATAATGAGAAACAAAATAATGTGGCATGCTGTCCTAGTTTGTCCAGTACAATGCCAGGCTCCCTGATAGAAACTCGA
The DNA here is from genome assembly GCA_033119425.1 of Bufotes viridis. Classification (NCBI taxonomy): domain Eukaryota; kingdom Metazoa; phylum Chordata; class Amphibia; order Anura; family Bufonidae; genus Bufotes; species Bufotes viridis. The sequence continues at coordinate 178,098,756 of CM065594.1, read as the reverse complement.
TGGACCCGAATATAGGTAATGGGGTAAGATATCAAAGCAGTCTGCACAAAACATAGTTTTGAGTCTATTTGAAAATTTAACAAATTACTCTGTAAAGAAAAATATTTTCTTTACAGCTTAACATAAATAAAACAAAAAGAATTAAAAAAACTTTCTAAAAATGTATTAATGAACAGTGTCACAAAAAATGCTACAAAAGTTATTTTGGTAGGCGTACAAATAAAGTTTATCACATGGTTTCAGGACTCTTTGTATAATTCTGACCAGAATTTTGCCATGGCATCCAATAGGAATTTAACACTGTAAATTGCTAAATAGAGATATCGCTTGTTCGCGTTCGCCGTGGAGGGCGAACATATGCGATGTTTGGTCCTCCCCCTATATATCATCATTGAGCAAACTTTGACCCTGTACCTTGTAGTCAGCAGACACATTCCAGCCAATCAGCATACCGTCCCTCCCAGACCCTCCTACCTCTTATCAAAAAGCAAGGAGAGCATCCATCTTAGATTCATTCTGAAGCTGCAGTGTTAGTTAGAGCAGGGAGAGTGCTGCTGCTGCTGAATTAATATAGGGATTCTAGGGAAAGCGTTAGCTACTAGTGGTCTGTGTCCACTCCAGTCCTCAAAGACTCATCTGCTGTAAGGACAGCGTCCTTATAGCACCCCCAAAAGCCATTTTTAGGGCTGGTACATCAGTCTGCTTATATATATATATATATATATATATATATATATACCAAGTCAGATACGAGGCAGCACTCCGATGCAAATAGTAGTGACCCAAATTTATTCCAAAGCTACGTTTCTGCCTTCTCAATGAGGCCTTTGTCAAGCAGTACAAACAGTGTCAATCTCAAACTGAAATACCCCTAAACCATTATTATATTATATTGCAGTTGCCTGCCCGTGTGTGAGAGGCTGCAGGCCCACAAACTGTACTGTGTGCAAACCACTCATTTAGGGTGGCACAGTACCTTGCAGATAAAAAAGTCATTTCATTTTTACCCTTTAATATAATTTCAGTTGCCTGCCAGCGTGTGTCAGGCCCACACAGACTGCACTGTGCTCACTGCCAGTGCCCGCCACTCATATCGGGTGGCACAGTACCTTGCACGCATAGTACTACTAATAAAAAAAAAAATGATAGGCAGAGGCAGGCCACCCCGCAGGGGCCGTCGTGGTGCTGTGATTTCCTTTGGCCCTAGAATAATGAGCAGTGTTCAGAGGCCACATACCCTGTACTCGAAAAATTCTGAGGACATAGTTGACTGGCTTACACAGGACACCGAATCTTCTACAGCTTCCGCTCGGACCCTTGATGCACCATCCTCCTCCAGCTCAACATCGGGCACCTCTCAAGTTACCAATCGCCCGCCTGCCGCCACCACCAACACTAGCACCACAGCCACTTCATTTGATCTGTCAGAGGATTTATTTACACATCAGCTGGAAGAAATGAGTGATGTGCAACCATTATTGCCAGAGGATGTAGATAACAGGGATACGTCTCAGTCAGGCAGCATTACACACATGGACGTACGGTGTGATGATGATGAAGTTGTACCCACTGCTGCTTCCTTTGCTGAGTTGTCAGATACAGTTGTGATAAAAAATATTCAACCCCCACTGAAATTGAGTGTTTTGGCCAGTTTGACATTGATTTTGATCATTTCAGTCATCTTGTTTACAATTAAATCAAAGAGGCACTTGTAAGTCAGACAAATATAACATAACATTTATAATGAAATAACCACAAATATCTTTTCTGTGCTCACATCATTATCAGTTTTATTCAACCCCCAAGTGACATTCAATCTTAGTACTTAGTACAACATCCTTTTCCAGTTATAACAGCTTTAAAACGTGAAGCATAGCTTGACACAAGTGTCTTGCAGCGATCTACAGGTATCTTCGCCCATTCTTCATGGGCAAAAGCCTCCAGTTCAGTCACATTCATAGGCTTGCGCGCTGCAACTGCTTTCTTTAAGTCCCACCAGAGGTTCTCAATCGGATTTAAGTCTGGTGACTGCGATGGCCACTTCAAAATGTTCCAGCCTTTAATCTGCAACCATGCTCTAGTGGACTTGGAGGTATGCTTGGGATCATTGTCCTGTTGAAAGGTCCAACGTCTCCCAAGCCTCAGGTTTGTGACGGACTGCATCACATTTTCATCCAATATCTCCTGGTACTGAAGAGAATCCATTGTACCTTGCACACGCTGAAGCTTCCCTGTACCTGTAGAAGCAAAACAGCCCCAAAGCATGATTGACCCCCCGCAATGCTTCATAGTAGGCAAGGTGTTCTTTTCTTCATAGGCCTTGTTCTTCCTCCTCCAAACATAGCGTTGATCCATGGGCCCAAACAGTTCTAATTTGGTTTCATCAGTCCACAGAACACTATCCCAAAACTTTTCTGTTTTGTCCACATGACTTTTGGCATACCGCAGTCGACTCTTCTTATTCTTTGGAGACAGCAAGGGGGTGCGCCTGGGAGTTCTAGCATGGAGGCCTTCATTACGCAGTGTGCGTGTTATTGTCTGAGCTGAAACTTCAGTACCCGCATCTGACAAATCTTTTTTCAGCTCCTCAGCAGTCACACGGGGACTTTTCTCCACTTTGCGCTTCAGGTAGCGCACAGCAGTTGAAGTCAGCATCTTCTTTCTGCCACAGCCCGGTAGCGTTTCAACAGTGCCCTTTGCCTTGAATTTGCGAATGATGCTTCCTATGGTGTCTCTTGGTATGTTTAACATCTTTGCAATCTTCTTATAGCCATTGCCCTTCCTGTGAAGAGAAATCACCTCTTCTCTTGTCTTCCTGGACCATTCTCTTGACTTCACCATGTTTGTAAACACACCAATAAATGTCTAGAAGGAGCTGAGTATCACAGTCATTTTAAATCTGCCTAATTGGTGCTTATTATGCTTGATTGCTGCTCCTTGACATCCACAAGTGTTTTCAATACCTGATCGAAAACACTTGAATGAACCTCTGTTCTTAAGAGTGGTAGTCTTTAAGGGGTTGAATAATTGTGTCAATGAAGAAATCACAAAAAAAACATTCAATACTGTATTACAAAAACAATTGATGTCATTTTAGTTGCATTTGGTTCTTTAAAAAGTCCTTGTAAGATTTCATTCTGAACACAATTACAAATGTACACTAAATTTCCTAAAACCCTTTACAGCATTGGGGGTTGAATAATTTTGAACACAACTGTACAAGTGAAGCGGTTGATAATGACGATGTCTCCGTGGATGTCACATGGTTGCCCGCGCGAAGAGAAGAAGAACAGGGGGAAAGCTCAGATGGGGAGACAGAGAGGAGGAGGAGACGAGTTGAAAGCAGGGGGAGGTCGTTGCAAAGAGCTATTGGTACAGTCAAACAGCATGTATCGGCACCCAGGGTCAGCCAGACAGCACGCCAAGCAATGCATGCTGTTGCCACCACCAGAATGCCGTCATTGCAAAGCTCAGCAGTGTGGAAGTTGTTTTTTTTTTTTGTGTCTGCCTCTGATAACAGCGATGCCATTTGCAACCTGTGCCAAAAGAAACTGAGTTGTGGGAAGTCCAACACACATCCTAGATACAACTGCTTTGCGAAGGCACATGATCTCACATCACACGCCTATGGGATCAACACATGAGTACAAGCAGCACACAAACTCAAAGCCACCATCCTCCTCCTGGTCCAGCATCTTCAGCCACGTCAACCACTGCTGTCCTCCCTGCCCCCTATCAACCACCCGCCAGTCCGCCTCTCACCTTCAGCAGTTCCTGCTCATCTGCCCACAGTCAGGTGTCTGTCAAGTAAATGTTTGAGCGTAAGAAGCCAATGTCACAGAGTCATCACTTGACAGCTGGCTTGTCGGAACTCTTAGCCCGCCAGCTTTTACCATACACGCTGGTGGAGTCTGAGGCCTTCAAAAAATTTGTAGCTATTGGGACACTGCAGTGAAAGGTACCCGGCCAAAATAGTTTTTTCACAAAAGGCAATCCCCAACCTGTACTCTATTGTGGAAAAGGAAGTCATGGCATGTCTGGCACACAGTGTTGGGGCAAGGGTCCATCTGACCACTGATACTTTGTCTGCAAAGCACGGTCAGGGCAGGTATATCACGTACAATTGGGTAAACCTGCTTACAGCTGCCAAGCATGGAATGCGTGGCTCTGCAGCAGAGTTGGTGACACCGTCACGAGTTGCAGCCAGGCCTGCTGCCACCTCCTCTACTACTCCTACTCCATCTCCTCAGGTGAGTCCTCTTCTGCTGCTGCGTCTTGCTCCACATCAACTGCACCCCCCCAGCTCCCCAGGGGCTATTCAACATCCCCGATACGACAGTGTCACGCCGTCTTGGGGTTGACTTGCCTGAAAGCAGAGAGTCACACTGGGCCAGCACTCGTGTCCGCCCTGAACACACAGGTGGATCAGAGACTGACCCCACACCAACTGGAGATCGGCAAAGTGGTTTGTGACAACGGAGGCAATCTGTTGGCGGCATTGAATTTGGGCAAGTTGACACATGTGCCGTGCATGGCACATGTGTTGAATCTGATCGTACAACGCTTTGTGTGTAAGTACCCAGGCTTACAGGACATCCTCAAGCAAGCCAGGAAGGTGTGTGGCCATTTCAGGCGTTCCTACACGGCCATGGCGCACTTTTCCGATATTCAGTGGCGAAACAACATGCCAGTGAGGCGCTTGATTTGCAACAGCCTGACACGTTGGAATTCAACACTCCTAATGTTCGACCGCCTGCTCCAACATGAAATAGCCATCAACGAGTATTTGTATGAACGGGGTGCGAGGACAGCCTCTGCAGAGCTGTGAATTTTTTTGCCACGTTACTGGATGCTCATGCGCAATACCTGTAGGCTCATGCGTCCTTTTGAGGAGGTGACAAACCTAGTCAGTCTCACTGAAGGCACCATCAGCGACCTCATCCCATTTGTTTTCTTCCTGGACCGTGCCCTGCGAAGAGTGCTGGGTCAGGCCGTAGATGAGCATGAAGAGGAAGAGTTGTGGTCACCATCACCACCAGAAACAGCCTTATCATCATCGCTTGCTTGACCTACGGCAACGCTGGAAGAGGAGTCTGAGGAAGAGGAGTCAGAGGAGGAATGTGGCTTTGAGGAGGAGGAAGACCAACCACAGCAGGCATCCCAGGGTGCTCGTTGTTGTCGCCTATCTGTTACCCGTTGTGTTGTACGTGGCTGGGGGGAAGAACAGAAGATTGCTGGATCAGGCCGTAGATGAGCGTGAAGAGGAGGAGTTGTGGTCACCATCACCACCAGAAACAGCCTTATCATCATCGCTTGCTGGACATGCGGTAACGCTGGAAGAAGAGTCTGAGGAAGAGGAGGAGGAGGAGGAATGTGGCTTTGAGGAGGAGGAGGACCAACCACAGCAGGCATCCCAAGGTGCTCGTTGTTGTCGCCTATCTGTTACCCGTGGTGTTGTACGTGGCTGGGGGGGGGGAAACAGACCTTCAATGAGTTCAGTGAGGACAAGGAACGGGAGATGAGTACCTTGGCATCCAACCTTGTGCAAATGGGGTCTTTCATGCTGTCATGCCTGTTGAGGGACTCTCATATAAAAAGGCTGAAGGAGAACAACCTGTACTTGGTGGCCACGCTGCTAGACCCCCGATATAAGCAGAAAGTGGCTGAAATGTTACCGAATTACTGGAAGTCGGAGAGGATCCAGCAGTCCCATAACGAGTTAAAAAGTATGCTTTACACAGCATATAAGGGTGATGTCAGAGCACAACGGGAATCTAACAGGGGAAGAGGTGAAAGTAATCCTCCTCCTACCACGACCACGCTGGCAAGGACAGGATGCTTTACAGATGTGTTGTTGATGGAGGACATGTAGAGCTTTTTAATTCTTACGCATCGGCACAGCCTTTCGGGGTCCACCCTCGGAGAACTACTCGACCAACAGGTAGCAGACTACCTCGCCTTAACTGCAGATATCGACACTCTGAGGAGCGATGAAGCCTGGGTGTGCAGGCTTGACCTGTGTCCTCAGCTATCCCAATTTGCGATAGAACTTCTGACCTGCCCCGCTTCAAGTGTCCTGTCAGAAAGGACCTTCAGCGCAGCAGGAAGTATTGTCACTGACGATAAGTCGCCTAGGTCAAAAAAGTCTAGATTACCTCAGCTTTATTAAGATGAATGAGGCGTGGATACCGAAGGGACTGACAGTGGGGGATACATTTGACTAAAAAAGGCCTGATGAGATGCCTTGGGCTAAAAATGGTCCCCACGCTACTGTATTTAATCTCTGCATGCCGGATAACTTGCGTGACTTCTCCGCCACCAACTAGGGTTCAAGCCGCAATGTTTTAGTACATCTTCTTCCTGGAAAACATAAATTTTTCCGTCCGCTGCTATAGCAGCGGCTGCAACAATACCTGATTTTTTAAGGCATGTGTACATACCTAATTTTTCTGGCCTCTGGTGCTGCACTGTGGCTGCAAAAACAAAACAAAAAAAAAGGCACATACATGTGTCAATTCCCCCTTGTGATCGTTACCTTGTTGTGGTGCAGGGGCTTGCGTATCACAATGAAGTGATCACCTCTATGAGTGTGTTGGCAATGTTGGCACACCCCATATGATAAGGTCGTTGCTTCATTGTGAACAGACCGAAAGCGCTCGGCTGGATAATTTTTCATAGAAAAAACATTCATTTTCTTTGTGATCATCTAAGGTGGTCATTAAAGCCTATTAGGCCAACAATGGGCCCACACTGCAGAATCATTGTTTTCTGGGTCACTTAACTGTCACTGAACTACCTCAGCACGACCATAGGCTTTGAAAAACCGCCATCATCTGCAATCTCCCAAAGTGCGCACGAGCACAGTCATCACTACACCAAGATTGACGCATAGAGGAATGAAATTTATGTCACGAGTGTATCAACTATTGACAACTCTTTGCGGTTGTCTAAAATCTATTTGATAGGGGACATAACAGGGATTAAACTGATAAGAAGAGTACTACTTAACACACCACTCATATAGGGTGTCACAGTACATTGCACGGCGCACGCGCAGCGCCCCAAATTGGCAGGCAGAGGATCGACCAACCATCTTTTTCCATCTCTCGGTTCCTAAAATCTATTTCATACATGTCCCCTGATAGGGGACGTAACAGGGATTAAACTGATAGGAATAGTACTACTTAACACACCACTCATATAGAGTGTCACAGTACATTGCACGGCGCACGCGCAGTGCCCCAAATTGGAAGGAAGAAGACCGACCAACAATCTTTTTCCATCTCCCAGTTCCTAAAATCTATTCGATACACGTCCCCTGATAGAGGACAAAACAGAGATTAAACTGGCAGTGGTAAGAACAGATTTTTTTAATTTAAAAAAAAGAGGACAGCCTCTGCGGAGCTGGGTATTTTTTGGCCGCGTTACTGAACGCTCATGCACAATGGCTGTTGGCTCATGCATCCTTTTGTGGAGGTGACAAACCTGGTCAGTCAAACCCAAGGCAACATCATCGACCTCATTCCATATGCGTTTTTTCTGGAGCGTGTCCTGCGAAGAGTGCTGAATCAGGCCATAGATGAGCATGAAGAGGAAGAGTTGTGGTCACCATCACTGCCAGAAGCAGCCTTGTCATCGATTGCTGGACCTGCGGCAACGCAGAGAGAGGAGTCTGAAGAAGAGGAGTCAGAGGAGGAAGGTGGTTTTGAGGAGATGGAAGACCAACCACAGCAGGCGTCTCAGGGGGCTTGTTGTCACCTTTCGGGGACCCTTGGTTTTGTACATGGCTGGGTGGAGGAAGAGACCTTCAACGACGTCACTGAGGACAAGGAACGGGACATGGCTAGCTTGGTATCCAACCTTGTGCAAATGGGGAGTTTGCAGTTGTGCAAATGGACTGTTTGCGGTTGTTTGCGGTGCGTTAAACGGGGAGTTTGGTCTGTCAGAGTTTAGTCTGTCACTGTGATGCGGGCGTAACCCTTACACTACCTGATCGATACAACATCATACCTGATCGTATACACAAATGGATGTTTTAAAGCACGTTATTCCAAAAATTTAGGAATATTAGGTGATTTATGCCCTTTATGGATTAAAACCCGTAACTACGTAATTTTCCATGTGAGTTTTGCCATGGATCCCCCTCCGGCATTCCACAGTCCAGGTGTTAGTCCCCTTGAAACAACTTTTCCATCACTATTGTGGCCAGAAAGCGTCCCTGTGGGTTTTAAAATTCGCCTGCCTATTGAGGTCTATGGCGGTTCGCCCATTCGCGAACATTCTAGGAAGTTCTCGTTCGCGAACGGAAAATTTTATGTTCGTGACATCTCTATTGCTAAATGGATAGTTGTGTTTGGCGAATATTTTGGTTTAAAATTATTTTATTTCTGTACACCCTTATTTTCATTGCACGGTATTTCTTTGTTTATGGTTCTGTAAATCCTCCTGATGCCACACTACGGGAATTCTACTATATGTTTTACTGATATGACAATATATCTTACTAGGAGTACAAATATACAGTTTCTATTTTCCATCTAAGTAGTAGCTCCAGAGCCTGTAAACTCAGCAGTAAAATAAAGTTTCTTATTGAATAATTCAGGGAATATAGAAGTTTTTACTATTACTAGTTTTATAAGTTAGTTTCCATTAGGCAACATTTACTGTTCAGGATGGACTATTCAGTACAGTCATATAAAGTGAGATTGGTAGTGTGCATTGTGTTCAGTGTGTATTAATATTGCAGATGTGTAATTTCTTATTCACATAGTAAAGTATTTCAAATCCACAATATGCTGTTTATCATTATTTAATATCACCATTATAATTGCTGACAGCATAAAAAGTAAGGGAAAAATGCCTACCTATCACTGATATGTTCTAATCATTGTGGACTTCATTTATTCCAATTTTTATATGTTCACTTGGTGTACCTGGATAGCGTATCTGAATAGTGAACATTACCACACAGGTCTCAAATAGGTTTCCCTGGATTTTTAGATTGATAGGCCATCAATGTCCAATTGGCGATGACCCAACACCCCACCCCTGCCAATCAGCTATTCTTGAGCAGCTCTGGCACTGGAATGGAAACAGTTGTGCAGTAACTAGCTCAGTCTTACTGACAAAGCTGTATAGTACAGATGGTTATTTCTAGAGATGTCGCGACCATAAAATTGCAAAACTCCCATGGAAAATTACGTAGTTGACGCAGAGTGTGGTAAGTTTAATTCGCAATGCGATTAATATAACCTGCATTAATCGCATTGTGAATTCCACTTAGAGCTGGGTTCCTAATGGTTGTATTGCTAGAATATAACGAAGATTGAGAATATAGTGCTATATTCTCAATCTTCGTTATATTCTAGCAATACAACCATTAGCAACCCAGCTCTAAGTTGAATTCGCAATGCGATTAATACAGGTTATATTAATCGCATTGCGATTACAACTTAGATCTGAGTTCCTAATGGTTGTATTGCTAGAACTGACGAATATAGCGCTATATTCTCAATCTTCGTTATATTCTAGCAATACAACCATTAGGAACCCAGATCTAAGTTGAATTAAATATTGATGACCTATTATGAGGCCATCAATATGAAAATCATTGAAAACGCCTTCAAATAAGTTGTTTCAGAAAGAAAAAAAATATCTGTATGAGGTACAGTACGAGCTCTGTTTAGGAGCCTTTCTTTCAGCAACTAGGAAACAGACTAGAAGAGTCTGCAGAGACAACATATTAAAGGGACTAATATGAAAAGATTTTTAAATTTTTTTCTTACTCCTGTCTTACTCAAAAATGGTTTAGGTATTTAAGGTTATTATTGTAATGCTTTGGCATTATACATTTAGACAAGCACATATTCATATATTGAATTAAAAATTTAAGGGGGTGGCCACTTTCCGGCTACTCTTGATCAATGTGTATGTTAAATAATTATATGAAACTTACTAAAATAGTCTTGTTAATATTCTGTGGCATTTTCTATATTTCATAAGGTAGTCTCCCTTCTTGGCCAAGTCTTTTGTGCTATCCACACAGAGGTCCTGTCCATAAAATGGCTTCTAATGGAGGGTCATGTGACCAGGAAAATCACTAAGTCTCCTCCATTCAAGTACAATACACCTGCACCAAATTCTCAACATTGCAAGTGCAGATAGCCGATGTGGTATAATTGAGTACAAAAGACTAAGTGATGTGTCTGGAGTTATTTTTGCCTGGTCCCATGACTTTTCATCAGCGGCCATCTTATGGACAGGACCTCTTTGTGGACAGCACAGAAGATTTGCCTAACAAGGGGACATGATTTATTCAAGCAAATAGCACAGAATATCATTGATGGCTATATTAGTAAGGTTTCATATAGTCATGCACATTGGTCAAAAGTAGCCAGAAAGTGGCCAACCCCTTTAGGTCACTCAGTCACTCAGCTCACCTCTCTGAGGTGCACATAATCCAGAATAGTCCCTCACGTCCCAGCAACAATCATGTGTAGACGATCAAATACTGATAAAATTTGACTTTTATTTAAATCAATTAAAAACCTCAATCATATAATCCAAAGTACAGAAAAATAGTACTACAATTCTTTGACACGCTTCTGACCCATACCGGCCTTCAATCATAGATCTAGAATTAAGACCCAGTATGGGTCAGAAACCTATAACAATAAGAGTATAGTACTATTTTTCCTATACTTATTATGTAATTGCTATTTTATTATATGTGGAGTGCTAGATCACATTACACATAATTCACTCTGCTTGTCCTGTTTATTTGGTGTGATTTTAGGATAAAAAAATCAAAAAAATCAAACCTGATATGTCCCCCAACCTAAATGAATGTTTTTTTTAGCAGCTAAAATTAAAACAGGACAACAAAATGCAAACCTCTAAAGTGATAACTGAATACACTATGCAAGAAAATGAAAAAGGAAAATGAAAACCCACAGGAATGGTAAACAAATATGAGATGTAAGCCTCTCTTTTAGGACAAATATTTGTGCAAAATCCTGCAGGACTATCTTAGAGACTAGTGGGAACATTGTCGATTCATCTTCAAAGTGAATTATAAGTTAAATAGCAATGATGTTAAATAATGCAGACTGCACAAATCTGTAAACTGATGTGGCACTTGCTCATTCCAATATCAAGACATAGAGATATTTCTATACTTATTATTTTCTGTTAAGAGTGTAACTGTTCAATGTGTTTATGCTTCTATATATGTATTCATGCATTCCAGTATCACATGCCTGCTGGAGTGGGTGCTTGGCTTTCTGCCATAATCATATATCATACTGCCAGAGGAAGAACTAATATTGTGCCTTTCAGTTTTACACTGACAGACATTTAGTACCTTTCACTACATAAGCAGGGTAGTGTATTGCAGAAGTTATTTAATGATTGAATGTTCAAATTCCCTTACAGGACTAAAACATATTGTAAAATGACTGAAAAAGTTGTCTATACCCCAAAAGTGTAACAATAAAAATTATAGCTCATCCCACAAAAAATAAGCCCTCGTACAACTCTATTGATAGAAAAATAAAAATGTTTGGGTCTTGAAAAGTGATAACTGTTTTTTGGTATATCTGTAATTGTATTAACTCAGAGAATAAGGTTACGCTATCATATATGTCCACTGTTATGAGCAGCGGGTGAGAACGATGTCTAAGCATGCCCCTCGTTTTTCACACAATACCTCTAATGGTGAGGAGAGATTTTCCCGAGAGGAGTACCAGGTGTTACCTCAGATGGGAATTGGAAGATGAGGGAATCGTGACCAGAGTGTATACCCACTGGACTGACCTCCAAATGACACAATACACCTAGTGGATGCTGGAAGTCAGAGGCTGATCAGACAGAAGCATAGTCAGGGTATGAAGGCAGAAGTCAGAGCAGGTGGCAGTCAGGCAAAGTCCTTAAACATAGATCAGGTTCAGGGCAGGCAGTAATCAGGCTAAGTAAGTAAAACATAATCCAAAGTCTGGTACACAGAACACCTTTGCTCAAGCAAAAAACTAGACAAGCTAGGAACCTAAGAGTTGCTCAGGCACCTTCCTGGGGCAAGAAGCACCTTTAAATTCTTCCTGAAATCCAGCCATAGGCTGTGGAGATAGAGGACATCTATGTGCTGCCTCACAAGGGAGGAGAGACACACCCATGCAAGCCCTAACAAACAGTACAGGACAGGGGGGTTGATATGTTATAGTGGGCCAGCTCACCACCAAACTAACCAGGGGGTTACCAGACATGTGTCTAAAACAACAGTTCAGCAAACGCTACTGCTTATGGAGCTCCAAAGCAGATGGATTGTCACTGTTCATCTGCTAACAAAGTTGCATCAGCAGAAAAGGATTACATTTTCATGGCAGTACTGAATTGGACCTCTGCCAGTTGGCAAAGGGTTGTCTTCTTCGATAGGTCACATTTTCTACTTCATCAAATGGATTGGCACTGGTGTGTCAGGTGAGAAATATCACAGAGCAAACACACTACAACCATTGCTATACATACACGCTGGTGGTGGCAGCATTATGGTCTGGGTAATGTTTTTGTGGCATTCCCTGGGCCCACTCATCAAGGTGGAAGGCAATCTCCACCGATTTGGGTATGAATCTATCCTTGTGGATCATGTACACCCATACATGCTGATTATCTTCCCTGGGGTGGATGGAATGTTCCAGCAAGATAATGCAACATGTCACATGGCCCGCTCCTTCCTAGCTGACTTTTATCTCTCACATCAGTTGCACATAGTGCTATGCAGTTTCCACATCGCTTATTCTAAGTGGTGCCATTTTTCAGTGGTGCCATTGGTCCATTTACAATAATGTTTCACCACAGCAGCCCGCGAACAGTTTACAAACCACACAGTTTCACAAATACTACTCTTGATGAGAAAGCCAATTATTATCACTTTTTGCACCTCTGTTAAATTGCCCCTTTTATTAATGACAGCAAAGTGGGAAATGTGTGCAGATAGTCTATTGCAGACCTTATACACCCTCCAAGCCAGCTTATGACACATGACTTCCTTCATGAGCTACACATTAGAGATGTCAAAAGTAGGAAGTGGTTATAATAATGTGACTTGACTGTGTATATCCTGGCAATTATGAAATCATAAAAAAGGTCCCTTTTAAGGATCATCAGTCAGAGCAAAGAGCAGCTACAAAAACTTCTGTTTCTCTCTGCAAAGCACCATTTGAATTTATTTCCAGATGTATGTTGTAAGACTTCCTTTTTGCTGTGGCAGCACTGTAGGGGAACTGGAAACTTTCTGCCAGATTTTTGGCTATTAAAGGTGGACATAAGTGATTTGCATAATCTTATTCTCTGGGTTGATCTAATTATGGATATACAAAAAAACAGTCCTCATATTCCAAGACTAGAGTTGAGCGGACACCTGGATGTTCGAGTTTGACGGGTTTGGCCGAACATCACAAGAAAGTTCGGGTTTGGGATCTGAACTTAACCCGAACTTGACCCCGAACCCCATTGAAGTCAATGGGGACCCAAACTTTTGGGCACTAAAATGGCTGTAAAAAAGTCCTGGAAAGGGTTAGAGGGCTGCAAAATGTGGGTAAGTGCCCTGCAAACAAACGTGGGTAGGGAAATTACGTAAAATAAAATAAATAAAAAACCCAAACGTTGATCTAGGAGGAGGAAATGAATGTGGAGTAGGAGGTTGAGGAGGCATCAGGTGGGAATGCCATCAGCAGCGCGTCTTCTAGCATGCGTTTGTAGTCACGCATCTTTCGATAATTAACAGACTTTTTTTCCCAATTTGGTTCCCTGTCAGCAATGCACAGCAGGGTTTTTTTTACCAGAAAAACAGGGTTCATATCATCCACCAATGGAACAGACGATTTTTAAAAATGTAGGTCCCTGGCATCCAGGCAGAGGAGGGATTTATTCACGGCAAAACGGGGTTCATGTCACCCACCAATGGAACAGGCGATTTTTAGTAATGTAGACCCCTGGCATCCAGGCAGAGGAGAGGTTAATTCACGGCAAAACGGGGTTCATGTCACCCACCAATGGAACAGGTGATTTTTAGAAATTTAGGTCCCTGGCACCCAGGCAAAGGAGGGGTTTATTCACGGCAAAATGAGGTTCATGTCACCCACCAATGGAACAGGCAATTTTTAGAAATGTAGACCCCTGGCACCCAGGCAGAGGAGGGGTTAATACATGGCAAAACGGGGTTCATGTCACCCACCAATGTAACAGACGACTTTTAAAAATGTAGGCCACTGGCACCCAGGCAGAGGAGGGGTTTATTCACGGCAAAAATGGTAATTTTGCACCCAACAATTTAAAAGAAGATTTTTCAAATATTCTGCCCTGTCACCTATGCAGTGCAGGGTTACTTGACAGCAAAAAATTGGAATATGTCAACCCCTGAACTCCCAGATGGATTAAATATATTATTGTCCCCGGCACATATGCAGCGCAGGCCGCAAAGGTAATTCCTGGCCTTAAAAAATTTATTTTTCCACCACCCATGAATAACAGGGATTTAAGTGGTATATTTTGGGGTGTAGGACCTCATCGTTCTCAACATCATCTTCCACCCAGTCTTCACCATGGCCTTCTTTGTCGGTCTGCACACTGCAGAAAGCTGCAGCAGTTTGCACCTGTGTTTCGTCATCATCAGAGACATGCTGCGGTGGTCTTCCCATGTCCTCATCCTCAAACCTTAGTGGATGGGCATCCGTGCACTTAATCTCTTCCACTTCTGGGGCAGGGCTATGGTTATGGCCCTGGGAAACCGTGCCAGCAGTGTCATCAAAAACCATAAGAGACTGCTGCATGACTTGGGGCTCAGATTGCTTGGCTGATTAGCAAGGGGGTGAGGTGAAAGACTGATGGGCATGGGCTTTCAGCAGTGGGAGACAATGTTAAGGTACTGGAGGCACTGTAAGCCACCCAATTTACTAGCGCCTGTACTTGTTCTGGTCTCCCCATTCGTAGAGCGGCATTCGGGCCTACCTAATAATGCTGCAGGTTCTCTCGCCTACTCACACCTGAGGAAGGCATTTCACTTGGACCTGTGATTGGCGCTGAATGGCCACATCCTGTCCCAGCAACAGTAGCTCCTCCAACACCACCACAACCATGTCCACGTCCCTTATTTGATGTTCTCCTCATTATTTGCATTCACCCACCAAACTAACAGATTTTTTATCTCCAGTTTCAATTTAACTGCCAATAGTAAACAATTAAGTTCACTAACAGTAAGGCAGTAAGACAGTAAGGCAATTTTCTTTAGGTCACACAACAGTGTAACAGAGCAATTCAATACAATTACTTCACTATCACCAAAAATTTGATTTTTCAAACCAACAATGTAAAAGCAGAAGTTAACGGTTTAATTTGACTGTCAGAAATGCAGCATACACCACAAATGTGCTATCTAACACAAAACCTGTGTGTTTGCAAATAACTATGTAAATGCGGAGTTCCACAGGTAACTTAAAATGACTGAAATACAGGGTAGGCCTCAGATCTGCTATGTAGCCTCAGATGTGCTATAAAACCAGTGTTTATTGTAACAAACTACAGAAATGCAGTATGTCACTGCTAAATTTTAAAATAAATTTTTGTGCGTTGTATGCCAAACTGCTCTGTGGAACAACAATAATGGTTTATTTCCCCCAAATACAGGAATGCAGTATGACAGTGTTAAATTTTAAAATAGGTTTTTCAGCGTTCTATGCAAAAGTGCTCTGTGGAAAAACAATACGGGTTTATTTCCCCCAAATACACAAATGCTGTACGTCATTGCTAAATTTTAAAATATGTTGTTGTGCGTTGTATGCCAAACTGCTCTGTGGAACAAAAATACGAGTTTATTTCCCCCAAATACAGGAATGCAGTATGTCACTGCTAAATTTTAAAATAGGTTTTTCAGCGTTCTATGCAAAAGTGCTCTGTGGCACAACAGTATGGGTTTATTAACCCAACTACAGAAATGCAGTTTTTCACAGCAAAATTAGAAAATAGGTTTTTCAGTGGTGTGTGCAAACGTGCTCTGTGGTACGACAGTACGGGTTTATTACAGCAACTACAGAAATGTACTATGTCACCCCAAAATTATAGGTAATGTGAGCTAGCAAAAAATAATTAGACTGATGTCCCTGGCAGGCTGGCACACATGCAGGTCAAATGCAGTTCCAAGGACACTACAGTTGCTAAAATGGCCGCCGACCCCCCCCCCCCCACCTCAGTAACAGATGAATGAAAAATAATTTTGCAGTATAACTGGGCTCAGGCCCCAGCACCCAGACAGAGGAGAGAGGTCCCATAGTAGAAAATCAGGCTTTGTGTCACCCACCAATCAAAAAGGGCAACTTTCAGTTATTTAGGCCTCAGCACCCAAACAGAGGAGAGAGGTCCCATAGCAGAAAATCAGGCTTCATGTCACCCACCAAAGCAGCAGATGATTAACAGAATTTTAGGCCCCTGACACCCAGAAAGGGGAGAGGTCATTTGACAACAAAAAGAGATTAATGTCACGCACCAAAGCAGCAGGCGATTAGCTGAAATGTAGGCCCCTGGCAACCAGACAGAGGAGAGGTTCATTCAACTTGGTGTTGCCCCCAAAATAATGGTACAATTAAAAAAAGAGAATTCAATAAAAAAGTGCCCTGGAGTACAAGAATGTATGGTAGAGGGAGAGGCCGTTACAAATGTCTATTCTGCACAAGGGATGGACAGGTCTTGTGGGATCCATCCCTGGTTCATTTTTATGAACGTCAGCTTGTCCACGTTGGCTGTAGACAGGCGGCTGCGTTTGTCTGTAATGACGCCCCCTGCCTTGCTAAATACACGTTCAGACAATAAAATGGCTGCAGGGCAGGCCAGCACCTCCAAGGCATAAAATGGCCATGTGGACAATTTGGAGACCCAGAACTTGAATGGGGCCAAACCATCAGACAGTACATGGAGGCGTGTGCACATGTACTGTTCCACCATGTTGTTGAAATGCTGCCTCCTGCTAACAAGTTCCGTATCAGCTGGTGGTGCAGTTAGCTGTGGCGCGGTGACAAAACTTTTCCACATCTCGGCCATGCTAACCCTGCCTTTAGAGGAGCTGGCCGTGACACTGCTGCGTTTGTGACCTCCTGCTAATCCTTTACATTCGCCATGTGGTTCCAGTGCCACTTGTCCCCCCGTGTCAGTTGGGAATGCCCTCAGGAATGCGTCTACCAGCGTGCGCTTGTACTCGCGCATTTTCCTATCACACTCTAGTGCGGGAATTAAGTTGGGCACGTTGTCTTTGTACCGGGGATCCAGCAGGGTGGCCACCCAGTAGTCAGCACACGTTAAAATGTGGGCAACTCTGCTGTCATTGCACAGTCACTGCAGCATGTAGTCGCTTATGTGTGCCAGGCTGCCCAGAGGTAAGAACAAGCTGTCCTATGTGGGAGGTGTATCGTCATTGTCCTCCGTTTCCCCCAGCCACTCACCAGTGATGGGCCCGAGCTGCGTTGGATGCCACCCCGCTGTGAACATGCTTCATCCTCATCCTCCTCCACCTTCTCCTCATCCTCGTCCTCATCGTCCTCCAGTAGTGGGCCCTGGCTGGCCAAATTTGTACCTGGCCTCTGCTGTTGCAAAAAACCTCCTTCTGAGCCACTTCTAAAAGACTGGCCTGAAAGTGTTAGAAATTACCCCTTTTCCTCCTCCTCCTTGGCCACATCCTCTTCCATCATCGCAATATGTGTTTTCTCAAGTAGACATCGAAGTGCCATTGTAACGCTGCTAATGGCGTCAACACCACTGGCCATGTTGGTGGAGTACTCGAAACAGGGCACACAGGTCTCGCATGGAGGCCCAGTCATTGGTGGTGAAGTGGTGCTGTTCCGCAGTGCGACTCACCCGTGTGTGCTGCAGCTGAAACTATGGCCTGCTGCTGCTCGCACAGTCTGTCCAGCATGTGCAAGGTGAAGTTCCACCTGGTGGGCACGTTGAATATGAGGCGCTGAGTAGGAAGGCCGAAGTTACGCTGTAGCGCAGACAGGCGAGTAGCGGCAGGATGAGAACGCCGGAAGCGTGCACAGACGGCCCGCACTTTATGCAGCAGCTCTGACATGTCGGGGTAGTTGTGAATGAATTTCTGCACCACCAAATTCAGCACATGTGCCAGGCAAGGAATGTGTGTCAAACCGGCTAGTCCCAGAGCTGCAACGAGATTTTGCCCATTATCGCACACCACCAGGCCGGGCTTGAGGCCCACCGGCAGCAACCACTGGTCGATCTGTTGTTCAATACCCCGCCACAACTCCTGCACGGTGTGGGGCCTGTCCCCCAAACACTTGAGTTTCAGAACGGCCTGCTAACGTTTACCCCGGGCTGTGCTGAAGTTGGTGGTGAAGGTCTTTAGCTGACCGTATGATCAGGTGGAAGAAGAGAAGGAGGAAGCCGAGTAGGAGGAGGAGGCAACATGAGGCAAAGAATGATGCCCTGCGATCCTTGGCAGCGGAAGGACGTTAGCCAAACAGCTCTCCGCCTGGGGCCCAGCCGTCACTACATTTACCCATTGTGCAGTTAGGGAGATATAGTATCCCTGGCCGTGCTTACTGGTCCACGTATCTGTGGTTAGGTGGACCTTGCCACAGATGGCGTTGCGCAGTTCACATTTGATTTTATCGGATACTTGTTTTTGCAGGGAAAGCACGGCTCTCTTAGAGAAGTAGTGGCGGCTGGGAACGACGTACTGTGGGATAGCCACCGCCATCAGCTGTTTGAAGCTGTCCGTGTCTACCAGCCTGAATGCCAGCATTTCAAAGGCCAGTAGTTTAGAATTGCTGGCATTCAGGTCCAGGGCTTGAGGGTGGCTAGGTGGGAATTTACGCTTTCTCTGCAAGGTTTGTGAGATGGAAAGCTGAACGCTGCCGTTTGACATGGTGGAGATGCTTGGTGACGCAGGTGGTGGTGTCGGTGGCATATCCTCTGTTTGGTGGGCGGCAGGTGCTAACATTGCTCCCGAGGTGGAGGAAGAGGCCGAGGCAGCAGCAGAAGAGGGAGCAGGGGGAGCCTGAGTGAGTTCCTTGTTTTTAAGGTGTTTACTCCACTGCAGTTCATACTTTGCATGTAGATGCCTGGTCATGCAGATTGTGCTAAGGTTCAGAACGTTAATGCCTCGCTTCAGGCTCTGATGGCACAGCGTGCAAAACACTCGGGTCTTGTCGTCAGCACATTGGTTAAAGAAGTGCCAAGCCAGGGAACTCCTTGAAGCTGCCTTTGGGGTGCTTCAATCCCTGGTGGCAGTGGCCAGTAGCAGGCGAACTCTCTTGGCGGAAGCTGTTCTGCTTTTGCACCCTGCTCCCTCTTTTGCTACGCTGTTGGCTCGGTCTTACCACTGCCTCTTCCTCTGAACTATGAAAGTCAGTGGCACGACCTTCATTCCTTGTGGGGTTTAGGACCTCATTGTCCCCTGCATCGTCTTCCAAACAGTCTTCCTCCCTGACCTCCTGTTCGGACCGAACACTGTAGAAAGACACAGCAGTTGGCACCTGTGTTTAGTCATCATCAGAGACGTGCTGACTCTGTTGAGGTGGTATTCCCATGTCCTCATCAGGAAACATAAGTGGTTGTGCGTCAGTGCATTCTATGTCTTCCACCGCTGGGAAAGGGCCAGGTGGATGCCCTTGGGAAACCCTGCAAGCAGTTTCTTCAAGCAGCATAAGAGACTGCTGTATAACTTGAGGCTCAGACAGGTTCTCTGATATGCATTAGTGATGAGCGGCAGGGGCAATATTCGAATTCGCAATATTTCGCGAATATTTGGGCGAATATTTGCCATATATTTGAAAATTCGTAATCTCCAGTCATTATTTTCTGATTGCGAAAATTCGCATGAACGGCGTAAAAATTCGCAAAAACTGGCATTTACTGGCATTTAAAAGATACATTTTAACCAGTACAGGACCGCCTAACACAGGGATGCGCGTCTCGGCAGTTAGGCTACAGCCTGCCAGCGATGATCCATCGCTGGCAGGCTGTAGATGCAAATTATATCGCATCAAACAGCTATATCAGACGCTGTTTTGTGAACAGCGTCTGATATAGCTGCTACCTGGTCCTCTGGTGGTCCCATTTGCTGGGATCGACCACCAGAGGACCAGGTAACACTGTAAAGTTGCACCAAACACTACACTAACCCCCCCCCACCCCCCCCCCCTCACCTATTAACCCCTTGATCACCCCATCTAGACCCCCTGATCACCCCCCTGTCATTGATCACACCCCTTGTAAGGCTCCATTCAGACGTCCATATGTGTTTTGCGGATCCGTGGATTCACGGATCCACGGATCCACTCCGCAGATCCTCAAAAACACGGACACCGGCAATGTGCTTTCCGCATTTTGCAGAACCGCACATTGCCAGAACTATATAGAAAATGCTTTTTCTTGTCCGCAATTGCGGACAAGAATAGGACATGTTCTATATTTTTGCGGAACGGAAGTGCAGACCCGGAAACGCGGATCCGTAATTCCGGCTCCGAGCGGGACAAAGTCTGTCCCCATAGAAATGAATGGGTCCGCAATTCCATTCCGCAAACAGAATTTCGGACGTGTGAATGGGGCATAAGGGTCCCCTATCACCGCCACGTAGTTAGCTACTTGTTAGGTAGCTAGCGCCCAGCCCACCGCACCGCAGTCACTGATTTTGGCACAGATTTTTTCATCCACATTGACCGATGAGAATGAAAAAATCTGTGCCGTTCATTTTTTTTTTTTTCAGCGCAGAGGCTGAACGGGAAAAAAAAATCTCATTACCCGTATGCTCAATATAAGGAGAATCGCAAAAACTCCTAATGCTGGCCATACATGTAATTATTGCGGAGACCCTCAAATGCCAGGACAGTATAAATACCCCACATGTGACCCCATTTTAGAAAGAAGACACCCCAAGGTATTCGCTGAAGGGTATGGCGAGTTCATGCAAAATTTTATTTTTTGTCACAAGTTAGTGGAATATGAGACTGTAAAAAAAAAAAAAAAAAAACAATTTCCGCTAACTTGTGCCAAATTTTTTTTTTTCTGTGAACTCGCCATACCCCTCACAGAATATCTTGGGGTGTCTTCTTTCCACAATGGGGTCACTTGTGTGGTTTTTATACTGTCCTGGCATTTTAGGGGTTCTAAAGCGTGAGAATCCAAATGCGTAAAAATGGCCTGTGAAATCCTAAAGGTACTCATTGGTTTTAGGGCCCCTTTGCGCATCTTGGCTGCAAAAAAGTGTCACTCATGTGGTATCGCCGTACTCAGGAGAAGTAGGGCAATGTGTTTTGGGGTGTATTTTTACATATACCCATACTGTGTGTGAGAAATATCGCTGTAAACGACAACTTTTTAATTTTTTTTACTTCTGCTGAGTACGGCGATACCACATGTGTGCCACTTTTTTGCAGCTAAGATGCGCAAAGGGGCCCAAATTCTAATGAGTACCTTTTAGGAGGGCATTTTTATGCATTTTTCTTCTCACGCTTTAGGGCCCCTAAAATGCCAGGGCAGTATAAATACCCCACATGTGACCCCATTTTGGAAAGAAGACACCCCAAGGTATTCACTGAGGGGCATAATGAGTCCATGAAAAATTAAACTTTTTGTCAAAAGTTAGCGGAAAGGGAGACTTTTTGATAAAAAAAACAATAAAAAATCAATTTCCACTAACTTGTGCCAAACAAAAAAATCTTCTATGAACTCGCCATGCCCCTCATGGAATACCTTGGGGTGTCTTCTTTCCAAAATGGGGTCACATGTGGGGTATTTCTACTGCCCTGGCATTTTAGGTGCCCTAAAGCGTGAGAAGAAAAATGCGTAAAAATGCCCTCCTAAAAAGTACTTATTGGAATTTGGGCCCCTTTGCGCATCTTGGCTGCAAAAAAGTGTCACTCATGTGGTATCGCCGTACTCAGGAGAAGTAGGGCAATGTGATTTGGGGTGTATTTTTACATATACCCATGCTGGGTGAGAGAAATATCTCTGTAAATTGACAACTTTGAATAAAAAAATGTAAAAAGTTGTCGTTTACAGCGATATTTCTCACACGCAGCATGGGTATATGTAAAAATACACCCAAAACACATTGCCCTACTTCTCCTGAGTTCGGCGATACCACATGAGTGACACTTTTTGCAGCCTGGGTGCTAAAGGGGCCCTAAAACCAATGAGTACCTTTAGGATTTCACAGGCCATTTTTATGCATTTGGATTCTCACGCTTTAGAGGCCCTAAAATGCCAGGTGAGTATAAATACCCCACATGTGACCCCATTTTGGAAAGAAGACACCCTAAGGTATTCCGTGAGGGGCATGGCGAGTCCACAGAATTTTTATTTTTTGGCACAAGTTAGCGGAAATTGATATTTTTTATTTTTTTATTTTGTTTTTTACAAAGTCTCATATTCCACTAACTTGTGACAAAAAATAAAATTTTACATGAACTCACCATACCCCTCACGGAATACCTTGGGGTGTCTTCTTTCCAAAATGGGGTCACATGTGGGGTATTTATACTGTCCTTGCATTTTAGGGGCCCCTAAAGCGTGAGAAGAAGTCTGGAATCCAAATGCGTAAAAATGCCGTGTGAAATCCTAAAGGTACTCATTGGTTTTAGGGCCCCTTTGTGCACCCAGGCTGCAAAAAAGTGGCACACATGTGGTATCGCCGTACTCAGGAGAAGTAGGGCAATGTGTTTTGGGGTTTATTTTTACATATACCCATGCTGGGTGAGAGAAATATCTCTGTAAACGACAACTTTTAAATTTTTTTATACAAAATTGACAATTTACAGAGATATTTCTCTCACCCAACATGGGTATATGTAAAAATACACCCCAAAACACATTGCCCTACTTCTCCTGAGTACGGCGATACCACATAAGTGACACTTTTTGCAGCCTGGGTCGCAAAGGGCCCAAATTCCAACGAGTACCTTTAGGTTTTACATGGCTGCTCACAATTTAGCCCCGCCCAAAATGCCAGAACAGTAAACACACCCCACAAGTGACCCCATTTCGGAAAGTAGACACCCCAAGGTATTCACTGAGGGGCATAGTGAATCCGTCTGAGATTTTTATTTTTTTTTCAGAAGTTATCAGAAATTGAAACTTTTTTTTTTTTCTCAGAAAGTGTCATTTTCCGCTAACTTGTGAAAAAAAATGAAATGATACATGAACTCACCATGCCCCTCCGCGAATACTTTGGGGTGTCTTCTATCTAAAATGGTGTGATTTGGGGGGTATTTATACTATCCTGACATTCTAGCACCTGAAGAAACATGACAGGTGCTCAGAAAGTCAGAGCTGCTTCAAAATGCCGAAATTCACTTTTTTGCACCATAGTTTGTAAACGCTATAACTTTTACCCAAACCAATAAATATACACTTAATGGACTTTTTTTTATCAAAGACATGTAGAACAATAAATTTAGAGAAAATTTATATAGAAATGTAGTTTTTTTTGAAAAATTTTACAACAGGAAGTGAAAAATGTCATTTTTTTGCAAAAATGTCGTTAAATTTGTATTAATGGCAAAAAAAGTAAAAATGTCAGCAACAATGAAAGACCACCAAATGAAAGCTCTATTAGTGAGAAGAAAAGGAGGTAAAATTCATTTGGGTGGTAAGTTGCATGACGGAGCAATAAACGGAATTTGCATAAAAATGAATATTCGCAATTGCGAATATATTTTGCGATATTCTAAATATTCGCAAACTCTCGAAGTGCCGATATTCGTGATTAAAATTTGCAATTCTAAAATTCGTGATCAACACTAATATGCATGGGGGTGATGTGACAGACTGATTGGCCTGGCTTTCAGGCGCCACCTGTGGGCTTTCTGCAGAAGACTGGGTGGGAGATAATGTGAACCTGCTGGATCCACTGTTGGCCACCGAATCAACTAGCGCCTGTACTTGCTCAGGCCTTACCTTCCTTAGAACGGCATTAGGCCCAACCAAATATCACTGTAGATTCTGGCGGCTACTGGGACCTGAGGTAGTTGGTTCACTAGGACGTGTGGCTGTGGAAGAACGGCCACGACCTCTCCCAGCACCAGAGGGTCCACTAACACCACCACGACCATGTCCGTGTCCCTTATTAGATGTTTTCCCCATTGTTACCGTTCACCACAATAAGGAAAAACGTATTTGGCCCAATGTATAGAGTTCAAATTAAGGCCTTTTTTTACAGGCACCTAACACTATCTACCACAGATTTAGGGGAATATCAATTTTAGGCCTAGTATTTAGGCCCTCTCTGAAAGGCATCCTTTTACGAACAGAATTACACTTGAGATGCACAGTAGCGTGTGCAAATATAGAGTATTTAGCTTTCAGCCTTTGTATTTAGACACTTAGTGTAATATACCCTTTTACGGACAGAAATACACTTGAGATGCACAGTAGCGTGTGCAAATATAGAGGATTACTCTTTCAGTACTTGTATTTAGACCTTAAGTGCAATATACCCTTTTACGGACAGAAATGCACTTGGAGATGCACAGCAGCATGCGCAAATATAAAGGATTTATTTTTTAGGCCTTGTATTTAGACGATGACACGCTTAGTGTAATATACCCTATTACAGACAGAATTAGACTTGGAGAGGAACAGCGGAAAGCACAGATGTTTAAGATTTCTATTTCAGGGATTTTATTCAACCACAGAAAAAAATCTATCCTTTGACGGACAGTATTACACTTGGCCAGCCACAACTGGGACCCCAGATTTAGGGGATTGGTATTGTGGCAATTGAATTTCACCCCTCAATAAAATATAGCAATTTCTATCCTGTGACAATAAGCACAACCCCTGATGTAGGATATTGCAAAAAAAAGCCTACTATTGAACCCAAAAAAGTATGTTGAACTTGGTGGCAGCTCAAAACATGTGCTGGTACACCAAAAGATCACAAAATGGCAGCTGATCACCCCAGAAAAAAGTGACAGAAAAAACGCTCTGTGCAGCCTAAAAACCAGTGAGCAATGAACTAACAGATGTTGAATGATTCACAGCTGTAGTCTTCCCTGCCTAATCTCCCCATCACAGCAGCTGCATCCTATACCTACACTAATCAGAGCAGAGTGATGGGCGGCGCTACGTGACTCCAGCTTAAATAAAGGGTGGGTCACATGCTGCACCTGGCCAATCACAGCCATGCCAATAGTAGGCATGGCTATGATGGCCTCTTGGGGCAAGTAGTATGACGCTTCTTGATTGCCTGCTTTGCAGCCTTTTAAAAACCGCCATAGAAACCGCCGAACACCGAACCCAAACCCGAACTTTTACCCCAAAATTCGGTACGAACCTGAACTATACAGTTTGGGTTCGCTCAACCCTATACCCCTCCAAATTTCCATTTTTTCCTTCAAGTCTTGTTCAGTTGAACAGGTGGAGTTCATACCAGGCAGGCAGGCCCCATATAACGTGTGTTAGTTGTATGCAACAGACAATAGACTGTCTTGGTCCGATCTTTACCAAGTGCTGGCAGCCATGGGCGTTTCTGCTATCCAGACACTTTAATCAACTCCAAATGCCTATATTAAATTGCTATCCACAGGGAAACAAGACAGGAAAGTCTGCATTATTCTGCTTTATTTGCTCTATCTATTGAGCCTCTTGCCATTATGATTAGTGTTGAGTGAATCGAAGACTCCAAATTTTAGGAAAAATCAGTAAAATTCCGAATTTACTTGTGCTTTATAGTAACATCTCATAATCTTTTTTTTTCACCCTAAAATGGCAGTTGTATATGTTACAAAGTGAAAGTTAGAAGCAATTCTATTAGGCATTGATTCTCAAACTGGGGTGACTAAGCTGTCTAATTGGACTGTTATTGGGATGTCCACCTTGTTTAATAGATAAACAATTCTTTTATGCCTTGGTTCTTAAATTGGGGTGTATACCCTGTCTTGTTCTACTGTTATTGGGGTGTCCACCTTGTTTAATAGATGGGCATAGGCAATTTTATTATGAATTGATTCTCAAATTGGGGTGAATAAACTTTCTAATTTTACTGTTATTGGGGTGTCCATCTTGTTCTCTTTCGCTACCAGCGCCATACATGTATGGCGCTGGAGCGATGTGCGAACCTGACGCCCGCTCACATGTGCAGCAGGCGTCATGGTCGGCAGATCTCTGCTGTTTCATACAGCAGAGACCTGCGGCTACTTACCGTGACCAGCAATAATGCCAATCGTGGCAATTAAATGCTTTTAGATGTCGTCATCCAGTGAGATCAGTGCACCAAATGCACAAAAACTCAGAAGGACACACTTCCGAGCTTCCTAACGATGCCCCGTGTGGCCAATTCAGGCATCAGTAGGTGCACTGAACAGTTACAGCTTCGCTGACCAAATTTAAAGTGTTTATGCTGCTGTTCTTATTTTGGCCACCAAATGGCCACTTTCAATGGAAATTAAAAAATCTCTGATAGACTGAAATGAAAAATTAAAAAACACCATGTATAATCTCATATATGAGCCACAATATGATCACAAAAAGTAAAAAATAAAATGTTAAAAAATATATAAAAAATTAAAGTTTAAATCACCCCCCTTTCCCTATAATTAAAAAATAAATACCTAAATAACAATAAATATAAACATCATGGGTAGTACCGTCACCGAAAAACGCCCATACTATTAAAATAGAAAAAAAAATTCCAATGCGGTGAATGGCATAAGGGAAAAAAGGGTCAACATGGCTGATTTGCCATTTTTTTCTTCTCTTAACCAAAAAATGTTATAAAATGTGATAAAAAAGTCATGCACACTGCAAAATGGTGTCAATAAAAACTACAGATTGTTACGCAAAACAGCTCAGTAGACAAAAGTATAAAAAAGTTGTGGGGGTCAGAATATGATGATGTAAAAAAAAAAATTTGATCAAAGTTTAAATTTATTTTAATAATTTACATATGGGGTATTATTTTTTACATAAACAAAACGCCATGGGAACAAAAACCCGTAAAACAGTGAAGGCATTTTTTTTCCAATTCCACCCCATTTTTAAGTTTTTTACCGCTCCCCACTACATTTTATGCCATAATTAATAGTGGCATTAGAAAGTACAACTTGTCCAGCAAAAAATATGCCCTCATACAGCAATGTGAAGGGAAATATAAAAAAAAGTTATGGCTCATGGAAACTAGGGAAGAAAAATTCTATAAGGCCTTGATTTTCAAATTGCAGTGAATAATGTGTCTAATTGTAGTGTCATTGGTGTGTCCAAATTGTGTAATAGATCAACAATTGTATTAGGCCTTGATTCGCAAATTGTTCTACTGTTAGAGGGTTGAGCATTTTTGTTAAATAGATAAGCCATTGTATTACATCTTGATTCTGAAATTGGGGTAAATAACTTGTTTTGTTCTACAGGCAGAGGGGTGTCCACCTTGTTTAATAGAAAAACAACTCAATTACACCTTGATTCTCAAATTGGAGTGAATAATTTGTCTTCTTCTATATTTAATGGGGTGTCCACACTAACATTAAATAACTTATTTTTCGTATGCGGTTAGTGTTAAAGTACAGTATGTCCAATAGACAGTTGACAGGGCTCTCCAAATGAATAGACAGTGGTTGCTGGAGCTGAGAAGAGTAGTAGCAAAAAAAATGGGGTGTAGTAGCAGCAGCCGCAGCAATAGGCCAGGGCTGCCACTGTCATCCAGTGGGTGTTTTGACGACCAATTCCGCTGTCTTGGAATGGTTGACTCAGTCTTCAACATCATCTCAACTGACCTCAGATACCCACAGCCAGGAGTCCGAGGGTTCCTTTTACCCCACACTTAGTTATCATGGCCCAGCTGTAACTATGGTCGAGGACAATATATGTCCTTAATGGCCCACTGGGTAAATGTGCTTCCGACTCAGGCACCAGCACTTGGCCAGATGATGGCAATGCTGCCTACACGTTCTCATGCCGTGATTGCCGCACCAATATCCTTCTCTATTACTTTAGCCTCCACTATAGGCATAGTTTGGAGTGGCCTTTCAGCATACCACCTATGCAGAGCATGGTGGTATCACGCTGTTCTGCATCTGGCCAGCTTGGACGAACGGAGTCACACCGGGAGAAACTGCTCCACGTCATCAACCAAGAAATCAAATCCTGGCTGTCTTCTCACCAACTGAAGATCGAAACCATGGTCACTAGAGATGAGTGAATCGAATCCCACAAAGTGGAATTCGATCCAAATTTTAGGATAAATTCGATTCACCTAGTAGCCCAATTTCCTTTTGCTTCGTGTCAGCGAATCGATTTAACCTGAAATAGTATAAAAAAAAACAAAAAAATTCAAACTTACCTCCTCTATTTGCTTATGACTGGCTGCCATCCTTTATCTTGCTTGAAGATATCAGCCTAAATCCCGTGCGGAGCAAGATTACATCATCACCCCGGCTGGCATGATGACTAGTGATGAGCGGCATGGGCAATATTCAAATTTGCGATATTTTGAGAATTTTGGTTGAATATTTGCCTTAAATTCGCAAATTTGTGTTTGCGAAAATCGGCAATGTAATATTTGCGCGAGCGATTTCCTTACCTATAACACACAATCACACAAAAGCTGTAAGCCACAAGCCGGGTATATGCAAGCCAACACCCTATCCATGAGACAGATACAGTCAGCATACCTTACAATGGCCGCCTTGTTCACTATGATACAACTAGCAATTTTCACACCTCGGATAAACCTCATGGGTTATGATTAGTGTTAAGCGAACCTGAACTGTAAAGTTTTTGGTACCCGGACCTGAACCCGAACATTTCTGCAAAAGTTTGAGTTAGGTGTTTGCCTGCCTTTAATAAAGCTTGTTGAAAGGCTCCAGGGCAGCCAATCAACAAGTGTTTGAGATGTGTGCCCTTAGAAGCCATCACAGCCCTGCCTACTGATGGCATGGCTGTGATTGGCCAGTGCAGTATGTGACCCAGCCTCTATATAAGCTGGAGTCACGTAGCGCTGCACGTCACGTCAGCTCTTACTAGTGTAGGGATATGATGCTGCTGCTGTGAGGGAGAGATTAGGAAATAATCTGATATCAGAGCTTGGTGTTAAGTCTAAGATCTACAGCGATTTTAATTTTTTTGTGGGTGCAATGCAAAATTTTTGTACCCTAGCCTGAGCCCAGTGACACAGAAAAATACGTTTTTATCCTGTTCTTGTAGTTCAGTGGGCGGCATATACCCAGTTTTTAAGTGCACCTGCACTGCATATGTGCCAGGGGAAGGGAAAATAATATAGGTAATTCGTCTGTGAGTTCAGGGACACAGAGGGTGATATATTCAAATTTATTCTGTAAAGTACCCCTGTGCTGCATATGTGACAGTGTAAGCAATTCAGTAAATACATCTGTTAGATTCTGGGGGGACAAATTAATTTTTTTTTGTGCTAAAAAGTACATTTGCGGCCTGCACTGTATTTCTGAGAGTGAAATATAACTAGTAAATACTACTGTACTGAGATGAAATATAACTAGTAAATCCAGCACTTAGATTGTGGGTGGACATTTCCACAGCTATCAGGCCAGTCATTTACACGTGGCTGGGAGGGTGTGTTCCTGCTGCACTGCATACCTGACAGGGAAATATATTCTGTAAATTTGGCAGAGTTTAAATTGTTGGGTGATCTGTACCCCTTTTTTCTTTCAAACTACCCCTGCACTGCATACCTGACTGGGAAATAAATTTTGTAAATCCATCTGTTAGTTTGGTGGGTGAACGCAAGGAATGAGGAGAGCGTCAAATATAGGATGTGGCCCTGGTCGTGGTGCTGCTGGTGGTGGTGGAGCTCCTGTTGCAGGGAGAGGACATGGTCGATCTGTGCAAGCTACACGCCCAAATGAAACACCTTCCTCTGGTGCGCATAGGCGACAGAACGTTCAGCGTTATTTTGTAGGCCTGAATGCACTCTACGAATGGTGAGGCCAGAACAAGTACAGATGATAGATAGATTGGGTGGCTGACAGTGCCTCCAGTTCCTTCACATTGTCTCCCACCCATTCCCCTGCTGAAAGCTCAGAGTTTATTAAGCCAGACTTTGTGGCTGCCTGCCTCTTTATGCTGTGGATAGGGTTCCCAACCCCTGATACAGTTAAATCAGAAATCACAGCAGGTTGATATGCTTCTATGTTCAGTTTTATTAAATAGTAATTTGCGGCATAAACGTGCGAACGTTTTCGGCCGTGTTGGCCTTCGTCAGGCACTGTGAAGGTAGTGATATCATAATTACAATGTTGTACAGTCATCAGAACTCGTTATACATAGTATAGTAAGGTAGTATACATACATCTCTGTTCCTAGTATTTTATCATGCCGTAGTTTAGATCACCAGAAGTACATACATATATATACATAGTATAATACACGGCAGATGTATCTAGACGTTTTGTTAAGGAAAAAACCATAGTACAAAATTTGCTTGCATCTAATAGCAACAGAAGCCAGGTGGAAAATCAGATGGGAGAGAAGAAAATATAAGTGATGCATCATGGTATATAATCCTTTCGATGGTTTTAGTATTAGAGAGATTGGTATAGCTGGGTATACATAGAAGTAACAGGCTGAGGGAAAGTATCTCCTGTAGTCCTAGGGCTTACCTGAGCCGCTGTATGGATCAGACGTGTCTGGTGTGTTGGGGCGCTATGGCCACCTGGTGATGTGTGCTTCTGTTTGGTTCCCACTCTCTTAAAAGGGCCGCCGGACCGGCATGCATCTGCTGGTAGGGGGAGGGGACGTTGAGCGCAGCGTGCGCTTCACTCACCGGAAGTGGGGTAGGTGGAACGCACATCCAAGATGGTGGTGCGTTCCACTGGCCGGAAGTGAGGTGTGCAGCATCGTGAAACGCAACGTGCGCTTCACTCACCGGAAGTGGGGAGGGTGGAACGCACATCCAAGATGGTGGTGCGTTCCACTGGCCGGAAGTCAGGTGTTCAGCATTGTGAGAAGGGGAGGAGATTAGAAGAAATGTCATCCCTATATGTTGATGGATTCCAACGGAGCCTCTGTGTTGGAATATATGTTAATGAATGGATCTGGTTAGTACTCAGATGTATTAAGGCTTAATAGGTCATGTTTTAGTAAGAGAAGTTTCAGAAATATGAAAGAATGAAAATGTATTGACTGAAAACAAAAATAGGTAAATAATTATAAGAGAAGGGGGGGGGGGAAGGGAAGATAGGAAATGAAATTATGAGAAGAGAAAAGGATACCACCTCTATCAGATTATATACTCTCCTTCATGTCTATGAAGCCTAGAAAAAATCATAATATACAGTTAGTATTTAGGTAATAGTCTGCAGTAGAGAAATATATAATCATCAGGTCACATTTCTAAACAGTTACTATCTGTAATTATCTGTAAACAGTTACTATCTGTGAATAATCCTGCTATTTTTGGATACATAGGGTGACATTTGATACATGAAATTAGGTAAAAGCTTGTGTTTCGTATTCTCTGTTGAGGCCTTTGAGTGATAATGTCTGTAAGGTGTGGATCCAAAACGCCTCTCTGTATTTCAGTTTTTTGGATCTGTCTCCACCTCTTCTTGGTGCCGGGACCTGTTCAACGATCTGGAACTTCAACTGCGATATGCTGTGTTGTGCCTCTTTAAAGTGGCATGGAAGTGGTAAAAGTAGATTTTCCCGTCGTATCCTGGACTTGTGTTGACAGATCCTGTCTCTTATTGGTTGCGTGGTCTCCCCCACATGAGACCACATGGGCACTTTATTGTGTACACTACGTAATCTGTGTCACATGTGTGGTAGCCTTTGATTTTAA
Organism: Bufotes viridis; assembly: GCA_033119425.1. Classification (NCBI taxonomy): domain Eukaryota; kingdom Metazoa; phylum Chordata; class Amphibia; order Anura; family Bufonidae; genus Bufotes; species Bufotes viridis. The sequence goes on along the minus strand of CM065594.1, from coordinate 178,066,949 downwards.
TGGGTTTTCCTGTATGGGGATGAAAGATGGTTGGGCCTTTTTGTACGTTACTACATTGTGCACAGTGAAGGCACGGAAAAGTGCCTGCCTTTTGTTGTAGTAAAATCTGTCTAGATGGTAGTTTTGATGGACCAATATCTGCCCTAGTTAGGAAATCCCGGATATTTTTAGGTCTCCGGTTGCAGGGGAGTATGGGATTTTTGAATTCCTCTACCTCAGGAAAGGCTTTATGGAGAAGGGACCAATGGGTTTTGATAATATTGACTACTTTACGGGTGCTTGGGTGGAATTTATGGACAAATGGGATCCGCTTTTGTGTTGAAATCTTTTGTTTGTTCTGTTTGGTAATACGTAATGTGTGGGAAGGATAACCTCTTTCTCGGAATCTATCCTTCATCTCTATTTCACGTTTTAGGCGGATGGTGGGGTTGGTTACAATGGCATGGACTATCTTTAGCTGGGAACCTGGTAATGCCTTCTTGGTGTTAGGGGGGTGGAAACTAGAGAAATGTAACAGGTTATTTCTGTCTGTGGGTTTTCGGAATAGGTCGGTAGTTAACTTGCCCGTTGGTTCTACCTGTACCTCGGTATCCAGGAAGCTAATGGCCGTTTTGCTGTAATGCATAGTAAACTTAAGTTCTGGGTATATGTTGTTCAGGTGTTCGTGGAATTTAGTAAGTGTTGCTAGGGGACCTGACCAAATGCAGAAAATGTCGTCTATGTATCGCTTCCATAGACGGCTGTTCTGTTGGAAGAGTGAGTTGTTGTAGATGTATATGTCTTCGACCTCTGCCATGTAACTGTTGGCATAGGGCGGGGCCACATTGGACCCCATGGCTGTCCCTTGTATTTGCATATAAAATGTGTCCTGAAAAAGGAAGAAATTGTTGTGGAGAACAATATTAAGGAGGTCCATGCAGAGTGTGATTATGTCATTGTCTAGTTGTGAATTTGTCAGAAGTTTTTGGACTGCTGCAATGCCTTTGTGGTGTTCAATAGATGTATAGAGGCTTGTGACGTCCCATGTAACTAGAAAACTATCTGAAGAGAGCGGTTCTAGATTGTGGATGATGGTGAGAAATGTTATGGTGTCCAATAGAAATGATGGTGTTTGTTTAATGAGTGGTGTCAGAATTTTTTCTAGAAAGATGGCCAGAGGGGATAGTAATGAATCTGTGGAGGCTACGATCGGGCGTCCCGGGGGGTTGGTCAGATCTTTATGAATTTTCGGAAGAGTGTAGAATACAGGAATTATGGGGTGTGATTTCTTGAGAAATTTGGCTGTTTTGTTGTCAATTAAATTTTTTGTTTGATAACGTGCTATCGTGTCTTGGATCAGTGTAGTAATGGTTGGTGAGGGGTTTCTATCAAGTATTTGGTACACAGAGGTGTCCTGTAGTTGGCGTTGTATTTCCGTGATATATTTTGACTTGTCCATGACCACTAGTGCCCCTCCCTTGTCTGCTGGTTTGAAAATTATTTGTTTGGATTCTTTTAACGCTTGGAGTGCTTGTCTCTCTGTATTTGTAATGTTGTTTTTGTATTTGTATCTGCCTCCTTGTGTGTCCCGTTTAAATGTCTCAATGTCTTTTTGCACTAAATCCTCAAAAGTTTCTACTGCAGGGTATAGTTTTGGAGGGAGAAAGTTACTCTTGTTATGTAGGCCTAATCCTGTGATAGAGATTTTTGCTGCGATTTCTTTTCCAGGTTGGAGGGATGCTTTAGAAAAGTGTGCCTTTAGGCGTACACTTCTAAAGAAACGTTGGAGGTCTAAGTTGAGCTGAAAAGTGTCCAAGTGGTATGCGGGGCAAAAAGACAACCCCTTCTGTAAGAGTTCCATTTCAGCTGGACTTAAGGATTCAGAGGAGATGTTGATTACGAGTGAGTGTGTAGTTGTATCTGGTATATCTACCTGGGAGCGCGTTGTCATCACTGTATTCTAGGAGTTGCTCGTCTCCCCGCCTCTCTGTCTCCGGTTAGTACCTCTGGTCCTTGATGGATTGCGATTGAACTGGCGTGGCGGTTCTCCACTGGATGTAGATCTTTGTGAATCCCAAGACGAGGTTCTCTCTCTGGTTTGTTGGTACTTTTCAGTCCAGTTGTAAACTCTGTTGTTTCTGTAATCGTCGCAGTCTCGTAAGAATTTCTTTCTTTTGGTCATTTCGATGTCTTTCCTTGCTGTTGTCAGGGTTGTGGATATTTTCTCTTGTAGTTTGTCATATTCTTCTGTTGATATGATTGCTTGGAGCTGTGCTTCGATGGAACGGATTTTTGTCTTGGTTTCTGTAATTACTAGATGTAGATGCTTGAGTGCAACGTCATCACATCAAATGAGCATTTGTTTAAGATCTGCTCAAAGCAAGTACAGTATTCTGTGTTTTCCTTAAAGAAGGTTGGTTTAATTCTCATGCGTAGACCCCTTGGGATCTGTTGGGTTTTCAAATATTCAGCGAAGGTAACGCTGTGTAGTTCATAGTTCTGGAGTTTTCTTGCTTCTTTCTCAAGGTCCCTTGCTTTGAGGTCCGTCACGGGGGTTTAGAGAAACTCATTGGATAGAGTTACTTGAGATAAGACCGTGGATAATTCTTCCTCAGTATATGACAGGGTATTGTCTGCCATGTATAATTTTCGGCAGGAGCCTTTCCAAATTAGGGAAGGATATATTTATTAAGCTAGACTTTGTGGCTGCCTGCCTCTTTATGCTGTGGATAGGGTTCCCAACCCCTGATACAGTTAAATCAGAAATCACAGCAGGTTGATATGCTTCTATGTTCAGTTTTATTAAATAGTAATTTGCAGCATAAACGTGCGAACGTTTTCGGCCGTGTTGGCCTTCGTCAGGCACTGTGAAGGTAGTGATATCATAATTACAATATTGTACAGTCATCAGAACTCGTTATACATAGTATAATAAGGTAGTATACATACATCTCTGTTCCTAGTATTTTATCATGCCGTAGTTTAGATCACCAGAAGTACATACATATATATACATAGTATAATACACGGCAGATGTATCTAGACGTTTTGTTAAGGAAAAAACCATAGTACAAAATTTGCTTGCATCTAATAGCAACAGAAGCCAGGTAGAAAATCAGATGGGAGAGAAGAAAATATAAGTGATGCATCATGGTATATAATCCTTTCGATGGTTTTAGTATTTGAGAGATTGGTATAGCTGGGTATACATAGAAGTAACGGGCTGAGGGAAAGTATCTCCTGTAGTCCTAGGGCTTACCTGAGCCGCTGTATGGATCAGACGTGTCTGGTGTGTTGGGGCGCTATGGCCGCCTGGTGATGTGTGTTTCTGTTCGGTTCCCACTCTCTTAAAAGGGCCGCCGGACCGGCATGCATCTGCTGGTAGGGGGAGGGGACGTTGAGCGCAGCGTGCGCTTCACTCACCGGAAGTGGGGAAGGTGGAACGCACAGCCAAGATGGTGGTGCGTTCCACTGGCCGGAAGTGAGGTGTTCAGCATCGTGAAACGCGACGTGCGCTTCACTCACCGGAAGTGGGGAGGGTGGAACGCACATCCAAGATGGTGGTGCGTTCCACTGGCTGGAAGTGAGGTGTTCAGCATTGTGAGAAGGGGAGGAGATTAGAAGAAATGTCATCCCTATATGTTGATGGATTCCAACGGAGCCTCTGTGTTGGAATATATGTTAATGAATGGATCTGGTTAGTACTCAGATGTATTAAGGCTTAATAGGTCATGTTTTAGTAAGAGAAGTTTCAGAAATATGAAAGAATGAAAATGTATTGACTGAAAACAAAAATAGGTAAATAATTATAAGAGAAGGGGGGGAAGGGAAGATAGGAAATGAAATCATGAGAAGAGAAAAGGATACCACCTCTATCAGATTATATACTCTCCTTCCCCTACCAGCAGATGCATGCCGGTCCGGCGGCCCTTTTAAGAGAGTGGGAACCGAACACAAACACACATCACCAGGCGGCCATAGCGCCCCAACACACCAGACACGTCTGATCCATACAGCGGCTCAGGTAAGCCCTAGGACTACAGGAGATACTTTCCCTCAGCCCGTTACTTCTATGTATACCCAGCTATACCAATCTCTCTAATACTAAAACCATCGAAAGGATTATATACCATGATGCATCACTTATATTTTCTTCTCTCCCATCTGATTTTCTACCTGGCTTCTGTTGCTATTAGATGCAAGCAAATTTTGTACTATGGTTTTTTCCTTAACAAAACGTCTAGATACATCTGCCGTGTATTATACTATGTATATATATGTATGTACTTCTGGTGATCTAAACTACGGCATGATAAAATACTAGGAACAGAGATGTATGTATACTACCTTACTATACTATGTATAACGAGTTCTGATGACTGTACAACATTGTAATTATGATATCACTACCTTCACAGTGCCTGATGAAGGCCAACACGGCCGAAAACGTTCGCACGTTTTTGCCGCAAATTACTATTTAATAAAACTGAACATAGAAGCATATCAACCTGCTGTGATTTCTGATTTAACTGAAAGCTCACAGTTGGCACCTGCAGCCCATGGGCATGTTTTTCACCTCACCACCTTGCAAATCAGCCAAGCAGTCTGAGCCCCAAGTCATGCAGCAGTCTCTTATGCTTTTTGATGACTCTGCTGGCGGGGTTTCCGTGGGCCATCCACATAGCCCGGCACCAAAAGTGGAAGAGATTGAGTGCACCGATGCCCAACCGCTTATGTTTCAGGATGTGGACATGGGAGGACCACCGCAGCAAGTCTCTGTCTGATGATGACGAAACAAAGGTGCCAACTAGTGATGAGCGGCAGGGGCAATATTCGAATTTGCGATATTTCGCGAGTATTCGTTAGAATATTCGTCATATATTCGCAAATATTCATATTCGAGATTATTCTATTGATTGCGAAAAATCAGCAATGTAATAATATTTGCGTAATGCGAATATTCTAAAACCTGAATATATAGCACTATGGAATATAGTGCTATATATTATTTTTTTAGAACATTTGTTATTTTTTCCCATCTGAACTTATGATTCCTCCCTGCGTAAGTTGCTTTTGGGCCAATGACTGTTCACATTAAATTGGAAAAAATGACAAATATTCTAAAAAACGAATATATAGCAATATATATTCGTGTTTAGAATATTCGCATTACGGGAATTTTACATTACCGATATTTTACATAAGAGAAAAAATTTATTTTCTCTTATGCGAAAAATCGCCAATGTAATATTTGCGTAATGCGAATATTCTGAAACACGAATATAAAGCACTTGTGGGGATTTGCTCCAGTAGATAGGCTTGCGGACGCAGTAAAGAGGCAACGACAATGTCTCCAACTTAAACATTTCCGTGTTTATTCACACAGCAGACGAAAACAAAAACAGCCACTTCTAAGGAAAAGTCGGTGTTAGTTCACACCGGGCAGTAGTGCAGCTTTTACCTCTTGGTGCTTCCTCCAGCCCCAAGGCTATGCAACCAATTCCCTTGGGGAGCTGGGCTCTCTAGTCCACCTGACTGGGACCCCGCAATCTGAGCTCCCCAAGTCCATACAGACAGAGCCAGTCCCAGGCCTTTGTCTTGCAACCTTTCCGGTACCCTTTGCCAGGTCCCCACTCTCTCTCCTGACACCCACGGGGGGGCTTTATGAGCTCCTGATCATCTCTTTCTGGTCTCACCTGAGGTGGAATAGGGGTGTGGACCCTGCTATCCACCCTTTCCATACCTCTGACCAGCGTGAGAATCATCACTTTCTCACACACCATAGAATATAGTGTTATATATTAGTTTTTTTAGAATATTCAGCACTTTTTCCAATTTAATGTGAACAGTTATTGGCCCAAAAGCAACTTAAGCAAGGAGGAATCATGACTTCAGATGGGAATAAAAGAATATATAGCACTATATTCTATAGTGCTATATATTCGGGTGTTAGAATATTCGCATTACACAAATATTACATTGCCAATTTTTCTCATAAGAGAAAAAATAAATAAATAATGAAGAATATTCTAATTCACTACAGACTACAATATTGCAGCCTTATCACATTCGCCCACAAGCAAGAAGCAGGTTGGTATACTAGGTAATGGGTTCAGATGAAAAAAAAACAAAAAACGAATATTCGTTTTTCCGAATATCACTATATTCGAAATATTCGTGAATTATTGAAGTGTCGATATTCGTGATAAAAAAATTGAAATTCGAATATTCGCGCTCAATACTAGTGCCAACTGCTGCGGCTTTCTGCAGTGTGCAGACAGACATGGAGGGCAGGGGTGAAAAGTGGGTGGAAGATGATGTGCAGGATGGTGAGGTCCTAGACCCCACATGTAATCAAGGTCATGCGAGTGATGTTTGCAGATTGGAGGAAGAGGTGGTGGTCACACAGAGCCATCAGCACAGCAAAAGAGGGAGCAGAGTGCTAAAGCAGAGCGGCCGTCCACTAGACAGTACTCCTGCTACTGCCCACCGCACCCAGGGACCAAGCACACCAAAGCCAGCTCCAAGGAGTTCCCTGGCGTGACAGTTCTTCAGACAATATGCTGATGACAAGACACGAGTGGTTTGCACGCTGTGCAATCAGAGCCTGAAGCAAGGCATAAACGTTCTAAACCTGAGCACAACCTGCATAACTAGGCATCTAAATGCAAAGCCCGATCTGCAGTGGAGTACAGACCTCAAACACCAAGAAAGGTCTCAGGCTCCTCCTGCTTTCTCTTCTGCAGTCTCGGCCTCTTCCGCCACCTCTGGAGTTACAGTGGCTCCTGGCATCCCCCAAACAGAGTATGTGGCAGCAACACCGCCACCTCCATCACCAAGCATCTCCACAATGTCCCATGGCAGCATTCAGCTGTCCATCTCCCAAACACTGGAGAGAAAGAGGAAATACCCCCCTACCCACCCGCGATCCCTGGCCCTGAATGCCAGCATTTCAAAATTCCTGGCATTTGAAATGCAGTTATTCCGTCTGGTGGAGACGGACACTTTTAAAACCTTATGGCGTTGAGTGTCCCATGTGATTCCCAGTCACCACTACTTTTGAAGGTGAGCCATCCCTTCCCTGCACAACCAAGTGGAGAGCAGTGTGGCACCCAAAGAAGCTTTGGGCCATCACTGCAGCATGGCTGGGGGGATACGGAGGACACCGATGATACACCTCCCACAGAACGCAGCTTGTCGTTGCCTCTGGGCAGCCTGGCACACATGAGCGACTACATGCTGCAGTGCCTGCGCAACGACCGCTGAGTTGCCCACATTCTAACCAGTGCTAATTACTGGGTGGCCACCCTGCTGGATGCCCGTTACAAGGACAATGTGCCATCCTTAATCCCCTCACTGGAGCGTGATCGGAAGATGCGCGAGTACAAGCGCACGCTGGTAGATATACTGCTGATGCCATTCCCACCTGACACCGGGGCCTCAGTGGAAACACAAGGCGAAGGCAGAGGAGGAGGAAGAAGTAGCCAACGCAGCTGGGGCACCGCCAGCACCTCAGAAGACAGGGTTAGCATGGCCCGAAATGTGGAAAAGCTTTGTCAGCATGCCACAAGATCCAGCACCACCAGCTGATATGGAACATCTTAGCAGGAGGCAGCATTTCAGCAATATGGTGGAACAGTATGTCTGCACACGCCTACACGTACTGACTGATCGGTCTGCCCCATTCAACTTCTGGGTCTCCAAATTGGGCACATGGCTTGAGCTTGCCCTGTACGCCTTGGAGGTGCTGGTTTGCCCTGCAGCCAGTGTATTGTCTGAACGTGTGTTTAGCATGGCAGGGGGTGTTATCACAGACAAGCGCAGCAGCTGTCCACAGCCAATGTGGACAGGCTCACATTCATTAAAATGAACCAGTCATGGATCCCACAGGACTTGTCAGTACCTTGTGAAGAATAGACATGTATACCGGCCTCACTCAGCAGTTGTTATACTCCAGCGCACTTTCTCTTTGTTTTCTTTTCTATATTTCCCAATGTTTTGGGGACTACCAAAATTTTTAAAAAATGAAAAAGTTAAAAGCAAAAAAAAGTGTTGTTGGCGACTACCTCCTCCACCACCGCTTCCACCTACACTGCCACGTCCACCTCCTCCTTAACTTCCTATTCCATATGGACCTCCTCCACCTAGTTCAAGATTATTATTTTAAATTTTGAAATTTTTATGTATTTTATGTTATTTTAAGTCATTTTCCTATCCACATTTGTTTGCAGGTCAATTATCCAGCTCTCACCCCTATTTTTCTTCCTTTTGCAGCTCTCTAGCCCTTTGCATAACTTTTTAGAGCCATTTTAGTGCCCCAACGTTTGGGTCCCCATTGACTTCAATGGGGTTCGAGGTCAAGTTCGGGTCCCAAACTCAAGCTTTGCGGTGAAGTTCGGGTGAACCCGGCGAACACGAACTTTTACATTTTTATTACAAAAATAAAAAACTTACAAACAATTTAGTCAAAAGTTACTCAAGAAGCACATTCCACATGTTAATATTCCAAAATGTAGCAGCTCTAACACCTAAGCTTTTTCTGTCACGTAAATAGAAAACATAAATCTCACTTAAAGCAAGTTTGATACATTCTTTTTCATCAATCAAATCTCTCCTGAACAACAAAATATTAAGAACTTTCCATAATGCATTTTTCAAGCAGTTCCCTATAGTCCATAATACCTGCTTCTTACAGGTCTGTGGCACAGTACAAAGTCCATACATTACTATATTGTGATTCAAGAAGCCCAGATCACAAGTATGCTTCAGCAACACACATACCCTCCTCCATAATTTCTGTGCATACTTACAATTCCACATTACGTGGAGAGAGGTTTCATCCATAACACAGTCACTTCTTGGACACTTTGGTGTTGACACCAGTCCTCTCCTGTGCTGAAAGACTCTCGTTGGTAGACAATCCTGCATTACCATGCAGGCTAAGTCTTTTAAACAGTCCGAGAGGTAAGCGCAATTGCACAGCTTCCAACATTCCAAAGACTTGTCTTCTGTATAATTTGAGACTGGACAGACTTGTTCCTTATTATTCAGATGCTGTATTCTTTTTTTAACATTATCCAAACAGTCTCTTTCACAGTTTTCTAGGGAGTACTGTCGAATGATCTTCTCAATTAATACATATTGCCTTGGTGGGACAAGCAACACTGGTACTATTAAAGGAATTTGTATTCATTGGCGTTTCTGGAACAAATGTCCTGCTGCATACTTTACCACCTCAGCCCCCCTACTTTCACCGTTTATTGCTCCGTCATGCAACTTACGACCCAAATTAATTTTATCTCCTTTTCTTCTCACGAATAGAGCTTTCCTTTAGTGGTATTTCATTGCTGATGACATTTTTACTTTTTTTGCTATTAATCAAAAATGACCGAAATTTTTGCAAAAAAATGACATTTTTCACTTTCTGTTGTAATTTTTTTTTTTTAAAACTACATTTCTATATAAATTTTTTGCAAAATTTATTGTTCTAAATGTCTTTGATAAAAAAAAATCCAATAAGTGTATATTTATTGGTTTGGATAAAAGTTATAGCGTTTACAAACTATGTAAGAGCTGCTGAACTTTCCTTTTTACTACGTTTACAAACTATGGTGCAAAAAAGTGAATTTGCGCATTTTGAAGCAGCTCTGACTTTCTGAGCACCTGTCATGTTTCTTCAGGTGCTAGAATGCCAGGATAGTATAAATACCCCCCAAATGACACCATTTTAGAAAGAAGACACCCCAAAGTATTCACGGAGGGGCATGGTGAGTTCATGTATCATTTCATTTTTTTTCACAAGTTAGCGGAAAATTACACTTTCTGAGGAAAAAAAAATAATAATAAAGTTTCCATTTCTGCTACCTTCTGGCAATAAAAAAAAATCTCCCACGGACTCACTATGCCCCTCAGTGAATACCTTGGGGTGTCTACTTTCCGAAATGTCATCATTTGTGGGGTGTGTTTACTGTTCTGGCATTTTGGGCGGGGCTAAATTGTGAGCAGCCATGTAAAACCTAAAGGTACTCATTGGAATTTGGGCTCCTTTGCGCACCCAGGCTGCAAAAAAGTGTCACACATGTGGTATCGCCGTACTCAGGAGAAGTAGGGCAATGTGTTTTGCGGTGTATTTTTACATATACCCATGTTGGGTGAGAGAAATATCTCTGTAAATTGACAACTTTGTATAAAAAAATTTAAAAAGTTGTCGTTTACAGCGATATTTCTCACACAAAGTATGAATACATCTAAAAATACACCCCAAGACTCATTGCCCTACTTCTCCTGAGTACGGCGATACCACATGTGTGACACTTTTTTGCAGTTGAGGGCGCAAAGGGGCCCAAATTCCAATGAGTACCTTTAGGATTTCACAGGGCATTTTTACGTATTTAAATTCCAGACTTCTTCTCACGCTTTTGGGGCCCCTAAAATGCCAGGGCAGTATTAATACCACACAAGTGACCCCATTTTAGAAAGAAGACACCCCAAGGTTTTCCGTGAGGGGTATGGTGAGTTCATGTCAAATTTTATTTTTTGTCACAAGTTAGTGAAATATGAGACTTTGTAAAAAACAAAAAAAAAAATATCAATTTCCGCTAACTTGTGCCAAAAAAAGAAAAATTTGGTGAACTCGACATGCCCCTCACGGAATACCTTGGGGTGTTTTCTTTCCAAAATGGGGTCACTTGTGGGGTATTTATACTGCCCTGGCATTTTAGAGAACCTAAAGCGTGAGAATCCAAATGCGTAAAAATGCCCTGTGAAATCCTAAAAGTACTCATTGGAATTAGGGCCCCTTTGCGCATCTTGGCTGCAAAAAAGTGCCACACATGTGGTATCCCCGTACTCAGGAGAAGTAGGGTAATGTGTGCTGGAGTGTATTTTTAAATATACTCATACTGTGTGTGAGAAATATCTCTGTAAATGACAACTTTTTAAAAACTTTTATACAAAGTTGTCAATTTAGAGAGATATTTCTCTCACCCAGCATGGGTATATGTAAAAATACACAACAAAACACATTGCCCTACTTCTCCTGAGTACAGCGATACCACATGTGTGACACTTTTTTGCAGCCAAGATGCGCAAAGGGGCCCAAATTCCAATGAGTACATTTTAGGAGGGCATTTTTACACATTTTTCTTCTCACGCTTTAGGGCCCCTAAAATGCCAGGGCAGTATAAATACCCCACATGTGACCCCATTTTGGAAAGAAGACCCCCCCAAGGTATTCCGTGAGGGGCATGGCGAGTTCATAGAAGATTTTTTTTTGGGCACAAGTTAGCGGAAATTGATTTTTTATTGTTTTTTTCTCACAAAGTCTCCCTTTCCGCTAACTTGTGACAAAAAGTTCAATTTTTCATGGACTCACTATGCCCCTCAGCAAATACCTTGGGGTGTCTTCTTTCCAAAATGGGGTCATTTGTTGGGTGTTTGTACTGTTCTGACATTTTGGGTGGGGCTAAATTGTGAGCAGCCATGTAAAACCTAAAGGTACTCATTTGAATTTGGGCCCCTTTGCACCCAGGCTGCAAAAAAGTGTCACTCATGTGGTATCGTCGTATTCAGGAGAAGTAGGGCAATGTGTTTTGGGGTGTATTTTTACATATACCCATGTTGGGTGAGAGAAATATCTCTGTAAATTGACAACTATGTATAAAAAAATTTAAAAGTTGTCGTTTACAGCGATATTTCTCACACAAAGTATGGGTATATATAAAAATATACCCCAAAACTCATTGCCCTACTTCTCCTGAGTACGGCGATACCACGTCTAACACTTTTTTGCAGCCAATATGCGCAAAGGGGCCATAATTCCAATGAGTACCTTTAGGATTTCACAGTTCATTTTTACGCATTTGGATTCTGATGCTTTAGGACCCCTAAAATGCCAGGTCAGTATAAATACCCCACATGTGACCCTATTTTGGAAAGAAGACACCTCAAGGAATTCCGTGAGGGGCATGGCGAGTTCACAGAAACAAAAAAAAATTTGGCACAAGTTAGCGGAAATTGATATATATTTTTTTATTTTTTTACAAAGTCTCATATTCCACTAACTTGTGACAAAAAATAAAATTTTGCATGAACTCACCATACCCCTCGCGGAATACCTTGGGGTGTCTTCTTTCTAAAATAAGGTCACATGTGAGGTTTTTGTACTGCCCTGGCATTTGAGGCTCTCCGCAATCATTACACGTATGGCCAGCATTAGGAGTTTCTGCTATTCTCCTTATATTGAGCATACGGGTAATGAGATTTTTTTTTCCGTTCAGCCTCTGGGCTGAAAAAAAAAAAATGAACGGCACAGATTTTTTCATTCGTATCGATCATCATGGATGAAAAAATCTCTGCCAAAATCAGTGACTGCGGTGCTGTGGGCTGGGAGCTAGCTACCTAACAAGTAGCTAACTAACTGGCGGTGATAAGGGACCCTTATGCCCCTTTCACATGTCCGCAATTCTGTTTGCGGAACGGAATTGCGGACCCATTCATTTCTATGGGGACAGACTTTGTCCCGCTCGGATCCGGAATTGCGGATCCGCACTTCCGGGTCTGCACTTCCGTTCCGCAAAAATATAGCACATGTCCTATTCTTGTCCGCAATTGCGGACAAGAAAAAGCATTTTCTATATAGTTCTGGCAATGTGCGGATCTGAAAAATGCGGAAAGCACATTGCCGGTGTCCGTATTTCCGCGGATCCACAAAACACATATGGACATGTGAATGTAGCCTTACAGGGGGGTGATCAGTGACAGGGGGGTGATCAGGGAGTCTATATGGGGTGATCAAGGGGTTAACAAGGGGTTAATAAGTGACGGGGGGGTAGTGTAGTATGGTGCTTGGTGCAACTTTACATAGCTACCTGGTCCTCTGGTGGTCGATCCCAGCAAATGGGACCACCAGAAGACCAAGTAGCAGGTATATCAGACGCTGTTAACAAAACAGCGTCTGATATACATCTTTGATGCAATTTATTTTGCATCTACAGCCTGCCAGCGATTGATCATAGCTGTCAGGCTGCAGTATAACTGCCGAGACGCGCGCCACTGTGAACGCGAGCGCGCGCGTTCATAGCTAATATCGCGTCTCGCGAGATGACGCGCCGATGCGTCGACCCAGAGTAAGAGGACCGCCCGCCAGACGCATCCGTGCGTTAGGCGGTCCTCAGGTGGTTAAGAAAAAATACCAGGTATTCTCAGTTCTTTTAATCATCCTGAAGCACAGGGAAAAGAAATGCAGGTATAGGATTTACTTAATATTAGGTATCCCTTTGCCTCCAAACTTTTTTTCTTTATACATTGTCTCCCTGTTGACTTTTTCCATTTTCGATCTCCAAATAAACTGAAAGATTACTCTCTGAAGATATTTCAGACACTGATCACTTGGAGGGAAGACTACATTCAAGTACAGTAGAATTGGGATTATTAAGGCTTTAATGATCAAATTCTGCACTTCTATTGTTATTTGGAACAGCTTCCAAAACTTTCTTTCCACTTTCTTTTGGACTTTTGCTTTGACTCTCTCCCAACTCTTTTGACCGTTGTTATTGTCATCAAAAATTACTCCAGGTGTTTTTATCTGCTCTTTTTGTATTTTTAGATCCGAGATATTTGCTACTCTCCAACCTCAGATGTCAAAGCTATCACACTTTGTTCTAATAAGACGAAAGGCAGAAGCTTGGCATAAGAATTCGGTAATTTGTAAGGCTCTCCTCAATGCAGGTATTGTTGTACACAAGATTGTGGCATCATCTGGTAGATTGCCTTTTTAATATTTTTTTTTTTTCTCTATCAGGTCTGAGACATCGATGCCTCCATTTCTCAGCTTCAGGTAAGTGTAGTTTGGTATTAAGATTTGGGAACCACAGTTTTTTCTCTTTTTCTTTTTTAATTCCAATTTTGAGGAAAAATTATTTAGTTTTGGCTTTTACATATTCCCACCATAGCAATATTGACGTAAACTTTTCTTTACAACTAGTCTATTTCTTGTAGTTTTGAACGAATACTTTCTTTACATCTTGATCATTCTATAGATCCACAATTAGCCTCCAAACACCTTTGCCTTTTCCACCTTCAGTTACTTGAATGTGCTCTAGAAGCAACTTATGATCAGAGAAGATATTACCCTCCAGGGACATCGTCACAGGCTTCAGGACTTTTGAAATTAAGAAATAATCCAGTTTTGATTGAACTAAAGAGTTACTCCATGTGTATCCTGGTTCATTGTCCTTTACATTACTCCAAATGTCAATTAAATTAAAGTACAAAATGATATTTTTAAGTTGCTGCACTGTTTTGTCCCTTCTTCTTGCTTGCTTACTAGTTCTGTCTTCCTCTTTTAAAGCTTAATTAAAGTCTCCAGCCATGATCACTGGTGATTGACCAGCTAAAAAAAGGGTGTATGTCCTATAGCATCTCAGCTCTTTCATTAAGTTCAGGTGAAGCATATACATTTAGTAATTTGATTTTTCTGCCATTAAAGTTGATATTTACTAATAAAGGTCTTCCTGGAGTCAATTGCATGTATGAAATGATTTGGCAACTATTTCCTTTGAATAGTATTCCAACTCCAGTAGCTTTGTTATTGTTGTCTCCAGACCACAATGAAGGGCCCTGTGTCCAACTTTCTCTTAGGTCTTAGGTAGTTTGGGGAGTATTCTATTCCACATTATTGTAAAAAAATGATGTCGCAGTTGACTGTCTCCAGATAAGCCAAAACAGCAGCTCTCTTAGGTACTCCGTTGATACTCCTTATGTTAAGGGAGGAGATTTTTACCGTATCAGACATTGTCCATTAAGAAAAACATTCAAATAACAGAAAGTCTCTTTGCATACAAAAGCAGCTCTCTTTGTTGAGCTCTCTTGAAATTTCTCACTTTCTGTGAGATGAATTTGTAGGAAAGCATTGCGCATCAGATGAACTACTTGACATAAATGGAACTAATGGCTCTGGTGATGCTTAGCTCTCAAACTGAAGAATGTGAATAGGATCAGATAAGGTCATGCTTGGTCTTAAACTGCTGTCGCTCTCATCGGCACTTTGATGGGATGTTTTTTTGACACTGAGAACCTGTTCTTCATGACCACTCACTTTTCTTTTTGTTTGTTTTGTCTGTAGGTCCATGGCTTCGTCTCCTGCGATCTTCCCCTTCACTCCTGCGTCAGTAGCCGTTACTCTTCACAGGATCCAACATTTTCTCCTCCATCAGTACTCTGGATGTTCCAGGTAATCTCGTAGCCTTAGGTTTCTCTGGTTCTTTCATAGCAGGTGCAGCTCCAGCCTTTTTCATGGCCTCCGGTTCTTTTGTAGGTCCCTTGCCATTGACAACATCTGCATAGGACCGAGCTCTAGCCCGCTTTGGAGAGTCATTAAAGGTATGGCCTTCCATCCTGTACAGGTTACATATAATCACATTCTGACAGTTGGCGCTTTTATGCCCTACTTGTTGGCACTTCCAGCAAAATCCTGCCTCCTCTTTACAGTTGGCTTGTGCTTGGCCAAATTGATGACACTTTCGACAAAATCCTGGCATAATAAATGTACCCTCTGTCTCTTCCAATTCTGAAGCTTAATGGGGGGAGATTTAATCCTCCAATTCCTCCAGCGTCCTCCCTAAAGGTGACAAAAATTTTATACTTTCTGGTCCATAAGTTCGCTTTATTCATAAGCTTCCGGCCAGATTTCCAAGTTAAACAATATCTCGAAAGAAAAGATTCAATGCCACACAAGAAAACAAAGGGATTGTACATGTGTACAATTAGTGGAATTTCCCCCGTCGAATAGAGCAAAATAAAATTTAAGTCCATGTAGAATAGGATCAGCTTGATGGATTTTCAGCTGGTGGTACAAATTGTGACAGTCCGAAAGATTATCAAATGTGATAATGTACACACCTTTACTTGAATCATTGAGAGCAAGAATGCTACCTGTAACGGTCCTTGGCTCACCTGAGTCAGAGGAAAGCCGG
Organism: Bufotes viridis; assembly: GCA_033119425.1. NCBI lineage: Eukaryota > Metazoa > Chordata > Amphibia > Anura > Bufonidae > Bufotes > Bufotes viridis. The sequence continues at coordinate 178,050,996 of CM065594.1, read as the reverse complement.
CTGGTGGTTGGAGTCCAGTGGCAAAGACCCACAGAAGCAGGAGGCAGGTAGCGTGGTCGATCTGTCCGGGTCGGCAGTAGAGATGGCAGCGAGGTAACAGCAGGAGTAGACAGAGGCGTGGTCGGTGGAAGGCAAAGGGTCAATGAAGGCGGCAGTTCAGCGAGGTCAAACGGTCCGGGTCGGCAACAAAGGTAAACAGCAGTAGTCGTGGAGGAGCAGAGAGGAAGCTTGCTACAGGCTTGGAGGCACAATAACCAGCAGAGGTCTGGTGCTAGAGGCTGGGCTTATAAAGGGGAAGTAACAGGTGCACGGAATCAAGACTGATGAACAAGAGTAGGCTGGAGCAGGATAGATCAAAGAGCTCAGCAGGAGGAAAAGTCCAGAAGGGCTGGTAGTCTAGTGGCTAGAGCTACCGCCTGGGACATGACTGGTCACAGGTTCGATTCCCGACAGCACTCCCCCTTCCAAGGTGACCTCCGGGCACCATGGGGGCAGGCTTACCGGGTGCTGTTGGTGAAACTCTTTACCAGTCTGGGGCGTGGACATTTTCTTCGGGCTCCCAGGAGTTATCCTCGGGAGGGTAGCCCTCCCACCCAATTAGATATTGCAATTTTTCTCGGTGGATCCTGGAGTCGAGGATCTTCTCGACAACGAACTCTTCCTCACCTTGTACTCTCACGGGTGGTGGAGGGGGCGAGTGGCGGCCAGTGAAGGTATTCTCCACGTATGGCTTGAGGAGGGAGCAATGGAAGACAGGGTGCACCCTAATGGAATCCGGAAGGTCAAGCCAGAACGTGACCTCATTGATTTGTGCGGTGACCTGGAACGGACCCATGTATTTTGGGGCTAACTTTTTGGAGGGGACCTTCAGTCTGAGGTTCCTGGTGGACAGCCATACCTTGTCTCCTACATGGAAGCCCGGGGTGGGTTTGCGGCGCCTGTCTGCTCCCTGTTTAAAGCGCCTCTGGGCGAGCTGGAGGTTGTCTATTATGTCCTTTTGTGCCTCCTGTAGGGTTGTTAGGCGCTCGGCCACTGCTGGGAGGGTGGAGGCGACGGGCAGGTGGGGAATGAACACAGGGTGCGAGCCTGTGTTAGCAAAGAAAGGGCTGTGCTTGGTTGAGCTGTGCTCAGCATTGTTGTAGGCGAACTCGGCTGTGGGGAGATGGTCAAGCCAGTCATCCTGCAGGTGGGAGCTGAAACAGCGTAGGTACTGCTCTAAGGTCTGGTTAGTTCTCTCCGTCTGCCCGTTTGACTGAGGGTGGAAAGCGGAGGAAAGGTTCACTTTAACCCCGAGCGCCAGGCAGAAGTCCTTCCAGAACTTTGAGGTAAATTGTACGCCTCGGTCTGAGACCACGTCGTCCGGAATCCCATGCAGCCTGAAGACCTCTTTGAGGACAAGATCAGCCGTCTGTTTGGCCGTGGGTAGGCCCTTGTAGGGGATGAAATGGGCCATTTTGGTGAGGCGGTCGACCACGACCAGGATGGTGTTCATCCCTTTTGAAGGAGGAAGGTCTACCACAAAGTCCATGGAGATCGAGCCCCAGGGGCGGGAGGGAATTGGGAGGGGTTGTAACAGACCCACGGGAGAGGAACGAGGAGTCTTATTGCGGGCACAGACCGTGCACGAGGAGATGTACTTCTTGGTGTCCTCCTTGTATGTTGGCCACCAGAAGGAGCGGGAGAGAAGCTCCTGGGTCTTTCTTGTGCCCAGATGGCCGGCCAGCTTGGAGTCATGGTTAAGTTTGAGCACTTCGAGTCGTGCGATTTCTGGTACATAAAGTTGTAGGTCCTGATGAAACCAATGACCATTTTTAAACGTGAGGCTGACATTCCTTGTGGGGTGGGTGAGGAAGGGGTCATTTTCGTATCCTTCTTTGATTGTGACCAGGAGTTCTTTAGAGTAGGTGGCCCCCACAACACTTTTCTCGGATAGGATGTTGTCTTGGCCCTTATTACTCTGTGAGGGCTCCGAAAACATTCTGGAGAGGGCGTCAGCCTTGCCGTTTTTGATCCGGGGCGATATGTGATGAGAAAGTTGAAGCGGGAAAAGAATAGGCTCCATCTGGCCTGTCTGGCTGTGAGTCTCTTAGCGCTGCGGATGAACTCGAGGTTTTTGTGGTCGGTTAGTACGATTATGGGGTTGGCAGCTCCCTCCAGCAGGTGTCTCCACTCGGAGAAGGCTTCCTTGATCGCCAGTAGTTCTTTGTTCCCGATGTCGTAGTTCTTCTCGGAGGGGGACATCTGGCGAGAGAAATATGCGCACGGGTGTAGTAGCATCTTCTCCCCTGTCCGTTGTGACAGAACTGCCCCTACCGCGGAGTCAGATGCATCCACTTCGATAGTAAAAGGCAACTCGGGGTTCAGGTGGACTAGGATTGGAGCAGAAGTGAAGAGGAGTTTCAACTTCGTGAAGGCCTCCTGGGCCTCGGGTGTCCAGGAGAAGGGGACTGCCTTTTGGTGAGTTGGGTGATCGGTGCGATGACCTTGGAGAAGTCCCGGATAAACTTCCGATAGAAGTTGGCGAAGCCAATAAATCTTTGTACCTCCTTCACGTTTCTTGGAATGGGCCAGTCCAACACGGCTTGGACCTTCCCTGGGTCCATACTTAGGCCCTCTGGGGAGATGATGTACCCGAGGAACTGAGTGGTGGTTCGCTCAAACTCACATTTCTCGAGTTTGATATAAAGAGAGTTCTGGCGGAGTCTCTGCAATACCCTGCGGACATGTTCGCGGTGCTGTTCGAGGTCTTCTGAGAAGATCAAGATGTCGTCCAGGTAAACGACTACAAACAGATCCAGCATGTCCCTGAGGACATCATTAATGAAGTGCTGGAAGGTGGCGGGAGCATTACAAAGTCCGAAAGGCATGACCAGGTACTCGAAGTGACCATAACGTGTCCGGAAGGCGGTCTTCCATTCGTCCCCAGGGCGGATTCGACAAGGTTGTAGGCCCCTCGAAGGTCAAGTTTGGTGAAGATTTTCGCTACCCGGAGTCTCTCGAGGAGTTCAGAAATCAGCGGGAGCGGGTACCGGTTCTTAACGGTTATGTCGTTTAGCTTCCTGTAGTCAATGCAGGGACGCAAGGATGAGTCTTTTTCTCCACAAAGAAAAAGGGGGCTCCTGCTGGGGAGGTAGAGGGCCGGATGAACCCTTTCTTTAGGTCCTCGTCCAGGTATTCTTTCAGAGCCTTGAGTTCAGGCTCTGAGAGGGAATAGATACTGCCAAAGGGTATTTCGGCCCCGGGCAACAGTTCTATTGGGCAGTCGTAGGGTCGGTGTGGCGGCAGCTTGTCTGCGTTTTCTTGTCGCAGACATCTTGGAACTCACGATATTGAGGGGGTAGTAGATTCCTGACGGATACTTCAGAGATAGTCGTGTCTTCGGATGGAAGGACGGGTTTGTGGGAGCAATTGAGCGAACAAAACTCGGACGGAAACCGTAAGCAGCGGGTTTCCCAATCCACCGAGGGGTTGTGGGTGGCCAACCATGGAATGCCCAGGATCACCGGGAACTTTGGGGAAGTGATCAGAGAGAAGTGGATCTTTTCACAGTGATTGGGTTCTATGAGGAGCTGTAGTTCAATGGTCTCGTGAGTAGCCGGCCCTGAGGAGAGCGGGGATCCGTCGACGGTTTCCAGGTCAACGGGAGCTGCCTTGACTGTCAATGGAATGTTCTGTTCACGAGCGAAGGTTAGATCCATGAAGTTGCCTCCTGCCCCGGAGTCTAACATCGCTGAACAGGAGAGTTGTTGCCCCTCAATGTCGAAGAGGATGGGGATGATGAAATGGGATCCATGAGCTGCCGTGTTGTTATTTTCAGGGGCTGCTGGTGGGGCTGGAGTCAGTGGTTGCTCCTTTAGCTCCGTGACGGCAATAGTCTTTCGGATCTTATTGGGACATTTAATGGCAAAATGACCCGGCTCCCCACAGTAGAGGCAGAGGTTTTCGGCCAGCCGTCTCTCCTTCTCAGCTGTGGATAGAGACCTGCGTAGTGCGTCGACCTGCATAGGTTCAGTTGCTGGCTGGAGGTCGCGTTGGGCGGTAGAGGAGAAGGAGTAAGTGGGCCTGTGGTCCAAGGACCAGAGTCGTTCTTTCTTTCTGTCAGACAGCCTTTGGTCTATCCGGATGCATAACTGAATGAAGTCATCCAGACTGTCCTGGGCCTCAACTCTGGCGAGTTCATCTTTTATTAATTCTGACAGGCCTCGCCGGAACTGGCTCCTCTGTGCAGCTGGGTTCCAGGTGGTGTCCGTGACCCAGCAGCGAAATTCGGCGGTGTATTCAGCAACGGAGCGTCTCCCTTGCCGTAAACTATGTAGTCGCGCCTCAGCTGTTGCACAGCGGTTGGGGTCATCGAAGACTTGGCTCATGGCGGCAATAAAATTGTTTAGGTCGTCCAGGAGCTGACTGTTAGTCTCCACGTATGGTGATGCCCATGCTAGTGCTTCATCCGTCAGGAGATTAACCATGAATAGCACCTTCTTTCTCTCGGTAATGAAGGGGCCCGGGTACATCTGAAAATAGATGCGGCATTGGTTTAGAAACCCTCGATACTGGCGTCTGTTGCCGCCGAATTTTGATGGGAGTGGCATGCGAGTATCTGCGGCCGTGCTGCGGACGTCCAGGAGTTGCCTCTGAAGTTCAATAATCTCCCTCTGTTGGCTTCGGACAACGCCTTGGAGCTGGGCAAATTCCTCCTGGTACGTAGTACCGAATTCCTGCAGTTCGGTAACCTGCTTGCGCAGAGTGGCCATTGCGGACTCCATGGTAGGGCTGGTTATTCTGTAACGGTCCTTGGCTCACCTGAGTCAGAGGACAGCCGGCTGGTGGTTGGAGTCCAGTGGCAAAGACCCACAGAAGCAGGAGGCAGGTAGCGTGGTCGATCAGTCCGGGTCGGCAGTAGAGATGGCAGCGAGGTAACAGCAAGAGTAGACAGAGGCGTGGTCGGTGGAAGGCAAATGGTCAATGCAGGCGGCAGTTCAGCGAGGTCAAACGGTCCGGGTCGGCAACAAAGGTAAACAGCAGTAGTCGTGGAGGAGCAGAGAGGAAGCTTGCTACAGGCTTGGAGGCACAATAACCAGCAGAGGTCTGGTGCTAGAGGCTGGGCTTATAAAGGGGAAGTAACAGGTGCACGGAATCAAGACTGATGAACAAGAGTAGGCTGGAGCAAGATAGATCAAAGAGTTCAGCAGGAGGAAAAGTCCAGAAGGGCTGGTAGTCTAGTGGCTAGAGCTACCGCCTGTGACATGACTGGTCACAGGTTCGATTCCTGACACTACCCTTCTTCACATTCAAGGTCTTTCATGAAAAAGAGCAGCTTGCCTTTCTTCCTTCTTCTTTCGAGATTTCAATCTGCACAGAATTTCAGATCCTCATTTTGCCTTGGTTTGCAAAACAGATGTTCAGCATATATACTGCCATCCCTCATTTGAGTAACCGCCTTCCAAGTCGTCACTATGAAGCTCTGACAACCCCTTGCCCATGTCCAGTTAAGCCGGAAGCCTCAGGCAAAAGGCCAAGAAGTGATCATCTAAAGCAGACCAGCTCTCTATCCAGAAGGAGAGAGCCAGTAAGCCTCAAAGTTGCTTGATTTAAGTTGGATGGCTTGGGGGACCTGTGCACCAAGATCATTATCATTAGGGTGACAAAAATTGTAAATTTTCTTTTGGATGCCAGCTAATGCTTCTCTCACTGCATAACATTTTTCAGTTTTCTAATTGTCCTAACATTATATAATTTATATTCACTAAACTTCCTATACGGTTTTGTCATCTAACCTAATTTGCATGAGCTTAGGCATATGGGAAATACGTGCAAATAGTGTTTCAGCTGAAAAACAAAGCAGATTCTGCTCATTTGCATGTCTTTACCATATGCCCAACTTTATGCAAATGAGTTTACATGACAAAACAGTATAGAAAAGTTAGTGAATATAATGTTAGGACAATTAAATTAAATTTTGTAGTTTCTAAAGTAGTAAGCATTCCTATACAGAAGGAATACTTACTGATTCAGAAAGTACCATGAGATTTTTCCAGCACAGTTTATCATTGGGTTGTATAGCCTCTAATGCAGAAGGTTGTGAGTTCAATTCCTGGCAGAAATTTTTCTGAGATACAGACTAAATTTGATTTAAATACACTGGGTGTCCCCAAGCACTGACTCCATATATGGACATAGCTATATATGGATTCAGAGCAGGGACTCCTAAGCCCGAACTAGAGTCCTGACACCCTCCCCTCATCAGAGCAGGGGGTGCCTGGTTTAATGCTCGGGTTCTCCCATTGACTGCCATTGTGCTTGGGTGCTCTGCAGAGCACCAGAGCATCGGGAAGTGTTCTACTCGAGCACCAGAGCACCGAGCACTTTGGTGCTCGATCAACAGTAGTGTCCACAACCGGCCGAGTTTGCCCTGGACAAGCTTACTGCCCAGCTAGTATTGTGGCATCAGAGCGGGTGTTTAGTGCGGCACAGTAGGGCACTGGCCTTTGTTAAGATTAGAGATGAGCGAATCAAAGCTGACAAAGTCGAATTTGTTATAATATAAATGAGGAACAATTTGTTACTGAACGAATGTGAATTTCCTTGCACTTCATGGTAACTAATTGCAATTTTTCCTAACATGGCGGCTAGCTGGCTACAATGATTATAATGCCATGCATGCAGCCAATCAGCAGCCAGACAGCCTGGTGATGTCATAGCCCTATAAACACTGCGGCCATCTTAGATTCTGTCATTGTTTCAGGGACAGACATGTACAGTTGTGTTCAAAATTATTCAACCCCCAATGCTGTAAAGGGTTTTAGGGAATTTAGTGTACATTTGTAATTCTGTTCAGAATGAAATCTTACAAGGACTTTTTAAAGAACCAAATGCAACTAAAATGACATCAATTGTTTTTGTAATACAGTATTAAATGTTTTTTTTTGTGATTTCTTCATTGACATAATTATTCAACCCCTTAAAGACTACCACTCTTAAGAACAGAGGTTCATTCAAATGTTTTCGATCAGGCATAATAAGCACCAATTAGGCAGATTTAAAATGACTGTGATACTCAGCTCCTTCTAGACATTTACTGGTGTGTTTACAAACATGGCGAAGTCAAGAGAATAGTCCAGGAAGACAAGAGAAGAGGTGATTTCTCTTCACAGGAAGGGCAATGGCTATAAGAAGATTGCAAAGATGTTAAACATACCAAGAGACACCATAGGAAGCATCATTCACAAATTCAAGGCAAAGGGCACTGTTGAAATGCTACCTGGTCGTGGCAGAAAGAAGATGCTGACTTTGACTGCTGTGCGCTACCTGAAGCGCAAAGTGTTGAAAAGTCCCCGTGTGACTGCTGAGGAACTGAAAAAAGATTTGTCAGATGCGGGTACTGAAGTTTCAGCTCAGACAATAACACGCACACTGCGTAATAAAGGCCTCCATGCCAGAACTCCCAGGCGCACCCCCTTGCTGTCTCCAAAGAATAATAAGAGTCGACTGCAGTATGCCAAAAGTCATGTGGACAAACCACAAAAGTTTTAGGATAGTGTTCTGTGGACTGATGAATCAAAATTAGAACTGTTTGGGCCCATGGATCAACACTATGTTTGGAGGAGGAAGAATAAGGCCTATGAAGAAAAGAACACCTTGCCTACTATGAAGCATGGCGGGGGGTCAAACATGCTTTGGGGCTGTTTTGCTTCTACAGGTACAGGGAAGCTTCAGCGTGTGCAAGGTACCATGGATTCTCTTCAGTACCAGGAGATATTGGATGAAAATGTGATGCAGTCCGTCACAAACCTGAGGCTTGGGAGACGTTGGACCTTTCAACAGGACAATGATCCCAAGCATACCTCCAAGTCCACTAGAGCATGGTTGCAGATTAAAGGCTGGAACATTTTGAAGTGGCCATCGCAGTCACCAGACTTAAATCCGATTGAGAACCTCTGGTGGGACTTAAAGAAAGCAGTTGCAGCACGCAAGCCTAAGAATGTGACTGAACTGGAGGCTTTTGCCCATGAAGAATGGGCGAAGATACCCGTAGACCGCTGCAAGACACTTGTGTCAAGCTATGCTTCACGTTTAAAAGCTGTTATAACTGGAAAAGGATGTTGTACTAAGTACTAAAATGGAATGTCACTTGGGGGTTGAATAAAACTGATAATGATGTGAGCACAGAAAAGACATTTGTGGTTATTTCATTATAAATGTTATGTTATATTTGTCTGACTTACAAGTGCCTCTTTGATTAAATTGTAAACAAGATGACTGAAATGATCAAAATCAATGTCAAACTGGCCAAAACACTCAATGTCAGTGGGGGTTGAATAATTTTTAACACAACTGTATGCAGGAGCTAGCGAGAGTGAAAGAAAAACTAATTGTTAAAAAAAAAAGTCAAGAGCGATTTACTAGTGTAGGGAAAGTATAGTGAGAGGAATAATTTCACAGGCAGGGAGAGATGTGTGCAGATGCTAGGGAGAGTCATAGGAAAATCCTCATTGTGAAAAAAAGCGATTTACAGGTGCAGGGAAACGTTACATAGGGATCCAGATAGTCTCATAATACAGCTTTGTCATTCCAGCTATTAGTTATTGGGGTGCAAGTGCTATGTTGAAAACACTTTAGTAATATATACGCAGGTTACTTTTGCTGTTAACTGCGCTGATATCATTTAGTGGCCTATTTCAATACAATGCGAGAAATATATACGCAGGCCACTTTTGTTGTTATTTGCGCTAAAAGCTTTTATTGCCATATTTCTAGAGAAAAACTGAAAAATAGACTAAGTTCGTGTTTGCTGTTATTTGCACTAAAAGCATTTATTGCCATATTTCAGTAGAAAAAGAAAAAAATATACGCAGTTCACTTTTTCTGTTATTTACTCTGAAATCGTTTAGTGGCCCATTTTAGTCCAATACGAGAAATATATACGTAGGTCACATTTGCTTGTATTTCTGCAGAAATAATTTAGTGGCCAATTTCAGTACAATACGAGAAATATATCCTCAGTTCACGTTTGCTGTTATTTGTGCATAAATAATTTAGTGGCCTATTTCAGTACAAAAAGAAAGATATATTCGTTGCTTTTAGGCGTGTTCTAATTGCCGTTTCATTTGTTTAGTTCAGCTACAAGTATGTCAGGCAGAGAAGTGCCAGGCCATGCACAGAGGAGTGGAAGAGGCATTAATGTTTCTTCCGCAAGTAGAGTTCGCAGCAGAGAAAGGGGTTGTGGCAGGAATAGTCGCAGTGAGAGGCATGAGCTCCCGGTGTCATCATCGGTTGTGTCTTGACCAACAACCCAGTGGTTCTTGATTGGTTAATTCGGTCATCCACGTCATCCCAAATGTATTCGGATTAAAGCAAATTTTTTGGGTAAATTCGACGAACCGGGTGAATTGAATTTTTGATAAATTCGCTCATCTTTAGCATACATGAATTCGGCTTGGATCAGCCAGGATTTCCTCATACCAGAGCCTGATGCATCAGACTAGATCATTCTGGCAGTAGTATTCTCACTGCATTGTGTTGCCACACCAGAAGATTGTATAAACTGGCTCATTACTTCTGACCACTTGCTTCAGCCACTATTCCAATGCTGCCACCCGCCTGATGCCACACACTTGCTTTCTCTGCTGCGATCTTCTCCTACTATCACCCAACATCTTGTGCTGTTACTGCCAATGCTGTGGCCCCCCACCTCCCCACTCTGTGACTGGGCCACTATGTTGACTCCTCATGCTGTTGCCACCCTCACCATTCTGTGACAGGGCCACTAGTGTCCTTGTTTGGCTTTGTTAACATCACCATTTATATTACCCTTCTTCTTATATGTCAGAAGAACCAAAAAATGAAAAACACAATGCATCCTGTCTTTGGAGCATCCATAAGGCCTCTATCACACGTTTAGTGTTTTAAATGAGGATTTCATCATGATTTGGAAGTCAAATGCATGATTTGGAAGCCAAAACACAGAAGATAAATATTTCCACCATGTGTAATTCCTGTTTTGGACCCACTTCTGTTTTTGCCTTACCAAATACTGCTCAAATACTGATGCAAAATACTGACCAAATAGTGGCAGTGTGATAGAATCCATTAAAATCCTGCATGCTGGACTTCTTTTCCATCTGGATAAAACTAATTTCAGAGGCAAATAGCCAAAACTGATGCAAATTTAGCATGAGGCCTCAATCATATGGTCAGTTTTTTGCATCAGGATTTGATCATGATTTGGAAGCCAGGAGTGGGTCCAATACACAGAAGACATGCAAAGATTCCAATCACATGTTATCTCTGCTTTGGACATACTCCGATTATTTTTGGCCCTACCAAAAATGATCAATTAATGACCAAATAATGACTGTGAAAACAGATACTCAAAAGACAGGATTCTTTTTGGGGGGTAGTTCTTATGCTGAAACCCTATCCACTCATGGGCCCACTACTTATATCAGCTGTAACTTTAATCTATGTGGAATCAGCAGACGGTGTAAAAGGAGACTACCCTTTCACTATGTAGTAGTATTTTGGGCCACTGTACAGTAAAGTACATTATACCTGATGCTAACATTGATGGGTAAGGCTGAATTCACACTTCAGTTTATTGGTCAGTTTTTGACTTATAACTGACCAAATAAGTGAAGTGTGAACTGAGTCCAAGAGTGACCCTGTCACCTGCCTGTCATAGTGTTTCACTACCAAAACGGGCTAGCTTTGTATGTTTATGTAATGCACAGTGATGTACACTCTCCTTGCAGGCTGGGAAATAACTGATTTATAATGTGCTTTGTGACAAATTAATTCAGATTGGATCAAATTTTTTGGAAAAATTTGACGAATCGTCCCAATCTCATTTTTGAAAACTTCGCTCATCTCTAGACACTACCATTACTCCTACCAGCTGAACATCTTCTGCCTTGCCAGTACTACTGTTACTACCCATACACAACCACAAATCTATTTCCTTGTCTGTTAGGCTCTGCGACGTGCTGCTACTGCTGCTGCTACTATGGCTGTCACTGTTATACATACATAACTTACCCCGTCCCCATTCATATTGGGAGAGTTTCAGACATCATTTTAAGAAACTTAACACAGTCAACCTTGTGTTTACACATAGATAAGTATGTCAGTTTTTTTAACTATTGCTGTCCTTGGAGATCTCAGAGTGTCATATACCAATTGGATGACTTTTGATGTGGGCAGTGTTGATTCTGGCACAAATATTTGACTGATTTGTTAGAATAAGACTCAAAACAAACTTCAAGAAATTTGCTCATCTCACCTCTATTGAGGGAGTAACAATGAATATAAAGTTAATCTTTTTCAGATGACAAGTTACTTACTATTTCTAGATCTTTGAAGACACTACCCAATTTAATAGAAATCCTGTCAACTTTTGGCTACATATCCAATAAATGAAATAAAACCTCCATGTCAGAAATTCTGCAGTACATTATTATGGCCGCTAGGATATATGTAGCCACCAGGTGGAGGTCACCAAATGTTTCTATATCTGTGACAATTCAGAGAGTTAATAGAACTCTACTCTACAAGAATATTAATGCAAGCCTACCTAATAACAGGGTACAGTATGATAAAGTCTTAGCTCCCTTGATTGAATATAGGCAACCACCTAGCCTGGTCTATTATTTAAACCTTTAAGAAGAAAGTACTGTAAAACCTTTTCTGTGCCCTCTACCTATAGGATCTTTTTATTAGCTCATTTTTTACATATGTCCTTGGATAATTAGTGATATCTTCATACTTTCACCAAACTCAGTATGTATTTTAAAGAGGTTATCCAAGAAAAGATATTTATGACTTATTCCTAGGATAGGTCATCAGTATCAGATCTATCTGGGACCCTCGCCAATCTGCTGTTGGAAGAGGCCTTGAGTGCTGCAGCCTCTTCCTAAGCCATTGACATCACTGTACATCGGTTGCGTGGCCTACTTATAGCTCAGCCCAATTTTAAGTCATTCTGGACAGGATGTAGGCAGCAATGTTATATTATTCCAGGACAACCCCTTTAACCCCTTATGGACCGGCCTCATTTTCACCTTAAGGACCTGGCCATTTTTTGCAAATCTGACCACTTTATGTGTGAATAACTTTAAAACACTTTTACTTATCTAGACCATTCTGAGATAGTTTTTTCGTCACATATTGTACTTCATGACACTGGTAAAATGGAGTCAAAAAAATACCAAATTTACCAAACATTTGGAAAAATTTGCAATTTTCCAAGTTTGAATTTCTCTACTTCTATAATACATAATAATGCCGCCAAAAATAGTTATTAATTTACATTTCCCATATGTCTACTTCATGTATGGATCATTTTGGGAATGACATTTTATTTTTTGGCGGTGTTACAAGGCTTAGACGTTTATAAGCAAATCTTGGAATTTTTCAGAAATTTTCAAAAGCCAACTTTTTAGGGACCAGTTCAGGTTTGAAGTCACTTTCTGAGGCTTACATAATAGAAACCACCCAAAAATGACCCCATTCTAGAAACTACAACCCTCAAGGTATTCAAAACTGATTTTACAAACGTTGTTAACCCTTTAGGTGTTTCACAAGAGTTAATGGGAAATGGGGCTAAAATTTCAGAATATTTATTTTTTGGCAAATTTTCAATTTTAATCCTTTTTTTCCAGTATCTAAGCAAGGGTTAACAGCCAAACAAAACCCAATTTTTATTGCCCTGATTCTGTAGTTTGCAGAAACACCCCAAATGTTGTCGTAAACTACTTTATAGCCACGCGACACGGCGTAGAGGGAAAGGAGCGCCGTGTGGTTTTTGCAAGGCTGAGTTTGCTGGACTGGTTTATCTACACCATGTCCCATTTGAAGCCCTCCTGATGCCCCCGGGAGTAGAAACTCCCTAAAAGTGACCCCATTTTGAAAACTACGGGATAAGGATGCTGTTTTGTTGGTACTATTTTTAGGGTACATATGATTTTCGGTTGCTCTATATTACATTATTGTGACGCAAAGGTTACCAAAAATAGAAATTCATAAATTTAATCTTCATTTACCATAAACTCTTAAGGAACACCTAAAGGGTTAAAGAAGTTTGTAAAATAAGTTTTGAATACCTCGAGGGGTGTAGTTTATTAGATGGGGTCACTTTTATGGAGTTTCTACTTTAAGGGTGCATCAGGGGCTCTTCAAATGGGACATGGTGACAAAAAAAAAAAAAAAAAGGCCATCAAAATCTGCCTTTCAGGACCCATATGGCATTCCTTTCCTTCTGCGCCCTGCCGTGTGCCCGTACAGCAGTTTACAACCACATATGGGGTGTTTCTGTAAACTGCAGAATCAGGGCAATACATTTTAAGTTTTATTTGGCTGTTAACCCTTGCTTTGTTACTGGAAAAAATGGATTAAAATGGAAAATTTGCCAAAAAATAGCTCTTTTGGCACAGTTTTTATATATTTTTTTTTGATCGTGTTAATCTGAGGGGTTAGGTAATGGGGTATTTTTATAGAGCAGATTATTAGGGACGCGGCAATACCTAATTTGTCTACTTTTCATTTTTTTTTAGGTTTAATACTATATTATCCTATTTGAAACAAACTAAAAAAATGTAACTATCTACACAGTTTAAGAGTCTATTTTTTTTGTAAGTTTTTATCCGATTGTCTTGGGGCTCATTATTTGTGGAATAAGAGGATGGTTTTATTGGCACTATTTTGGGGGGCATACGACTTTTTTTGCACCTTTTATTATTTTATTTTTTTCCGTGTGAATCTGAGAGGTTAGGTTATGGGGTATTTTTATAGAGCAGATTATTACGGATGCGGCGATACATAATTTGTCCACTTTTTATAATGTATTTAGTTTTTTTTGTTTGTTTTTTAAATTTTTTTTATTGACGGTAAGCAGATCGATACAAATATGAATCATCATATTAGGTACAAAAAGCATTACTTCAAAAAAGAGTAACAATACTTGTGCAGGTCATCATTTAGTATGTCTAATGGTCACATTTTGATCAAGAATAAAGACATTTTTCAGCTGCAATCTGCCCATCTGTTTTATTAATTATCTCCCCAACATTCCCACCCCCACCCTTAACATCTTCAAACCAACATTGCTCCATCATATAATGGTTAGACTAATCATATAGTGCGTCATATCTACATATCTGTCGCATCATCTATCAATTTCTAAATTCCCAAGAGTAGCTTTCACTTTTTCTAGTAAGTACCACTGCATAACTTTGAAGGGCGCCATCAATTCTATGATCTCCTCACAGGAGAATGTGTAACTTATAAATTTTTTCCATTTATGGAAGAACGCTTTCGTGGCCTTTCCCTTATTGTGTTCTGCCTCTATTCTTTCCAAGTGTAGCATCTGTTTTGTTATTCCCAGTGTCGGTACTGTGGGGAGTAACCAATGCCTCAATTTACCCCTTTTCACCGAAAGTAGTATTACATGTAACCCCCTAATATTTACCACCAGTGTGGAGTTGCCTGCCGGATCAACTGGTATATAATGAAAGATGCATTGCTGTGGAGAGAGATCTAGCTCTACATTCCATATTGATTTTATAAGTACAATTGTCTCCTGCCATATCATAGATACAGAAGGACAATGCCTTAAGCCATGCATAAGGTAATGTACATTTGGGACACGCACGGAGGTAGTGAGATGGCGCATCCCTATATGATAAGTCAAAAGCATATGTAGCTTTGTGAAGAATTCTGAATTGCATTTCTCTCCTTGTTTCGCTGCAGACTGCTTGGCTCACCCTTTCATTTTTTATTTAAAAAAATGTTTGGGTGTCTCAAGTCTGAGAACCATAGTTTTTATCCGATCGTCAGTAGCTAAATGGAAAAGGGGATAATAAATTTAGTACTCCATGGAAGTGTGGTACTCCCTGAAGCAACCAATAATGCAGAGACCCGGATGATCGGGGCATGTGTCACATTGAGTAGTGGTGTCCTTCCGTATCCCCCTCCTGTGACACATTCTGCATTTTTTTGGGGTTCGTCCCTTCTTTCCAGTATAGGGGACCACACCTGGAAAGTGTTGGCCAGGGATGATCCTGGCGCCTCCAGTTCCCGAGGTACTCCGGCCTGCTCTTTCCCGGCCAGAAAAGATCAGGTCCTTGAGGATTGCCTCATAGAACTAAAGAAATTTCCCTGTGTTGCCAGTGCTCCGGGACAGCACAAAAGAGTTGTACATGGCAACCTGTACCAAGTAGACTGCAACTTTTTTGTACCATGTCCGGGTTTTGCGCATGGCATTATATGGCTTGAGGACTTGATCAGAGAGATCAACTCCTCTAATATACCGATTGTAGTCGACGATACAATCATGCTTGAGGACTGTTGCGGCGGTACCTCGCACATGGACAGGGGAGATGCTGTTACCGTGAATTGAAATCAGTACAAGGACATCCCTCTTGTCCTTATATCTGAAAAGCAACAGGTTTCCACTGGTAAGGGCACGGATCTCACCCCTAGGGATAGGTACCTGGAGGGGGTAGGTAGGGAGGCCGCATTGATTTCTTTGCATGGTCCCACAAGCGGACGTGGATCTGGCAGTGAGGGACTGGAACCAGGAGATACTAGTATAAAAGTTATCCACATACAGGTGGTAACCCTTATCTAGCAGTGGATGCATAAGGTCCCACACAAGTTTCCCGCTAACACCCAGAGTGGGGGTACATTCTGGGGGTTGAATACGGGAATCTCGCCCCTCGTACACACACGAAACTTGTAAGTGTACCCTGAGGTACTCTCACAAAGTTTGTACAGCTTCACGCCAATCCTCGCCCGCTTTGAGGGAACATACTGGCAGAAAATGAGTCTCCTCTTGAAAGCAATAAGAGACTTATCAACCGCGACCTCCCTTGGCCTCAAATCGGGAGAGTGTCATGGTCGTACTGTAAAGTGGGGTCTGGTAGAGGACGGCCCCACTCCAGTAATGCCTGACACTGTCTTTTTTTACTAGGCCCCAATATGCAGCACGAGGCCCCAAAACGTCCTCATCTCGGCTGCACTGACCGGCGTCCAGCCACCGGGCCTAGCCAAAAAAGAAACTGGGTGTTGAGCAACGAACTGTTGGGCGTACAGATTTGTTTGCTCCACCATCAGAGACTGAAATAGTTGTATTCAGTGGTACCCACTGTGTGAATCTGGATTCCTGGTTGACCAACAAAATCAGGAATCGCGGGCTGAAAATTCTCTGGGTACACCATCCAAGTTCACCGGTAGGGGGCTCAGTTGAACTTATCTGGTGGGCCAGGAAACTAGTACGATCCCCAGAGCTGCTCGTACTAGGGTGGGCCACAGGGTCCCTGACATGGCAGTCCCCTTGCTCCACCTGGCGGTGTCTCCGCTGCCTTGGGGGCTCATCATCATTGCTAGATGATGAGGAGGACACGGATGACAAAAGGAACGTGGGGTCATCCTCGTCCTCGCTGGGACTCTCGGATACGGAGGCAAGCTGGGCGTATGCCTCCTCAGCCAAGAACGTCCGGCGGGCCATAGGTGATTTTGTGTGTGTATGTGCGTGGAAAACTTTATTCAGTGTGCGTGTGTGTGGGGACACGGTTGTTCCTGGACTGTTCCCTGAATCTAACAGAGAAAAAAAAAATGAACTAACTAAAAAAAAAAGAAAAAAATGTGCAAAAGTAAAAAAAAAACTCGCTGATCAGCCATCCTAAGCAAATCAGCGGTGGAGTGGGTGATGCGCTAACAGTGGCCAGACGCTAAAGAGTGCCAGCAACTGTTAGCGTACGCAAAAAATACGCTTGTGCCCCAAAAAAAGGTGGAGGAGTGGGGGGGCAAGGGGGCAAGCTGCAGCACCCCTGGGGGGGTCTAGGGTCACACAGACCCCAGACAACCTAAGAGGGTTATGCAAGAGTTAAGAAAGGAAAATAATTAACACTAAACTCTCCCTAGCTCTCCCAGCCTGACCTAAAGGCTTCCCTAGCTGTTCCTACCTGATAGTGCCAGATGACACTTTGGAGGGTGCTGGAGGGTGCTGCTGCTGCACATGCAGGCTACTCTCTCTCCTCGCTCCGGATGCAGAATGGAGGAGGAGAGCAGGGAGAGTTAACCCCAGCCCGTGCAGCCAATAGAAATCGATCATGTGAGGTGATGTCACCATCAGCTCACAACATTGAAGCATGGTGATTGGTGGTGTGTTATCACACCACTGATCACCATCGTATTCCCGGTTATCGGGTCATCAGAGACCCGAATAACCCGGAAACGCAGAAAACCGCAGGTCTGAATGGATCTGTGGTTTTCTGCGATCGCCGCGGGGGGGGGTTCACAAGATTCCCTTAGGCATTGTTACCGAGTGCCTGCCAAATGATTTCAGCAGGCACTGCACGGTGGTGATCGGAAATACTCAGGAGGTACGTCCTGTGTCCTTAACAGGTTGAAAGAAGTTGTTATCGGCCCAGGTGACATGGTGAAAACTGTATACATCTGCTTTTCTGTCTGGATACCTGTGAATCCATATGCACATCATGGGTGTACTGGCCATAGACCCTAAAGAGAAAGGCCTCTATGTACCAGCCATGTACATAAAGATCTGCATTAACTAATGTAGGAGCATTAGGCACGCAGTGGCCGCTGGTGCCCTCCTGAATTAAACTGTATTGCCATGCTCAGGATGATCAAACAATTTCACACTGTGTTGTGGGTGACAATATTTTGTGCTTCACTGTATTATTTGGTTCTGCTGGGGTACTATTTTGTGCTGCACTGTGGTATTTAGTTCTGCTGGGGCAGTATTTTGTGCTGCACTGTGGTATTTGGTTCTGCTGGGGCAATATTGTGTTCTCCTCTATGGTACTGCTGGACCCGCGTACATCTTTTGCCCTGCCTTCTGTCAATTTGGACCGTCCTTCAACATGGGGCCACCTTTAGGTTTTTTCCAGGCCCACTTCAAGTACCCAGTCTGCCCCTGGTGCACATAAAGCCTCTTCACATATATAGGAATGTTTCCACAGTAATCCTAATCTTTCTGCACTTGTGTTTCATTTGCTTTTACAGGCAATTAGTATATTTGTAAGTTCTACTTGTATACATCAGAGAATTCAAGTGGTCTGTCCAAACTTCATTGTGGAGGGCAATAATTGTTAAAAGATGCAGGTTGCTATGTACTCGTTTGTAATATGTCATTTTAACAGTATGTATTAACACCCCTGAACATAAGACTGCGAAGAAGCCATTGAGAGCTTGTCTTCCAATATGAGCTAGTGTGTTCAGGATGGGAATGGCTGGCAGGGCTGTCACCCTTAAATGTACCAATCAAATTATTCAGATTGGAAAAATAACTTTTATTGCTGTGACTGCTTGGCGAGACAATGAGGGAGATTTATCAAAACTGGTGCAAAGGAAAATTGGTTTAGTTGCACATAGCAACCAATGAGATGTAACCTTTCATTTTCCACAGCTCCTCTGCAAGTTTAAAGATGGAATCTGATTGGTTGCTATGAGTAACTAAACCAGTTTTGATAAATCTCCGTCATGAATGAATAATCATTGTTTCATAGATAAAACCTATACCGTTACCTCTCCTAGCACTAGATTATATCTACCAGATGACTCTTCCATTAATATTTTTTAGCATTACATCATTTTAGAAACATTTGTTGTTAAAGGACAGATTAAGCCAGTAGAGCCAGTGTGTTCATCATTATTAGGATGCAGTTATTCAGCAAAAATGCAGGAAAGATAGATCAGTTTATTTGTCTTTTCATCATATGCATATACATTAATAGATTACATTTAAAGGGCATCTGTCAGCAGATCTGTACCTATGAAAATAGTTGACCTGTTGTATGTGCACTTAGCAGCTGAAGGCATCTATGTTGGTCCCATGTTCATATGTGACCACATTGCTGAGAAAAAGGATGTCGGTACACCTAGGTAAGCCTTTTTCATAGTTATAAATCTACTGAAAGATGCCATTTAAGTAGTTTCTTTATATGGAAACCTCCGGTTCACAGTAATTTAGTACGGGTGGTACAGATGATCTCGGTCTTCTTCTGGACCTCTGTGGATTGCCCGTGGCTGCATCCGTAGTTGCTGCCTAGGGATATTTTTCTGAGAGCGGTGATGTTCATGATGCAAGTGGTCCCTGTCCTCTTCAGCTGAAAGACATTGACATAGATTTGTATTAATAAATGTGTAAGGCCCCATTCACACGTCCGCAATTCTGTTCCGCATTTTGCGAAACGGAATTGCGGACCCATTAGTTTCAATGGGGACAGACGATGTCCCGGCCGGGTCTGCAATTGCGGATCCGCACTTCCGGGTCTGCAATTGCGTTCCCGAAAAAAATAGAACATGTCCTATTCTTGTCCGCAATTGCGGACAAGAAAAGGCATTTTCTATGAGAGTGCCGGCGATGTGCGGTCCGCAAATTGCGGAACGCACATCGCCGATGTCCGTGTTTTGCGGATCCGCGGATCCGTGGATCCGCAAAACACACACGGACGTGTGAATGGACCCTAAGTTCTCATCTACATTGGTAGTAAATAGAGATGAGCAAATTGATTCTGACTCAATCAGATTTTTCACAAACGACACAAAAATTATTCTTCCAAACGAATCCAAAGTTTTGTTGATTTGCTTCCAATGAATCACGCAAAACAGCACCTAACATTTCACATTTAATATTCAGTACACTAGTGAGGGAAACACGGCAGAAAGGATGAGGCTGGATCATTCCATGAACCTGGGTGGGGCCCTGGCTGGTGGCCTTGCCCACAATGGTTTGCAGTCAGCCTGGCAGCCAAGCAGGAGGGAATATTAGCTGGTCCATCAAGTTTAATGCTAGCACTACAGCACAGATACCATTTTGAACTCTGCCACTGATCTAATAGGACAGACACCAAGTAGACATTAAGCCAGCCATTTTAGGGTCTTACAAAGGATAGTATAGGGAATGTGAAACGGATATATTTGGTTAGGTAGATTGAAATACTAGGTAGAACGTCAGGTTTTCTCATTAGTGACAGTATAGTGCCAGTTACAGTGTTTGTAGCAAGGATTGAAGATGATCATACATAGACTGCTGTACAAAAATCATTCAA
The DNA here is from genome assembly GCA_033119425.1 of Bufotes viridis. NCBI lineage: Eukaryota > Metazoa > Chordata > Amphibia > Anura > Bufonidae > Bufotes > Bufotes viridis. The sequence continues at coordinate 178,030,930 of CM065594.1, read as the reverse complement.
ACAGACAGTTCTCTCATTATGTGCCGAAAGCAGCCTTTTGCTTTACAAAAACCTATTTCAAAGCTTCTACAGTTAAGTGTGCAATAAGCATATTTCCCAGCGTCATGTTATTTCACTGAATATCCTGGGCAATTGTGCCCTTTTCTTTTCAGAAACCAATTGCATTGTTTGTACCCTTTATACTGTAAATGTGGCAATAGCAATGCATAGTTTAGTTGCAGGAAACATCCAATTGGGCTTATATTTTATTTTTTCAAAAGACCTGTATATTTTTCTTAAAAATCTGTTACAAATTTTCTACCACTTAAAAGTGCCCAGATAATCTTATTTTAGTCTGTCAATAGTATTGTATAGTTTGGCCGCTGAGGACATCCAATTGGGCCTGCATTTTTTTGCAAATAAAACTTTTTTTTTCTAGCATTTATAAGCACAATGCAGTTTTTGCCATGGAAATGCCTGTGACTTTAATCTCTTCCATTGCAAAGGTTCAAATCCACAGCATGAATTAAGCATACATGGACATACAGGTGTTTAACCTCTAAGGGACATAGGGCATATGGGTGCACCCTAATGTCTGAGTCCTTAAGGACACAGGACGTAACCATACGTCCTGAAAAAAATCGCTTGTAAAAAAAAAAATTGCGATAGAAACATGATTCCTGCTGCGATCGGGCAGCAGGAACATAGACCGATCATAGATCGCGGCGATCAGAAACTTTAAAATGCTGCCAAATATGTTATTTTTTATTTCTCTAACCTCCCCCCGTGTGCCCTCGTTGTGATGGGCGGTGCGGGGAGGGGGGGAGGATTGCAGGCGGTACGGTAGGCAGTGCGGGGGGCGGGCAGGTGCGCGATCCTCTGCCCGCCCCCCCCCGCTCATTTTCAGGATGGCCGACCTTAGCAAGCAGAGTGTCAGCACATGGCTGACATCCGTCCATAGGGACCGCTGTATGAAAGGGGTTAAGAGGGATGGAGCTGCTGTGGGGGGCTGCTGTCCCCAGCTTCCCTCCCTCCCCATACTCTGCTGCTCTGTTATAGAACTCTGATCAGACTTCTGCTAAAGGCAAAAGTCTGATCAGCCTGTGTCAAGTAAAAAATTCAATACAGTACATTATGTAATGTACTCTACTGTATTATACAGACACCAGATCCACTGGATCTTAAAGAAACAAGTGGGTCTGGGTCAAAAAAAATGTAAAAAAAGTGAAAAAAGTGAAAAAAGGTAAAAATAAAAAAAACATTTATCACTAATAAAAATGAAAAAAAAATTAAATACACTACACATGTTATATATCACCGCATCTGTAACAACCTGATCTATAAAATGGGTTTGTTACTTTCCCCGCATGGTGAACGCCATAAAAAAAAAAAAAAAAAACTATGATAAAATTGAAATTTTGCCCACCTCACTTCCCAAAAAAGTTAATAAAAGTGATCAAATAAGTTGTATCTACACCCAAATGGTACTAATCAAACCATCACCTCGTCCCGCAAAAAATGATATCTTACCTAAGAAAATTTGCTAAAAAAAAAAAAAAATTATGGCTCTCAGGCTATGCAGACACTAAAACGTGATTTTTTTTTTGTTCCAAAAATTTTATCATTGTGTAAAACCTAAATAAATAAATATTAGGTATAGCCGCATCCGTAAGAACCTGAACTATAAAAATAACACATGAACTAACCGCTCAGGTGGATACCGCAAAAAAAAATAAAAAATACTGCAAAAAGCTGTTTTTCTTCACCTAACATCCCAAAAAGTGTAACAGCAAGCGATCAAAAAGTCATATGTACCCCAAAATAGTGCCATTAAAACCGTCATCTCATCCCGCAAAAAATGAGCCCCTACCTAAGACAATTGGACAAAAACTTTAAAAAAACTGACTCTCAAACTATGGAGATACTAAAATGGTTTTTCGTTTGTTTAACAATGAATATTATAGTGTAAATCCTATATATATATATTTAAAAGAGTAAACATATTAGGTATTGCCGCATCCGTAAGAATCTGCTCTATAAAAATAACACATGACCTAACCCCTCAGATGAACACAGTCACAAAAATAAAATAAAACAACTATTTTTTCAAAAATATAAACTGCTGTATCACCTAACGATATGGCATAGAATGAAGGAAACACCATATGGTTTTTGGAAGGCAGATTTTGCCGGACTGTTTTTTTTTACACCATGCCCCATTTGAAGCCCCCCTGATGCTCCCCTAGAGTAGAGATTCCATAAAAGTGACCCCATATAAGAAACTACACCCCTCAAGGCATTTAAAATTGATTTTACAAACTTGGTTAACCCTTTTGGTGTTCCTCAAGAGTTTATGGCAAATGGAGATGACATTTCAGATTTTCTATTTTTTATTACCATGTCTCACAAAAATGTATTATAGAGCAACCAAAAATCATATGTACTCTAAAAATAATACCACCAAAACTGCCAACTTATCCAGTAGTTTCCAAAATAGGGTCACTTTTTTGGAGTTTCTACTCTAGGGGTGCATCAGGGGGGCTTCAAATGGTCCATGGTGTAAATAAACCAGTCCATCAAAATTTGCATTCCAAAAACCATATGGAATTCCCTTTATTCTATGCCCTACCATTTGGCAATACAGCAGTTTACAACCAGATAGGGAGTGTTTATGCAAGCTACAGAATCAGGGCAATAAATATTGGGTTTTGTTTGGCTGTTAACCCTTGCTTTGTTCCTGGAAAAAATGGATTCAAATGGAAAATTTACCCAAAAAATTGAAATTCTGAAATTTTATGTCCATTTGCCATGAACTCTTGTGGAACACTTAAAGTGTTAACAAGGTTTGTAAAATCAGTTTTAAATAACTTGAGGGGTGTAGTTTCTAGAATGGGGTCAATTTTGGGTGGTTTCTTTTATGTAAGCCTAACAAAGTGACTTTTAGATTTGCTTCTAAACTTCTAAGCCTTGTAACGTCCTCAAAAAATAAAATAGCATTCCCAAAATGATCCATGAAGTAGACATTTGGGGAATATAAAGTAATAACTATTTTTGGAGGTATTACTATGTATTATAGAAGTGGAGAAATTGAAACTTGAAAATTTGCAAATTTTTCTATGCCGGCGTCTTTTCTTCCGGGTGTAGCGCTGACGTCATCGGCGCAGGCGCACTGAGGACGGAGCGCCTAAGCGAGCGTCCTTCACTCAGAGCGCCTGCGCCGACTAAAGACCGATACGGCGCAGGCGCGGGATTGCAGCTGCAGACAGGGCCAGCGGGAGGAGGAGAGCGCGCTGGCCCTGTCTATCAAAAGAAGAGGGGGCGATCCAAGGGCATGAAGATGCGGCAGCTACCAGCAAGTACCCGCCAACTTGCTGGTAGCGAAGCTAATTTACATATGACAAAAGTAAGTTTTTAAGAAGATTGCAAACAGAAAAAAAGATATTAAACATATGTTTGAACTCAGCTGACATTAGCAAGTAGCTAATGTCAGCTAGTGAAAATTCGTCAGTGGGGGTGACAGAAGCCCTTTAAGGTGAAATAGGGTCGTGTCTTTAAGGGGTTAAATAGCCCCACAGGTCAGTTTACCCTGTAGATATTTTACTCACAGAGTGGATGAGATTTCTTAAGATTTCATACACCTTGCTGGTACAGTACAATGATATGGATTTACTGCACAAAATCTTCTATGCATCTGCTATGTGTGAACATACCCTAAAAGATTTTTTTTTAAATTATTCTACAAATGGTTGCTGTTACCTTCTGGAATTTTAATGTCGTTGTCAAAGGCCACTGCAACATCGTCCCTCATAGGTGGCTCAATTGCCAATAAACCAAGCTCACTGTAAAAGAAAACACACAACTGTTCTTATATACATCTGAATATTTAAAGGATCTAAGGTAAAAGCTAAATGTAATAATTAGAGGTTATCTTACCATGGAAGCATCTGTCTATATTCTCTATTAGTTTATATGGATTTCATTAGGGGGGTTCACTTATTAGGACCCTCCTCTGTGCACCACTTTGGAGTACATGCATTACAAGGATGGTCATTCAAATCATTCCAAAATCCCTGCTTGCAGTCTTTTAATAGGAACGTTCAATGTTTAATTCCAGTGGACACAAATCTGTCTTAGTCATGTGATGGACACACCGGAGAAGAAAGGACCTACATTATTTCAGTTACAGTATAGCATATCAGAGCTCCTCTGTGTAATCATGTGACCATGGAAATATGTTTTAGGTCCTGACAGTGAAAGTTCCTCTGGAATGGCTGCTAGCAGAAAACCCATGAGAAATCCTAGCAGAAAGTATTTAGATATTAAACATTTCACTTCGCAAAAAACCTTTATCCTGTTGAAGATTAATGATGTACATGATGGTAATGAGGAAGTTTATGTAGTGGGCTTAGAAGCTTGGACCCACCCTATACTCAACGAGTTCCTACTGTGTTACACTAGAGACCACAGCATCTCCGTGGGTAAGATGTAGTGTTGAGCGAGCATGCTTGGCCAAACACCGGCTCGAATTGAGCATCACTATGCTCGGCACATGGGGGTATTCGACTGAATACCGCATGTGTTCGAGTGCAATGCTCGAGTCTCCTCCCCGCACATTTCTTTACTGGCATTACAGTGATAGGCTAGCCGGAACGTGTCATCAGGTGCTATGTAGCACCCGATGACGTGTGTTTAGCTCAGTCTTAGTCAGGGAGATCTATGCAAAGGAAGGGACAGACAGGGTAGGGAGTGATATTGGACTATTTTTATTAGAAAAACTTTTCAGAGACCCAAAACTCATTTTAAGGACTATTGTGTGTGCCAGCAGCAATATATATTTTTAGCGCAACCTGCGCTAAATTGCTAAAACTTTACAGACCCAAAAGTCCTTTTAAGTACTATTGTGTGTGGCAGGAGCACTATATTTATTTTTAGCGCATTTTTTTTATGCGCCACATCTGTGTAAAGTGTGCGCATCCCAAAAAATACCTGTGATATCCAGTGTACTTTTTCCATAGACGCTGTCCGCTGCGGACAGTTAAATTATCTGCGACACATCTCCTGTTTAAATGTGCACATCCCAAGAATATCTGTGACATCCAGTGAACTTTTTCCGTAGACGGTGTCTGCTGCAGACAGTGACATTAGTTGCTCAACATCTTCAGTGTAACGTGTGTACACAAACATAGAACGTGTGTACACAAACATGTTGTACACAAACATAGAAAAGGATTCTTCACTGTAAGAGCAGTGAGACTATGGAACTCTCTGCCTGAGGAGGTGGTGATGGTGAGTACAATAAAGGAATTCAAGAGGGGACTGGATGTATTTCTGGAGTGTAATAATATTACAGGCTATAGCTACTAGAGAGGGGTCGTTGATCCAGGGAGTTATTCTGATTGCCTGATTGGAGTCGGGAAGGAATTTTTTTTCCCCTTAAGTGAGGAAAATTGGCTTCTGCCTCACAGGGTTTTTTTGCCTTCCTCTGGATCAACTTGTAGGAAACAGGCCGAACTGGATGGACAAATGTCTTTTTTCGGTCTTATATACTATGTTACTATGTGTGCGCTGAAAAAATGTATCTGTGACATACAGTGTAGTTTTTCAATAGACGTGTCCACTTCTGACAGTGACATTACCAGTGACACATCTAAAGTGTAACGTGTGTGGTTAAAAAATGTATCTGTGACATACAGGGTACTTTGTCAATAGACGGTGTCCGCTTCTGACAGTGACAATACCAGTGCAACATCTGCAGTGTAACGTGTGCGCATAAAAAAAATTTCTGTGACATACAGTGTACTTTTTCTGTAGACTCTGCGGACAGTGACATTACCTGTGGTACCTCTATAGTATAATGTTTCCTCATCCTAAATACCTGTGACGTTCCGTGTAAGTTTTTATTAGCTGCTGGTAAAAGTGTTGACATTATCTGCTGGATATCTCTTGTGTTATGTTTCCACATCCCATATTTTTTGGTTCATGCACTTTCAAATCCTACGCTACTGTATGTGGGACATACTTTCAAGCATATATAACATTTAAAATGAAGAAGGCGAGCAGTAAGGGACGGGGAAGTGGCCGTGATGCTGATGGTGCACGCAGAGGCCATGGCCCTGAGCGCGATGAAACTGTGTCTGCTGCCAGAGCACAAGAAAACCAATCATCCACGATAGCTAGCTTTATGTCCCAGTTTGCAGGGCGGTGCAGGACATAACTCTTGAAGTCAGACCAGTACGACCAGGTGGTCGGTTGGACTGCAGCAGATAATGCTTCCAGTCGGTTAAGCACCAACCTGTCTTCCACTAAGACCAGTCTTAGTAGCCAAGGCCCTCACATATAGTTTTTAAAGAGTCAGCTCACCTGCAGGCCCTCGCATATAATGTTTTACAGGGTCAGCTCACCTGAAGGCCCTCGCATAAAATTTTTTAGAGGGTCAGCTCACCAGCAGGCCCTCACCTACAATTTTTTACAGGGTTATCTCACCTGCAGGCCCTCGCATATACTGTTTTACAGGGTCAGCTCACCTGCAGGACCTTGCATATAATGTTTTACAGGGTCAGCTCACCTGCAGGCCCTTACACATAATTTTTTACAGGGTCAGCTCACCTGCAGGCCCTCGCATATAATGTTTTACAGGGTCAGCTCACCTGCAGGCCCTCGCATATAATGTTTTACAGGGTCAGCTCACCTGCAGGCCCTTGCATATAATTTTTTAGAGGGTCAGCTCACCAGCAGGCCCTCACCTACAATGTTTTACAGGGTCTGCTCACCTGTAGGACCTCACATATGTTTTACAGGGTCATCTCACCTGCAGGCCCTCTATTATAATGTTTTACAGGGTCAGCTCACCTGCAGGCCCTAACCTACAATCTTTTACAGGGTCTGCTCACCTGCAGGCCCTCGCATATAATATTTTTTAGGGTGAGCTCACCTGCAGGCCCTCGCCCCTAATGTTTTAGATGGTCAGATCAGCAGGTCCTTGCTCCTTATGTTTTTGAGGGCCACCAGCAGGCCATCAATCATAATTTTTCAAGGGTGTGTATGATGTCCTCCTTTATGTGTAACAAAGGGTGTATTGGAGTGCCAGTTCCTTGCAATTTTTGGCAGTCCTTTCACTTAGTGCATAGGCTTTATGAGTTTGGGTGTCAATGTGGGGAGTGGGGGAAACCCCCCACCGTGCAATGTCCACGGCTACTATGCTGAAATGCAGGGATAAGGGAGCAGGTGACCCCCTGAAGCGTCCCCTAAACTCGCCCTGGTCTTCTAACAGTATGAGATAACCCAGAAGGTAGGAGGGCCAATACTACTGGAACCTAAGAGCCCTGGCATCCCTGTATCGCCCTAGGATGGTTGGAGGGCAGAGACCCCCCGCTCATCCAGGACAACGGATGAGAAGGCGTCTCCAGAGGCCCCATAGCAGCCGGGAACCAGACAGTGTATGCCCGCACGACAGGTAAGTAAAAGAGCAAACCATATCCACAAAGCCCACACTTACCTGCCACAGTGGAGAAGCCGAACCAGCACCAGGACCTCCTGGACCCCCATGCGGACACCAGATGCATGGGGCCTCCAGGCAGGGCAGCACACAGTCTGGATTTTGCTTAAACCCCTCCGGGAAAGCAACCCCCTTCCGGATGACACAGCGACACACACACCTCCATGCAAACTCACATTATAAACATACACCAGGTGGGGGAGGGCAAACAGATGCACACTGGAGGGGAAACAATAACCATAAACAATCAATATAACTAATAAGGGTGGGTCACACAGACCAAACAGGGGAAACAACCAGCAACCTCCAGCACATGCTCACACCATGGCTGGAGACAAACAAACCGACCTCAGGCTCCAACACACCAACATATAAGGAGGCCTGAGGTCACACCCACCAAACCTAGCACACACACCTTAACTCTGTACACACCAAATGGGGGAAGTGCACCCAAACAAACACACATTGCCAAAGGCAACCGCATGTGCTGACAGCGAGCCGCCCAGCACTAAGCCAAGGCCGCTACACCGCCAACAACACAAAGGGGAAACCAGACACGCATGCATAAATCAACCGGGTTGCCAGCGGCAACCACATGTGAGGCTACCATGTAATAGCCCACACGAGCGGCAACCAGAAACCTCGCGACTGGCAACCGCATGCGGCGCAACGAGTCATGAGTCACATGCCCATGGTCGTGACATTAGGAGTCCCACTACATGAACAATTGTACCACAATGTGAAGAGGGCCCTCCTTTATGTGATATACAGATTGTATCAGAGTGCCTCTTGCTTGTAATTTTTGGCAGCACTTGCACTTTATATAAAAGTAAATATACAGGAAAGAATGTTTCTTAACAATTTGTCCTCTAAAATCGATTTTATCTTTGGTTTTGTGCGTATTATTGTCAGTCTGTAAAAGTGGCGTACTACTCGGACAACATCGTTCCCAGCAGCGACCTGGGAGTCCAAGATGCATCCAGACATCCTCCCCATGCTGTTCCCGAACCATTTTCATGGTGTTTCTATCAATTTCTGACCTTTTCCTATGAACCAGGCACCCTCCCCTCTTCAGAGCAGGAGGTGCCTGGTTTAATGCTTGGGTTCTCCCATTGACTTCCATTATACTTGGGTGCTCTGTAGAGCACCCGAGCATCCGGATGTGTCCGGCCCAAGCACCCAAACACTTGGGTGCTCGATCAACACATGTTAGATGCCTTTCCTGCAAATGAGTTGACATGGCAGCCAGATGCCTACTATCTTACTTCCTCTAGTGTATTACTAGGATGTCAAAATATTGCAGCATATACTGTAGTTGTATATTACAAGCAATTGCAGGTTCCAGTTTCCTTTACAGACTCAAAAAAGAGTATTTAAAAATATTTAGAAGCCCAAAAATATTAAAAATGCACATCCCTATCTTTCCTTCCCTGTCACCTTGGACTAGCCCGGTTAACTACAGTAATGCAGGAAAAATTCATATCAGTATGTACACTATGTGCAATGCATAGAGAAGACTAGCCGTGAGCTTTATCTGTTAAGTGTATGTGTTCTGGAGTCTTCTCTATGCAATGTATGTCCTGTATGTTACTGTAGTTGACCTAGGGGGTTGACCTAGGTAAAAATGCAGGCAGCCCATATAAATGGTACAAATAACAAAATAATTGATGCTCACCCCTTTTCTCCCCTGCATTCTTCTCTTCCTGGCTGCAGCGGTGACATTCTCTGAACACAGGCTACTGTGCAGCCAATCCCAGGCCACAGCAGTGTATGGGACATCATTGCTTAGGCTAGTAATGCTTGTGTGCACACAATGTCACCTCCACAGCCAGGAAACAAACAGCAGTTGAGAGGTGGGGTTAATATAGAACTTTTTTGTTTTTTTAGACTATTTACAGGGTTGCCTGCTTTTTTTATTTATTCAGACAATCCCTTAAATAGAGCTGCTCCAAGGTGACAGATTCCTTTAAAAAACAATAGAGCATAATTGGTATCACTTCCTATTTAAATGACCCTAATATTACAATATTATTTTATATATTCTGCACTGTGAAGCCTTTTAAAAATATAATTCCCAATGCTAGAATTGTTTTTTGGTCACCTTAACCCCTTCAAGACTAAGACCAAGCCATATTTTAAAAAAATGATGTTTCACTCTATGTGGTAATAACTCTGGAATGCTTTTACTTATCCAAGCAATTCTAAGAATGTTTTCTTGTGACAGATTGTACTCATGTTAGTGGTAAATTTGAGTTGATATGTTTTACCTTTATTTTTTATTTATTTATTTTTTATCCCAAATTTATGGTAAATTCCCAAAAATTTACTATTTTCTAAATTTGAATTCCTCTGCTTTTAAGACGGATAGTGATACCTCAAAAATAGTTATTATTTAACATTCTTTATAAGTCTACTTTATGTTGGGAAAATGTTGTAAATGTCATTTTATTTTTTGGACGTTAGAAGGCTTTGAATTTTAGAAGCAAATTTGAAATTTTCAAGAATTTCCAAACGTACTTTAAGGACCAGTTCATTTATGAAATCACTTTGTGGGGCTTACATAGTAGAAACCACTCATAAATGAACCCATTTTAGAATCTACTCTCCTCAAATTACTCAAAACCCACTTATAACAGGGGGACAGTTCAGAATAGGAATTATAGACCACAACTGTGATCCTTTAGCCAGTTTTCAATCCAATTGCAAACTATACTTTCTAAGCCTTTAGAGTAGACCATGTATGGCTGAAGGTGCTCACTCATCTCCTGGGAGTGCCTACTGTTTATAGCTGATTACAAACATTTCTCCCCTCACATGTTGGCTTGACATGGGCAGTGTAAAGGCAAGGCTTCAGATCTATGTGAACCTTGGATAAGAATGTACAAAAATGTACTACACATTCCTGGCCAATGGCAAATTATTGGAGGCCGCGAGGAACGGAGTGAAATATCAAAAGGAGATTGCAAGTTTGGTGAGTAAGACAATCATTTGTCTTCCAGATTTATTGTTTGATTTGGCTGAAGCTGTTAGATATATTATGGTTTCCATTCTGTGCATTGTAGTATCTGTGGGTGTATTCTGTGTATTGTAGTATAGTGCTGAGCGTGAATATTCAGAAAAGAAAACTTTTATTGTGAATATCGCGACTTTGCGATTTCACGAATATTTAAAATATTGCGCTATATATTCGTAATCACAAATAATAATTATTTTTTTACACAGTACACATCAAAATACACATTACAGTGAAGTGCCGATAATCGCATCACAATAAAAAAATCATGGCACGAATATTCGTAATCGTAACGTGATTTTTTTATTGAGATGCGAATATCGGCACTTCACTGATTCCTCCCTTCGTAGTTTGGAAACTGCACCAAGCCCCTTTCTTGCATGCGCATGCGATTTTTACATTGTGATTAATCCAATGAATGTTAGTAATCAAATATAGCAAATTCGCTAATATTTGATGAATATTCGCCATATAATCGTCAAATATCGCGAAATCGAATATAGCCGATTTTGCTCATCACTATTGTAGTATCGTGCATGCTATAGAATTGAAGTTTTGTGCGCCACTGTATCAGGTATGATGTCCCCTTTTTGAGATGAGATGTCCTCCTTTTTGGGGTTTTGAAAGTGGGCATCCTACTCGGAGGCCTGCTATAGTAAAGTTCCTATCAAGCTTTCTGCTTTTGGTAGTTCTTAATAGATTTTCCCATGGACTGCTAGACAGCAACAGCTAGCACAGTGCACTGTGACACAATACCTCATCAGGGTCACTACCACTCCCATCCTCTACACCAGCCCATCAGGAGCTTGCTGCAGATGTTAAGCTTATCTACGAGCTGTCAGGAACTGAAGACTTTACTTTATAAATTAGATATAAGGTAATATGCAGACTTACATGTCACGTTTCATGGCTCTCTGCCTCTCTTCTTCTGTCAGGGCCTAAAAATGAAGATTGTTATTCCTTTACAATGATAATATTGGATGTAAATGAATGTTTACCTATGTTTTCCATTTAGAACTATATAAATGTTGAGCCTAGTAGTCTATTAAAACCGGTTAAAATTGTAGATGTGCAACCATTCTGTTTTCTGTATATAATAATGAGAAGTGACCTTGTCTTTGAAACGTGTAGTTATTGTCAAGCTAAAACAGAATGAACCTCTTTTATCACAGCACAATGCATACAGGTGCACACAGCCTCAGTATATTCTTTTCATGCAGGTAAAGGTGTTGTGAACTGAGACTAACATTAACTTCTTGATCAACTTGAAAATCATTAAACATGTAATGTGCACCAGAAACTAAAATCCATGCCAGATAGAAGCAGAGAACTGTTGTATGTAATAAAGGAAATGTATCACCAAAATTGTTATCTGCTAGTTAAAATCAGACAGTAACCCATCTCCTTTTTTCTAATATGTTTGAATTTCTGATTGCAGATTTTTTAATTCTATTTCCTAAACATGATTATGGGGGCGGCCATCTTGCCTGAGTTGTTCTTAACAGCATTTAGAAAGCATTAAGAAAATTGCTTTACGTCACCCCCATGGGCCATAGACACAATGGTCAGGAGGAGACTTCATTGACTTTTATGGGAGAGTTTCCTAGGCATGCTCTGTGACCTGTGCAGAGATCATAAAGGAAAGAATAGAAAATCTTTCACAATCACCTATTATAAATGGTGGATCCTGTATTATCTATACACAACGGTGATATCAGTACAGACAGGATTAGAATGACAGGTAAGTAGATAACTGCAGTAAAGTGATATGTACAAACCAAGAATAAGGATTAGGCTACTTTCACACTGACATTTCTGGGTCCACTTGTGAGATCTGTTTCAGGGCTCTCACAAGCGGCCCAAAACGGATCAGTTTATCCCCAATGTATTATGAATGGATAAGGATCAGTTCAGAATGCATCAGTTTGGCTCTGTTCCCCCTCTATTCCGCTCTGGAGCGGACACCAAAACGCTGCTTGCAGCATTTTGGTGTCTGCCTGACAATACGGAGCGAAACGGATCTGTCCTGACTTACAATGTAAGTCAATGGGGACGGATCCGCCTTCATTGACACAATATGGTGCAATTGACAAAGGATCCGTCTCCCATTGACTTTCAATGGTGTTCCGGACAGATCCTTTTTGACTTTGTTCTTTTTTGTTCAAGATAATGCAAACGGATCCATTCTAAACGGATCTCTACAGTCGTTTGCATTATCGGTGCGGATCAGTCTGTGAAGATACAAGATGGATCCGAACCTAAAGGTGTGAAAGTAGCCTTAGTGGTCAGTGGGAAACCACAGGATTTTCTGGTTTTTGTTTAAATATAAATATTAACATGGAAAATTAAAAATATCATCAAAAAGGATTTAAAAATGTTAAACATTAAAACGTTATTTAAACAATAGGTCATTTTCTGATGACATGTTCCTTTTAACCCCTTAAAGGGGTTGTCTGGGTTCAGAGCTGAACCCGGACATACCCCCATTCTCACCCAAAATGCCCTCCTGATATGAGAACCAGACCATTTCATGCTCCGATGCTCTTATTTCCCCTGCGCTGAATTGCGCAGGGCCAAAGCTTTTTCTGGGGATCTGGTGACCTCCGCCTAGCAGTGAGCCCGGTGAGGTCACCGGCACTGATGGGTGGTATTTAGTGCTGCCCTATGCCAGTGATGTCAACACTGCTAGGCGGAAGCTTCCGCCTAGCAGTATGAGAATTTAAACAAACAAGCTCTGATGCTCATATTAGAGGAGCGAGAGAGGAAAAATAAGTATATGTCCAGGTTCAGCTCTGAAGTACCTTTAAGTACCAGGCCCATTTTTTGTTTTGCAGCTTCATTTTTTCCTCCCCATGTTCAAATAGCCATAAATGTTTCCGTTCACATAGCCATATGAGGGCTTTTATTTTGCGGGACAGGTTGCATTTTTTTAGTGGTACCAATAAATTTAACATATTACAAGTTGTAGTTTTTAGTGGCGCCATTTTGTGGTACACATAGCTTTCTGATTAACTTTTATTAATTCTTTCTGAGAGGGAGAAGGGAAAAACAGCAATACTGCCCTCTGCGTTTTTACGTTATAAATTTTACGGCGTTCATTTTTCGGTATAAATAACAGTGATACCAAATACATTTTTTTTAGGTTTTACTACTTATTTGTAATAAAACCCAATTTTTTTTAACCACCTCAGCCCCCCTAGCTTAAACACCCTTAATGACCAGGCCACTTTTTAAAATTTTGCACTACACTACTTTCACCGTTTATTGCTCCGTCATGCAACTTACCACCCAAATGAATTTTACCTCCTTTTCTTCTCACTAATAGAGCTTTAATTTGGTGGTATTTAATTGTTGCTGACACTTTTACTTTTATTGCTATTAATAAAAATTTAACGACATTTTTGCAAAAAAATGACATTTTTCACTTTCTGTTGTAAATTTTTTTTTTTTAAACTACATTTTTATATAAATTTTCCGCAAAATTTATTGTTCTACATGTCTTTGATAAAAAAAAAAATCCAATAAGTGTATATTTATTGCTTTGGGTAAAAGTTACCGCATTTTGAAGCAGCTCTGACTTTCTGAGCACCTGTCATGTTTCTTCAGGTGCTAGAATGCCAGGATAGTATAAAATACCCCCCAAATTACCCCATTTTAGAAAGAAGACACCCCAAAGTATTCGAGGAGGGGCATGGTGAGTTCATGTATCATTTCATTTTTTTTCACAAGTTAAATGACACTTTCGTAGGAAAAAAAAATAATAATAAAGTTTCCATTTCAGTTAACTTCTGGGAAAAAAAAAAAATCTCCCACGGACTCACTATGCCCCTCAGTGAATACCTTGGGGTGTCTACTTTCCGAAATGGGGTCATTTGTGGGGTGTGTTTACTGTTCTGGCATTTTGGGCGGGGCAAAATTGGGAGCAGCCATGTAATACCTAAAGGTACTCGTTGGAATTTGGGCCCCTTTGCGCACCCAGGCTGAAAAAAAGTGTTACTCGTGTGGTATCGCCGTACTCAGGAGAAGTAGGGCAATGTGTTTTGGGGTGTATTTTTACATATACCCATGTTGGGTGAGAGAAATATCTCTGTAAATTGTCAACTTTGTATAAAAAATTTAAAAGTTGTCGTTTACAGAGATATTTCTCACACAAAGTATGGGTATATATAAAAATACACCCTAACACACATTGCCCTACTTCTCCTGAGTACGGCGATACCACATGAGTGACACTTTTTTGCAGCCTGGGTGCGCAAAGGGGCCCTAATTCCAATGAGTACCTTTAGGATTTCACAGGGCATTTTTATGCATTTGGATTCCAGACTTCTTCTCACGCTTTAGGGGCCCCTAAAATGCCAGGGCAGTATAAATACCCCACATGTGACCCCATTTTAGAAAGAAGACACCACAAGGTATTCCGTGAGGGGTATGGTGAGTTCATATACCCATGTTGGGTGAGAGAAATATCTCAGTAAATTGACAACTTTGTATAAAAAATTTTAAAAAGTTGTCGTTTACAGCGATATTTCTCTCACCCAGCATGGGTATATGTAAAAATACACCCCAAAACACTTTGCCCTTCTTTTCCTGAGTACGGCGATACCACGTGTGACACTATTCTGCAGCCAAGATGCGCAAAGGGGCCCAAATTCCCATGAGTACCTTTAGGATTTCACAGGGCATTTTTACGCATTTGGATTCTCACGCTTTAGGACCCCTAAAATGCCAGGGCAGTATAAATACCCCACAAGTGACCCCATTTTGGAAAGAAGACACCCCAATGTATTCCGTGAGGGGCATGGCGAGTTCACAGAAAAAAATTTTTTGGCACAAGTTAGCGGAAATTGATATATATATATATATTTTTGTTTTTTACAAAGTCTCATATTCCACTAACTTGTGACAAAAAATAAAATTTTACATGAACTCAACATACCCCTCACGGAATGCCTTGGGGTGTCTTCTTTCTAAAATGGGGTCACATGTGAGGTGTTTGTACTGCCTTGGCATTTGAGGGTCTCCGCAATCATTACACGTATGGCCAGCATTAGGAGTTTCTGCTATTCTCCTTATATTGATCATACGGGTAATGAGATTTTTTTTTTCCGTTCAGCCTCTGGACTTAAAAAAAAAAAAAAGAACGGCACAGATTTTTTCATCCGCATCGATCAATGTGGATGAAAAAATCTCTGCCAAAATCAGTGACTGCGGTGCGGTGGGCTGGGCGCTAACTACCTAACAAGTAGCTAGCTAACTGGCGGTGATAAGGGACCCTTATGCCCCATTCACACGTCCGCAATTCGGTTTGCGGAATGGAATTGCGGACCCATTCATTTCTATGGGGACAGACTTTGTCCCGCTCGGATCCGGAATTACGGATCCGCGCTTCCGGGTCTGCACTTCCGTTCCGCAAAAATATAGAACATGTCCTATTCTTGTCCGCAATTGCAGACAAGAAAAAGCATTTTCTATATAGTTCTGGATGTGGGATGTGGGATGTGCGGATCTGCAAAATGCGGAAAGCACATTGCCGGTGTCCGTGTTTTGAGGATCTGCGGATCCGCAGATCCGTGGATACACGGATCCGCAAAACACATATGGACGTCTGAATGGAGCCTTACAAGGGGTGTGATCAATGACAGGGGGTGATCATGGAATCTAGATGGGGTGATCAAGGGGTTAACAAGGGGTTAATAAGTGAGGGGGGGTTAGTGTAGTGTTTTACATAGCTACCTGGTCCTCTGGTGGTCGATCCCAGCAAATGGGACCACCAGAGGACCAGGTAGCAGGTATATCAGACGCTGTTAACAAAACAGCGTCTGATATACTTGTTTGATGCAAATTATTTTGCATCTACAGCCTGCCAGCGATTGATCATCGCTGGCAGGCTGCAGTACAAGTTGTGAGACGCACGGCACTGTGAACGCGAGATGACACGCCGATGCGTCGAGTCAGAACTACAGGACCGCCCGCCAGACACATCCGTGCGTTAGACGGTCCTGTAGTGGTTAAAGAAAAAAAATTTTACATTGCCGCCTCCCAAGACCCATAAGGTCTCTTTCACACGGGCGTCATGTTTGACGCCCGGATTGAATGCAGGTGCGTTGCGGGAATATGCGCGATTTTTCCGCGCGTGTGCAAACTTTTGTAATGCGTTTTGCACGCGCGTGTGAAAAATCGCCATGTTTGGTACCTAGACCCGAAGCCGGACTTCATCACTGAAGTCCTATTTCGGGTTGAGTATTCTGGAGATTTTATTATTTATACGTCATCACAGGTCCTTTAGAATATAGCTAAAGCTTGAAGAGAGAAGATAGATCGCCAACTACGTGATCAAGTGGCTAAGGTAAGTTAATTTTTTTATTTTTAACCCCTTAATCAACATTATACAAAGCATTTTGTATTGAGAATGCTATTATTTTCCCTTATAACCATGTTATAAGGGAAAATAATGAAGATCGGGTCCCGTTGCTTAGCAACCATGCGGGAAAATCGCACCGCATCCGCACTTGCTTGCAGATGCTTGCGATTATCCCGCAGCCCCATTCACTTCTATGGGGCCTGCGTTGTGTGAAAAACGCAAAATATAGGGCATGCTGCGATCTTTACGCAACGCAGAAGTGATGCGTGAAAATCACTGCTCATGTGCACAGCCCCATAGAAATGAATGGGTCTGGATTCAGTGCGGGTGCAATGCGTCCACCTCACGCATTGCACCCGCGCGGAAAACTCGCCCGTGTGAAAGGGGCCTAACTTTAACATTTTTTGTTCTATGGAGTTGCATGAGGGCTTGGTTTTTGTGGGATGACTTCTATTTTTCATTGCTATAATCTTGAAGTAAATGGCGCTTTTTGATCACTTGTTATTAGGTTTTTTGTGGCAACTAAGAATAAATTAGCAATTCTGTCTTTTTTATTTTTTACATTCACCGTAGGGAATAATTTATGTGATATTTATTTAGTCCGGGTCAATACCAAATATATGGGGGAGATTTATTTTTTGCAATTTTTTTAATTGAAAAGAGTATTTTCAATGGAAACATTTTTTTAAATTTAATAAATGTGTTTTTTTTCTTTTTTACCACTTAATAGTCCCACAAGGGGACTATAATAGATAGTATTTTAATTGCTTTTAAAATGCAATGCATTATTCCTATAATTCATTGCATTTTACTAGCAATGCTATTTTAACATTAACCAGCAGGCCGCGCCAGAGAGGCGCAGCCTGCTGGAAATTACTACATCCGGGACCAGGGCCAGATGCCAGCTAGCCTCCACGATTGCATTTGCGGGATGCGGATGGGAGACAGAGGGAGTCCGCTCCCTCTGTCACCGCTTTACATGCGGCGGGAGCCATTGCTAGAGCAGGGCCGCAGCTCTAATGTGACAGCCAGGTCCCTGCTCCACGCTGCACGTAGGACCCGTGCAGTGCTTAGACTGGGCTGCCGTAAAAAAGGGACGGCCCTGCCTAAGGCCCTTTATTGACCGCCGTAAAAACAGGTATGAGTGGTCACTAAGGGGTTAATATATATATATTTTTATTTTACTTTTTTAAAAATTTTATTTGTGGCCCCTTAGGGGCCACAACCTGGGATATTTTGATCCCTTTTCCTATTCATTTTGATAGAATTATGTTAGGGTAAATATGATTTTTACACTGTCCCTGCTGCACTGTCCTTTGTGCACAGCACATCATGAAGCTTACCATAGCAGGGCTGGAAAGCTTCAGCAGCATCCAGGCTGCCTTGGTAACCAATCAAAGCCCTGCGATTTCACTGCAGGGGCTCTGATCGAAAGGAAGTGGGAGCCGCATCCCTCTGCCTAACTCCACAGGAGCCGGGATCAGCATTGATTGCGGCACCTGAAGGGTTAAATGACGGGGTCCGGTGGGATCACCGCTCCCTGTTATTCGTTCCGGGTGCAAGCTGTATCATACAGCCGGCACCCACCATATATGGAGCTGGCTCACTGCAGCAGCCCGCTCCATACATTTCCTCTTGTTTTGGCTACTGGACTTCCCAGCTCTTGGCTGGATTTCAAAAGTCTCTGGCCCCCAGTCATACCAGAGGGACAGATTATAGATTTATCTTCAGGTCTACCCGCTTTGTGACACCAGCATTGCACACCCAGGCTGGAATACAGTGTAGCATAGCATGATATAAGACAGTGCATCTTGATAAGAAAACCCTCTTGATTCAGCCTCAGTTCATCATTTATTAAGACCATTTTAGAACTGTACTGTGTGTGGAAAACACTGGTTCCTCAGAAAAAGCTTGTGTTGAACTGTACCAGCCTCTCTGTTCTATCCACTACTGGTTTCTGCCTTGCACCATTCAACACCAAGGCACCCCACCTTCCAACAGGCAGGAGACCCCCACCAGGTTGTGCCCAAGGGAAACAGGTGCACCCCCTTCTCACTGCTTGGCCCAGGAGTTAGGAGCACTGGAGTAGGATTAGCCCCATCATCTGTAAATAATACCACTCCTGTCTGCCATGCCATCACGCATCACAAACAGGGTCACTTTAACTATATGGCAAATGGTGCACATACACTGCGCCTCCCTTAAGGGTGGGCCTCCTTTTGGCAGAATTTTCAACTGTATTTGCAGTCTCCATAGAGCATTGAACAACTCAAGGGCAAATCTCTTTTAGTTCTTAGCAATTTTAGCTCTATCTGGCCATCTATTTTTTATGTGTTATGTCATTTGGTATCCCCACCACTAATTACTATACATCTACGGACAGAGGGAAGAGGATGTTTTCTACCATATACTCCAAACCATAGCTTCCAATGTTCAAGTGATGTACTTGAACATTTAAGTCTGTGGGTTTAAAATATGGAAAACAATATGGAAGAATTCTAGGGGTTTGGATAATTTTTCAATGCACTGTATGCCTGTGCCTGGTGCCAGAGGCAATCATATCTTTATGGGAGATAGATAGATTCATAGATAAAAAAAATACAAAGTTGATAGATGGTTCTGTCGTATTTACTTGAATCGGAGGAAGCAGTCCTATTGAAGTAAATGGTATGGCAAAGCTGTAATTACACCTGCTCACGACAGCTAGTAGGTAAACAGAGAAGTGAACACAGCGCTCGTATGAGCACTTTGTTTTCTTCAAACGGATGATCAGATAGGGTGCTGGCAGTCGAGCCCCTACCAATCTGATATTGATGACCTATGGTCAGAACAACTTTAAATAGCGGACAGAACCAGACATGCACTTCTATCCAGGGTAGCCTTTATAGAAACCGGTATACAATATACCTTCTTTCTATAGCTGTTTATATGTGTAGAAATACATTTGTTGTCTGCTGTACGTTACATAGAGTTTAGCACGCAAAGCGGAGATGCAGTGTGGAAGAACAGAGCAGTCAGAAGTTTGGGTTATCCACCACTCCACAGCCCTGGTGCATTTCCAAGGACACTCATACATGACAGCTGACAAAAGACTGGATTTGCTGCATGAAACTTACCTTAGTCGTGGCCGGGATCATCGTCATTATTAGCAGGGTACAGGAAAATAAGACAGGAAACCTGAAACATTCATAGATTACACACTATTTAATCCTTTTTTTCTCTAAATGTTGAGGAAAAAAATCATTTAATGTCATACAAAATAAAATTCCTGGCTTCGACTCCCTGTTCATTATATCAATACTTTACACTGAACAACTTCAAATGCAGAGTGTTAGGTAGCTACCTAACATTACAGAAGCACTTGTGGCCATCCACCAGAGGGCATACCTACACCCCCCCCCCCCCCCACCACCACCACTACTCCCTACTGGCCACATTTTGGAGGAGCTGCTGGGCTGCAAAAACTGCAAGGTATTTTTCCCCACTATTTAAATCACTTTTGCTTCACCCAATCATCTCCCCACATTCTCTTATTGATCCACCTTTTATTTGTCTCCTCTCTAGCTATCTGGAGACAGAGACCATGTGGGCAAATCACTGGCACTTCTATCACCCACACTCAAACTCTAGGTCCCCAACACCCCCTGGATGTTTCCATACTGCCCTGGCCTAACCCCATAATTGCTTCTCAGGGGTGCCCAAAATTAATTTTAAGAGTCTGGTCTAGGGGTCTAGAGCTTGGTTAACACGTGTGTATATCTGGCTCTTTATTCATTTGGGGTTTTGTCTGTGTCTGAATTAGTCTATTTTAGGAATCTGAAGTGTGAATTCATTTGGGCATAGTCCAAGTCTGGTATATGAATTAATATGTGTGCTTGCACAGTGAGCATGCATAGCTGTGCAAGTTAATATTATAGATCCGAAGATCCAAAGTCGCTTCGCTCCAAACTTTGTTTTAATGTTGCACAGAGATCCGTCTGTAGGGCCTCCGTCGATGCAAAATTAGCTATCGCCGAAGTCTTGCAAGGCTTCAGTGAATAACTTAGGCATTTGATTATTAAACTTGAAAACCATTTTAAAACAGGTATCTGACTGGTACCTCAGTACCAAAGCCAATATCGGAACCACATTTTAAAATGGTTTTCAAGTTCAAAAATCAAATCAAAAGTTATTCTGCGAGACTTCGGTGATAGCGAATTTACTTCGCCTGAGCCCATACATTTTAATGTTGTATGGAGACTAATCTCCGTGCAGCATTAAAACGAAGTTTGGCGAGAAGTGACTTATCTAGGATCCGAAGCTCGCTTCACTCATCCCTAATAGCAAACATCTCTAGCACTTGTGCAGTATATACATTTAAAAACACATGCGGCCCTCAATACCATTCTATGCGGCCCCCAACCATCTGGTAGCAGACATGTATGTCTATGTTTTTTGGCTGCTCACATGAATCTTTCATGTATTCTCTCATTAGATGGGAGTACTAGAAGTCTAACTAGACATTTATAATATATACTATATGTTCAATATGCCATAAATATAGTATTTCATTTGGCAATACCCCTTTAAAGTTTATTTTCGGCCCTTGGAATTGGTTCAGGTTGACAATGTGGCCCTCAACCAGAAAAGGTTGTGCACCCCTGCTGTAGACCAATCTGTTTGTGAGATGATTATATGACACTGACTAATATAGCCTTTGGAATTATGCACCATTTTCTCTATTTTATAAGGTATGCCCCCTTGTTTACAAAGTCTTTTCTGCTGTCCACACAGTGGTCCCGTCCATAAAATAGCTGCTGATGGGAGGTCCTGTGACCAGGTAAATCACCTCCATGGGATGCCTTCTTCATTCAAGAACCTTGTATCTGCACTAAACTCCCAAGAGAGCAAGTGTAGATGGCAGGTGCAGTGTATTTAAAAGGAGGAGGCATCACATGGAGGTGATTTGCCATGTCACATGACCCTCCATCAGCAGCCATTTTATGGACGGGACCTCTGTGTGGATAGCACAAAACACTTTGCAAACAAGGGAGTATACCTGATAAAATATAGAAAGTGGTGCAGAATATTAATAACAAAGGCTATATTAGAAAAAGCCATATAATCATCTCACAAACACATTGGTCAACAGTACCCAGAAAGTGGCCAACCCCTTTAAGCGATGGGTCCACTATACTACAGTGACTAGTCTCAGTATGCATTTTTAAGTAAGTGTGATTATGGTATTTTTTTTTATATTGTTGTTACTCTTGATAAAGGGGACAAGTGTGCTCCCTGAAATGCACAAAGTGAATACATTTTTTCTGCTAGTGGAAAATTTTGACCTCCTGTCACCACTAATCACTAGTAGAATTCCAACTGCTGGAAACCCTGGTGTAGGAGATGTGAGACATAGGATATGTGCTTCCCCTGATGGTCCTGACTCTCAAGTAGAGTGAGTACAACATTTGCTGCTTTTTTAACATTAGTTTTTATTGTTGGGATATGGCAAACACCTCCCTACTTGTTTTTCATGTTATCTTTTCTCTCCCCACAATAGGTCAGGTTAATTGCTCTTAAAGCATACCAAAAATATTCAGTTTTATAATACAGTATGTAGCTCACTGCTAGCTCAATAAATTGTCCCATTTCCTATGTTTAACAACATTCAATTTTTCCAGTGAAAGGTAGGGGGGAATGGCTATTGAGATGTATGGGACCTTAAGTGAGTCACTCTAATCCATTTCTAGAAATACAGAGATAAACGTTTATCACAAAGCAGCCAGAAGGTCATCTTTTACATTTTCACCTCTTGAAGTCACTAATCTTACATAATATAGGTAGGTAGAGAGCAAAGTTCCAAATAAATATATTAACCCTTTAATCACTATTTTGATCCTTAGAGATCCTGCACTGTTAAAGGGGTTATTTCATGAATAATTTAAAAAATAATACATCGGCACCATATTGTACATGACAATACCTGTCTAACAAAGCTAGAACCAGTCCTGTACCGCACATGGATCCAGAGATCTCCCCATTCTTTGCACTGCTAGATTTATATCAAGCTGTTAGCTTAAAGGTAACCTGTCACCGGGATTTTGTGTACAGAGCTGAGGACACGGGTTGCTAGATGGCCGCTAGCACATCCGCAATATCCAGTCCCCATAGCTCTATGTGCCTTTATTGTGTAAAAAAAAACGATTTGATGCATATGCAAATGAACCTGAGATGAGTCCTTTCCCTGACTCATCTCCAGGACAGGACTCATCTCAGGTTAATTTGCATATGTATCAAATCCTTTTTTTTACACAATAAAAGCACACAGAGCTATGGGGACTGGATATTGCGGATGTGCTAGCGGCCATCTAGCAACCCGTGTCCTCAGCTCTATACCCAAAATCCCGGTGACAGGTTCCCTTTAAGGGGAGCATCTATTCTGCTGCAGCTCAGGTGGCATGTCCATGCTCTTCCTATCACAGCTCAGGCGGGAGTTGAAAGATGAAACGGAGCATGTGTGGCCTTCTTAATTAGCCGGTCAAAGAAATAAGAAATTAATGGCACTATAAAGTTACATTTTATTGAATAACTCAGTAGCTATGCCAAATTTTTATTTATAGGTACATGCAATTGCAAAAGTAATCAGATCTAGGTGCTGGTTTGAAAACTGTAGAATTTTTTTCGTGGGACAACCCCTTTAAGCAATTTTAGTATATAATATTTAAAAGTTTATTGAAAAGGCCAAAGTAATGAAGCTACATATATATATATATATATTTATGAATGTAATGCTCCATTTATCAGCTCTATAGTAAATACAATTTAGCATGTTTGTTATATAGTTTCAATGCCTTTTTGCTGTTTTTATGATAAACTTTGCATTCATATGTTGATGCCGCTGTACCCTATTATGTACTCAAATTAGCAAAAAGAGACACATAAAATAAAGGATCAGTTAAAAGCAACTTGCTGATGAATTGTCTCCTCTCGGACTGTGAGGCAATCTTAGAATTTTAAATATTCATAATAATTTGCTGTAAAAGCCACAATATTTGGTTATTTTAACCATCAGAAGTACTTGATCTGTAACCCTGCAGGAGGATTCATGTGGGGTAATTTTATGCCATAGTGCAATCTGCTAAAAAATCCTAGTGTTTTACATGAGAATTTTGATATGGATTTGTTACGGACATGCTATGAATTTTACATTTTGCAGTGTAAATAGTAAAATCCGCATCAAAAGAGACATGCAGATTTTAAAGTGTTTAAAGGATTTGTCCATGGCATAAAAGTATGTCATGTGTGAATCCTCATTAATACGGTCCCAGTTAATTAAACATATTCAAAATTAGTAATGTACAAATCGTCTATTGAGTAACATTTCCTATAAATTTTAAAATAGTACATCATACAAACTAAGCATAAAGACACGTAGTTCCTAAGAAATCTACCTACAGAAAAAGTAACTGATCAATAATCATGTCCAAAAGAATATGTGCATTACAAATTGTTCACCTCATTTCTAGTGGACTTTCACACTAGCATTATTCTTTTCCGATATTGAAATCTGGTAAAGGGTCTCAATACCGGAAACAAACGCATCAGTTTGTCCTAGTGCATTTTTAATGGAAAGCAATCCATTCAGTATGCATCAGGATGTCTTCCATTCTGTCCCTTGTACGGTATTCAACCAGACAAAATACCGTAGCTTGCAACGGTATTTTTTCCCACCAAAATCCCAGAACACTACCGCATCCCTGATCTGGCATCAGTTTCCATAGAGATGTACTAATGCCGGATCAGGTACCAAGTGTTCTGGAAATTGCCGCATTGCCGGATCCTGTTTTCCGGTCTGCGCATGCGCTGGGACATAGGAGGAGCTATTTGTGCTTTTGATCTTTGAAAAAAATGAAATATCGGATCCGTTTTTCCAGATGATACTGGATATGACGGATCCAGAAGAAAACAGATTTCTGTTTGCATACATTTGCATTCGTTGCCGGAACTGCCTGCCTGATCAACGCTAGTGTGAAAGTACCCAACTAATTTGTCAGAAGCGCAGAGTAAACATTCGATGTGCTGCAGACAAATGGAAATATATGGCTACAAATAATTTCAATACCAATCGTTAGTCGCCATATGGGATCACTACCGAGCAGAATATCTTGCCTGTGTATAAAGACCCTGAGTCCAAAGTGTGCATCATAATAATACATTAATAAACACATGAGCCGCACAGCTTGATTCCCAAACTTGACCCAGATATTTTGCTATAAACTTTTAATGATCACAGTAAAAATAGCTCAGTGAACCACCACAAGGGGTTAAAAAATACTGTGTCCCTTCCCTATATGTAGCGTGGATGTATAATACTGAAACTCTAGCTGGCAGGGACGTGCACAAACCCTGCTATACTACTACCATGCTGTGGCCCGAGACAGGCTGGCTCTGCATATGCCAGAATAAGCCAAATGGCTCACTAGCATCTAATGTCTCACCAATAATAATGTAATGTCATACACTGGTTACATATGAGCTACATAGGGACGGACATAGACACTTAAAATCTACTAACTGCCCCCCGACATTTTTCGCCATCTACACTGGCTTCATCAAGGGTTGGGCAGCATGCCGTGCGGCTCATGTGTTTAATAATTTAATTACACCCACACCCAGATAGGGTCCATTAGGTAATTTGCGTAATAATACATTATAATTTAACATACCTCTTCATGTTGTGTCTCGCTAGGAGTGAACTTGCCTTTGAGAACTCAGTGACAAAAGATATAGCTTTAAGTTGGAGACAAAGTTCAACTCAACACTACATTTAAAGAACTTTGAACTATTTTGATAAGAAGTAATCAGTTTACCACACGCCATTGGTTTATGTGAAAATGGTTTATTGACACAGTTTTATTGCACCATATATATATATCACTGGTTTCAAAAGAGGCACAAGTCACTAGCTTTGTATTTATTTTTATTTTCATATTCTTGAAAAGGATCACAGTTTGTACCAGAAAGAATTTAATGAAAGGGATCCTTGAGGAATAAAACAGTGGAACTAACATATTTATTTTGTTTCAGTTAGTGGTAATCAACCAATTGCTTTACATGAGACCCCATCTCTCTCAATGATTTGCAAAAAATGTACATAAGTAGTTAAAAAGTAAATTAATCGAGTTAAGGTAGGGTTAAGGTTAGAAACGAGCTAAATTCTTGAAATTAATTTTGGGTCTAATTCTAATAAATCAGTTGCAAAATTTACTTTGGGTCTGAAAAAATTCTACTTGAATCAAAAGTGCTCCAATTGGCCTGAAAATTAGTCTATGACTAGGGATGAGTGAACCCGTGGAAGCTCAGGTTCGCCGGGCTTGGCTGCACTTCAGGTCAGGACCCGAACTTGACCCAAACCCGGACCTCATTAATGTCAATGGGGACCCAAACTTCACTTTATTATTTTCCGTTATAACATGGTTATAACCGACAATAATAGCATTCTTAAGACAGAATGCTAAATAAAATGGCAATTGAGGAGTTAAAAATGATAAAAAAAACTCACCCCATCCACTTGATCGTGCAGCCGATATCCTCTTCTTTCTTCTTTCAGCAGAACCTGCGATGACGTCACTGCGCTCACCTGAGTGCAGTGATGTCATCGCAGGTCCTTTGCAGGTCCTGCAGAAAAAAGAAAGAAGAGGATACCGCTGCACGATCAAGTGGATGATGTGAGTTTTTTTTATTTTTACCCCTCAATGGCCATTTTATTTAGCAGTCTTAAGAATGCTATTACTTTCCATTAGAACCATGTTATAGTGGAAAATAATAAAATCACCCGAACACCAACAATCGCTCAACCCTATATATGACATATATGACACTCTGACGTCTCTCATCTTTTTTTTACCCCCGCCCCCATTTAAGCTTAACACAATGACGGTAATAATAAATATTGTCAAACACTGACATAACTATGGGTACATGCATGTGTAACTGGCAGTGGGTGTAGACCCACTGTACCAAGTAACCAGTTTGACTTTGTGCTTGGTTTGACTAAGGGTCCATTCACACGTCCGTAGAATGGGTCCGGATCTGTTCTGCAACGATCCAGAGCCATTTATTTTCAATGGGGCCGGAAGAGATGCGGACAGCACACAGCGCATTTCCTGTGCGCATTCCCGATCTTGCGGTCTGCGGCTCCCGAAAAAAAATAGAACATGTCCTATTCTTTTCTGCAATAGCGGACAAGAATAGGCATTGCTATAGGGGTGGCAGCCCGTTGTATTGCGGATCCGCAATACACAACTGACGTGTGAATGGACCCTAAGGTCCCTTGCACACGACAGTATTTTGCGGGCCGTATACTGGCAGTTTTTTCAGTTCAGTATACTGAACCATTCACTTCAATGGGTCTGCAAAAAATACTGAAGTGTCTCCGTATGCCTTCCGTTTCCGTTTTTCCGTTTTTTCTGTTCCGTTTAAATATAGACCATGTCCTATTCTTGTCCGCAAAAAACCTTCAGTGGCTCCATTCAAGTCAATGGGTCCGCAAAAAAACGGAAAGCATACGGAAAGGCATTCGTATGTCTTCCGTATCCGTTCCGTTTTTGCTGAACAATCTATTGAAAATTTTAAGACCAGCCCAATTTTCATTATGGAATTAATGTATACTGTATATGCCAAACGGAAAAACGGAATGGAACAACGGAACCGAAACGGAAACAAAACGGAAGCAAAAAACGGAAAAACTGATCCGTTATAAACGGACAGCAAAACACTGAAAAAAAAATACGTTCGTGTGCAAGAGGTCTAAGGGTGTTATCTGGGCAGTCCCCTGATTTTATCCATTTAACTCCAATACAGAAATCTGGTCTTCTCTGCAGGGGGGCCACCAGGCTGCTATCTCTTGACATTCGCGGTTCGAGAATTAGAGATAGCCCCAGGGTCAGAGATACCGATGCAAAACAAAGGGGGTAAGGCAATATTTTTAGTCAGAAAACAGGCCAAAGTCATTGCAGGCAGAGTTCGAACATTTCCAATGTCAGGGCAGGCAGCAATGGGTCAATATTAGAAACGGACTAAAGTCAGGGCAGGTAGCGGAGTATCAGAGTCGGTATCATGTAGAAGTTTGCTACACTGGCAGGAGACTAAGAATAAATATATGGCTGAATAGAACTTGTTAAAATGATGATTCTTCCCTAATGTCTTTATCAGAACTGCCCCATATGACTTACTTTTAAATATTTTCGTTTGATTAACTCTATCATTTAAGGGATTTATCTGGGATGGTAACATAGCTGGAATAGGATTAGTTTGTCACAACCTTGGGATAGTGGTGGAGTAAAATTACTCAATTTATATAAATAATTCGAGGTTGAGTCAAAAATTATTATCACTCTGGCTGTAAAATTTATTTTAATCATCTTTCAAAAAAGACAAATACATAATTTTTCCACATAATTTCCCCAGTCACTGCTGTGCATGTTTGAACGTGTTACATCAGTTCATTTGTTACTGCGGTGCAGGAAACAATGGCTTCCCTGCTTGTGAATTGCATGAAAAAAGAATAGTGTTCAGTGATTCATTTTTCTGGTGGTCTGAGGGTGTATCTGATGTAAATATCTATCAAAGACTTTGTGCACAGTATGGAAAAAGTATTTTCTCACGAAAAAGTGTGTATGAATAGATAGGAATGTTCAAGAGAGGTTGCGGAAGTGCTGGCTATGAAGAAGGAGCCAGATGCCTGTCCACCTCCACTGCTGATGACAACGTGCACCTGAACGGATTTTGTTAGATAAGTGCCAGTGGATTATGTGGCAAGTCATTTTCAAATCAGCAAGGTTCACAGTGGTAAATTCATGGCTTGCAGCTTTACACTTTTTTTTTTTTATAAGGGAGTACTAACGTTTGTTGACAGATGGTCAAAGTTTATTGAATAATGGTATGTTGAAAAATGATGTATTTGTCTTTTCTGAAAGCTGATTAAAGTAAATTCTTCAGCCAGAGTGTAGATCATTTTTGATCGATTTTACCCCAAATATGTTTTATAGAATTTTTTTTAAATAAGGATATGAAATGAGAAATTACATTTTATTTCAATTATATGTAAATTTAACATAAATTGTTTCATTTTCACAAGTGATAATAAGAGAAAAAAAGAACATTTTGTTAAATACCTTTTCCTAATAGGACAATCAGTGGCGTTGCTAGGGCTGGTGTCACCCAGTGCGGTAGAAAATAGTGTGTCCCCCAGCCCCCCCCTCCCTCCGTCTGCTTAGCCCCCCCCCCACGTCAGCTGTCTGTTTACTATCTAAACCCCCATTCATGTTATCGCTTGGGTTCAAATTCTAGCACCCCCAACAGGCCCCCAACCATCTCTCGTCTCTGTAGTTTGACAAAAGACATCTTAGGTTCCTACTTTTCTATCATCCTCCTACCTTATTAACAACTCACCTGCCACCTTCAATAATAAAAATAATAATGTGCACTAATTTGAAGGTGCTCCCGTTCTGTGTGCCAGTGCAACATAACTCCCTCAGTGCCCCCAGTTGAGAAAATGTTCCCATAATGTGTGCAAGTATAAAATACCCCTATATAATGCCCTTAGTAAATGCCCACATAGTGCTCCTCTCCTCTTCCCTATAGTGCCCCCAGAATGTGGCAGTATAAGATTCCCCCATAGTGTCCCCCAGAATGTGCCAGTATTATATACCCCCATAGCATTCTTCTGCCCTCCAACACCATAGTGCCCCCATAATGTGCCAGAAATGCCCCCAGTAGATGCCCCCATGTGCCAGTAGATGCCCCCATAGTGTCCCTCATGTGCCAGCAATGCCCCCATAGTGTCCCCATGTGCTAGCAATGCCCCCATAGTGTCTCCCATGTGTCAGCCATGACCCCATAGTGTCCTCCATGTGCCAGCCATGCCCCCATAGTGTCTCCCATGTGCCAGCAATGCCGCCATAGTGTCCCCCATGTGCCAGAAATGCCCCCATAGTGTCCCCCATGTGCCAGCCATGCCCCCATAGTGTCCCTCATGTGCCAGCAATGCCCCCATAGTGTTCCCCATGTGCCAGCAATTTCCCCATAGTGTTCCCCATGTGCCAGCAATTTCCCCATAGTGTTCCCCATGTGTCAGCAATGCCCCCATAGTGTCCCCCATGTGCCAGCAATGCCCCCATAGTGCCCCCCATGGGCCAGCAATGCCCCCATAGTGTCTCCCATGTGCCAGCAATTCCCCCATAGTGTCTCCCATGTGCCAGCAATTCCCCCATAGTGTCCCTCATGTGCCAGCAATGCCCCCATAGTGTTCCCCATGTGCCAGCAATTTCCCCATAGTGTTCCCCATGTGTCAGCAATGCCCCCCTAGTGTCCCCCATGTGCCAGCAATGCCCCCATAGTGTCCCCCATGGGCCAGCAATGCCCCCATAGTGTCTCCCATGTGCCAGCAATTCCCCCATAGTGTCCCCCATGTGCCGGCAATGCCCCTATATTGTCCCCAATATGCCAGCAATGCTCCCACAGTGTTCCCATGTGCCAGCCATTGCCCCAAAGTGTCCCCTTTATGCCAGCAATGACCCCCCAGCGCAGCCCAGCTGTATCACGATACAGATGAATGTAGGGAGATGAGTGCTTCCATAATGCAAGTGCTCATCTCCTGGTGGTGTCACCCAGGGGCGTAGCTAGAAATGACTGGGCCCCACAGCAAAAAAAGTTATGCCCCCCCCCCTGCCTCATAGCTAAAACATTTTATGGGCCCCCCTCCCGGATTTCCCACCCCCACCCCCACATACCTATCGGACCTCCCACCCCTTCCAGAGCTTCCACCCAAACACCCCTCCAGGACCTCCCATCCCAACATCCCCACACCCCTCCCTAGATCCCCCCATCAGTGTCATCCACACATCCCCCCATCAGTGTCATCCACACATCCCCCCCATCAGTGTCATCCACACATCCCCCCATCAATGTCCATTACACATCCCCCCCATCAGTGTCCCCCACAGATCTCCCCATCAGTGTCCTCCACACACACCCTCATCAGTGTCCTCCACACATCCCCCCATCAGTGTCCTCCACACATCCCCACATCTGTGTCCTCCACAAATCCCCCCATCAGTGTCCTCCACACACACCCTCATCAGTGTCCTCCACACACAACCTCATCAGTGTCCTCCACACATCCCCCCACCAGTGTCCTGCACACATCCCCCATCAGTGTCCTCCACACATCCCCCCCATCAGTGTCCTCCACACACACCCTCATCAGTGTCCTCCAATATCCCCCCATCAGTGTCCTGCACACATCCCATCAGTGTCCTGCACACATCCCCCCATCAGTGCCCTGCACACATCCCCCCATCAGTGTCCTGCACACATCCCCCCATCAGTGTCCTGCACACATCCCCCCATCAGTGTCCTGCACACATCCCCCCATCTGTCCTGGACAATATCCCCTATGTGGTTAGAGGAGTTGTCCTGGCATATATATTGAACTCCTATTGTAAGGATAGGTCATCAATATCTGATTAGCTGGGATCCAACACCCGACACTCCTGCTGATCAGCTGTTTGAAGAGGAGGCAGCACTCCATGCAAACGCCTCTTCCTGGTCTTTACACTATGTGTCGTCTTCTGCAAAGCGGTGACATAGTGTAATGACAAATACTTGTCATTACAATTAACTTCTGAGACTACAGGGTTTGTAATGAAAAGAAAGCAGTGCTTACAGGGAGCGTCGCCTCCTCCTCAAACAGCTGAACGGTGGGGGAGTCGGATGAGTGGCAGGACAACCCCTTTAAACTGATGTTTGGGCACACTGCAGAGTTCAGAAGAGAAAAAGCTTGTGCATTTGAGGCCTAGTTTGGTGACTTATTCAGCAATGACAAATAGCAGTAAAGGCTCTGAGGTGAAATAAAAAAAAAAAATACAAAAAAGACCCAATTTTATAAAAAAAAAAAAAAACCCTCACAGAATTTACCAAAGGTTGTAGTAAGTCTTTTTACCACACAGGTGTTTTGCTAAAATGACTGTACAGGAGGTGGTGCAAAGTGAATATTGAAATTTTACCACAGATATGCCATTTCAGTGCCTAATATGTTCTGTGCAGTCTCTGCTAGTGTGAAAAATAAGCCCTCTAATTATTATGCAGGGATTCCTGGTTTTAGAAACCCCCTACATGTAACCCCAATCTCAGACCTAAACATGTAACAGGACACAGGAGTAAGAGTACATCTGCATTTGAGGCCCAATGTGGTTATTTTACACATCCTAGGCTGACAACTGTAAAGGCCTGGATAGAAATAATAAATGAAGCCCCAAGCAGTGACCCCATTTTGGAAACTACAGATGTAGCAGAGTTAACACACACACTTGGTGAGTTATCACATTTGATTTTCACGTTATGACTGTGAGTGACTATTAACTTTGCTGCACCTCTTAAGCAAGTCTATGCAAATGCAACAGAGTTAACACACACACTTGGTGAGTTATCACATCTAGTTAATTTGTTATGTAGGTCCCTCAAGGAATTTATTAACCACTTTAGGACACAGGGCGTACAGGTATGCCCTGATGTCCTGGTACTTAAGGATGCCCTTTGTATTTCCGATCACCGCCGCACGGCGGGCGGTGATCGGAACCCGGTGCTTGCTCAAATCATTGAGCAGGCACCTGGGGCCAATGCGCCGGGGGGACCTGTGACCCCCATGCAAGCGATCGCAGCAAACCGCAGGTCAATTCAGACCTGCGGCTTGCTGCGTTTCCGGGTTATTCGGGTCTCTGAGGACCTGATAACCCGGAACAGGATGCTGATCGGTGGTGTGATAATACACCACCAATCACCATCCTGCAATCCTGAGAGGTGATGGTGACATCACCTCTCAGGATCGCCTTTGATTGGTGGGTGGGCGGGCCGGCGGGAGATTCAAATAATAGCAGCGCTCATCTCCTCCTCCTTTTGTGTCCCAGAGCGGAGGTGAGAGGAGCGCTGCAGTGCACGGCTGAGCCAGCATCACCCCATCTGTGCCCCAGCACCCATCCTTGCCCCCAGCACCCATCCGTGCCCCAGCACCCCCCATCTGATCAGCCAGGTAATTAGGGAACAGTTGGGATAGGCAGGGAAAGTTAGTGGGAAAAAAAAAGTTTTATTGCATCACCCTAATTATGGTGTCTGGGGTCCGCAGCACAGCTGTGTGACCCTAGACCCCCCAGGGGTGCTGCTGCTTTCCCCCCTGCCCCCAATCCCCCCTCACCCCCCACAACTTTTTTGGGGCTCATGTAATTTTTTATTTTTTTTTGTGTGCGTTTCTGTTAGTTTTAGGGTTAAGTACGCGAACACCCGTGCCCCCACACACACGCACACTGAATAAAGATTTACACGCACGCACACACACACACGCAGACATACACTCTATTATGGCCCGCCGGATATTCTAGGCCGAGGAAGCATACGCCCAGCTTGCCTCTGAGTCCGAAAGTCCTAGGGAGGACGAGGATGACCCCACTTTCCTGTTGTCATCCGTGTCCTCCTCATCATCTAGCGATGATGATGAGCCCCACAGGCGGCGGAGACGCCGTCAGGCGGAGCAAGGGGACTGCCATTCTAGGGACCCTGTGGCCCACCCTAGTACGAGCAGCTCTGGGGCTCGTACTAGTTTTCCGGCCCACCAGTTAAATCCACCAGAGCCCCCTGTCGGTGAACTTGTCTGGTGTACCCCAGAGCGATTTGAGCCCGTGATTCCTGAGTTTGTACGCCAATCAGGAATCCAGATTTCCACAGTGGGCTTCACTGAATATGACTTTTTTGTCTTTTTTTCAGTGACCAACTGGTAAATGTAATGGTGGAGCAAACAAACCTGTACAGCCAACAGTTCGTTGCTCAACATTCGGGCTTCTTTTTGGCTAGGCCCGGTGGCTGGACCCCAGTCAGTGCAGCCGAGATGAGGACATTTTGGGGCCTTGTGCTGCACATGGGCCTAGTCAAGAAACTTAGTGTCAGGCATTACTGGAGTGGGGACGTCCTCTACCAGACCCCACTTTACAGTATGGCCATGACACGTACCCGGTTTAAGGCCATCCGGAAATGCCTGCATTATTTAGATAATGCAGCATGTACCCCCCAAGGTGATCCTGCCTATGACCGCCTGTATAAGATACGGCCGGTCATCGATCACTTTGGGGCCGAATTTGTCCAGGCCCATGTACCTGGAAAAGAGATCGCGGTTGATGAGTCTCTCATTGCGTTCAAGGGGAGACTAATTTTCCGCCAGTATGTTCTCTCAAAGCGGGCGAGGTATGGCGTGAAGCTGTACAAACTTTGTGAGAGTACCTCAGAATGTCCCCCCACTCTGGGTGTTAGTGGGAAACTTGTGTGGGACCTTATGCACCCATTGCTGGATAAAGGTTATCACCTGTACGTGGATAACTTTTATACTAGCATCACCTTGTTCCAGTCCCTCGCCGTCAGATCCACGTCCGCTTGTGGGACCGTGCGGAAAAATCAACGCGTCCTCCCTGCCCACCACCTCCATGTACCTATCCCCAGGGGTGAGACCCGTGCCCTTACCAGTGAAAACCTGTTGTTAGTCAGAAATAAGGACAAGAGGGATGTCCTTGTACTGTCCACAATTCATGGTAACGGCATCACCCCTGTCCCTGTGTGAGGTATCGTGGCAATGGTCCTCAAGCCCAATTGTATCGTCGACTACAATCGGTATATGGGAGGAGTTAATCTCTCTGATCATGTCCTTAAGCCATATAACGCCATGCGCAAAACCCGGGCATGGTACAAAAAAGTTGCGGTCTACTTGGTGCAGGTTGCCTTGTACAACTCTTTTGTGCTGTTCCGGAGCACTGGCAACACAGGAACATTCCTTCAGTTCTATGAGGCAGTCCTCAATGCCCTGATCTTTTCGGACCGTGAAAGAGCAGGCCGGAGTACCTCGGGAACTGGAGGCGCCCGGATCGTCCCTGTCCAACACTTTCCGGGTGTGGTCCCCCATACTGGAAAGAAGGGACGGACCCAAAAAAAGCGCAGAGTGTGTCGCAGAAGGGGGATACGGAAGGACACCACTACTCAGTGCGACAAGTGCCCTGATCATCCGGGCCTCTGCATTGACGGTTGCTTCGAGGAGTACCACACTTCCATGGAGTACTAAATTTATATCCCACCTTAGCCACTGACAATTGGATAAAAAAACAGGTTCTCAGACTTGAGACACCAAAAAAATTGTAAAAACTAAAATAATTTTTAAAAGTATACAAATTATGTATCACCGTGTCCGTAAGAATCTCCTCTATGAAAATACCTTATGACCTAACCCCCCAGATTAACATGGTCAAAAAAAAATAAAAAATACGGTGCAAAAATAGAACTTTTTTGTCACCTTACATAACAAAAAGTTTAATAGCAAGCGATCAAAAAGTCATCTAGCCCCCAATATAGTGCCAATAAAACCATCCTCTCATCCCGCAAAAAATGAGCCCCTACATAAGATAATCGGTTAAAAAAACTAAAAAAAATAACTCTTAGACTGTAGAGATGCAAAACATTTTTTTTGTATCAAAAAGGATAATATAGTCTAAAACCTAAATAATTGTAAAAAAGTAGACTTTTTAGGTATCGCCGCGTCTGTAAGAATCTACTCTATAAAAATATCCCATGACCTAACCCCCCAGATTAACACGGTAAAAAAAAAAACAAAAAAAAAAACGGTTGTAATATAGAGCAATCATAATGTACCCTAAAAATAGACCCAACAAAACCGCCACCTTATCCCGCAGTTTCTAAAATGGGGTCACTTTTAGGGAGTTTCTACTCCAGGGGTGCATCAGAGGGGTTGAAACAGGACACAGTGTAAAAAAAACGGTCCATAAAAATCAGCCCTCCAAAAACCACACGGCGCTCCTTTTCCTCTATGCCCTGCCGTGTGACCGTACAGTAGTGTATGGCCACATATGGGGTGTTTCTGTAAACGGCAGAGTGGGGGCAATAAATATACAGTCTTGTTTGGCTGTTAACCTTTGCTTTGTTAGTGGAAAAAATGGGTTAAAATGGAAAATTTGGCAAAAAAATAAATTCTTAAATTTCATCCCCATTTGCCAATAACTCTTGTGCAACACCTAAAGGGTTAACAAAGTTTGTAAAATCAGTTTTGAATACCTTGAGGGGTGTAGTTTCTTAGATCGGGTCACTTTTATGGAGTTTCTACTCTAGGGGTGCCTCAGGGGGGCTTCAAATGGGACATGGTGTAAATGAACCGGTCCAGCAAAATCTGTCTTCCAAAAACCATATGGCGCACCTTTCCCTCTACGCCCTACTGTGTTCTCGTACAGTAGTGTATGACCACATATGGGGTGTTTCTGTACACAGCAGAGTCAGGGCAATAAAGATACAGTCTTGTTGGGCTGTTAACCCTTGCTTTGTTAGTGGAAAAATGTGTTAAAATGGAAAATTTGGCAAAAAAATGAAATTCTCAAATTTTATCCACATTTGCCAATAACTCTTGTGCAACACTTAAAGGGTTAACAAAGTTTGTAAATTCAGTTTTGAATACCTTGAGGGGTGTAGTTTCTTATATGGGGTCACTTTAATGGAGTTTCTACTCTAGGGGTGCATCAGGGGGGCTTCAAATGGGACATGGTGTAAATAAGCCGGTCCATAAAAATCAGCCCTCCAAAAACCACACAACGCTCTTTTCCCTCTATGCCCCGCTGTGTGGCCGTACAGTAGTGTACGACCACATATGGGGTGTTTCTGTAAACGGCAGAGTCAGCGCAATAAAGATACAGTCTTGTTTGGCTGGTAATCTTTGCTTTATTAGTGGAAAAAATGGGTTAAAATGGAAAATTTGGCAAAACAATGAAATTCTTAAATTTCATCCCCATTTGCCAATAACTCTTGTGCAACACCTAAAGGGTTAACAAAGTTTGTAAATTCAGTTTTGAATACCTTGAGGGGTGTAGTTTCTTAGATGGGGTCACTTTTCTGGAGTTTCTACTCTAAGGGTGCATCAGGGGGGCTTCAAATGGGACATGGTGTAAATAATCAAGTTGATGACAGGTTCCCTTTAAAAGAATTTCTATAAAACACCTGTATGTGGGGTGAAGCCAATGACTATACCCCTTGGGAAGTTCCTTGAAGGGTTTAATTTTCAAAATGGGATAACTTTTTGGGGTTTTTCACTGTAATGGAACCTCAGGAGCTCAGCAAATCTGACATAGCACTTGAGAACCATTCTAGCAAAATCTGCCCTCCAAAAACCAAATGGTGAGCAGCATTTCACGCCCACACACGGAGTGTTACCAATTCAGGAAAAAATGTGGGGTGCTTTTTCTTCTCTAAACCCTTATAAAAATGAAAAATATGGGGCTAATGCAACTTTTTCTTATAAAAAATTAAACTTTTTATTTTTCACGCTGTGTGCCCATACAGTAATTTACAACTACATATAGGGTGTTGTTGTAAACTGCAAAATCAGGGTGTTACAGTTGTGGTTCACTTATTGTCATTGTTCCTAGTGTTCAAGTGCTGCCTTCTTGTGTGTTTGAATTAGGGCCATTAAACTGTTCCATGCGCCCTGACGTTGGCTCCTTGTAGGCATGAATTACGGCCATTGTGCTTTTTATCTTTCCTCAGTTTGGTACTGCTCTTAAAAATAAAATAAAAAGATTAAAAACATCCTGCACAATGTAATAAATGAATAGGCAGATGTCCATGGCTACATTTAAGTACAGTATAAACGAAAAATCACAGAAGATAATGCACAATAGATGCAAACATTATATAAGGACTAAACCATCATTCTGATAAGATAAAATCTGAGACTCGCAGCCAATATATTTTGATCAAAACACATCTGTTCCCTCCTACCAGCGCCAAGGTGGTCTTCTCAGTCAGTCTATCTATACTGTTGAGCATCTACATTCAGGACTGCTAGGGTTAATCTTCCGTAGCTCTGTGTGTGGAACTGGTTGACTAATGTGTTCATTTCCCCTGCTATATATTTGTGTGATCTGTCCCTGGTTGTGCAACAAATTTAGTTTGAGTCTGTTCGTATTCTGTCTGCTTGTTCTGTGTTGGAGCTTATATCTGTCTTCCTGGTTTCTCCAGATTGTGTTTGGATGTGTTCAGGTTCTGTCTGTGTCTGAATTCTGACCTAGTTCCATCTGCCATTACACTGAATCTGTTCCGTGGATTAGTAAGCATTCTGTTTGCCTAACCTTGTCTCATTCAGTCTGTACTTGGCTTGGATTTATGTATTCTGCCAGCCTTTTTTTTCACTTGGTTCTGTCTATGTG
The DNA here is from genome assembly GCA_033119425.1 of Bufotes viridis. Classification (NCBI taxonomy): domain Eukaryota; kingdom Metazoa; phylum Chordata; class Amphibia; order Anura; family Bufonidae; genus Bufotes; species Bufotes viridis. Next base: position 177,992,804 of record CM065594.1, on the reverse strand, counting down.
CAATGACAGTGCCTCTGATGCTTTTCACTGGAATCTCTGTGCCCTATGAGTAAGCTGCTAACTATATCGGGATCATTTCAAGCAGGTGGCGGCCTGGTAGCGGCCTGTGGTGAAGACTAGATTCCTGTATAGATGTAAAAGGATGAAAACCAGGGGACTGCCAATATAATGCCCTCAGGATTAGACCAACATCAAACCAATTAGTTGGCACAGTGGTTCCTCTACCACTGTCCGTAGCACAGGTTAATAAAATTTGAGTGTTTTTTGCTGCTATCTGTTGCTATATATGTTATAACAGAAAAAGGTTCAAAATGGAAAATCTGCAGTAGACATGAGCGAATCAAAGCCGCTGAAGTCGAATTCGATCTGAATTTTAGGAAAAATTTGATTCGCACTGAAGCCGAATTCCCTCACGCTTCGTGGTAACGAATCGCATTTATTCCTAAAATGGCTGCTGCACGTATGAGGACATGGAGCAAGGGACTCTGGGAAGGCGGAATCACCCATAATGCCATGCATGCAGCCAATCAGCAGCCAGCCAGCCCTGTGATGTTACAGCCCTATAAATAGCGTCAGCCATCTTAGATACTGCCATTTACCAGTGTACTTAGTGCAGGGAGAGAAGCTGGTAAGATTTGTGTCCGCAACTAGCAGAGTGGGTGTTTAGTGCAGCGGAGGCCATAGTTACACCAAAAAGAACTTGCTTGTCCATCCAAAATGTGGAGAGACTGACCTTTGTCAAGAAGAATCAGGCGTGGATCAGCTAGGATTTCAACCCACCAATGCCTGATTAATCAGACTAGATCATCCATGGTGCCACACAAACACTCTGACAAAAGAGACTGGCTTCTTCTGGCTACCTGTCTCAGCTGCTCTTCTGATGCTGCCATCTGCCTGATGCGACATAACTGATGTCAAGTGCTCCTTCTTTTAGCCACCATCTTCAGTGGGTGCTGGTATTGCCACCCACCTTGCCACTCTGTGGCCTCCTGATGCTGCTGCCACCTCCACACTATGTCACCTTGCAACTCTGTGGTCTCCTGATGCTGCCGCCACCTCCACACTGTCATTGTGCCACTCTGTGGCCTCCTCCTGATGCTGCTGCTGCGGCCACCTCAACGCTGTCACTGTGACACTATGTTGCCTTCTCATGCTGCTTCCACCTTACCACTATGTCATAGGGCCACTCTGTAGAACTCTCATGCTGTTCCCATCTTCCCAAGTTCAAGACTGGGCCACTATTTTGCCTTTCGGCCTGGCTGGGATCATCATTTATTTGAGACTTCTTCTGATCTGTCAGAGGCAAGGTAAAATGAGACGCACAACGGATCCTGTCTGTGTAGCAGCTGTAATGCCTGTATGGTCCCATCAGAATTGGCTTGTGATTTGGTAACCAAAATCAGGAGTTGCTACAAAACACAGAAGACATGCAAATATTCCATTCACGTGTCATCTCTGTTTTGGATCCACTCCTGTTTTTTTTGGCATTAGCAATACTGATGGATTACTGACCAAATGCTGACCGAGTGAAGGTGGATGCTCAACAGACAGGATCTATTTTTGGGGGTTATTATTCTGATGGATCAGAGGAAGGGCAAAATAATCAGTGATGTCAGCACAAACTTAATGCTGACCCGCTCTCCACTCTGTTGGGGGGTCTGTACTTGTATAAGCGTTTAAAGGGGTTGTCTGGGATCAAACTTATTTTTTTTTAAATATCTTACTCATCTTTAGTAGCCAAGTCTTATGTTCCCAAGATTGGTTTAGATAGCTTTCACACCGGAGGATGGCTCCTACAGTCCCCAACAGATTGTTTACATATCTGTTTATCTGTGCCACCACTTCCTGCCGCACTGCACCATGGGTCCCAGCACAGCATCTCCTGGTTTCTACAGTGTACCATCCTGTCCCTGCACCCTCCCCCCTCATACATATTCATGCCTTCTGCACATCGTCCACTCCTCCATCGATCTGCCCCCCTCATACATATGAATCCTCCGGCCTTCTATTCCTCCCCCATAAACTGCTCCTAGCTCTGTCTCTGGCCAATGTCATGTGCTCAATTTTTGCAGAGTCCAGAGGCAATGGAGGAAGACAGTGAACTAACATAAAATACTAACAAACCTGACAGCATCACACTATAGTGGCATGCTCCCACATGTATCCCTAAACATACCTGATAGCATCACACTATAAGGGCTCATTCAGACGGCCGTATGTTGTCCGCAAAATGTGGATCTGTTTTTTTTGCGGACAGTTCTGCATGTCTGCAAAAAAAACGGATAGCTTTCCATTTTTTTGCTGACCCATAGACTTCAATTGGGCCATGTCCTGATTTTCACTGACAAGTATAGGACATGTTTCATTTGTTTTGCGGAGCTGTGGAATGGAAAAAAAGGGCCGCATAGAAGTAAATAGGGCAACATCTAATCCGCAAAAAAACGGATCCGCATTCTTGCGGACAGCATACGGCTGTCTGAATGAGCCCTAGTGGTCACGCTCCCACATGTATCCATAAATATACCTGACAGCATCACACTATAGGGGCATGCTTCCCCATGTATCCATAAACATACGGGACTGCATCACACTATAGGGGCATGCTCCCACATGTATCCATAAACATAAGGGACAGCATCACGCTATAGGGGCAGGCTCCCACATATATCCATAAACATATGGGACAGCTCCGTTCCGTGGCCCCGCAAAAAATAGAGCATGTCCTATTCTTGTGCTTTTTGCGGACAAGAATAAGCATCTCTATAATGGGCCTCCTGTTCCGTTCCACACGGATGCCACCTGTGTTTCGCGGATCCGCAAAACACACAGGGTTGTGTGCATGAGGCCTAAGGGAGCATTCACACGAACATATTTTTCTTCCACGTCTGTTCCGCGTCCGTTCCGCAATTTTGCGGAACGGATGTGGGCCCATTCATTTCAATGGGGCCACAAAAGATGCAGACAGCACACTGTGTTCCATTCCGCGGCCCCGCACAAAATATAGAACATGTCCTATTCTTGTCCGCAACCACGGACAATAATAGGCATTCTCTATATAGCGCCAGCCATGTGCGGTCCACAAAATGCGGAGCGCACATGGCCGGTATCCGTGTTTTGCGGATTCGCAATTTGCGGACCGCAAAACACACCACGGTCATGTGAGTGCTCCTTAATCCTGTGAAACGTGATGTGGTCAAATTAATGCCTGCTTTATCCAGCCTTCTGCCCCATTAGCAAGTCTTTTACTGTAACATGGGAGGAGTTTTCTATGCTAACTAGCATAGTGATCTGCCCCCATTAATTCTGAAGCTCCATGCCCGGTGACGTCACCAGACTAGAGGGGTGGGGCTTAACACAGAGGGGCGGGGCTTATCGCGATCTCGGCCGGCCAAGTTTCCAACCTCTCTGCATAATGATCTAGGCTGCCAGTGACGTCACAGGGCTCCCTGAGCAGCGGAAGAGGAGGCTTTGCTCCTCTGCAAGGGACACAGTATGTCACTGAATACAAGGAAACTTTCACTTCTGGCCCAGCATTTACTGGTGAAAACGGGGCTTCACAAATAATGTGTGTCTCAGTGCACTACTATCCCCAATCCCGGACAACCCCTTAATAGAACAGGTTCTGTAGACATCTATGTGGAATCAGCTGACGAGGATATAAGAGGAATGCGCTTCTTTTTGGCACATTTACCTGGAAGGCTGATTTAATACTTGAGTTATTTGGTCAGTTTTGGCCCTGTTACTGCCCAAAAAAGTGAAGTGTGCAATGATTCTAAGAGCGACGCCCATCATCTGCATGTCATATGGACTTACAGTTTTATTTTACTACCAGAGCAGACTCCCTATGCATTTTACTGCAAGGCACAGTGTTCTACACCACTATAAAGGCTCTCTGTAGCCATGAAATAGCCGTTTTTTAATGCGATTCACCACAAATAAATTCAGAACAAAAAATTTGGCGAACCAGTGAATCGAATTTATTTAAAAATTCGCTCAGCTCTAATCTGTACACAAAAAAATATTTTTTAAAAATGTAACTCCCATTTTGATTGAATTTATTTGAAACATCTAAAGGGCTAACAAAGTTTCTAAAGTGAGTTTTGAATAATTTTAGGGGTGTAGTTTCTAAAATGAGTCTTCTATTATGTCAAGTGGTTTTGATTATCTGAGCCCCTCAAAGTCACTATAGACCTGAACTAAGGCCCCTTTCACACGGGCGAGTTTTCCGCGCGGGTGCAATGCGTGAGGAGGACGCATTGCACCCGCACTGAATCCGGACCCATTCATTTCTATGGGGCTGTGCACATGAGCGGTGATTTTCACGCATCACTTCTGCGTTGCGTGAAAATCGCAGCATGTTCTATATTCTGCGTTTTTCACGCAACGCAGGCCCCATAGAAGTGAATGGGGATGCGGGAAAATCGCAAGCATCCGCAACCAAGTGCGGATGCGTTGCGATTTTCCCGCATTGTTGCTTAGCAACGGGACCCAATCTCTATTATTTCCCTTATAACATGGTTATAAGGGAAATAATAGCATTCTTAATAAAGAATGCTGTGTAAAATGAAGAGGAAGGGTTAAAAATAATAAAAGTTAACTTACCTTAGCCACTTGATCGCGTAGTCGCGATCTGTCCTCTCTTTCCCTGCAGCATCGATGATCTAAAGGACCTGTGATGACGTCACATCACATGGCCCAATCACCTGCTCCATCACTATGGTGATGGAGCATGTGATTGGTCCATGTGACCATGTGACATCATCCAAGGTCATAATCACTATCCTCAGGCTGTGGCTAGTGCTTAAGGACCTTGGATGATGTCACGTGGTCACATGGACCAATCACATGCTCCATCACCATAGTGATGGAGCAGGTGATTGGGCCATGTGATGCTGTGACATCATTACAGGTCCTTTTCATCTTTCAAGCTAACGGAGAGGAGGCCGGGCTTCGCGATCAAATGGAACAGGTAAGTTATGATTAGTTTATTATTTTTAACCCATTCTGCACCTGTTTAAACATTAGGGAGATGGCCAAGGGTATTATTTTACATTATAACTATGTTATAATGTGAAATAATACCAGCGGGACAATTTCTGACCCAAACATGCACTTCTGTGAAGAAGTGCAGGTTCGGGTCTGGGTACCAAAAGTGCCGATTTTTCTCCCGCGCGTGCAAAACGCATGACAGCGCTTTGCACTCGCAGGGAAACGCACCCGCACTGTTTGACGGAGTGCACCCGCAACGCCCGTCTGAAAGAGGCCTAATTGTTTAAAAGTCGGTTTTGGAAATTTTCTTGAAAATTTTAAAATTACTTCAAAATTTATAATCCTTCTAATGCCCTAAAAAAAAAATAATATAATGTCAATATAAAGTAGACAAATGATAAATTTGAATCATTAACTATTTTGAGAGGTATTACTATCTGTGGTAAAAGCAGAAGAATTCAAATTTAGAAAACTGCAAGTTTTTTCAAATATTCTGTAAACTTTACAAAATAACAGAAAGTAATGCACTATAAAATTTGATGCAAGCATAACATATGGACTAGGCCCTCACTCTTGATAAAAACTGAGACACTTGGTCAATACATTTTGATCAAAATACATCTAAGCCCACCTACCGGCGACAAGGTGGTCTTAGTTCAGGCGGGTTCCTATGCTAACCTATTCAAGCTGTGGCACATTTTTCAGGAGCACAGTCCCCACACATATGATGTGCTGCCCCTTTTAACCTCCATGTGCATCAGCAACCGGTGGGAGGAGAGACACACACACCTATATGTTCCACCTTAATCAAGGTCACCTATTAGATAGGTGGGGCAAAAGTGCCCTCAAGAGTGCGGGCCTAGTCCATATGTTATGTTTGCATCTAATTTTATAGTGCATTACTTTCTGTTATTTTGTAAATGCAGCCATATACATCGGCACATTTAATACCATATCGTGCAGGATGGTTTATATATAGTTTTTTTTCAGTGATTTGTTTGATTTGTCTTGAAGGAGTGGCACCTTCATGTGTGAATACGCTCCTACATTGGGAGTGATATTCAAGTGCACTTTTGCCCCACCTATCTAATAGGTGACCTTGATTAAGGTGGAACATATAGGTGTGTGTGTCTCTCCTCCCACCGGTTGCTGATGCACATGGAGGTTATAAGGTGCAGAACACCATATGTGCGGGGACTGTGCTCCTGAAAAATGTCTCACAGCATGAATAGGTTAGCATAGGAACCCGCCTGAACTGAGACCACCTTGTCGCCGGTAGGTGGGCTTAGATGTATTTTGATCAAAATGTATTGACCAAGTGTCTCAGTATTTATCAAGAGTGAAGACCTAGTCCATATGTTATGCTTGCATCAAATTTTATAGTGTAGTATTTTCTGTTATTTTGTAAATGCAGCCATATACATTCACACATTTAATACCATATCGTGCAGGATGATTTATATATAGTTTTTTCTGTGATTTATTCTGTAAACTTTAATAAAAATAAAAAAAATTAAACTAAGGTAAAACATATTGACCCAATTTTCCCAGCAACATGAAGTACAATGTGTCATGAAAAACAATCTCAAAATCACTTGCATAAGTGAAAGCATTCCCAAATAATTAGCACATAAAGTCACGTGTCAAATTTGGAAAATTAAGATGTGTCATCAATGTGATAACTGGCTGTGTCTGGAAGGTGTTTAAGATCTGGCTTTCCAGTTGTCTCAGCAAGTAAATGTATTGCAATATAACTTAAAGGCCATGCGATAATCTGACATTAATTAATTAGTGTCATCAAGTTTAATTACTAGTGATCTACCATATCACCTTCTACTGAACATAGACATTATTATTTACCATGTAGCAAATTGTTATTAATTATTATACAGTGATTAATGGACAGAAAAATATAACCCTTCATCAGTTAATGTAATGAAGTATAAAGGCTATATATTATACAATGGTAGATGAATTTTCATGCATAATTTGGAAATTTACCATTACAAACAGTCAGTAGTATGGAAAACACTCACATATGGACAATCTTTATCCTAAGTGCAGCGGTCAAACCACCAGGTCTCTCAGCCAGGTTGGATAGTATCTAAAATTCAACACATGTTCAACAGCATCTTTCGATGGAAACATTTTATTGGAGTATACATACCACTAGGGATGAGCGAAGTGAGCTTCGGATCCTAGATCCGAAGTCACTTCGCTCAAAACTTCGTTTTAGTGCTGGACAGAGATTCAGCTCTGTACGGCATTAAAATGTATGGGTTTCAGCAAGGCAAATCCGCTATTACCGAAGTCTCATGGGACTTCGGTGAATAGTAAGTTCGGGATTTGATATTTCAACTTGAAAAACCTTTTAAAACTTGGTTCTGAAGTCGGCTTTGGATAGTGGTCTTAATGCCGGTCTTAATAAGTCCCTGCGCTGGATCCGTCAAAGTAAGTAAAGGTTTTTCTAATATAGACATATTTTTTTTAGTAAATAACCCCCAAAGTAATTCTAGAAAAAACTCTCCAAATGAAAGTTCGACCTTTTAGATGAACATTATTGACTATTGTAGAGCATATGCGGTAGAATGAATAACAGTATATGAAAAACTACAGCAAAAGCTTTAATGGTAGCTATGAGAGTATATGAAATAGACAATTTTCCAAGCTCCTCCATATCTTACTGCTTTTACAAATCAAGCAAGATATGATTTGGAACCCAAGGGTCCTCTTCCTTAGGTTTTAACACTTTCGAGAAGTAGATCTGCAAGTACTTCATAGTTTCCAAAATATAAATAGCAACAGTAATGAAACCATCATATTCACATTTTATCTCAAAGGATAAACACAAAAATAAACTGCATACCATAAATAGGGAAGAGACATAAAGCTGTACAGATAATAGACAATGAAAACTCATTGAGGGACTTTAAAATCCCAAATCTATCACATAGACTAAAAAAATCCTGCATGTCAGTTGATTTACAGATTTTTGCTACCACAATAATATGCTGAGATTAGCCTGAAATATTTCCTATTATTGAATTGTAATTTACTGTAGTATCAACATTATCTTGTTTATACCTTATTAAAGTGGTTTTCCAGTTAAAAAATTTGTATTCCATTTGAAAACCTTTATCTATATACAGTTGTGTTCAAAATTATTCAACCCCCAATGCTGTAAAGGGTTTTAGGGAATTTAGTGTACATTTGTAATTGTGTTCAGAATGAAATCTTACAAGGACTTTTTAAAGAACCAAATGCAACTAAAATTACATCAATTATTTTTGTAATACAGTATTAAATGTTTTTTTTGTGATTTCTTCATTGACACAATTATTTAACCCCTTAAAGACTACCACTCTTAAGAACAGAGGTTCATTCAAGTTTTTTCGATCAGGTATTGAAAACACCTGTGGATGTCAAGGAGCAACAATAAAGCATAATAAGCACCAATTAGGCAGATTTAAAATGACTGTGATACTCCGCTCCTTCTAGACATTTACTGTTGTGTTTAGTTGTTTACAAACATGGTGAAGTCAAGAGAATGGTCCAGGAAGACAAGAGAAGAGGTGATTTCTCTTCACAGGAAGGGCAATGGCCATAAGAACATTGCAAAGATGTGAAACATACCAAGAGACACCATAGGAAGCATCATTCGTAAATTCAAGGCAAAGGGCACTGTTGAAACGCTACCTGGTCGTGGCAGAAAGAAGAGGCTGACTTCGACTGCTGTGCGCTACCTGAAGTGCAAAGTGGAGAAAAGTCCCTGTGTGACTGCTGAGGAACTGGAAAAAGACTTGTCAGATGCGGGTACTAAAGTTTCAGCTCAGACAATAAGGCGCACACTGCTTCCATGCCAGAACTCCCAGGCGCACCTCCTTGCTGTCTCCAAAGAATAAGAAGAGTCGACTGCAGTATGCCAAAAGTCATGTGGACAATCCACAAAAGTTTTGGGATAGTGTTCTGTGGACTAATGAAACAAAATTAGAACTGTTTGGGCCCATGGATCAACGCTATGTTTGGAGGAGGAAGAACAAGGCCTATGAAGAAAAGAACACCTTGCCTACTGTGAAGCATGGCGGAGGTCAATCATGCTTTGGGGCTGTTTTGCTTCTACAGGTATAGGGAAGCTTCAGCGTGTGCAAGGTACCATGAATTCTCTTCAGTACCAGGAGATATTGGATGAAAATGTGATGCAGTCCGTCACAAACCTGAGGCTTGGGAGACGTTTGACCTTTCAACAGGACAATGATCCCAAGCATACCTCCAAGTCCACTAGACCATGGTTGCAGATTAAAGGCTGGAACATTTTGAAGTGGCCATCGCAGTCACCAGACTTAAATCCGATTGAGAACCTGTGGTGGGACTTAAAGAATGCAGTTGCAGCGCGCAAGCCTAAGAATGTGACTTAACTGGAGGCCTTTGCCCATGAAGAATGGGCGAAGATACCCGTAGATCGCTGCAAGACACTTGTGTCAAGCTATGCTTCACGTTTAAAAGCTGTTATAACTGGAAAAGGATGTTGTACTAAGTACTAAGATGGAATGTCACTTGGGGGTTGAATAAAACTGATAATGATGTGAGCACAGAAAAGACATTTGTGGTTATTTCATTATAAATGTTATGTTATATTTGTCTGACTTACAAGTGCCTCTTTGATTTAATTGTAAACAAGATGACTGAAATGATCAAAATCAATGTCAAACTGGCCAAAACACTCAATTTCAGTGGGGGTTGAATAATTTTGAACACAACTGTATACATTTGACTCCCTGTCTACTGGTACTCTGGTCCCAAGACGAGACAATCTTGAGTTCTTTGCTTCTTGATACTGCAGAAAACAGCTTTCTTTCTCATCTATATCTCATCTATAAGACAATGGGGCACATTTATTCAGACCAGCAGATGCCGGTCTCAATAAAGGGCCTGTGCTGGCGGTGGATCCACAAAATTATGAAGAGACGCAGGCCTCTCCATAACTTTAGAGCATCTAGCACCAGTTCTAAATGGCGCTTCCCCTTCCCTGCCCATGCCACATGCACTAACCATTGTGCTGCCATCTGTGCCTGAAATACTCCTAATTTAGGTGTATTTCAGTTTCGTAAATGAACCCCATCATCTATTCAGGTAAGCAAATGTGTTTAGCTGTTATGCATAGGGTGGTAATTTACCAAGCCCTGAACTTAAGAATTCTGTCTTAAAAAGTCTCAAAATAGGTCACTTGCACAAAACGTTTTGCATTTTGACACCACTCACCCCATTTTTGGAAAATAGATGGGGAAGTGGATGTGATTTTCTGTGTTAATTAGCTTCTGTCCAGATTTATCACTGGGACTTTTTTTTTTAAAGCCAATATTTTTTACAAAGTCACTTCAGAAAGGGTATTGTACAGAAAACTGGAATAGCATTTCTAGACAAAAGTGTTAGGTTTAAAGATGCCCCAAATTTGACAACCGTGATATTTCATACATTTGTCACAAAAAACTCCAACATAGAAACAAGCAAAACTGACTTTAAATATTGCCTTAATGAAAAATTCCCCATACAGTGTCTAAGTCTCTCCTTTGGCTCTTTCCCTCTTGCTTTTTTATTTGAATAATTTTCATCATAACACCCCCAGCCACATATAATGCTATCACAGGTATTAGAGACTATCCATGCCTCCAGTCAATCCAGTGTTGACACCATCTCCTGATCATTTTGCCATGACAGACAACCCTTTCAGCCGAAAATTCTAGGACCTGACAAACAGATGTTGTTGCTATTGAAAGCTGTGGCCTGCCAGGCATTTCTTCTGTAGCTGCCATGATAATGTAGTGTAGACTTACATGTCAGCTATTCAGTTGATTGGCTGTCCAATAGTGTTGATCGAGCACCAAAGGGCTTGGGTGCTCGAGTAGAGCATTTTTCAATGCTCGGGTACTCTACCCGTGCTCTACAGGTGCTCTTTGGTTTGGATTTATTTTGGGATACTCCATTGATACATTGAACGTGTCTGGGAATTACACGAACTCTACTGGAGGTGCTGCGGTCGGATATCGCCCTCATGGGCTGCCAGGATCTCAGAGGACCAATGCACTTAGCACCAACCCAGTGTGTTTTTAATCCAGTGTCCACCATTTCAACATATTTGGACAGACTATTGCACACAGTCTTAAGCTGAGATGTTGAATCTGGACGTGGACTGAAGTATGACCTAAGTCAGTACACAGAACGCCATACAAAGGTGCAGCTGTGCTGAGTATACGAGCCCTAAGTCATACACAGCAACGGAATTTTATTAAGTACCCAGCAAAAGAGATACACAACAGAAAGGACATATATTTGAAATACATATACAGAACCCTGTTCACAAGAGAATATCCCATTCATTTTATAGCTGCTTGTTATGTTTTATTTTATTTTTATTTTTTAATGCGCATCTAGGGACTTGTATCATCTGTTATACATATACGCATATTTTTTACAAGGTTTTAAGAATATGTGAATTGTTTAGTGTTTTTTATATATAAAAATTCATAGAATGCTTGTTAGGTTTTTGTATGCATAAGGGGGATCTAATAAAAGACACAAACAAATATCTGTGAGCCAGCCAATTTTATTTGTAAACACACAGATTATGTGTAGTCTGATCCTGCAGTTGAATTTTCTTCTAGCTGTCCTCCTTCTGGCTAACATCTCAAAGTATGTTAACACAAAGTAGGGAAGAAATGAAATAAAATATGAGAGAATAATGGGTGAGTTGCTTTGTTTTCCATTTTAGATTTACTAGGACAATAAAAAACTGTTTTGAAAATGTACATATGGGTTCATTTGTCAAAGTTATTACGCCACTTACTGTGGTGTAAAAAAAACTCACAAATTATGGCACATGGCATACTTGTGCCATAATTTGCAAATTTTTGAGCTTCTCGCATTTTTTAAGTGTCAAGAAAAAGGCCAGGGCTTAACATGAAAGATGGGGCTTCCCACGGCCCACCGTATTTACTATAACAACTTACACCATTAACTAACGTAAATTATAGCTCAAGTCTACACCAGTTCCGGGCTGGCATAGATTTGAGTTTCTGGTGCACGGAGGGCATAGATGTGCCTAATTTATTAGGAGGCATTTCCCCATAGTCTTTAAATGTATATAATAACATAACATAAGAAACCTGCAGTATGGGATAGACAAATTCCACGTCCAGCTTTCAGTCAATTAAGCTGTATCATTGTGTGCATGTACACGTTGTGTATAATAGGTATAAAGGCATCACATATGATTTTAGTTTATGTATCAGAATAGGTATTTTATTGTATATATATTTAGTGCTTTGGTGGGAGGTGGAGGGGTAGTCAGAGCTGGACACTGTCTAGGGAACCACTGAGTTAGGGGGTATGCAATTTTTGGTTAGAAAATAATATCTGCCTTTTAAAAGGTTGTCTCAGTGTGTCCACATTCCCATTGGAAATAATTGGCTGGCCACAATTTGCCACAGCCATAGCTGCTGATAGCCATGGAGTCCAGGAGCTGTGCCCATGACAAACCATTGATCTGTAGCTTGCTTCATTAAAAAAAGGGTTGACCTGATGAGACAACCCTTTTATATATCTTCTGTACACCAGCACACACAGTTCCTTTGGCTTCATCTTATGTGTGCTGTCTCACTGTCAGAGGACAGAGACTAAACCTTACAAAGTTTTTACCTTCCAGTGGCAGTGGGGAGTTGTCACGGTGCGGTTCACCGTGACGTGGTTTGCCGTGTAGGCTGGCTGCACGCCTTTTGTGTACTGGCTGCGGGTGATTCCGTGTAGACTGGTTGCTTTTGGCTGCGTGCTGGCTGCGGTATCTAGTGTGAACCTGCCCATGTGTTTGTGTACCTTCTTTGACTGTATTGTCTCCCTGTGGTTATGTCAGGTTGGTTGTGCTCGAGTACTGGCTGCAGTATTTAGTGCATGCTGGTTGCTAGGGGCAAGGTCTTGTATCGCAGCTTGGTATTCTGTGGTTTCTGGTTACTCCTGACCTGATTTGGTACCTCCCTGTTTGGTTCTAATGGGGTTGACCTCCCCTGGTTGGTTCCTGGGTGTGTCCTTTCAGGTGCACTTGTTAGGCTGCTATTTCTACCTTTGAGCGTGGAGTGTTGTGGTCAGTCTGTTCTGTCTTTCACCCCTCTGCTCTGTGTAGTCTGTCTATCTGCGTTTGTCTTGCCAGGTTTTGCCCTTTGCTGCTGACCCAAGGGGTACTACCAGTGTTGGACTGGGGTACCTAGGGCCCACCAGTAAAATTTATTTTGGGGGCCAACCGTATGGATACATTCAAATATAATAAATAACTTAACAAGCTTTTTTATATGAACATAGGCTGGTTGAGGTGCTGTACATTGAATATATGTATGTGGTGCAGTAAGTCTACTGTGTTATGTGTCCTGCACCCCTGTGGGCCAGTCCGAGCCTGGGTACTACCATCTACACCTTGGTATGTTCCGCCTGGTTCTATATTGTTTGTCTTCATGCCCTGTACCTTGCCTTGTATCTGTCCTGTAATTGTATAGCCTAGTAGAGCTTATCTGCGTCTGGATAGCCTAGCAGACCTTATCTGCGTCTGATCTATGTTCCTGTTGCCTTCATGCCCTGTACCTTGCCTTGTATCTGCCTTGTATCTGTATAGCTTAGCTGAGCTTATCTGCGTCTGATCTATGTTCCTCTTATTGTCTGTCTGGCAGTCCTTACTTCTTCTGGTGTTTCATTCATGTCTGTCTATGTCCGCCTTCGGAAGAGGATTTCTGTGTTCTCCTGAGGGGGAATACCCATCCTCTGTCTATGTGCAGCTGTGCCTGGGGCTGTTTAGCTTCTCTTGCTTGCGGCGCAGGTAACTGCTTCTGTCACTGCTCTGCCTGTTCTGTGCAGCTCTTCCTGGGGCCGCCTTGCTTCTACTGCTTGGGGCGCATGTACCTGCTTTTGCCTCTGTTCCGTTCTGCCTGCCTGTCTTTGGACTCAATGTACTGTCGGTACCTTGTCTGGTATATTCGTGCGGCCTAATCCTGCGACCACTGACAGGCTTACGCTCTGGAGTAGTTCCTGGCAACTACCCTACTGGCTCAATCCTATCCTCACCATCTGAGGCTCCAGTGAAGACTAGGTAGCCGCTTAGTTACGCCCTTCCAGAGTATTGCTAGTCAGTGGCGCAGTGGGTTCCCACCCACTGCTCCGTTTCAGTACATTAAGGTCTTTTGTAGTGTTGAGCGAACAGTTCGAGCATAGTTCGTAAAAGTTCGGGTTCGGGTTCGTTGTTCGGAGATTTCTATGGCGCATTTTGAAAGCCTGCAAAGCAGCCAATCAACATGCGTCATACTACTTGCCCCAAGAGGTCGTCACAGCCATGCCTACTATTGGCATGGCTGTGATTGGCCAAGTGCAGCATGTGACCCAGGCTAGGGATAGGATGCAGCTGCTGTGTTAGGGCGAGATAGGCAGGCATTAACTCATCAAAAACACTTAATGAAGTGAAAGATCTACAACTATGAATTATTCAACTACTGCTAGTGAATTGCTCACTGTTTTTAGGCTGGGCAGACCATTTTTCTGTCACTTTTTTTGGGGTGATCGGCGGTGGCCATTTTGTGTCTTGTGGCGCGCCAGCACAAGCTGACGCAAAGTCCATTAATCCCTCAAAAGTAGTTTTTTTTTTTTTGCTATATACTACATCAGGGGCTTGGCTGTGCCTATTTTGTCACCCGTAGTAACTCAGGAAAGATTTAAAACTGTCAGCCATTTATTTTATTTTTTTCTGGGGATGAAATTTAATTTAAAAAAAGCAATCCCCTGAATCTGGTGTTCCAGCTGTGGCTAGCCAAGTGTAAAACTGTGAGCCAAAATATATATATTTTTTCTGGGGTTGAAATTCAATTGCCAAAAAGCAATCCCCTGAATCTGGTATTCCAGCTGTGGCTAGCCAAGTGTAATACTGTCTGCTGTCTGGCAAAGAATATATTTTTTTTTCTGGGGTGAAATTTAATTGCACAAATAGCAATTCCCAGAATCTGGTGTCCCAGCGGTGACTAGATAATTTCCCTAGTGTCCGTCAAAGGATAGATTTTGTTCTGTGGTGCACTACAGCTCCAAAGATAAAAATATAGTAAATCTTGTGTTCTAGTTGTTGCAGGCCTAGTTTAAATCTGTCCGTAAAAGGGTATATTTCCTTCTGTGGTGAAATTTAATTGCTAAAATAGCAATTCCATAAATCTAGTGTTCCAGCAGTTGCTGGCCTATTTGAAATCAGTCAGTCAAAGGGTATATTTCTTTCTATGGTGAAATTTAATTGCTAAAATAGCAATTTCATAAATCTAGTGTTCCAGCAGTTGCAGGCCTATTTGAAATCTGTCTGCAAAAGGGTATATTTCTTTCTATGGTGAAATTTAATTGCTAAAATAGCAATTCCATAAATCTAGTGTTCCAGCAGTTGCAGGCCTATTTGAAATCAGTTCGTAAAAGGGTATATTTCTTTCTGTGTTGAAATTCTATTGCCAACATTGCAATTCCCGAAATCTGGTGTTCCAGCAGTTGCAGGCCTATTTTAAATCTATCTGTAAAAGGGTATATTTCTGTCTGTGGGGAAATTTAATTGCTAAAATAGCAATTCCTTAATTCTAGTGTTCCAGCAGTTGCCGGCCTATTTGAAATCAATCTGTAAAAGGGTATATTTCTTTCTATGGGGAAATTTAATAGCTAAAATAGCAATTTCATAATTCTAGTGTTCCAGCAGTTGCAGGCCTATTTGAAATCAGTCCGTAAAAGGGTATATTTCTTTCTGTGTTGAAATTAAATTGCAAACATTGCAATTCCCTAAATCTGGTGTTCCAGCAGTTGCAGGCCTATTTTAAATCTGTCCGTAAAAGGGTATATTTCTGTCTGTGGTGAAATTTAATTGGTAAAATAGCAATTCCATAAATCTAGTGTTTCAGCAGTTGCAGGCCTTGTTTAAATCTGTCCGTAAAAGGGTATATTTCTTTCTGAGGTGAAATTTAATTGCTGAAATAGCAATTCCTTAAATCTAGTGTTTCAGCAGTTGCAGGCCAATTTGAAATCTGTCCGTAAAAGGGTATATTTCTGTCTGTGGTGAAACTTAATTGCTAAAATAGCAATTCCATAATTCTAGTGTTCCAGCAGTTGCAGGCCTATTTGAAATCTGTCCGTAAAAGTATACCTTAAATCCAGGGCCTAAATACTAGGCCTACAATTGATATTCCCCAAAATCAGTGGTTACTGCTGTGCCTAGATTAGTGTAATACCTTACATAAATAACTAGGCAAATAGTGTTAGATGCCTTTAAAAAAAGGCCTGAATTTGACATCTTCACATTGGGCCAAATATAATTTTTCTTATTGTGGTGCTTGGTGAACTGCAACAATGAGGAAAACATCTAGTAAGGGACGCGGACGTGGTCGTGGTGGTGTCAGTGGACCCTCTGGTGCAGGGAGAGGACATGGCCGTTCTGCCACAGCCACACAAAGTAGTGAACTAACTACCTCAGGTCCCAGTACCCGCCAGAATTTAAAGCGATATTTGGTGGGGCCCAATGCCGTTCTAAGGATGGTAAGGCCTGAGCAGGTACAGGCATTTTTCGATTAGGTGGCCGACAGTGCATCCAGCACGTTCACAACATTATCTCCCACCCAGTCTTCTGCAGAAAGCGCCCAGATGGAGCCCGAAAACCAAGCCCATCAGTCTGTCACATCATCCACATGCATTTCAGGGAAACTGTCTGAGCCTCAAGTTATGCAGCAGTCTCTTATGCTGTTTGAAGAGTTTGCTGGCAGGGTTTCCCAAGAGCATCCACCTAGCCCTTCCCCAGCGGTGAAAGATATAGCATGCACTGACGCACAACCACTCATGTTTCCTGATGATGAGGACATGGGAATACCACCTCATCGGAGTCCGCACGTCTCTGATGATGACGAAACACAGGTGCCAACTGCTGCGTCTTTCTGCAGTGTGCAGACCGAACAGGAGGTCAGGGAGGAAGACTGTGTGGAAGACAATGCAGGGGACGATGAGGTCATAGACCCCACATGGAATGAAGGTCGTGCCGCTGACTTTCATAGTTCAGAGGAAGAGGCAGTGGTGAGACCGAGCCAACAGCGAAGCAAAAGAGGGATCAGGGGCAAAAGCAGAACAGCCGCCGCCAAGAGAGTTTGCCTGCTACTGGCCAGCGCCACCAGGGACCCAGCACCCCAAAGGCAGCTTCAAGGAGTTCCCTGGCATGGCACTTCTTCAAACAATGTGCTGACGACAAGACCCAAGTGGTTTGTACGCTGTGCCATCAGAGCCTGAAGCGAGGCATTAACGTTCTGAACCTTAGCACAACCTGCATGACCAGGCATCTACATGACCAGGCATCAACTGCAGTGAAGTAAACACCTTAAAAACAAGGAACTCACACAGGCTACCCCTGCTCCCTCTTCTGCTGCTGCCTCGGCCTCGGCCTCTTCCTGTGCCTCTGGAGGAATGTTGCCACCTGCCGCCCACCAAACAGAGGATGTGCCACCGACACCACCACCTGCGTCACGAAGCATCTCCACCATGTCACACGACAGCGTTCAGCTCTCCATCTCACAAACCTTGGATAGAAAGCGTAAATTTCCACCTAGCCACCCTCGAGCCCTGGGCCTGAATGCCAGCATTTCTAAACTACTGGCCTTTGAAATGCTGTTATTCAGGCTGGTGGACACAGATAGCTTCAAACAGCTGATGGCCATGGCTGTCCCACAGTATGTTGTTCCCAGCCGCCACTACTTCTCCAAGACAGCCGTGCCTTCCCCGCACAACCAAGTATCCGATAAAATCAAGTGTGCACTGCGCATGCCATCTGTGGCAAGGTCCACCTAACCACAGATACGTGGACCAGTAAGCACGGCCAGGGACGCTATATCTCCCTAACTGCACACTAGGTAATTGTAGTGGCGGCTGGGCCCCAGGCGGAGAGTTCCTTTGCGCACGTCCTTCCGCAGTCAAGGATTGCAGGGCATCATTCTTTGTCTCCTGTAGCCTCCTCCTCCTACTCGGCTTCCTCCTCCTCTGCTTCCACCAGCTCATCCAGTCAGCCACACACCTTCAACACCAACTTCAGCACAGCCCGGGGTAAACGTCAGCAGGCCATTCTGAAGCTCATATGTTTGGGGGACAGGCCCCACACCGCGCAGGAGTTGTGGTGGGGTATTTAACAACAGACCGACGAGTGGTTTCTGCCGGTGGGCCTCAAGCCCGGCCTGGTGATGTGCGATAATGGGCGAAATCTCGTCGCAGCTCTGGGACTAGCCGGTTTGACGCACATACCCTGCCTGGCACATGTGCTGAATTTTGTGGTGCAGAAGTTCATTCACAACTGCCCCGACATGTCAGAGCTGCTGCATAAAGAGCGGGCCACCTGTGCGTGCTTCCGGCGTTCACATCCTGCCGCTGCTCGCCTGTCTGCGCTACAGCGTAACTTCGGCCTTCCCGCTCACCGCCTCATATGCGACGTGCCCACCAGGTGGAACTCCACCTTGCACATTCTGGAGAGACTGTGTGAGCAGCAGCAGGCCATAGTGGAGTTTCAACTGCAGCACGCATGCGTCAGTCGCACTGCGGAACAGCACCATTTCACCACCAATGATTGGGCCTCCATACGAGACCTGTGTGCCCCATTGCGCTGTTTCGAGTACTCCACCAACATCGGCCAGCGGAGATGACACCGTTATCAGCGTCACAATACCACTTCTATGTCTCCTTGAGAAAACGCTTAGGGCGATGATGGAAGAGGAGGTGGCCCAGGAGGAGGAGGAGGATGAGGGGTCATTTTTAGCACTTTCAGGCCAGTCTGTTAGAAGTGGCTAAGAGGGAGGTTTTTTGCAACAGCAGAGGCCAGGTACAAATGTGGCCAGCCAGGGCCCACTACTGGAGGACGAGGAGGAGGAGGTGGAGGAGGATGAGGATGAAGCAGGTTCACAGCGTGGTGTCACCCGACACAGCTCAGGCCCATCACTAGTGCGTGGCTGGGGGGATACGGAGGACGATGACGATACGCCTCCCACAGAGGACAGCTTGTCCTTACCTATGGGGAGCCTGGCACACATGAGCGACTACATGCTGCAGTGCCTGCGCAACGACAGCAGAGTTGCCCACATTTTAACGTGTGCGGATTACTGGGTTGCCACCCTGCTGGATCCCCGGTACAAAGACAATGTGCCCACCTTACTTCCTGCACTGGAGCATGATAGGAAAATGCGCGAGTACAAGCGCACGCTGGTAGACGCGCTCCTTAGAGCATTCCCAAATGTCACAGGGGAACAGGTGGAAGCCCAAGGCGAAGGCAGAGGAGGAGCAAGAGGTCGCCAATGCAGCTGTGTCACGGCCAGCTCTTCTGAGGGCAGGGTTAGCATGGCAGAAATGTGGAAAAGTTTTGTCTCGACGCCACAGCTAACTGCATCACCACCTGTTATGGAAAGTGTTAGCAGGAGGCAGCATTTCACTAACATGGTTGAACAGTACGTGTGCACACCCCTCCACGTACTGATGGTTCGGCCCCATTCAACTTCTGGGTCTCCAAATTGTCCATGTGGCCAGAGTTAGCATTTTATGCCTTGGAGGTGCTGGCCTGCCCGGCAGCCAGCGTTGTGTCTGAACGTGTATTCAGCAAGGCAGGGGGCGTCATTACTGACAAAAGCAGCCGCCTGTCCACAGGCAACGTGGACAAGCTGACGTTCATAAAAATGAATCAGGCATGGATCCCATAGGACCTGTCCCTCTCTTGTGCAGAATAGACATTTATATCTGCCTCCCCCTCAACCATGTATTCTTGTACTCTGGGGCACTTCTTTATTGAATCCTCATTTTTTTAACTTTACCATGATCTTGCGGTGCAAGCCAAAGTTGAATGAACCTCTCCTCAATCTGGGTGCCGGGGCCTAAATAACTAAAAGTGGCCTGTTACAATGGTGGGTGATATGAAGCCTGAATCTCTGCCATGCGACATCTCTCCTCTGTCTTGGTGCCTTGGGCTAAATATCTGGAAGTGGCCTTCTCCAGTGGTGGGTCATATGACGCCTTATTCCTTGCTGTGGGACCTCTCTCCTCTGTCTGGGTGCTGGGGTCTAAATAACTGAAAGTGGCCTTCTCAGGTGGTGGGTGATATGACACCTGATTCTCTGCTGTGGGACCTCTCTCCTCTCTCTGGGTGCTGGGGCCTAAATAACTGAAAGTGGCCTTCTCCAGTGTTGGCTGACATGACGTCTGATTCTCTGCTGTGGGACCTCTCTCCTCTGTCTGGGTGCTGGGACCTAAATAACACAAAGTGGCCTTCTCCAGTGGTGGGTGATATGAAGCTTGTTTCTGTGCTATGGGACCTCTCTCCTCTGTCTCGGTGCCGTGGGCTAAATATCTCTAAGTGACCTTCTCCAGTGGTGGGTGATATGATATGATTCTCTGCTGTGGGACCTCTCTCCTCTGTCTGGGTGCTGGGGCCTAAATAAATAAAAATGGCCTTTTCCAGTGGTGGGTGACATGACGCCTGATTCTCTGCTATGGGATCTCTCTCCTCTGTCTGGGTGCTGGGGCCTAAATAACTCAAAGTGGCCTTCTCCAGTGGTGGGTGACATGACGCCTGATTCTCTGCTGTGGGGCCTCTCTTCTCTGTCTGGGTGCTGGGGCTGAAATAACAGAAAGTGACCATATCCATTGGTGGGGGACTTGAAGCCTGATTCTCTGCTATGGGACCTCTCTCCTCTGTCTGGATGCTGGGACCTGAATAGGTAAAAGTAGCCTTCTCCATTGGTGGGTGACATGAAGCCTGATTCTCTGCTATGGGACCTCTCTCTTTTGTCTGGATGCTGGGACCTGAATAGGTAAAAGTAGCCTTCTCCATTGGTGGGTGACATGAAGCCTGATTTTATGCTATGGGACCTCTCTCCTCTGTCTGGGTGCTGGGGCCGAAATAACAGAAAGTGACCTTCTCCATTGGTAGGTGACTTGAAGCCTGATTCTCTGCTGTGTGACCTCTCTCCTCTGTCTGGGTGCTGGGGCCTAAATAACTCAAAGTGGCCTTCTCCAGTGGTGGGTGATATGACGCCTTATTCCTTGCTGTGGGACCTCTCTCCTCTGTCTGGGTGCTGGGGCCTAAATAACTGAAAGTGGCCTTCTCCAGTGGTGGGTGATATGATGCCTGATTCTCTGCTGTGGGACCTCTCTCCTCTGTCTGGGTGCTGGGGCCTAAATAACTGAAAGTGGCCTTCTCCAGTGGTGGGTGATATGAAGCTTGTTTCTGTGCTATGGGACCTCTCTCCTCTGTCTGGGTGCTGTAGGCTAAATATCTGGAAGTGACCTTCTCCAGTGGTGGGTGATATGATGCCTGATTCTCTGCTGTGGTACCTCTCTGCTCTGTCTGGGTGCTGGGGCCTAAATAAATGAAAGTGGCCTTTTCCATTGGTGGGTAACATGACGCCTGATTCTCTGCTATGGGACCTCTCTCCTCTGTCTGGGTGCTGGGACCTAAATAACTGAAAGTGGCCTAGTTCAGTGGTTGGTGACATGACGCCTGATTATCTACTGTGGGACCTCTCTCCTCTGTCTGGGTGCTGGGGCCGAAAAAACAGAAAGGAACCTTCTCCATTGGTTGGTGACAGGATGGCTGATTTTCTGCTGTGGGACCTCTCTCCTCTGTCTGGATGCTGGGGCCGAAATAACAGAAAGTGACCTTCTCCATTGGTGGGTGACTTGAAGCCTGATTCTCTGCTATGGGACCTCTCTTCAATTGATATTGCTTAATTTTTATTTATTGTATTCTATTTTAAATCATTTCCCTATCCACATTTGTTTGCAGGGCATTTACTGACATTTTGCTGCCTTTTGCAGCCCTCTAGCCCTTTACTGGACTATTTTACAGCCTTTTTAGTGCCCAAAAGTTCGGGTCCCCTTTGACTTCATTGGGGTTTGGGTTCGGGATGAAGTTTGGGTCAAGTTCGGATCCCGAACCCGAACATTTTCGGGAAGTTCGGCCGAACTTCTCGAACCCGAACATCCAGGTGTTCGCTCAACTCTAGCTGTTTGTTATAGTCATTGTCACGTGTTTTGGTTCCTTTGTAATAAATTATGTGTTCCGTGGTCCTTGTCCTGTTTTCCTTGTATCCTGCTCGCCTGACGTCTTGGAGGTCCCCCTTGGGACATCTGGCACGTGACAGGAGTAAAGGTCTATAAGAATTAATTATAGATAGATTTCGGATAGAATAGGCCAATCCAATTTCAAAACTTTTCAGTTCCTTTGAAGTTATAAGTTAAAATAAATCTGATCTAAGTGTCATCCTTATCCTTCTTTTTGTTATTGGGTAAAATAGCAACAAATTGTTAAAAATGCGAAATCAGATATGTGAATAGGAATAATTCTATCCACTAATTTCTGCCAAATACACCATGGGATTGAGAATTTCATGATTTTGTTCACATAGATTCTGGGTACAATTGTATGCATGCAGAGGCACAGTACAAGCCGATGGCAGACTAAGGGCATCCTAGGGGGTGAATTAAAATAGAGAGGATTTTTAAAGGGCATCTGTTAGCAGATTTGTACCTATGAAACTGGCTGACCTGTTGCATGTGCACTTGGCAGCTGAAGGCAACTGTTTTGGCCCCATGTTCATATTTGCCCGCATTGCTGCACGCATATGTGCCCGCACTAGTTCGGCTCGGGCATCGCTATGCTCATCACATGGCGGTATTCCGCCGAATACCGCATGTGCTCGAGTGCAATGCTTAAGTTTCCTCCCCATATGTTTCTTGGCTGCTAAGCAGCCAATAAACATGCAGGTAAGTGATGTCCTCACTGTAATACCGTAGCCATGTTCGTTACTGGCATTACAGTGATTAGCTGGCCGGAACGCATCATCGGTTGCTATATAGCACCCGATGGCGCGTGTTCGGCTCAGTCTTAGACAGGAAGAGTTGTGCATATTAAGGTACAGACATTGTAGGGAGTGATATTGGACTATTTTTTATTATAAAAACTTTTCAGAGACCCAAAAGTCTTTTCAAGGACGATTGTGTGTGGCAGCAGCAATATATATTTTTAGCACAACCTGCGGTAAATTGCTAAAACTTTACAGACCCAAAACTCCTTTTAAGGACTATTGTCTGTGGCAGCAGCAATATATATTTTTTGCGCATCCTGCGCTAAATAGCATCTAATTGGCTGCAGTTAAATTATCTGCGCCACATCTCCTGTGTAAAGCGTGCGCAACCCAAAAATATCTGTGGCTTCCGGTGTACTTTTTCCGTAGATGGTGTCCGCTGCGGTCAGTTAAATTAGCTGCGCCACATCTCCTGAGTAAAGTGTGCGCATCCCAAAAATATCAGTGACATACAGTGTACTTTTTCAAAACACGGTGTCCGCGGCGGACAGTGGCATTAGTTTGCGCCATATCTGCAGTGTAACGTGTGCGTATAAATTTTTTATCTGTGACATACAGTGTACTCTTTCCGTATATGGTGCAGACAGTGACATTACCTGTGGTACCTCTCCTGTATAATGTTCCTTCATCCCAAATACCTGTGAAATTTCTTGTAATTTTTTATTAGCTGCTGGAGACAGCATTGACATTATCTGCGGGATATCTCCTGTGTGACGTTTTCACATCCCAAATACCTTTTTTAATTTTTTTGCGCATGCACTTCCAAATCCCACGCTACTGTGCGTGTAAAATATTTTCAAGCATATATAACATTTAAAATTAAGAAGGCGAGCAGTAAGGGACCGGGAAGTGGCCGTGATGCTGTTTGCAGGGTGGCACAGGACACCACTGTTAAAGTCAGACCAGTGCGACCAGTCATTTGGATTCTAGCAGATAATGCTTCCAGTCAGTTGAGCACCACCCTGTCTTCCACCAAGTCCAGTCTCAGTAGCCAAGGCCCCCACATATAATGTTTTACAGGGTCAGCTCACCTGCAGGCCCTCACCTGCAATCTTTTACAGGGTCAGCTCACCAGCAGGCCCTATAATGTTTTACAGGGTCAGCTCACATGCAGGTGTTCCCCTACAAACTTTTAAAGGGTCAGCTCACCAGCAGGCCCTCACCTACAATCTTTTAAAGGGTCAGCTCACCAGCAGACCCTCACCCCTAATGTTTTAGAGGGTCAGCTCAGCAGCAGGCCCTTGCCCCTAATGTTTTAGATGGTCAGATCGGCAGGCCCTTGCTCCAAATGTTTTTGAGGGTCACCAGCAGGCCATCAATCATAATTTGTTAAGGGTGTGTATGATGCCCTCCTTTATGTGTAACAAAGGGTGTAATGGAATGCTGGTTCCTTGCAATTTTTGCAGCCCTTTCACTTATTGCATAGGTTTTTTGACTGTAGGAGTCCCACTATATAAACAGTTGTACCACAATGGGAATGAGGCCATCCTTTATGTGATATACAGGGTGTATCAGAGAGCCTCTTGCTTATAAGTTTTGGCAGCACTTGCACTTCATATACAAGTAAATATACAGGATGCATCCATCCTCCCCATGCTTTTCTAGAACCATTTTGGTGGTGTTTCCATCAATTTCTGACCTTTTCCTATGGACCAGGCACCCTCCCCCTCTTCAGAGCAGGGGGTGCCTGCTTTAATGCTCTGGTTCTCCCATTGATTTCAATTATACTTAGGTGCTCTGTAGAGCACCCAAGAATCCCGATGTGTTCGGCCCGAGCACTTGGGTGCTTGATTATTACTAAAATTTACATATATTAAAACTTAATTTATAATGTGGGCACATATGAACATGGGAGCAACACAGATTCCTTCAGCTGCCAAGCTTACATGCAAAAGCTCAGCCAGTTTCATAGGTACAAATCTGCTGACAGATGCACTTTAAAAGAAATTACTGATTGCCAGAATTCATGTTTTCCTTAACTCTGATAGATAAGGCTGAGCCCAAGTGTAATGCTATTTGATTTACAGTAAATTCTATGAAGACAGATATTATACCACACAGGTGTATTTTCGTCTGGTTTAAAGAAGCTATGTGGACTTTGCTGACTCAGTCATTATTGCAGCATATACAGTTATTTTGATGAATGTCAGTTCTGGAATTAATTCTTGACATTTAAAATGAATTCAGCTAAATTCAATGTCATCATACACTGATGAATGTTGTATGTGCTCATGACAGTATTTTTCAGAAAATAAGGTAAGTGGGCAAACACAATGAACAGCCTTCCATAAAACATCTCAAATATTTTCTACAGAAAGTATATATTATGTTTTTTTTCAACTAAAATCTATCCTCCATATAAAAATGAGTTACCATTTGATATGACAAAACAAAAAGTCACAACAAGTTAAATAGTGGTTTCTTACACAGTGATTTTTTGGTAAAAAAAAAAAATCACTACTGCAGCTTTTAATGCTGAGAAGGATTTTGGGGTTCTTGTTTCTGCTACTTTCAAAATGAGTCAACAGTGTGGCCAAGTGGTAGAGAAAGCAAGTAGATACTAATCTTCTTAGCTAGAGGTGTTACCAGTAAAAGGGATATTGTGATCTTGCTGTATAGAGCTCTAATGAGACCACATCTACAGTACTGTGCTCAGACTTCATCTACAAAAATACATTAAACTGGTCCACAGAGAGAATACAAAAATCAAGGAAGGTATATACATCAAGATATACATCAAGTGTATATCATATGTGTAGATTTACTCTCAAGATGTTTTTCATTATCACAATATTTTTTTATTCTTTAGCCTTTCCAGTGCATGTCTATAAGAGATGACACTAAAAACTAGTGAACCTCTAAAACTGGCCCATTACATCCCTTTATAACAAGGCTGTAATTTTCTATTTAACAAGTTTATCTTGGGAATAAAGATAATTGATGACTGTTAATTGTTTTTCATCTTCATACTAATTGCTTTAAGCCACTTCTGGGGGCTTTCTCCAGGAGACCTTCTAACATCATTTAACAAAAGTCTAGAGTTAGAGGAGGCATGAGACTTACAAGCTTGCCGTGGGCTTAAATCTATTAAGTGAGTAGAGTTTTGTTTGACCTATTTGAGCAGTACATTTGTTAATAAATAGCTATTAGCTGACAGTTTCTTGACATCTTAGAAATGAGCGCTCAGAAGGATCCCTTGCCTTAAGTGTGAAAAATTGAATAATTAATAGCTAATTCATGTTTTAATATTTTGATAATTAAATTTTTTTTTTAAACAGTACACAGACATGATCCCCCCCTGCCTCTAGCTTGTGGGCCATTAAGAAGTGTGCCATATCTTTGATTCTAGGAGTAGTGTTGAATGTGAATTTTTGTAATGAAAATGTCCGTAATGCAAATTTTTAAATTGCCGATTTCCACAATCAAGAAAATAATGACTGGAGATCGCCATATATTCATAAATATAAATTCGCTAATATTCGCCAAAATATTTGTGAAATATCACACATTCCAATATTGCCCCTGCTGCTCATCACTAGCAGTAACACGAGAGTCAGTATGACATGCAGATGACAGAGTCACTCTTAGAAGCACTGGATACTTCAATTATTTTGGCAGTCACGGGGCCAAAACTGACCAAATAACTAAAGTATCAACTCAGCCTTACAGGTAAATGTTAGCGTCAAGAAGAAGTGCACTCCTTTTACACCCTCGTCAGCTAATTCCACATAGATGTCTACAGAACCTGTTCT
Organism: Bufotes viridis; assembly: GCA_033119425.1. NCBI lineage: Eukaryota > Metazoa > Chordata > Amphibia > Anura > Bufonidae > Bufotes > Bufotes viridis. The sequence continues at coordinate 177,966,145 of CM065594.1, read as the reverse complement.
ATTAAACTCTTATACAAATAGAGACCCCGACAGAGCGGAGAGGGCGTCAGCATTAAGTTTGTGTTGACGTCACTGATTAATTTTCCCCATTCTCTGATCCATGAGAACAGTTACTCAGAAAAAACACATCCTGTCTGTGCAGCATCCGCCTTCACTCGGTCAGCATTTGCTCAATAATCCATCAGTATTGCTAAAGGCAAAAAAATAAAACAGGAGTGGATCTAAAACAGAGATGACACGTGAATGGAATATTTGCATGTCTTCTGTGTTTTGTATCCACTCCTGCTTTTGGCTACGAAATCATAAGCCAATTCTGATACAGACCATACAGACCTTAAAGCTGCTAGGCAGACAAGATACATTGTGCGTCTCATTTTTCCTTCTGACAGATCAGAAGAAATGTCAAATAAATGATGATATCAGCCAGGCCGAAAGCCACAATAGTGGCCCAGTCATGAAGTGGGAAGGGTGTGAACAGCATGAGAAGTCCACAGAGTGGACCTATGACATAGTGGTGAGGTGGAAGCAGCATAAGGAGACCACAGGGTTGCCCAATGACAGATTGAGGAGGTGGAGAACCATAGTCACAGCACCACACGTTGGCGCTGCTGTGCACTTTGGCAGACACCGACAGGCTCAAGTACTGGCCCACCTTCTGGACCACATGTGTGTACAGGGCTGGTACTGCCTTTTTGGCAAAGAAATGACGGCTTGGGACTCACCACCTCGGCTCGGCACAAGCTATCAGTTCTCTGAAAGGTGCAGAGTCCACCACTTGGAAAGGGAGGGACTGAAGCAGCAGCAACTTGGACAGGATCACGTTCAGCTTTTGCGCCGTTAGATGCATGCACACATACTGCTGTCTCTTGTCAATCACTTCTGTGATCTATTCCTGACGGAATGACTGACGAGGAGTAGGAGCAGGAGCATCTGGAACAGCGGAAGATGAGATTTACAGTCAGCTCCCTTCGGCTGAGGTGGTGGAGCCTTGACTGGCTGAAACTGGGTGCGTGCCACTGGGTGATGTAGCGGTAGCTGAGGCAGGCTGGATCACCAGATCGGAGCCACGGTTTTCCTAGGCCACTTTATGGTAACGCTGCATATGTTGACGCAGGGCTGTGGTGCCAACATTGGCACCCTGGCCATGCTTCACCTTCTGCCGGCTTCACAAAAAACTGCCACACCGCCGAGTACCTTATTTTCCCCCCAACACTACTCACTGGCTGACTGCCACAGCCGCTTCTGCCGTTAACCCGTGCACCACTCCTTTCGGGGCAGGTAGGCTGCTGGCTCAGCCACTGCCTGACTGGCAAGCTGCCACCCTCTTCTCCTGATGATGACGAACCCCCTTTTTCAGCCGGCTCCCAAGTGCGATCGGCTTAATCATCATCGAGTAGTGTCTGCACACCACTGATGTCCTTCTCAACGGCCTCTGCAGCGCAAGCTCCTGTGCCACTCTCCTCATCAGCACTTGCCCGCCTAGCGGAGGAAGCGGCGGATGTCTCCTCCAGATCTTGGCTGGGCAGTAGATGCTGACTGTCCTCTAGTAGCTCGTCCGTGCTCTATAGTGGAGCTGAGCCCACAGCATACAATACTTCTGCGGGCACAGGGCCTGCTTCGCTGATACTTATTTGTTTGGTATTCCTTCCTACTGGGCCTTTATTGTACACATAGGTACCAATACTGTCTTTAATACAGTGTATATATGTATTTAACATACTTTGTAATGGGCCCCTTTATGTACAAATTATGTGTAATATAAACAGGATATGTATTCCCGACCAGATGGGTGGTAACGCCCTTCCACTGGATGACAGTCTTGGTTCTGTATAATTTTACTCTTATTATGATGGTATTTTAATTATGTTTGAATAAAGATCATATCTTTATACTTTCAATGGTGTGTGTGGTATTTGTGGGGTTAAACTTATTAAACAGCCTACCATGTTACTCCAAGTTGAAGAGTGGCATGACATTTAGTACTGCTGGCATGCTTGATGCAGGGAAGCCAGCTCACAGTGGTGCTTACTTTACCACTCTTCTATTTCGAGTAACATGCTAGGCTTGAAAACCCTCAGAGGCACACATATGCCTATCCATATACAGCGGCTTACCATAACCACTGTTTACATGTACTAAAGGACCTATCATCTTGCATGTAGTTTGACAAACTTATTAGACATTGTGTTTGCCATACACTGAGTAAGTCTCCTGATGAGATCACGTCATAGTGTGGTTGAAATGCATTGTAACTATTTTATTTACATTTATTAGGGACCAAACACTTCCCCTAAGTTCCAATTATCGAGACCACCACTTCTATATGGACTGGTAGGGCAAACTAGTGAAATGGACAATTTCAGTGATACCACCCTTTTTAGGGCTGCAGTGTACTCATGTGGAGTTCCAGCATAAGGCTGCAGGGATTTTTTTAGGAAAGCTGTCACAGTTATCTCCTAAATAGCGTCTACTAGCCTGCAGCGGACAGTTAAATTATCTCCGCCACATCTCCTGTGTAAAGTGTGAGGATCCCAAAAATATCTGTGACATCCAGTGTACTTTTTCTGTAGATGGTGTCAGCGGCGGACAGTTAAATTATCTGTGCCACATCTCCTGTGTAAAGTGTGCACATCTTAAAAAATATCTGTGACATCCAATGTACTTTTTCCGTAGACGGTGTCCACTGCGGACATGTAAATTATAACAACCAATCAGAAAAATACCAATAGTTGAATATGTGTGTTTCTAAACAATAGCACACCAAATATACAATTACACGCATATAATGTCACATCATTCTTTATTGTTTAAAAAACATATTATAGCAAATACACAGAACACATATCATGTAGTAGTAGCAGTGCAGGACAATACTGTGACAAGCACAACCCCTCCATCCCACAGGACTCCCACAGTAGATAAAAGCCCTCACTCTGATACTCTGATAATGAGCGCCAAAAAGAGCTGTGCAATACACATGAAACAGATGACTAATGTAACAAAATTGCTGACTACATATAAGAGCACAAAACCATACTCTCATTCATATACAGTGCTGGTCATACACGTGGTATATGGAGTCACCAAGGGTGCACTCTTTAATACATGTATTCAACTGCATGTCATGAGCAACCTAAGTCCTGCACAAACTACAGGTAAGTTAGCGGTATGCAAAGGGCATTTGCCCACCAGGAGCACAGAGGGAGAGAGGATACCAACCCAACGCGCGTTTCGCCTTGCTTCTTCAGGGGGCGTTTGTCCACTCTAACCAACAGTTATATATACCCATCCTCCATGTCATGTGATCTAATTATCTGAAGAGGGCCCTCATTGTTCGCACCTGATTAGAGATGGAAAAAGCCATTGTCCTAACATTGGATCCCGCTCAAAACATCGCAAAGTCTCACCCATAACGTCGCAGGGAAGAGCGTATCAGATCCACATCAGAAGATCTAACGAGATCTTGAGCGCATCGCGTGACTAATCGTCACATGACATTATCCCCAACACTAACTTCCGCCTCCCGAAGCCATCTCCGCCATCTTGGATAGGGGCAGCATTGCCCTCTACAGCAGAACATTAACACTATTGTGCTCAAACCTCGCCAGGGTAGAAAACAGTACCAAAGATGGAGGTGGAGAGGAACAGGGTGGTGGCATAGGGGGAAAGGGGAGGGGGGGGGGAACAAGGGGAATGAGGAAAAAAGGGGGAAGAGGGGAGGGGGAAAAAAACCTCTAAAAGAAAACCTCTAAAACAAGAGAGAGAACATGCCTGTCCTCAATAGTGGAATATAGCATTAATAATATCATGATCTTAATAAAGTGCAATGTGCAAGTTCAAAATACAGTACTACTACTTACAACATATACCATATACTAATATATATGCAGTACAATATATATATACAATGATAATGTATATTCAATATAATATACGTGATAGATCATCATGTCATAAAATGGAAATAGTAGACATAACATAGATACAATAATAATAAATAATAACGAATAAATAATATGTCATTAACCCCAGTGAAAACAAAATAAAGTGCTGGTGCTTGGTGCCATGCAGTGCAAGTGACAAACGTGATACAAAAGAAAAGTGACAAATGTTAGCTCTCAACGAGCTCTAAGAAAGTAGCAAATGATGCCAAATGCAATGTGCCCACTGAGGCATGTCTCTAGAGGCCCAAGGACCTACATCCATATAGGGCTTGGTTTCCAAAAGTTAGTCCTGGATTTGTTGTAGTTGATAAGGATCAATATCAGTATCTAATAGTCCCCCGTAATTTTATCTCCCCTCGTGTTGCAGGACAAGGCACAGTCTCACAGGTTAACCATCAGAGGTACCACATCAGTTTTTCTAGAAAGTAATAACATGACAGGATGACTGTTAGTAGAAAAATAGTAGACTGATAAGTCAAACAATTAAAATAACCATATCTTAAATATATAAAAAACATAACAAACTGTTAAAAATAAACAATGTGCCGGTAACCCGACAACCTCAGGCCAGAGGCCAACCACAGAGCCGAGCACAGCCTTACACTAGGAGGATGAGCCACTCTGTCATACCACATTGACTACAAAAAAGGAACAAAGCTATTTCCTTTATTGAGTCAGCAATTTTGTTACATTAGTCATCTGTAGGGAGGAGTGAACCCGAACTGTATAATTCGGGTTCGTACCGAATTTTGGGGTGTTCGAGACCCGGACCTGAAAATTTTCAAAAAAGTTCGGGTTCGTTGTTCGGCGATTTCTTCCCACTTTCTGAAGGGCTGCACAGCAGCCAATCAGCTAACATTTTACTTCTTGCCCTAAGAAGCCATCAAAGCCATGCCTACTAATGGCAAGGCTGTGATTAGCGAAGTGCAGCATGTGACCCAGCCTCTATTTAAGCTGGAGTCACGTAGCGCCGCACATCACTCTGCTCTGATTAGTGTATGGATAAGACGCAGCTGCTGTGAGGGCAAGATTAGGCAGGGAAAACTCAGCAAAAACACCTAATGAAGTGATCGATCTACAGTTGTGAATCATTCAACTTCTGCTAGTTAATTGCTCACTGGTTTTTAGGCATCACAGTGCGTTTTTCTGTCACTTTTCTCTGTGGTGATCGGCGGCCATTTTGTGTCTTGTGGTGCACCAGGACAAGCTGCCACCAAGTCCATCAATCCATCTATACTAGTTTTTTTTTTTCTATATCCTACATCAGGGGCTTGGCTGTGCAAGCCAAAATAGAAATCCCTTAAATCTGGTGTTCCAGCTGTGGCTAGCCAAGTGTAATACTGTCTGCTGTCTGGCAAAGGATAGATTTTTTTCTGTGGTGAAATCAAATTGCCAAAATAGCAGTCCCATAAATTTGGTGTCCCAGCAGTGGCTGGCCAAGTTTAATAGTGTCCGGCAAAGGATATATTATTTTCTGGGATGAAATTCAATTGCCAAAAAAGCAATACCATAAATCATTGGTTTCAGCTGTGGCTGGCCAAGTTTAATAGTGTCCAGCAAAGGATAAATAACATTCTGGGGTGAAATTCAGTTGCAAAATTGAAATATCGTAAATCTGGTGTTCCAGCAGTGGCTGGCCAAGTTTGATAGTGTCCGGCAAAGGATAGATAATTTTCTGGGGAGAAATTCAATTGCCAAAATAGCACTCACCGAAATATGGTGTCCCAGCAGTGGCTGGCCAAGTTTAATAGTGTCCGTCAAAGGATATATTATTTTCAAGGGTGAAATTCAATTGCCAAAATAGCAATACCATAAATCTGTGGTTTCAGCAGTGGCTGGCCAAGTTTAATAGTGTCCGTCAAAAGATATGATATTTTCTAGGGTGAAATTCAATTGCCAAAATAGCAATACCATATATCAGTGGTTTCAGCAGAGGCTGTAACAATGGCAGTTGGCAGCCGCCAGCGTGCAGTGTGTCCGACTACGTACCGCAGTCGAGCTGCACGCGGGGCTCCTCCTCTTCGCTGCAGGCTCCGGACCCGCTTTCCTGCGCTGTCACAGGCTACGACAGCTTCTGTTAAATCTTGTAGGAGCCGCAGGCGTCCTGGTACCTTAAGGGTTAATGCACGCCCCAGATTCCGCCCTCTCTCCAATCCTGGCCAGGCACCACCTTTATAAGGGTGCTTCCCCCTTCCTGCAATGCCTGAGCAATATTGTACTTCCTACCAGGGCCGGGCCGACACAGAGGCTGGGGAGGCTCCAGCCTCAGGGCGCTCCAGCGTCAGGGCGCAGGCCAGCTCCCCAGCCTCTGGGCGGCAGGCAGGCCACTGACCATGTCAGTGGCATTGCGAGGTGTGCGGGCCGCACCGGGTGACACCCGGACCCCCTGACCCAACAGCACTAGCATCCCCACTCACCCCCCGGCGCTGCACTGACTGTAGATGCTATTTCCTAGCCAGCTAAAGGACCTTCGATGATGTCATGCTCATGTGACCAGACTCCAGTAGGCGGAGCCAGTCTGGAGTCTGCAAGAAGCACAGTTGATTTCCTGGGTTTATGAGTGGAGCCAGTAGCAGGTGAGGTTTTCTCTTGGTGGGTGTATCTGGGTGTAAGTAAAACTCTGCAGGGGGCCTATAGAGATAGTCTGGAGTCTGCAAGAAGCATAAGCCTCTGGGGAAATCAACTGTAATTGGTTTGCTGTAATGCTCTGCAGGGGGTGGGGGTTGCTTTAATGCTCTGCAAGGGGTGGTGGGGTTGCTGTAATGCTCTGCAAGGGGGTGGGGGTTGCTTTAATGATCTGCAAGGGGGTTGCTGTATTGCTCTGCAAGGGGGATGCTGTATTGCTCTGCAAGGGGGGATGCTGTAATGCTCTGCAAGGGGGTTGGGGGTTGCTCTAATGCTCTGCAAGGGGGTTGGGGGTTGCTCTAATGCTCTGCATGGGGGTTGGGGGTTGCTCTAATGCTCTGCAAGGGAGTTGGGGTTGCTCTAATGCTCTGCAAGGGGTTGCTCTAATGCTCTGCAAGGGGGTTGGGGTTGCTGTAATGCTCTGCAAGGGGGTGTTGCTGTAATGCTCTGCAAGGGGGGTTGCTGTAATTATATAGGGTATATGTGGGGCTATCTATGCAGTATATGGGGGTCTGCGCAGTATATGGGGGCTGTCTGCGTAGTATATTGAGGTCTGAGCAGTATATGGGGGCTATCTACGCAGTATATTGGGGGTCTTGCAGAGCAATACAGCAACCCCACCCCCTTGCAGAGCATTACAACAACCCCCACCCCATTGCAGAGCATTAAAGCACCCCCCCGCAGAGCATTACAGCAAACCAATTACAGTTGATTTCCCTAGAGGCTTATGCTTCTTGCAGACTCCATACATGCCACTGGACCAAGTCGCTGCTGCTGGCGCGCCTGCCAGGCTGCCGGCCGCGCTGGAGGATGGAGGGAGTAGTGAGCACTTGGCACTGACTTATGTGCTCCCTCCCCGCTCCGCCTCCTGGCTCGGCTGCTCCGCTGCTCTGGTCTCTGCTCAGTCGCTTGCCTGACTGGCTGCGTACAGCGTTCACTTTGACCTGACGCGCTGTACTCAGTCAGTACTCAGTCAGGTCACAAGTGCGCAATTTGGAGACCAGGAGCAGCGCGGGCCGCAGCACAGCACTGCGTCACGACCCAGCCCAGGCCCCGGAAGGGATAGATCGTGAGATGAGTCTGCCCTGAAGTGAAGTAGGGGGGGGGGGGCGCACTTGGAAAGCTCAGCCTCTGTTGGTGGTGGACCTTGTCCCAGCCCTGCTTCCACCAGCTAAGGCTCCTGTTGTTCCTGCATTCGATATCCAGTTTATGACCTCTGCCTGTATCCTGACCTCGTCTCTGCTTGATCCTCTTGTACCTCGCTGCTCTCAAGTTAAAGACCCGGACTGTCGACCACGCCTCTTTCTGCTGTGCAGATCGTTACACCAGCTCCACCTGGACTAACTCAGCTCTGCTGTTCTCACAGCACTAAGTCTGCTATACCGCTTGTTCAGCTCAGCATTATCCTGCGGCTGTCTGCTATATTGCCTGTTCCCCGGTGCTAGCATCGGGGCTTTCTGGCCTGCCCGGCCAGCTGCCACTTAACCGGGACCACTCTTGCGGTTGCGACCTGGTGTCTCCCCTGCAGCTGAGTCCAGCTTCCGCATCCTGGAGTGGGATAAAGGGTGAAAACCAGGGGGACACTTAGACTCCGCTCCCAAGTTTGGCCCAAAGTCAAACCGGTAAGTGGCACAGCGAGTCCACACCCGTTGATCCGTTACACTGGCCAATTTTAATAGTGTCTGGCAAAGGATATATTTTTTTTTTTTCTGGGGTGAAATTCAATAGCCAAAATAGCAATCCACTAAATCTGGTGTCCCAGCAGTGGCTGGCCAAGTTTAATAGTGTCCGGCAAAGGATATATTTTGCTCTGGGGTGAAATTCAGTTGCCAAAATAGCAATACCACAAATTAGAGGTTTCAGCTGTGGCTGGCCAAGTTTAATAGTGTCCATCAAAGGACATATTATTTCTGGGGTGAAAATCAGTTGCAAAGATAGCAATCCCCTAAATATGGTGTCCCAGAAGTGGTTGGCCAAGTTTAATAGTGTCCGGCAAAGGATATATTTTTGTCTGGGGTGAAATTCAGTTGCAAAAATAGAAATACCGTAAATCTGGTGTCCCAGACTAGAGGGCTGCCAAAGGCAGCAAAATGTAGGTAAATCCCCTGCAAACAAATGTGGATAGGGAAATGAATTAAAATAAAATAAAATAAATAAAATTTAACCAATATCAATTGGAGAGAGGTCCCACTGCAAGGAATCATGCGTCATATCACCCAACACTGGAGAAGGCCACTTTCAGTTATTTTGGCCCCAGCACCCAGACAGAGGAAAGAGGTCCCACAGCAAGGAATCATGAGTCATATCACCCACCACTGGAGAAGGCCACTTTCAGTTATTTCAGCCCAGCACCCAGACCGAGGATACAGGTCCCACATCAAGGAATCATGCATCATATCACCCACCACTGGAGAAGGCCACTCAGTTATTTCGGCCCCAGCACCCAGACAGAGGAGAGATGTCCCACAAGAAGGAATCATGCATCATATCACCCAGTACTGGAGAAGGCCACTCAGTTATTTCGGCCCCAGCACCCAGACAGAGGAGAGAGGTCCCACAGCAAGGAATCATGCGTCATATCACCCACTACTGGAGAAGGCCACTTTCAGTTATTTCAGCCCAGCACCCAGACCGAGGATACAGGTCCCACATCAAGGAATCATGCGTCATATCACCCACCACTGGAGAAGGCCACTTTCAGTTATTTCAGCACAGCACCCAGACCGAGGATACAGGTCCCACATCAAGGAATCATGCATCATATCACCCACCACTGGAGAAGGCCACTCAGTTATTTCGGCCCCAGCACCCAGACAGAGGAGAGAGGTCCCACAGCAAGGAATCATGCGTCATATCACTCACCACTGGAGAAGGCCACTTTCAGTTATTTCAGCCCAGCACCCAGACCGAGGATACAGGTCCCCCATCAAGGAATCATGCGTCATATCACCCACCACTGGAGAAGGCCACTCAGTTATTTCGGCCCCAGCACCCAGACAGAGGAGAGATGTCCCACAGGAAGGAATCATGCATTATATCACCCAGTACTGGAGAAGGCCACTCAGTTATTTCGGCCCCAGCACCCAGACAGAGGAGAGAGGTCCCACAGCAAGGAATCATGCGTCATATCACCCACTACTGGAGAAGGCCACTTTCAGTTATTTCAGCCCAGCACCCAGACCGAGGATACAGGTCCCACATCAAGGAATCATGCGTCATATCACCCACCACTGGAGAAGGCCACTTTCAGTTATTTCAGCCCAGCACCCAGACCGAGGATGCAGGTCCCACATCAAGGAATCATGCGACATATCACCCACCACTGGAGAAGGCCACTCAGTTATTTCGGCCCCAGCACCCAGACAGAGGAGAGAGGTCCCACAGCAAGGAATCATGCGTCATATCACTCACCACTGGAGAAGGCCACTCAGTTATTTCGGCCCAGCACCCAGACAGAGGAGAGAGGTCCCACAGCAAGGAATCATGCATCATGTCAACCACCACCGGAGAAGGCCACTCAGTTATTTCGGCCCCAGCACCCAGACAGAGGAGAGAGGTCCCACAGCAAGGAATCATGCGTCATATCACCCACCACTGGAGAAGGCCACTCAGTTATATCGGCCCAGCACCCAGACAGAGGAGATAGGTCCCACAGCAAGGAATCATGCATCATGTCAACCACCACCGGAGAAGGCCACTCAGTTATTTCGGCCCAGCACCCAGACAGAGGATAGAGGTCCCACAGCAAGGAATCATGCGTCATATCAACCACCACCGGAGAAGGACACTCTCAGTTATTTCGGCCCCAACACCCAGACAGAGGAGAGGTTCATTCAACTTTGGGTTGCACCGCAAGATCATGGTAAAGTTAAAAAAATAAGGATTCAATAAAGAAGTGCCCTGGAGTACCAGAATACATGGTTGAGGGGGAGGCAGTTATAAATGTCTATTCTGCAAAAGGGAGGCACAGGTCCTGTGGGATCCATGCCTGGTTCATTTTTATGAACGTCAGCTTGTCCACGTTGGTTGTGGACAGGCGGCTGCGTTTGTCAGTAATGACGCCCCCTGCCATGCTGAATACACGTTCAGACAAAACGCTGGCCGCCGGGCCGCTGGCCACCTCCATGGCATAAAATGGTAACTCTGGCCACGTGGACAATTTGGAGACCCAGAAGTTGAATGGGGCCGAACCATCAGTCAGTACGTGGAGGGGTGTGCAGACGTACTGTTCAACCATGTTAGTGAAATGCTGCCTCCTGCTAACACGTTCCGTATCAGGTGGTGGTCTAGTTAGCTGTGGCGTGGAGACAAAACTTTTCCACATTTCTGCCATGCTAACCCTGCCCTCAGAGGAGCTGGCCGTGACACAGCTGCGTTGGCGACCTCTTGCTCCTCCTCTGCCTTCGCCTTGGGCTTCCACCTGTTCCCCTGTGACATTTGGAAATGATCTCAGGAGCGCCTCTACCAGCGTGCGCTTGTACTCGCGCATCTTCCTATCATGCTCCAGTGCAGGAAGTAAGGTGGGCACATTGTCTTTGTACCGGGGATCCAGCAGGGTGGCAACCCAGTAGTCCGCACACGTTAAAATGTGGGCAACTCTGCTGTTGTTGCGCAGGCACTGCAGCATGTAGTCGCTCATGTGTGCCAGGCTCCCCAGAGGTAAGGAGAAGCTGTCCTCTGTGGGAGGCGTATCGTCATCGTCCTCCGTATCCCCCCAGCCACGCATCAATGATGGGCCTGAGCAGTGTCGGGTGCCACCACGCTGTGAACCTGCTTCATCCTCATCCTCCTCCACCTCCTCCTCATCCTCCTCGTCCTCCAGTAGTGGGCCCTGGCTGGCCACATTTGTACCTGGCCTCTGCTGTTGCAAAAAACCTCCCTCTGAGCCACTTCTAACAGACTGGCCTGAAATTGCTAAAAATGACCCCTCATCCTCCTCCTCCTCCTGGCCACCTCCTCTTCCATTATCGCCCTAAGCGTTTTCTCAAGGAGACATAGAAGTGGTATTGTAACGCTGATAATGGTGTCATCGCCACTGGCCATGTTGGTGGAGTACTCGAAACAGCGCAACAGGGCACACAGGTCTCGCATGGAGGCCCAATCATTGGTGGTGAAGTGGTGCTGTTCCGCAGTGCGACTGACGCGTGCGTGCTGCAGCTGAAATTCCACTATGGCCTGCTGCTGCTCGCACAGTCTCTCCAGCATGTGCAAGGTGGAGTTCCACCTGGTGGGCACGTCACATATGAGGCGGTGAGCGGGAAGGCCGAAGATCCGCTGTAGCGCAGACAGGCGAGCAGCGGCAGGATGTGAACGCCGGAAGTGCGCACAGACAGCCCGCACTTTATGCAGCAGCTCTGACATGTCGGGGTAGTTGTGAATGAACTTCTGCACCACCAAATTCAGCACATGCGCCAGGCAAGGGATGTGCGTCAAACCGACTAGTCCCAGAGCTGCCACGAGATTTCGCCCATTATCGCACACCACCAGGCCGGGCTTGAGGCCCACCGGCAGAAACCACTCGTCGGTCTGTTGTTCAATACCCCGCCACAACTCCTGCGCGGTGTGGGGCCTGTCCCCCAAACATATGAGTTTCAGAATGGTCTGCTGACGTTTACCCCGGGCTGTGCTCAAGTTGGTGGTGAAGGTGTGTGGCTGACTGGATGAGCTGGTGGAAGCAGAGGAGGAGGAAGCCGAGGAGGAAGAGGAGGCTACAGGAGGCAAAGAATGATGCCCTGCGGTCCTTGGCGGCGGAAGGACGTGCGCCAAGGAACTCTCCGCCTGCGGCCCAGCCGCCACTACATTTACCCAGTGTGCAGTTAGGGAGATATAGCGTCCCTGGCCGTGCTTACTGGTCCACGTATCTGTGGTTAGGTGGACCTTGCCACAGATGGCGTTGCGCAGTGCACACCTGATTTTATCGGATACTTGGTTGTGCAGGGAAGGCACGGCTGTCTTGGAGAACTAGTGGCGGCTGGGAACAACATACTGTGGGACAGCCATGGACATCAGCTGTTTGAAGCTGTCTGTGTCCACCAGCCTGAATGACAGCATTTCAAAGGCCAGTAGTTTAGAAATGCTGGCATTTAGGCCCAGGGCTCGAGGGTGGCTAGGTGGGAATTTACGCTTTCTCTCCAAGGTTTGTGAGATGGAGAGCTGAACGCTGCCGTGTGACATGGTGGAGATGCTTCGTGACGCAGGTGGTGTTGTCGGTGGCACATCCTCTGTTTGGTGGGCGGCAGGTGGCAACATTCCTCCCGAGGCGGAGGAAGAGGCCGAGGCAGCAGCAGAAGAGGGAGCAGGGGGAGCCTGAGTGAGTTCCTTGCTTTTAAGGTGTTTACTCCACTGCAGTTCATGCTTTGCATGTAGATGCCTGGTCATGCAGGTTGTGCTAAGGTTCAGAACGTTAATGCCTCGCTTCAGGCTCTGATGGCACAGCGTGCAAACCACTCGGGTCTTGTCGTCAGCACATTGTTTAAAGAAGTGCCATGCCAGGGAACTCCTTGAAGCTGACTTTAGGGTGCTCGGTCCCTGGTGGCGGTGGCCAGTAGCAGGCGAACTCTCTTGGAGGCGGCTGTTCTGCTTTTTCCCCCTGCTCCCTCTTTTGCTACGCTGTTGGCTCGGTCTCACCACTGCCTCTTCCTCTGAACTATGAAAATCAGTGGCACGACCTTCATTCCATGTGGGGTCTAGGACCTCATCGTCCTCTGCATCGTCTTCCACACAGTCTTCCTCCCTGACCTCCTGTTCGGTCTGCACACTGCAGAAAGAGGCAGCAGTTGGCACCTGTGTTTCGTCATCATCAGAGACGTGCGGACTCCGATGAGGTGGTATTCCCATGTCCTCATCATCAGGAAACATCAGTGGTTGTGCATCAGTGCATTCTATGTCTTCCACCACTGGGGAAGGGCTAGGTGGATTCCCTTGGGAAACCCTGCCAGCAGAGTCTTCAAGCAGCATAAGAGACTGCTGCATAACTTGAGGCTCAGACAGTTTCCCTGATATGCATGGGGGTGATGTGACAGACTGATGGGCTTGGTTTTCAGGTGCCACCTGTGCGCTTTCTGCAGAAGACTGGGTGGGAGATAATGTTGTGAACATGCTGGATCCACTGCCGGCCGCCAAATTGACTAGCGCCTGTACCTGCTCAGGCCTTACCATCCTTTGAAAGGCATTGGTCCCCACCAAATATCGCTGTAAATTCTGGCGGGTACTGGAACCTGAGGTAGTTGGTTCAGTAGGATGTGTGGCTGTGGCAGAATGGCCACGTCCTTTCCCAGCACAAGAGGGTACACTAACACCACCACGACCGCGTCCATTACTAGATGTTTTTCTCATTGTTACCGTTCACCAAGCACCACAATAAGAAAAAAAAAAATATTTGGCCCAATGTATTGATTTCAAATTCAGGCCTTTTTTTACAGGCACCTAACATTATCTGCTACAAAGGAAAAAAAAATGAAGATTGCAGTCAGCACAACCCAATACGCAGGTGCACGTTGCTATGGTGAAATACACATACAAACGTAAAAACAGAGGTGCAATGGCACACTGCAGCTAGAGCTCCGTCCTGCCACTATGCTGGATGTTAGATGAGGCATTAGTTTATATTTTGGCCAAATTATGTAAGCCACCCACCACTTCACGGTTGCCTCTCGAGTGGTCCCTAACATTAATTCTTACCTTTTATGGGCCATATCAGCCACACAAAACCCAGGGAGTGCAGGTGCAGCATGCATGCCAGATACACTCTGCTTATAACCCCGTCTGGTGCCATACAGCATTCATCAGATCAAGGGATGCAAATACCAACATGCATGCTGAGCCCACTAGTACTTCTCATGGAACCAAATGGCTTCTGGTAAGTTCAATAAAGCAGACTCAGTTTTATACTGACTTTAAAACCAGCCTACAGGGCGGATTCACTAGTCAGGTGTGCATGACTGCATGGAGGTCACCACGCCTCCCATATATGCTACAAAGGAAAAAAAAATGAAGATTGCAGTCAGCACAACCCAATACGCAGGTGCACGTTGCTATGGTGAAATACACATACAAACCTAAAAACAGAGGTGCAATGGCACACTGCAGCTAGAGCTCCGTCCTGCCACTATGCTGGATTTTAGATGAGGCATTAGTTTATATTTTGGCCAAATTATGTAAGCCACCCACCACTTCACGGTTGCCTCTCGAGTGGTCCCTAACATTAATTCTTACCTTTTATGGGCCATATCAGCCACACAAAACCCAGGGAGTGCAGGTGCAGCATGCATGCCAGATACACTCTGCTTGTAACCCCGTCTGGTGCCATACAGCGTTCATCAGATCAAGGGATGCAAATACCAACATGCATGCTGAGCCCACTAGTACTTCTCATGGAACCAAATGGCTTCTGGTAAGTTCAATAAAGCAGACTCAGTTTTATACTGACTTTAAAACCAGCCTACAGGGCGGATTCACTAGTCAGGTGTGCATGACTGCATGGAGGTCACCACGCCTCTCATATATGCTACAAAGGAAAAAAAAATGAAGATTGCAGTCAGCACAACCCAATACGCAGGTGCACGTTGCTATGGTGAAATACACATACAAACCTAAAAACAGAGGTGCAATGGCACACTGCAGCTAGAGCTCCGTCCTGCCACTATGCTGGATTTTAGATGAGGCATTAGTTTATATTTTGGCCAAATTATGTAAGCCACCCACCACTTCACGGTTGCCTCTCGAGTGGTCCCTAACATTAATTCTTACATAATTTGGCCAAAATATAAACTAATGCGTATTGGGTTGTGCTGACTGCAATCTTCATTTTTTGGATTAACTGAGGAACCTATATGCAAAAGGATTATCCAAACTAATATCGGATTGGAGGATTAATTGAGGAACTTATATGTAAAGGGATTATCCAAACTAATATACGAAGACCAACAATATAGAACCAACATAGATTGGATCCTATAAGATAAGAGGATAATAAAATAAAATAAAACAATTAAAACAAAGAGGATAAGTAATAACTGAATCCCATATACACTTGATCTCTTGCCCACAGATCATTGGAACAATTAGGGAAATCCATCTTCTTAGAAATACCCCTCAAAAGATAATAAAAATCCTCTGACAAAAGGAGAAATCAAAGTGCCTCAAATTCCCTGATAGGAGGAATAATTGAGGAATTTGAAAACTAATAGAGTGCCTACAGAATTCTATACCTGACCATTATATAACTGACGTTATGCCACACAACATAAAAATATAGGGGGGTTGAACTGATCATCCACTGAATCCTCTGATTCACAGACCAGTGGAATGCTCAAACGAACCCATCCTTTTAGACACTCTTCCTCAATCAGAATATATAGTGAAACACACTCACTATCAATTATACAGCATTATCTACTCACCACCCACATACCAAATTCATTTGCTGGAGGAATAATCGAAGAACAACAGTACAAATACAATATACACACAAGGACTTTTTGAACAAATCCATTATACAGGAACCCTTTCTTTTTTTTAAAAAAACACCCAAGAACTCCTTCTGCAAAAAGGGAAATCACACCACATATCCAGAGCATCACCCCACACACGGATTAACACATAACTGAGGGAACCCCACCTTTCACAGCACTTTCTCCCCATAACACCTCAACTTATAAACTCACACCCAGCACATATTCATCAAAAACCACCAAGATATAGAAGATATCACTAATTATAGCACCACAACGAACTAAGTTCACACATTCTACTCCATCCACTAGTCTATACACAAAGAGCATTAGGCTGTCTGTGCCAACATTGTTATCAATTTACAAGGACACCCCTTATCACTTAGAAGAACTACATTATTACATGTATTTGTTACACATCATCCAATCTACCTTAGTATCACTCAAAATAACTACTCCATCCCCCACACACCCAGGTGCATTGATTCACCTAATCAACTACTCCATCCCCCACACACCCAGGTGCATTGATTAACCTAATCAACTACTCCCCTATTTAAATCCATGCTGAGCACACATATCCTCTGCTTACTGAGGAAGGGACACAGTCCCGAAACGCGTTTAAGCTGTAGGGGATATAGCAGGACTCATACTATCATATCCAAAACACGCATGAATACAAGACCGATACGAAGTCAAAAAGTGCCGGAAGAAAAAAGCGCGCGAACGGGAACCACGAGGACGCCGAGATCAAGCTGCAAGGGAAGAAGCCACATACAGGAAGATTGGAACCCCACGAGGACGCCGAAGACCGCGATCAACTACACCACAGAAGGAAGCACCGGCCGGTAAGTGAGCTCTGCGCCATAGACAGTGTGAGACGCCGCACCGAGGCACAGTACACCGTCTTACTTCTACAGGCTGTATGGCACCAGACGGGGTTACAAGCAGAGTGTATCTGGCATGCATGCTGCACCTGCACTCCCTGGGTTTTGTGTGGCTGATATGGCCCATAAAAGGTAAGAATTAATGTTAGGGACCACTCGAGAGGCAACCGTGAAGTGGTGGGTGGCTTACATAATTTGGCCAAAATATAAACTAATGCCTCATCTAACATCCAGCATAGTGGCAGGACGGAGCTCTAGCTGCAGTGTGCCATTGCACCTCTGTTTTTACCTAACATTATCTGCCTATTTATTTATGTAGCCTATTACACTAATCCAGGCACAGCAGTAACCACTGATTTAGGGGAATATCTCTTTTAGGGCTAGTATTTAGGCCCTGGATGAAAGGAATCCTTTTATGGACAGATTTACAATTGGCCTGCAACAGCTCGAACACCAGATTCAGGGTATTGCTATTTTGGCAATTGAATTTAACCCCAGAACAAAATATATGTTTTGGCGGACACTATTATACTTTGCCAGCCACAGCTGAAACCACTGATTTATGGTATTGCTATTTTGTCAATTGAATTTCACCCCAGAACAAAATATATGTTTTGGCGGACACTATTATATTTTGCCAGCCTCAGCTGCAACCACTGATTTATGGTATTGTTATTTTGGCAATTGAATTTCACCGCAGAACAAAATATATGTTTTGGCGGACACTATGAATCTTGGCCTGCAACAGCTGGGACACCAGATTCAGGGTATTGCTATTTTGGCAATTGAATTTCACCCTAGAACAAAATATATGTTTTGGCGGATACTATTATATTTTGCCAGCCACAGCTGAAACCACTGATTTATGGTATTGCTATTTTGGCAATTGAATTTCACCCCAGAACAAAATATATGTTTTGACGGACACTATGAATCTTGGCCTGCAACAGCTGGGACACCAGATTCAGGGTATTGCTATTTTGGCAATTGAATTTCACCTCAGAACAAAATATATGTTTTGGTGGACTCTATTATACTTTGAAAGCCACAGCTGAAACCAGTGATTTATGGTATTGCTATTTTGGCAATCGAATTTCACCCCAGAACAAAATATATGTTTTGGCGGACACTATGAATCTTGGCCTGCAACAGCTGGGACACGAGATTCAGGGTATTGCTATTTTGGCAATTGAATTTCACCCCAGAACAAAATATATGTTTTGGTGGACACTATTATACTTTGCCAGCCACAGCTGAAACCACTGATTTATGGTATTGCTATTTTGGCAATTGAATTTCACCCCAGAACAAAATATATGTTTTGACGGACACTATGAATCTTGGCCTGCAACAGCTGGGACACCAGATTCAGGGTATTGCTATTTTGGCAATTTAATTTCACCCCAGAACAAAATATATGTTTTGGCGGACACTATTATACTTTGCCAGCCACAGCTGAAACCACTGATTTATCGTATTGCTATTTTGGCAATTGAATTTCACCCCAGAACAAAATATATGTTTTGACGGACACTATGAATCTTGGCCTGCAACAGCTGGGACACCAGATTCAGGGTATTGCTATTTTGGCAATTGAATTTCACCCCAGAACAAAATATATGTTTTGGTGGACACTATTATACTTTGCCAGCCACAGCTGAAACCACTGATTTATGGTATTGCTATTTTGGCAATTGAATTTCACCCCAGAACAAAATATATGTTTTGGCGGACACTATGAATCTTGGCCTGCAACAGCTTTGACACCAGATTCAGGGTATTGCTATTTTGGCAATTGAATTTCACCCCAGAACAAAATATATTTTTTTGCGGACACTATGAATCTTGGCCTGCAACAGCTGGGACACCAGATTCAGGGTATTGCTATTTTGGCAATTTAATTTCACCCCAGAACAAAATATATGTTTTGGCGGACACTATTATACTTTGCCAGCCACAGCTGAAACCACTGATTTATGGTATTGCTATTTTGGCAATTGAATTTCACCCCAGAACAAAATATATGTTTTGGCGGACACTATGAATCTTGGCCTGCAACAGCTGGGACACCAGATTCAGGGTATTGCTATTTTGGCAATTGAATTTCACCCCAGAACAAAATATATGTTTTTGCGGACACTATGAATCTTGGCCTGCAACAGCTGGGACACCAGATTCAGGGTATTGCTATTTTGGCAATTGAATTTCACCCCAGAACAAAATATATGTTTTTACGGACACTATGAATCTTGGCCTGCAACAGCTGGGACACCAGATTCAGGGTATTGCTATTTTGGCAATTGCATTTCACCCCAGAACAAAATATATGTTTTGGCGGACACTATGATATCTTGCCAGCCACAGCTGAAACACACTGATTTATGGTATTGCTATTTTGGCAATTGAATTTCACCCCAGAACAAAATATATGTTTTGGCGGACACTATGAATCTTGGCCTGCAACAGCTGGGACACCAGATTCAGGGTATTGCTATTTTGGCAATTGAATTTCACCCCAGAACAAAATATATGTTTTTGTGGACACTATGATATCTTGGCCAGCAACAGCTGGAACACCACTGATTTATGGTATTGCTATTTTGGCAATTGAATTTCACCCCAGAACAAAATATATATTTTGGCGGACACTATGAATCTTGGCCTGCCACAGCTGGGACCACCAGATTCAGGGTATTGCTATTTTGGCAATTGAATTTCACCCCAGAACAAAATATATGTTTTGGCGGACACTATGAATCTTGGCCTGCAACAGCTGGGACACCAGATTCAGGGTATTGCTATTTTGGCAATTGAATTTCACCCCAGAACAAAATATATGTTTTTGAGGACACTATGAATCTTGGCCTGCAACAGCTGGGACACCAGATTCAGGGTATTGCTATTTTGGCAATTTAATTTCACCCCAGAACAAAATATATGTTTTGGCGGACACTATTATACTTTGCCAGCCACAGCTGAAACCACTGATTTATGGTATTGCTATTTTGGCAATTGAATTTCACCCCAGAACAAAATATATGTTTTGGTGGACACTATGAATCTTGGCCTGCAACAGCTGGGACACCAGATTCAGGGTATTGCTATTTTGGCAATTGAATTTCACCCCAGAACAAAATATATGTTTTTGCGGACACTATGAATCTTGGCCTGCAACAGCTGGGACACCAGATTCAGGGTATTGCTATTTTGGCAATTGAATTTCACCCCAGAACAAAATATATGTTTTGGCGGACACTATTATACTTTGCCAGCCACAGCTGAAACCACTGATTTATGGTATTGCTATTTTGGCAATTGAATTTCACCCCAGAACAAAATATATGTTTTGGCGGACACTATGATATCTTGGCCAGCCACAGCTGGGAACCAGATTTAGGGTATTGCTATTTTGGCAATTGAATTTCACCCCAGAACAAAATATATAATTGGCAGGACACTATGAAACTTGGCCAGCCACAGCTGGGACACCAGATTCAGGGTATTGATATTTTGGCAATTGAATTTCACCTCAGAACTAAATATATGTTTTTGCGGACACTATGAATCTCGGCCTGCAACAGCTGGGACACCAGATTCAGGGTATTGATATTTTGGCAATTGAATTTCACCCCAGAACTAAATATATGTTTTTGCGGACACTATGAATCTTGGCCTGCAACAGCTGGGACACCATATATTTAGGGTATTGCTATTTTGGCAATTGAATTTCACCCCAGAACAAAATATATGTTTTGGCGGACACTATTATACCTTGCCAGCCACAGCTGAAACCACTGATTTATGGTATTGCTATTTTGGCAATTGAATTTCACCCCAGAACAAAATATATAATTTGCTGGACACTATGAAACTTGGCCAGCCACAGCTGGGACTCTAGATTCAGGGTATTGCTATTTTGGCAATTGAATTTCACCCCAGAACAAAATTTATGTTTTGGCGGACACTATTATACTTTGCCAGCCACAGCTGAAACCACTGATTTATGGTATTGCTATTTTGGCAATTGAATTTCACCCCAGAACAAAATATATGTTTTGACGGACACTATGAATCTTGGCCTGCAACAGCTGGGACACCAGATTCAGGGTATTGCTATTTTGGCAATTTAATTTCACCCCAGAACAAAATATATGTTTTGGCGGACACTATTATACTTTGCCAGCCACAGCTGAAACCACTGATTTATCGTATTGCTATTTTGGCAATTGAATTTCACCCCAGAACAAAATATATGTTTTGGCGGACACTATGAATCTTGGCCTGCAACAGCTGGGACACCAGATTCAGGGTATTGCTATTTTGGCAATTGAATTTCACCCCAGAACAAAATATATGTTTTGGTGGACACTATTATACTTTGCCAGCCACAGCTGAAACCACTGATTTATGGTATTGCTATTTTGGCAATTGAATTTCACCCCAGAACAAAATATATGTTTTGGCGGACACTATGAATCTTGGCCTGCAACAGCTTTGACACCAGATTCAGGGTATTGCTATTTTGGCAATTGAATTTCACCCCAGAACAAAATATATTTTTTGCGGACACTATGAATCTTGGCCTGCAACAGCTGGGACACCAGATTCAGGGTATTGCTATTTTGGCAATTTAATTTCACCCCAGAACAAAATATATGTTTTGGCGGACACTATTATACTTTGCCAGCCACAGCTGAAACCACTGATTTATGGTATTGCTATTTTGGCAATTGAATTTCACCCCAGAACAAAATATATGTTTTGGCGGACACTATGAATCTTGGCCTGCAACAGCTGGGACACCAGATTCAGGGTATTGCTATTTTGGCAATTGAATTTCACCCCAGAACAAAATATATGTTTTTGCGGACACTATGAATCTTGGCCTGCAACAGCTGGGACACCAGATTCAGGGTATTGCTATTTTGGCAATTGAATTTCACCCCAGAACAAAATATATGTTTTTGCGGACACTATGAATCTTGGCCTGCAACAGCTGGGACACCAGATTCAGGGTATTGCTATTTTGGCAATTGCATTTCACCCCAGAACAAAATATATGTTTTGGCGGACACTATTATATTTTGCCAGCCACAGCTGAAACCACTGATTTATGGTATTGCTATTTTGGCAATTGAATTTCACCCCAGAACAAAATATATGTTTTGGCGGACACTATGAATCTTGGCCTGCAACAGCTGGGACACCAGATTCAGGGTATTGCTATTTTGGCAATTGAATTTCACCCCAGAACAAAATATATGTTTTTGCGGACACTATGAATCTTGGCCTGCAACAGCTGGGACACCAGATTCAGGGTATTGCTATTTTGGCAATTGAATTTCACCCCAGAACAAAATATATATTTTGGCGGACACTATTATATTTTGCCAGCCACAGCTGAAACCACTGATTTATGGTATTGCCATTTTGGCAATTGAATTTCATCCCAGAACAAAATATATGTTTTGGCGGACACTATGAATCTTGGCCTGCAACAGCTGTGACACCAGATTCAGGGTATTGCTATTTTGGCAATTGAATTTCACCCCAGAACAAAATATATGTTTTTATGGACACTATGAATCTTGGCCTGCAACAGCTGGGACACCAGATTCAGGGTATTGCTATTTTGGCAATTTAATTTCACCCCAGAACAAAATATATGTTTTGGCGGACACTATTATACTTTGCCAGCCACAGCTGAAACCACTGATTTATGGTATTGCTATTTTGGCAATTGAATTTCACCCCAGAACAAAATATATGTTTTGGCGGACACTATGAATCTTGGCCTGCAACAGCTGGGACACCAGATTCAGGGTATTGCTATTTTGGCAATTGAATTTCACCCCAGAACAAAATATATGTTTTTGCGGACACTATGAATCTTGGCCTGCAACAGCTGGGACACCAGATTCAGGGTATTGCTATTTTGGCAATTGAATTTCACCCCAGAACAAAATATATGTTTTTGAGGACACTATGAATCTTGGCCTGCAACAGCTGGGACACCAGATTCAGGGTATTGCTATTTTGGCAATTGCATTTCACCCCAGAACAAAATATATGTTTTGGCGGACACTATTATATTTTGCCAGCCACAGCTGAAACCACTGATTTATGGTATTGCTATTTTGGCAATTGAATTTCACCCCAGAACAAAATATATGTTTTGGCGGACACTATGAATCTTGGCCTGCAACAGCTGGGACACCAGATTCAGGGTATTGCTATTTTGGCAATTGAATTTCACCCCAGAACAAAATATATGTTTTTGCGGACACTATGAATCTTGGCCTGCAACAGCTGGGACACCAGATTCAGGGTATTGCTATTTTGGCAATTGAATTTCACCCCAGAACAAAATATATATTTTGGCGGACACTATTATACTTTGCCAGCCACAGCTGAAACCACTGATTTATGGTATTGCCATTTTGGCAATTGCATTTCACCCCAGAACAAAATATATGTTTTGGCGGACACTATGAATCTTGGCCTGCAACAGCTGTGACACCAGATTCAGGGTATTGCTATTTTGGCAATTGAATTTCACCCCAGAACAAAATATATGTTTTGGCGGACACTATGAATCTTGGCCTGCCACAGCTGGGACACCAGATTCAGGGTATTGCTATTTTGGCAATTTAATTTCACCCCAGAACAAAATATATGTTTTTGCGGACACTATTTTACTTTGCCAGCCACAGCTGAAACCACTGATTTATGGTATTGCTATTTTGGCAATTGAATTTCACCCCAGAACAAAATATATGTTTTGGCGGACACTATGAATCTTGGCCTGCAACAGCTGGGACACCAGATTCAGGGTATTGCTATTTTGGCAATTGAATTTCACCCCAGAACAAAATATATGTTTTTGCGGACACTATGAATCTTGGCCTGCAACAGCTGGGACACCAGATTCAGGGTATTGCTATATTGGCAATTGAATTTCACCCCAGAACAAAATATATGTTTTGGCGGACACTATTATACTTTGCCAGCCACAGCTGAAACCACTGATTTATGGTATTGCTATTTTGGCAATTGAATTTCACCACATAAAATAATCTATCCTTTGCCAGACAGCAGACAGTATTATACTTGGCTAGCCAAATCTGGAACACCAGATTTAGGGGATTGGTATTTGGGCAATTGTATTTAACCCCTTAATAAAATATAGAAATTGCTATCCTGAGTTTCTAGGGGTGACATTTAGCACTGCCAAGCCCCTGATGTAGGATATAGCAAAATAAAAACTAGTATTGATGGATTGATGGACTTGGTGGCAGCTTGTTCTGGTGCACCACAAGTCACAAAATGGCCGCCGATCACCCCAGAAAATAAGTGACAGAAAAACGCTCTGTGCAGCCTAAAACCAAGTGAGCAAGTAACTAGCAGAAGTTCAATCATTCACAGCTGTAGATCGATCCGTTCATTAGGTGCTGTTGCTGACTTTTCCCTGCCTAATCTTGCCCTCACAGAAGCTGAATCCTCTCCCTACACTAATCAGAGCAGTGTGTCGAGCGGCGCTACGTGACTCCAGCTTAAATAGAGGCTGGGTCACATGCTGCACTTGGCCAATCACAGCCATGCCATTAGTAGGCATGGCTGTGATGGGCTCTTAGGGCAAGAAGTAAAACGCTAGCTGATTGGCTGCTGTGCAGCCCTTCAGAAAGCGGGAAGTAATCGCCGAACAACGAACCCGAACCTGAACTTTTTTGAAAATGTCCGGGTTCGGGTCCGTGTCCCGGACACCCCAAAATTCAGTACGAACCCGAACTATGCTCGAACTGTTCGCTCAACACTAGTAGCTAGAAATAATTGGGCACCACAGCAAATTTTAGAATGTGGGCCCCCTCCCATAGTAATTTTTGCGCAAACCCCCCTTCCTTTCATGCCGCTATGCCTGTGGCTACTTAAGATCGCTCTCTCAGACCAGGCCCAGCTGTTCCATTAGCGTTCTATACTGTCTATACTGCTACTGTATTTAATTTAATTGTATAATACTGTTAGTCCTCCTCCTCCTCCTGGATGGACTCTTTCTAGGTCACGGCCCCAAAGCAGTTACTTCCCCTGCTTCCCCTGCAGCTATTCCACTAGGCAGACCCATCAGTCAGTATATGTACTGTTCCACCATGTTGCTGAAATGCTGCCTCCTGCTAAGATGTTCTGCTGGTGGTGCAGGTTGTTGTGGCATGATGACAAAGCTTTTCCACATTTTGCCCATGCTAACCCTGCCTTCTCAGGTGTTTCTGGTGACCCAGCTCCTCTGCCTTCACCTTGTGCTTCCACTAAGTCCCCGATGTCAGGTGTGAATGCCATCAGCAGCGTGTCTACTAGCAGGCTAATCTTCCTATTACACTCCAGTGAGGGAATTAAGGATGGCACGTTGTCCTTGTAATGGTGATGCAGCAGGGTGGCCACCCAGTAATCAGCAAAAGTTAGACTCGGCGGTCGTTGTGCAGGCACTGCAGCATGTAGTCGCTCATGTCTGCCAGGCTGCCCAGAGGCAAGGACATGCTATCCTCTTTGAAGGAGGTATATCGTCTGTGTCCTCTGTATCCCCCAGCGTTCCTCCTATTCCTCTTCCTCATCCTTTAGAACTGTGCCCTGGCTGGACAATTGTGTTCTAGACAAGGGCCTATGTTGGTGCAGATACCCACCCTTCGAGCCACTTGTATTTGGTTGGCCTTAAGTTAAGGATAAGGCGTGTATATAGTTTTGTTTCTTTATATGGTTAGTTTAGCTGTCTTATAGTTATTTTAATATGTTTTTAAGTACATTTGTAAATAGTTTGTTAATGGTTTTAGTGAAAGGGGGGGGGGGTGTTGAGTGTGTAGGGTGTGAGGCCGTTTGGGTTTATTTTCCATCCGCTTTCTACACTGTCTATACTGCCACTTGATATAATTTCATTGTATAATACTGTTGAGGGGGCCCTGACAAAGTCTTTTAGTCCTCCTCCTCTCTACTGTTGGATGGGCCCCTTCTAGGTCAGGGACCCAAAACAGTGTGCTTCCCACGCTTCCCTGTAGCTATGCCCCTGGGTAAAACCATCAGTCAGTACGCGTACTCTTCCACCATGTTGCTGGAATGCTGCCTCCTGCTAAGACGTTCCAGATCTGCTGGTGGTGCAGGTTGTTGTGGTGTAATGACAAAGCTTTCCCACATTTCGCCAATGCTAACCCAGCCTTCTGAGGTGCTGATGGTGACCCAGCCGCCCGTGAGCTGGCTCGGGTGCCACCCTGCTGAGAACACGGTTCCTCCTCATCCTCCTCATCCTACTTATCCTCCTCATCCTCCTGAACTGTGCCCTGGCTGGACAATTGTGTTCCAGGCCAGGGACTATGTTGGTGCAGGAACCCACCCTTCGAGCCAATTGGATGTCACAAGTTAAGGATAAGACGTGTATATAGTTTTGTTTGTTTATATATAGTAAGTTTAGCTGCATTATGGTTATTTTAGTATGTTTTTAAGAAAATGTGTAAATAGTTTGTTAATGGTTTGAGTGAACGGGGGGTGGGGGTGTTGTGTGTGTTCAATTAACTGAATTGATTTCCACTGTCTGGTGTTTAGGAATTTCTGCACCCCAAATTCAGCACATGTGGCAGGCGGGGATGTGTGTCAAACAAGCTAGGCCCAGACCTGCTAGTATATTTCGGCCATTAGTGCATAACACCAGGCAGGGCTGGAGGCTCAGTGGCACCAACCAATGGCCGGTCTGTTGTTCCATGCCTGTCCACAGCTCCTGCGCGGTGCGGGGTTTGTCCCACAAACACACAAGTTTTAAAACAACCTGCTGTCCTTTCCCCCTGGCTGTGCTGCAGTGGGTGGTAAAGGTGTTATGCTGAGTGGATGAGGAGGAGGTAGAGGAGGAGGAAGCCGAGTAGGAGAAGGAGGAGGTAACAGGATACAAAGAGAAATGCCCAGTAATCCTTGGGGGTGGAAGGACATTCGCAAAAATGCTATCCGCCTTTGGACCAGCCGCTAAATTTACCCACTGTGTTAATGGTTATGTGGACATTGCCACAGATAGCCTTGCGCAGTGCACACTTGATTTTGTCTGCCACTTGGTTGTGAAGAGAAGGGATGGCTCGTCTGCAAAAGTAGCGGTGGCTGGGATACACGTACTGTGGGATAGCCACCGCCATAAGGTTTTTAAAACTGTCCAACAGACAGAATGAGAGCATTTCAAAGGACCAGGAGGTTTAAAATAAGGCATTCAGAGCCATGGGTAGGGGGGTACTTCCTCTTTCTATTTCTTTTTCTCTCCAGTGTTTGGGAGATGGACAGCTGATAGTTGAACACTTCCATGGGATTTGGTGGAGATGCTTGGTGACAATGACAGATGTGGTGGCGTTGCTGCCAAATCCTCTGTTTGCTGGGTGACAAGTGCCACTGTCACTCACTTGGGCTAAAGTTTAGAATGTTTATTATTTTTCTGTATTTTATTTTATTTTAAGTCATTTCCCTATTCACATATGTTTGCAGGGCATTTACCTACATTTTGCTGCCTTTTGCAGCCCTCTAGCCCTTTCCAGGGCTATTTTACAGCCATTTAAGTGCCCAAAAGTTTGGGTCCCCATTGACTTCAATGAGGTTCGGGGTGAAGTTCGGGTCGAGTTCGGATCCCGAACCCGAACATTTTCGGGAAATTCGTCCGAACTTCTCGAACCCGAACATCCAGGTGTTCGCTCAATTCTAGTAATCTGTTTCATGTGTATTAAACAGCTCTTTTTGATGCTCATTTGCTGGTATCGGAGTGAGGGCTTTTATCTACTGTGGGAGACCTGTGGGAGGGAGGGGTTCTGCTTGTCACAGTATTCTCCTGCACTGCTACCACTACATGATTTGAGTTCTGTGTATTTTCTATAATATGTTTTTTAAACAATAAAGAATGATGTGACATTATATGTGTGTAATTGTATATTTGGTGGGACAGTTAAATTATCTGCACCACATCTCCTGTGTAAAGTGTGCGCATCCCAAAAATATCTGTGACATCCAGTATACTTTTTCCGTAGACGGTGTCCGCTGCGGACAGTAACATTAGTTGTGCAACATCTGCAGTGTAACTTGTGGGCTGAAAAAATTTATCAGTGACATACAGTGTACTTTTTCAACAGACGGTGTCTGCTTCTGACAGTGACATTACCAGTGCCAAAAACTTGTGCGTTTAAATTTTTATCTGTGACATACAGTGTACTTTTCCGTAGACAGGGTGGACAGTGACATTACCTGTGGTAGCTGTCCTGTATAACGTTTCCTTATCTAAAATACCTGTGACATTCCCTGTCATTTTTTATAAGCCGCTGGTGACAGCATTGACATTATCTGCGGGATATCTCCTGTGTGGCGTTTCCACATCACAAATACCTTTTTTAATTTTTTGGTGCATACACTTCTAAATCCTACGCTACTGTACGCTACTGTACATGTGACATACTTTCAAGCATATATAACATTTAATTTGAAGAAGGCGAGCAGTAAGGGACGGGGAAGTGGCCCTGATGCTGGTGGTGTACGCAGAGGCCGTTGAAACTGTGCCTGATGCCAGAACACAAGAAAAACAATCATCCACCATACCTAGCTTCATGTCTCAGTTTGCAGGGCTGGGCAGTACACCACTCTTAAAGTCAGACCAGTGCGACCCAGGTGGTCAGTTGGATTGCAGCAGATATTGATCCCAGTTGGTTAAGCACCACCCTGTCATCCACCAAGTCCAGTCTCAGTAGCCAAGGCCCTCACATATAATGTTTTACAGGGTCAGCTCACCTGCACGCCCTGGCATATAATTTTTTACAGGGTCAGCTCACCTGTAGGCCCTCGCATATAATGTTTTACAGGGTCAGCTAACCTGCAGGCCCTCACCTACAATCTTTTACAGGGTCAGCTCACCTGCAGGAGGTTGCATATAATGTTTTACAGGGTCAGCTCATCTGCAGGCCCTCGCATATAATTACAGGGTCAGTTCACATGCAGGCCCTTACCTACAACCTTTTAGAGGGTCTACTCACCAGCAAGCCCACACCTACAATCTTTTAGAGAGACAGCTCACCAGCAGACCCTCACCCCTAATGTTTTAGATGGTCAGATCAGCAGGCCATTGCTCCAAATGTTTTTAAGGGTCATCAGCAGGCCATCAATCATAATTTTTCAAGGGTGTGTATGATGCCCTCCTTTATGTGTAACAAAGGGTGTATAGGCTTTATGAGTGTA
Organism: Bufotes viridis; assembly: GCA_033119425.1. Taxonomy (NCBI): domain Eukaryota; kingdom Metazoa; phylum Chordata; class Amphibia; order Anura; family Bufonidae; genus Bufotes; species Bufotes viridis. The sequence continues at coordinate 177,937,012 of CM065594.1, read as the reverse complement.
GAAATCTCACTACATGAACAATTGTACCACAATGTGAATGAGGCCCTCCATTATTTGATATACTGTATATTGTATTGGAGTGCCTCTTGCTTATAATTTTTGGCAGCACTTGCACTTTATATACAAGAAAATATACAGGAAAGAATGTTTCCTAAAAATTTTTTCTCTAAAACAAAAATTTTATCTTTGGTTTTGTGCGTATGATTGTCAGTATGTAAAAGTGGCATACTACTTGGACAACATCGTTCCCAGCAGCGACCTGGGAGTCAAAGATGCATCCAGACATCCTCCCCATGCTGTTCCTGAACCATTTTAGTGGTGTTTCTATCAATTTCTGACCTTTTCCTGTGAACCAGGCACCCTCCCCTCTTCAGAGCAGGGATGCCTGGTTTAATGCTCGGGTTCTCCCATTGACTTCCATTATACTTGGGTGCTCTGTAGAGCACCCAAGCATCCCGATGTGTTCGGCCCGAGCACTCGAGCACTTGGGTGCTCGATCAACACTAGTTCTCACCACTGACACCTAGAGTAACAACAGGGAAAAGACAAACAACACTTACACCACATAAAATCCCCGAAGGGAGACAACAAACAGGAGAGAAACAGAGATCCGACAGCACCAGTTCCAACTGTTCCAACAGCTCCACAGCACTTCAACTCCACCAGAGGTCAGAATAGAAAATCTGGAAAGAAGGTCTATATCTGGCAACAAGGGAAGCAGAAAGGGAGAATATATAGTAGCTGGGAGTGGCTGACAAAAAACAGCTGAAAGGAGAAGCTACCGATTCCCAAATGGGACAAAAAGGATTGTAAACCAAAGCAGGAAAACCTGGACCAGAATCTATTCCCACAACTAGGTCATGGAGCAATCCCTTGAAACTGAGCGAGTAGCCACCTGCTGCGACTTTCTGACCCCAGGCACAACAGGGTTAGCGATAGATCGTGACACCCTTGTGACACATCCATTGAATATTATTATGTCCAGCAAAAATTAGTGGTGTTTTTTTCAGTTGCTAATTTGAATTTAACCAGACAGTAAGAAGTTGAATAATGTAAGACTAAGGCCTCTCTCACATAAAAACCTTTTTTGTGTGAGTGTACGAGCCGTTTTTTGTGTTCCATATACGGACCTCTATCCCAGGTTATGACGCACCCAACGTCACAAAAAGGCAAACAATATATAATATAAAAAGGGGGATGGCACTCAATATATTAGTTCTGTATGGATGGTACTCAATATGTTAATTTTGTAAAGATAATTTAATTAGATAGTAAGTAGTTAGAATACAAATACACATTCTGCGTTAAAAATGTACAATCCGCGTTAAAATGTACAGTATACTCTTGTGTCCACTCTTTATAATGAAATAAGATAGAATAAAATATGCAATATCAATTATTTCATCATGTAATGTCTCAATTACTCGGATCCAGAGGTGCTTCCTGTAAAACGTATATAGGTAAAAATATATATAGATAAAAATACTTCGATCAAAAAAATGGATAAAAAATGATGATAGTAATAGTCACTTCATTCAAGGAATTAATGATAATAAGGTTGGGAATAATAGTCACTTCATGATAATAAGGTTGGAGAAAAAAATGTGATGATAATAATAGTCACTTCATTCAAGGAATTAATGTTCCCCTCAGAGGTTATAACAATTGGTTTGCATATGATGGACCCTAAGGTCTGTACATTACCAATCCAGCGGTATAGTAGTGTGCCCGTCAATGCCTCCTCTGTTACAGGACCGTTGTCCTGTCTCTGTTTGTAGGACAGATAGATTGTGCGGCGTCCGCGTGGAGCGTCCTCTCATGCAGGAAGCGCTGTTTGCTGTAAGCGCTTGCAGTCCGGGCGTCACTTCCGGTGACGTCAACGTTGGCGTCCTCGTGTTTTTCTGGCGGGAAATTCGAACTTCTGACGTCTGTTCACTCTGTTGGCGATCTTTTACGATTTATAGAGATCTTTCAATGGCAGACTTTTTCAGTTTTCTTATCGAGTGACAGAATTCTTTTCTGTTAGAGGTCCAGCTGGAACCTCAGAGGTTATTCAATGCCCCACTGGGGCATATATAGTGGAGAAAAAAATATTTAATAGTTTTGCTTTATCTTCGTTGCTCTCTGCAACACCCCCCTCATTGCTATGTAGAGGGCCGACTCCTTTAGATTTATATTTGTTACCATTTATATAATTGAAGAACATTTTAGGGTTAGTTTTACTCTCTTTGGCAATTAATCTCTCGGTCTCTAGTTTGGCAATTATTATTAGTTTTTTACATATTCTATTTTTTTCCTTATAGTTTATCAGTGCTTCCTGGCGCCCCTACTGTTTAAGTGATTTATATGCTTTCTTTTTGTCATTTATTGCTTTCTTTACGGTTCTATTTATCCACATTGGTTTCTTTTTGTTTCTTAGCCTTTTATTCCTATAAGGTATGTACCTCTCACAATTAGATGTTACAATGCTTTTAAAAATCTCCTATTTTGTGGTTGTATTTTTATTTTTAAGGACTTTGTCCCAATTATTTAGGCCTATGGTCTCGCTTAGTTGGCTAAATTTAGCTTTTTTGAAATTTGATATCTTTGTTCCTCCCTTTAGAAACTCTCGTTTGAAGGATAATTGGAAGGGTATTACTTTATGGTCACTATTTCCTAGGTGTCCCCCAACCTGCACATCTGTTGTTCTGTCAGGTCTATTAGTTAATAATAAGTCCAGTAGTTGGGTCCTGAACTAGTTGGGAAAGTTAATTGTCTTTGGCTATTGCCAAGAACCTGTTTCCTTTATGGGATGTACAGCTTTCAGTTTCCCAGTCTATATCTGGGTAGTTGAAGTCCCCCATAATAACGGCTTCATTATGATTTGCCGCCTCCTCTATCTCATTTAACAGTAGATTTTCTATGGTACAGGCAGTATTTAAGAAAATAGTACTTTTGAGGTCCATGCCCTAAGCTTTTGACCTAAATCCCTGAAATAATTTTTAAAGACTCTCCACCTTCCTCTAACTTTGTCGATCTGTGTTTCCTCCCGTGACAGATCCATGTTGGGTCCGTGGGTCCGTTTTTTGCTGATTATATGCCATCCGTTTTTCACTGACACTGAGCAGCTGGAAAATAATTTTCAAATATTCTCTTTTTAATGATCCGTGAAACACGGATGCAACACGGATGGCATCCGTGTTGCATCCGTGGTTTTCATGGACTCATTGACTATAATGGGCGCGAGGGATCGGGGAACACGGACAAGATAGGACATGCATCAGTGCTGAAAACACGGACCCATGGACCGCGCTAAAACACTGATGTGTGAATACACACATTCAAATGAATTGAGACGTGTGCTCTCGGTGGAGAACACATACAGCACACGTCCGGGAAACACTGACGTGTGAATGAGGCATAAGACTCTCTCATCTTTATTCTATAAACTGAAACCACAATGTGATGCTGGATCTATTAGGTTCATTTGACATTTTTTACTAAATTCTGTATAACCTGCTATTAGAAACGCTGATAGATCAGTGAGTTTAACAACGTTTCTAATGGTAGCTTTTTATTTCTAATTGTGGTTAGACTAATTGCTATGATGAATTGCACTGCTACTCAGCATTTAGATACAGATTAGAACGGTGAGAAATTGAGATAGTTACTCGCTATGTTTATTTCTCGCAGAAGTTCTTTTTTTGTTGCATTGTTGTGGAGTTGGATCCTACTTCTGGCATAACCAGTTACAACATGGAAAATACACAGAGATCTTCTAATTAAATTTGGTTAGAATGTGCAAACCAGTGTTGAATTTTGTGTTCCTCTGACACAAAAATAATGATTTATAAGTTGTAGAAAAACATCATGGACTTTTAATATGCCAATTATGTTACAATTAGAGACGAGCATGAGCAAATTGATTCAAAACTAATTAAATTTGATACAATGTTATTAAAAACTGTACTCCCAAACAAAGCCAAAGTTTTTGGTGATTTGATTTGGATAAATTGTGAAAAAGGCACCTGCCATTTTCCATTTCAAGCTTAGTACAATGGTGAGGGAAAAAAGTACGGGGTAGCTGAAGGCAGAGGATCACATGACTCTACGTAGGGCTCTGCCTGGTGGGCTTGCCCCTAATGCCTTGAACTCTGCCTTACAGGCAATTAAGAGGGAGGATATTGACCTGTCAATTAGGCTGTAGGTAAGGTCCCAAGGAGCCATTCTGAGCTCAGGCATTAATGTGATAAGATGAAAGCACTTAGACAACCATTTTTTGACTTACAGGTAGAGATGTCGCGAACTATCCGCCGGCGAACAGTTCCCAGCGAACACCGCATGTTCGCGTTCGGCGCAGCAGGCGAACACATGCGATGTTCGGTCCGCCCCCTATACGTCATCATTGAACAAACTTTGACCTTGTACCTCACAGTCAGCAGACACATTCCAGCCAATCAGCATACCCTCCCTCCCAGACCCTCCCACCTCCTATCAAAAAGCAAGGACAGCATCCATCGTAGATTCATTCTGAAGCTACAGTGTTAGTTAGAGCAGGGAGAGTGCTGCTGCTGCTGAATTAATTGGTGAAAGCGTTAGATAGGCCAGTGTTCTGTGTCCACTCCAGTCCTCAAAGACTCATCTGGTACATCAGGTCAAGAGGAGGCTGGACAAAAAGTACAGTAGGCTGAGGTTTTTGTCCGGCCACCACTCTGCCTGTTTTTGCGTGTTACCTCCAGACCAGAGTCCAGTGGTGCTGTGTAGTGGTCAGCTTTTTTACATTCTAATGCAATTTTTTTATAATTATCTAACAACTAAAATTGTTTTAACATGGCCTTTGTACATAATTTTTCAAGTAGATTCATATAAACCCCTTTTTTTTCATTTTGGTGTTTTTCCCGATTAATCGATTAATTGATGAAATTATCAACAACTAATCGATTATTCAAATAATCGTTAGCTGCAGCCCTATATATATTGCAGTTGCCTGCCCGTGTGTGAGAGGCCGCAGGCCCACAGATTGTACTGTGTGCACACCACTCATATAGGGTGGTACAGTACCTGGCAGATAAAAAGATCATTTAATTTTTACCCTTTAATATAATTGCAGTTGACTGCCAGTGTGTGTCAGGCCCACAAACTGTACTGTGCCCACTTCCCACCACTCATATAGGGTGGCACAGTACATTGCACGGCGCACGCGCAGAGACCTAAAATTCAAACAAAGCGGACCGAGCATGGGTCTTTTTCCATCTCCCAGTTCCAAAAATCTATTCACTACACCGGCCATGGCCCTGATAAGGGACAAACTATAGATTAAACTGATAGGAATAGTAGTTAGTTAACACTAGTTGCATTGATGGCAAAGCGGACAGAGCAAGCTTTTTCTCTATCTCTCCATGCAAGGATTCAAATCAATACACGTGCCCTGATAGGGGACTTAACAAAGATTAAAATGGTAAGAATAGTAGTTCACACTATTTGTATTGGTGGCACAGTACAATGCGTGGCGCACGTGCAGTGCCCCAAATTGGAAGTAAGAAGACCGGCCAATCATCTTTTTCTATCTCCCGCTTCCTAAAATCTATTCGATACACGTCCCCTAATAGGGGACATAACAGGGATTAAACTGATAGGAATAGTACTACTTAACACACCACTCATATTGCGTGGCACAGTACATTGCACGGCGCACACGCAGTGCCCCAAATTGGAAGGAAGAGGACCGACCAACCATCTTTTTCATCTCCTGGTTCCTAAAATCTATTCCATACACCGGCACCTGATAGGGGACAAAACAGAGATTAAACTGGTAAGAACAGATTTTTTAAATTAAAAAAAAGAGGACAGCCTCTGCGGAGCTGTTTTTTTTTTTTGGCTGCGTTACTGAACGCTCATGCGATCATCGACCTCATCCCATATGTGTTTTTTTGGAGCGTGCCCTGCGAAGAGTGCTGGATCAGGCCGTAGATGAGCATGAAGAGGAAGAGTTGTGATCACCATCACCACCAGAAGCAGCCTTGTCATCGTCGATTGCTGGACCTGCGGCAACACAGAGAGAGGAGTCTGAAGAAGAGGAGTCAGAGTAGGAAGGTGGATTTGAGGAGGTGGAAGACTAACCACAGCAGGCGTCCCAGGGGACTTGTTGTCACCTTTCGGGGACCCATGGTGTTGTACGTGGCTGGGTGGAGGAAGAGACCTTCAATGACGTCAGTGAGGACAAGGAACGGGACATGGCTAGCTTGGTATCCAACCTTGTGCAAATGGGGAGTTTGCGGTTGTGCAAATGGACTGTTTGCGGTACCTTAAATGGGGAGTTTGGTCTGTCAGAGTTTGGTCTGTTACTGTGAAGCGGGCGTAACCCTTACACTACCTGATCGATACAAAATCATACCTGATCGTATAAACACACTGGATGTTTTAAAGCATGTTATTCCAAACAATTTAGGAATGTTAGGTGATTTATGCCCTTTATGGATTAAAACCCGACTCTGTGTCAACTACGTAATTTTCCATGGGAGTTTTGCTATAGATCCCCCTCCGGCATGACACAGTCCAGGTGTTACTCCCCATGAAACAACTTTTCCATCACTATTGTGGCCAGAAAGAGTCTATGGGTTTTAAAATTTGCCTGCCTATTGAAGTCTATGGCAGTTCGCCCGTTCGCGAACATTTTATGTTTGCAACATCTCTACTTACAGGGAGAGTGTTAGGGATTAGGAAGACTTACTGTAGTTAGATACAGTATTTAAAGTAAGCCCAGAGGCTTGTAGATATAGCAAAGCTGACTGAGCTGGAGAGACACTATATCTTAGACATAACAAATGTTATCTAGTGGAGGTTAGCTTTAGCAAATAAATAATTTAATTTTAGCAATTTGTTTTTTAATAACATCATTTCATTAGATAATGGTGCTTTAACCCTTTTTGCTCATGATGTTTTTTCATATTTACAGTTTTGTTTTTCACTCCCTGCCTTTCTAGTGCCATAACTTTTCTATATTTTCATTCACATACTTGTATGAGGGCTTGTTTTTGTACTTCATGACACTGGTAAAATGGAGTATAAAAAAATGTATTTTTATTTATAAAAAAAATGCCAAATGTAACAAACATTTTGTAAAATTTGCAATTTTCCAAGTTTCAATTTCTTTACTTCTATAATACATAGTAATGCTGCCTAAAAAACGTTGTTAATTTACATTCCCCATATGTCTACTTCATGTATGGATCATTTTGGTAATGCCATTTTATTTTTTTTGGGACGTTACAGGGCTTAGAAGTTTAGAAGCAAATCTTGAAATTTTTCTGAAATTTTCAAAAACCCACTTTTTAGTGACTAGTTAAGGTCTGAAGTCACTTTCTGAAGCTTACATAATATAAACAACCCATTCTAGAAACTACACCCCTAAAGGTATTCAAAACTGATTTTACAAATGTCGTTAACCCTTTAGGTGTTTCACAAGAGTTAATGGCAAATGGAGCTAAAATTTCAGAATTTTGATTTTTTTCACAAATTTTCTATTTAATTCCAATTTTTTCCAGTAACTAAGCAAGGGTTAACAGCCAAACAAAACCCAATTTTTATTCCCCCATTCTGTAGTTTGCATAAACACCCCATTTGTGGTCGTAAACTACTGTATGGCCGCGCGGCAGGGTGTAGAGTGAAAGGAGCGCTGTGTGGTTTTTGGAGGGCAGATTTTCCTGGACTGGTTTATCTACACCATGTCCCATTTGAAGCCCCCCTGATGCCCCCCAGAGTAGAAACTCCCTAAAAGTGACCCCATTTTGGAAACGACGGGATAAGTAGGCTGTTTTGTTGGGACTATTTTTAGGGTACATATGATTTTTGATTGCTCTGTATGACATTCTTGTGACCAAAAAGTTACCAAAAATAGAAACTCTGAAATTTCATCTCCATTTGCCATAAACTCTTGAGGAACACCTAAAGGGTTAACAAAGTTTGTGAAATAAGTTTTGAATAGCTTGAGGGGTGTAGTTTATTAGATGGGGTCACTCTAATGGAGTTTCTACTCTAGGGGTGCATCAGGGGTTCTCAAATGGGAAATGATGTAAAAAAAAAGGCCATCAAAATCTGCCTTCCATGAACCATATGGTGTTCCCTTCCTTCTGCGCCCTGTTATGTGCCCGTACAGCAGTTTACCACCACATTTGGGGTGTTTCTGTAAACTGCAGAATCAGGGCAATAAATTTTAAGTTTTATTTGGCTGTTAACCCTTACTTTGTTACTGGAAAAAATTGAAAATTTGCCAAAAAATAGCTGTTTTGGCACTGTTTTTATTTTATTTTTTTGTCCATGTTAATCTCAGGGGTTAGGTCATGGGGTACTTTTATAGAGCAGATTATTATGGATGCGGCGATACATAATTTGTCTACTTTTTAAAATGTATTTAGGTTTAACACTATATTATCCTATTTGAAACAAACTAAAAAACATTAACTATCTACACAGTCTAAGAGTCAGTTTTTTTAAGTTTTTACCTGATTGTCTTAGGTAGGTGCTCATTTTTTGCGGGATGAGAGGACGGTTTAATTGGCACTATTTTGGGGGGCATATGACTTTTTGATCGCTTGCTATTATACTTTTTGTTATGTAAGGTGACAAAAAAAAATCCTTTTTTTGCACCGTTTTTTATTTTATTTTTTACTGTATTAATCTGATGGCTTAGGTCATGGGGTATTTTTATAGAGCAGATAATTACAGATGCGGTGATACCTAATTTGTCGACTTTTCTTATTTATTTAGGTTTAACACTATATTATCCTATTTGAAACAAAATAAAAAAAATTCAGTATCTACAGTCGGAGTCCGTTTTTTTTAAAGTTTTTATCCGATTGTCTTAGGTAGGGGCTCATATTTTGCGGGATGAGAGGACGGTTTTATTGGCACTATTTTTGGTGGCATTTAACTCTTTGATTGCTTGCTATTACGCGTTTTGTTATGTAAGGTGACAAAAAAATTCCTTTTTTTTCTATTTTTTACCGTGTGAATCTGAGTGGTTAGGTCATGAGGTATTTTTATGTAGCAAATTAAAATTTAGGTTTAACACTATATTATCCTATGTGAAACTAAATAAAAAAATTTACTATCTACACAGACTAAGATTCAGGTTTTTTTTTCAGTTTTTACCCGGTTGTCTTAGGTAGGGGCTCATTTTTTGCGGGATGAGAGGACGGTTTTATTGGCACTTTGGGGGCGTAGTACTTTTTGATCGCTTGCTATTACGTGTTTTGTTCTGTAAGGTGACAAAAAAATGAATTTTTTTACACCATTTTTTTTTACCGTGTTAATCTAAAGGATTAGGTCATGGGGTATTTTTATAGAGCAGGTTATTACGGACACGGCGATACATAATTTGTCTACTTTTTTTAATTATTTTATTTGGAAAAAAATTTGGTATCTCAAGTCTGAGAACCATAGTTTTTATCCAACTGTCAGTGGCTAAATGGAAAAGGGGATAATGACTTTAGTACTCCATGGAAGTGTGGTACTCCCTGAAGCAACCAATAACGCAGAGACCTGGATGATCGGGGCACGTGTCACACTCAGTGGTGGTGTCCTTCTGTATCCCCCTCCTGGGACACACTCTGCACCTTTTTTGGGTTCGTCCATTTTTTCCAGTATAGGGGACCACACCTGGAAAGTGTTGGCCAGGGACTATCTAGGCACCTCCAGTTCCCGAGGTGCTCCGGCCTGCTCTTTCCCGGTCAGAAAAGATCAGGGCCTTGAGGATTGCCTCATAGAACTGCAGGAATTTCCCTGTGTTGCCAGGGCACTGGAACAGTACAAAAGAGTTGAACATGGTGACCTGCACCAAGTAGACCGCAACTTTTTTGTACCATGTCCGGGTTTTGCGCATGGTCTCGGTTTGTGTGCGTGTGTGTGTGCGTCTGTGTAAACCATTCAGTGTGCGTGTGTGTGGGGGCACGGATGTTCCCGGACTTTTCCCTAAACCTAACAGGGAAAAATAAATAAAAAAACTAACTAAAAAAAAAAAGAGCCCAAAAAAATGTGAAAAAAATAAATAAAATTCAAACTTGCTGATCAGCTGTCCGAAGCTGATCAGCGTGGATGTTCGGGCGAAGCGCTAACAGTGGCCGGACACTAAAGACTGCTGGCCACTGTCAACGAACGCAAAAAAAAAAAAAAACGTTTGCACAACCAAAAAAGGGGTGGGGGGCAAGGGGGCAAGCTGCAGCACCCCTGGGGGGGTCTAAAGTCACACAGCTGTGCTGTGGACCCTAGACACCCTAAGAGGGTGATGCAAAAGTTAAAAATTCTAAACTCTCCCTAAAGTCTCCCTGCCTGAACTAAGCCTTTCCCTAACCTGTCCCTAACCTACCTTTTAGTGCCAGATGGCATTTTGGAGGATCTGGGGGTTCTGGGGGTGCTAGGCTCCGATGCAGGCTGCTCTCTCCTTGCTTCACCAATGGAAAATGGAGCAGGAGAGGAGAGCAGGGTGGAGTTAACGCCTGCCCGCCCGTAGAGCAAATCGGATTAGTTCCTGTGAGGTTATCACACCACCGATCGCCATCCTATTTCGGGTTATCGGGTCACCAGAGACCCGAATAACCCGTAAACGCAGCAAACCACAGGTCTGAATTAACCTGCGGTTTGCTGTGATCACCACTGCGGAGGGGGGGGGGGCCAGGACCCCCTAGGCATTGTGACAGAGTGCCTGCCGAATGATTTCGGCAGGCACTCTGTTCCGATCACCCAGCGTTTTTGCTTAGCAATCTGTACTGTTCATTAATACCATTTTGGTATGACTTTTTGATTACTATTTGTTAAATTGTTTGTGGGAGGTGAAGCGACCAAAAAAACAGGGAATCAGCCATTTTGACTTAATTTTCGATTTCTGGCTGTTGGCCTTATGGGAGAAATCTTTTTTATTTTAATATTACGAGGACTTACTTTTTTGCACAGTAGTCTGTACTGTTCAATTATTCCATTTTGTTATGAATTTTTGATCACTTTTTATTAATTTTTTTATGGGAGGTGAAGCGACCAAAAATCAGCCATTTTGACTTTATTTTCCATTTCGCCGTTTGCCTTATGAAATAAATCTTTTTATATTTTAATAGTATGGGCATTTTCACATGCGATCATGCCCATGATGTATTTTTTTTTTTTTATTGTTTATGTATTTTTATTTGGGGAAAGAGAGTGATCTGAATTTTTATTTTTAAAACTTTTTTTTTTTTAACTTTTTAATAGTTCCCACAGAGTAGGTACCAAAAGTACAAGTGTAGTCAGGGGGCAAAGACGTTACCAGGAGCAACGGTGCTGGACCAAAGGATAAGGCAGAGAGGTGATCAGACAATAGGTTAGGGCAGGCAGCACAGGTACAAGTCAGGCAATCTGGTTAGGCAACAGGAGAGTCAAAGCAAGCAAGCAGGGATCAGATTATTAGCATGAATTAGGAGCACACAAGAGTATCAGGAACCAGCAAACTCAGGGACCTTGACACTGAGGCCTCTGGGAAGGGGGGTGAGCCACTTTAGTTGGTTAGCGACAGCCGGGGTTGGTCAATGAGGTCACCTGATCTAACCCACACAGCCCAGGGAGTGATGTGCTCTGCCCTTAGAGCAGTGTTACATGAAACCAGCCAAACTCAAGTTGTGTTCAGGGCTGATTGTTAGCTGTGGAGCGGAATCCTCAGAAGCAATAATAGAAACCTGGCCCAGGACCACAGCGGTGAAATGGGAAGCATCGGCCGCCTGGGACAGCGGCGAGAGGTGGGGGAACAGCAGCGTCCAGCAGCCACTGTTACAGTACCCCCCTTATAGGGAGCATTGCGCAGACTAAAGGGCATGGCGAGATACTCGTAGTGTCCGTCACAAGTGTTAAAAGCAGTCTTTCACTTATCACCCCTTTGAATGCAGATAAGATTATATGCGCCGCGCAGGTCAAATTTATTAAAGACCTTAGCTCCCTGGAGAGTGATGAGCTGCAGGGGCAATATTCGAATTTGCGATATTTCGCGAATAATTCGTAATCTCCAGTCATTATTTTCTGATTGCGAAAAATCGCATAAAAATTCTCATACATTTGCATAAAAATTCGCATAAAATTAGCATAAAAATTTGCATAAACTGGCATTTAAAAGATACCTTTTAAATACCAGTTTATGCGAATTTTATGCAAATTTTATGCTAATTTTTATGCGAATTTTCGCAATCAGAAAATATTGACATTATTTTCTTACTTGCGAAAATTTGCATATAAAAAATTCTCATAAAACCGAATATTCGCAATTGCGAATATATTTTGCAATATTTTAAATATTTGCGAATTCTCGAAGTGCCGATATTCGCGATTAAAATTATGCAATTCGAAAATTCGTGATCAACACTATCCCTGGATCCTGTCGACAGGTTACGAGATTAGCGGTAAAGGATATTGATTCTTGATTGTGATCTTACTCAGACCTCGATGGTCAATACATGGAAGTACGGATGCTTTTTTTTTTTTTTTTTGCACAAAGAAGAACCTGGCACCGGCTGATGAAGTAGATTTCCAGATAAACCCCCTCTCGACTTTTTCTTTAATATCCTCAGACATCGCTTGGGTCTCGGGAAGTGAGAAGGGATAGACTCGACCCCAAGGAGGAGCGGCACCAGGCAGAAGGTCAATCGGACAATCATATGGACAATGAGGAGGCAGGGTCTCCGCCACTTTCTTGCTGAAAACATCTGCAAAACTGGCGCACTGCTGCAGGAGTCCAGGCAGATCTAATGGTACAGTAATTGAGGAAGCAGGTCGGACCTCCAATAGGCAAGTGGAATGACAGGATGATCCCCAACGTAGAATCTGACCGGAGTTCCAGTCAATAACTAGAGAGTGCTGACACAGCCAGGAAAGACCAAGGATAACCGGATTAACGGACGCTGACAGCACATAGAAGGAAATCATGTCAGAATGCAGAATGTAGCCCCTGGCAACTACCCAAGCCATTAGGGTAGTTGCCAGGGGCTCCTCCTGAACAATCCCCGAGTCAGTGGCAGCTGTTCCGGGCAGACCAGGAGATACCTAAGTAGGTATCAAAAGTACAGGTGTAGTCAGGCGTACAGAGGCGTTACCAGGAGCAACGGCGCAGGACCAAAGGATAAGGCAGAGATGTGCATAGACAAGCAATAGGTCAGGGCAGGTGGCACAGGTATGGGTCAGACAATCCAGGTCGGCAACAGTAGAGTCAAAGCAAGCAGGCAGGGGTCAGACGATTAGCAGAGTCCAGAAACGAAGTATGAATCAGGAGCACACAACAGTATCAGGAACCAGCAAACTCAAGGACCTCAGGGGCAAAGCCACTTTAGTACCTGAAGGAGAGCCATGGTCGGTCAGCGAGGTCACCTGATCTAACCCCCACTGCCCAGGGAGTGATGCATTCCGGCCTTAGAGCAGTGTAACATGAAACCAGCCAACCTCAAGCTGTCTCCAGGGCTGAGTGGAAGCTGTGGAGCAAAATCCTCACAAGCAATAATAGAAACAGAGCCCAGGACCACAGAGGTGAAATGGGAAGCAACGGCCACAGGTCACAACTGAACTTGGTTCCCAGGACTGTGACGATAGGTGGGGGAACAGCAGCGTACAGCAGCCGCTGTTACATTCATAGAGTGTTAAAACAGCTTCACGCTTTTCTCTAATTTATGTTATTATTATAATGCTGTGCAACAACTAATCCTCCCAACCATCTATACACATGTACATTGTCAAATGTGGATAAATAGGGAGATAGCTCTTGCAAAGTACTTGCATGGTCATTTATTAAGACCGCCCTCTTAATAAACATGCTCTGATGCTTGAGGCAGCTAAGTTAAGTGGAGGCACCGGCCTCTACATAACTTAGGGGCTGGCTGTGCAACTTGCTTAAATCTATGCCTTGCTGGCGTAGATTTGTCATTTTTATGCCAAAAACAGGCATAGAAAATGATAAATGAGAGGATCCGGATGGCCCCCCCCGTGCCCACACCACACCCCCTTTTCCTGCTAACTTGAAAAAGTGGTGTGAGTGGGGAATAGTCACAGATTTGGCTGCAAATCCTCTTTGTGACCAAATCTACAACAAATGTATGCCAAAAAGCGGTGTACTTCAGAGTCCCTAATCCTCACCTATTTCGACTACAGAACAGCCAGGTGAATGAGCTTGAGAACACACACTGAACAGGAAGTCGAGGAGAGGGGCCGAGTGTAACCACACTGACTGAAATCAGGAAGATCAATGTGCCCACTGTGCTATAGGAGTCCCTGCCCATGGTTTTCTCTCCCACACCCTTGATATATAACATCTGCCTCCCTGTTTTGTTCATTCCACTCCAGCCAATTTCATTTCACTTCCATTTACCCACTGAGACAGAGCTCAGCAGTGTAGAGAAACGATGAAGGACCTGTGTGATGTCATCATGTGGGCAGGGCTTCTGTGCTTAGTGGTTAGTGTAGTCAAACACTCAAACTTATAGTTCTTTCCCTATACTCACCCACTGTAATGTCCTCTAATAGACCAAAATATCCTAAAAATGCTGGTAGTTTCATTTCTCTCTTATTATATCCCAATGTAATGACAACTCTTGCCGCATAAAAACAGTGTGGACATGTTGCGAGCTGTAGTTCTCTCCTCTTATACCAATCTCCTTATAATGTCAATGATGCCCCATAATAACAGTTTGGACATGCTGGGAGTTGTAATTCTTGTCCCTCATATCCCTCACCATAAAATGCCCACTCATACCCAATATTAACAGTCTGGAGGTGTTGGGAGTTGTAGCTCTGTCCTCTTATTCCCTTCTCCTTATAACGTCCAGTGATGCCCCCCTTAATAAGGCTAGAAATGCTGGGATTTGCAGTTCTTTCCTCCTTTCCATGTAATATCCACTGATATCCCATAATAACAATCTGGACATGCTACGAGTTGTAGTTCTGTCCTCGTATATCCCTCTCTATATAATGGCCATGGATGCCCCATAATAACATAGTGAACATGCTGGGACTTGTAGCTCTTTCCTTATTAGAGAAGTACATGGGATAGATTTCTGTCAGATGGGTAAAGTTTGTTTCCATCAGAACAGGCATATTATCTCACTGCAAATCACTACAAACTGTTGTTTGGGTTACATTTGTATATATTTGAGTGAGGTGGGGATTTTTCTTGGTAATTCTGTATTGTATTATGGATCCACATGGTGGTAACCCAGCTTTTCCAGGATTCTGAAAGGCAAATCTTTCTTGCTATGGCACTATTTAGAAATGGGAAGGAAGATTTATCTTGATTTAGATTTAGTATTATGCATTATATAACAGCCCCACATGGTTGAACTTGTAATCAAATCTATGTGTACTATTAGTAACTAGGAGATTATTTCCAATAAAATAGCCATACTCATCAAGTAGACAAAAGTTATCCACACTGGGGGCGTGGCTTGGCCGCAAGTGCGAATAGCCGCATAAGCACAGAGCTCAGACACCGACGCAGCTTTTAAAAGCAAATTCCAGGCAACTCAGCGCTTACATTAATGAATATCTCTGCCCCTACACACATGGTGACCCAGGGGAAAAGAGGACTCAAGTCCCAAAGCAAACTGGATTTCTATTTTGAAGCAGACAAAGGCCGCAAGCACTCAAGGTACGGACTCATCCGGATCATCACAATCCTCACTTCATGAGAGTCAAGGAGAGGATGTCATGGATGACGGTACAGTGTCTCTTTTTTTAACTGGAAAAGTGGACTTGATATACAAGGACAAATATCTCTATCTGATTGCTTTGCTTCTATCTCTACATCAGATGCCTCTGGATCTTTACTTAAAGAACTGTTGTTAGCATTCAGCCATTTCAGCAAAGCATCACTCAACTAATATCCTCTCTGCATTCAACGATTTCCGACCATCAAGTGACCCATTTAGAAAATAAAATAGGAGAATTTGCAGGTTCTCATAACCAGCTCATTGATGCTCACCAGGCCTTAGAAGATAAGGTTACATCACTGAGAGCTAAAGTAGTGGACTTGGAGGACCGCTCTAGCAGAAATAATATAAAGTTCAGGGACATCCCCAAAGAAGCTACCCAACAAGAACTGACTCCTTACTTGCAAAAACTACTCCTGCTTTTATTGCCTGGTAGTACCCCTTTGGATCTTACTATTGATAGGGTAGCTCGCCCAAAACACATACCATAAAGTGCGCCCCATGATGTCTTAGCAAAAATGCATTATTACCACATCAAAGAAGGAGTCATGAATGCAAGATCAAAGACCTACCTGCTCCTTTTCAATCGGTCAAAATCTTTGCCGATCTCTCAGCAACCACTCTGAAACTTAGAAGACAACTTCTACCAATAACTGCCACGCTACAGGAGCATAACATACCCTATTGTTGGGGATTGCCTGTGAAAATTAGCATCACTCGCAATAATACAACATTTGTGATCTCCTCGGTGCAAGATGGGATTTGACTTTTCACAGGATGGAACATTACAGTAAACCAATCCGTCTTGGTACCATCCGCTCCACCTATTAAAGTGAGATCCGAATGGAAAAGGACCTCATCTAAATGAAGATCTTCAAGATGAGTAGAAACCTGTTAACCTTGAGAAGTATACAGCTATGCTGATGTCGGTGGTAGACTGCACAACTTTGATAGTTTGTGTTACTTTTTTCTTTCCCAATTGCCAGTTTCAATCACCCACCTGTGACATGGCGTCTTTCTTGAAAAGACACCTACACCCACTGTTCCACCCAACACATGAAACTTCCTTCACTGTTTACACATTGATTTATATAGGTTTTTGTTCTCCTTTTTGTTGGAATCAATCCC
This sequence comes from Bufotes viridis, assembly GCA_033119425.1. Taxonomy (NCBI): domain Eukaryota; kingdom Metazoa; phylum Chordata; class Amphibia; order Anura; family Bufonidae; genus Bufotes; species Bufotes viridis. The sequence continues at coordinate 177,920,204 of CM065594.1, read as the reverse complement.
CTACTCTCTTCTAGGAGCGATTTTTGACTAATCTGGATGGCCCTCTCAGCCTCTCCAACTTCCCCTCTACACACTACTTCTCTACAGTGTCACCTATACGGTACAGCTATTGAAATTTACAATATTGTGATTAAGATAACTTCTTTCAACATTAAGGGTCTTAATAGGCCTTAAAAACGATCCCTAATGTGGAAAGAGGCGCTGTCTTTGAAATCAGATATATTCTGTGCACAGGAAACACACATTAGCCAACAAGAGGTACATAAACCTAAGAACCCTCAATACTCCCTGATATATCATTGGCACTAGGAGAAAAAACAAAGGGGGGTTCTACTTGCCAATACCCAATAGTAACACAGTAGCCTTCTCTTTGATTTCCCTTAACACTGACTCCAGAGGGAAATATATCATACTTGTGGGTCTTATAAACAACGTCAAATACACACTGGTTACATTATATGCCCCAAGCCATAGACAAGTGCACTTTCTTAATCGGGTGTTTCAAAAAGTAAATAAGGTCAAACAGGGAAATGTGATAATTTGTGGGGACTTTAATACAATCCCAGGCATAACTTTGGATACTGGCGCACTAGCGCAATTAATCCACAAACAACAATTAAGCGATATCTGTTGCATACAGCATGGATCTGAAAGGGACTTCACTTTTCACTGACATTCTTTCAATACATACTCTAGGAAAGATATGTTTCTAGTTGGCAGGTCTCTGCTCCAAAACGTTTCCTCTTCCATGATCGAAACAATTACGTGGTCATACCACGCTGCTATCACTATGAACCTGACAGAAGCCCATACTCACCCTGCCTCATCTTTGTGGAGGGATAATACCTTTTTGATGGCTCATTATTCCTATAAAGAGGAACGATGCAAAGCTTTTACAGAATATTTCCAACTAAACTCTGGCACAGTATCTAAACATTAAATTGGGGCACCAAGCAAAAAGGGCGCTTTACAGACACGTACCAAAAGCTCTAAACCATTGAAGCTCTGAACAAAGAATCGCTCTCTCCTCATTATCAAGTGCAGATCTGCCAGCTGAGAATGACATTAAATGAATGTTTACTATATTCAAATGAAAAACAGATGCGCACATTAAATGTGCAATACTATTCCCAAATCAACAAATGCGACAAGCTATTAGTCAGACAGATAAAACAGAGAACCCAAAAATCCAGAATCCCATAACTATTTCATGCCAAAGGTTCGCATAAATTGTATGACCCCAAAGATATAGCTGACCGATTTCGGGAATATTATTCTTCCCTTTACAATTTAGAGGCCAACGGGACCACACCCCCTTCTAAACCAGACATAACATCTTTCTTAAACAAACTATCTCTCCCGCCATTATCCTCCGAACAACTCAACATGCTAAATGCCCCTATAACGGAGAATGAAATATTACTCACATATTATATATTACATCTCCCCTTGCATAATGCTCATGACTCAGATGGCCACTTCAATGCATATTTTAAAACCTATAGGGATATTTTGACCCCACATGTGCTTAACTTTTCTCAGAAGTGATCTCAACTAGTGCCTTTGACAAGAAAATGTTAATGGCCACCATAGTAACCCTCCCCAAATCAGGAAAAGACCCAAGCTGTCCTCAAAACTTCCATCTAATATCCCTTCTCAACACAGATATAAATATATTTTCCATACTAATAGCCTCTAGAATATCAAACATCTTTCCCCATATTGTACATTCAGATCAAGCTGGCTTTGTCAAAGCTAGGCAAGCATCAGACAACACCAGGCGCCTCCTAAACCTCATTGATCAGACAGAACGCTCCAAATGCCCCGTGTTATCAGTCGCTATGGACGCTGAGAAAGCATTCGGCCACATTAATTGGTCCTTTACGTTCTTAGTCTTGAATCGCTTGGGATTCACTGGCTATCTCACGGATGTCATTAAAACACTATACAATGCCCCTTCGGCTTGAGTGTTAGCGAATGGTATTCTATCTGACCCGTTTGAGATCACAAAAGGCACCGGTCAAGGATGCCCGTTATCTTCTTTGATATTTGTACTTACTATTGAGCCATTAGCCCAAGCGATCCGACAACATGAATACATTGAAGGTCTGCAAATAGGATCCTTTATGCATAAAATTTAGTTTTTTCTCCTACGACATTATCCTATCCCTAACAAACCCAGATATTTATTTACACAACTCCCTCACAATAATACAAGAATTTGGTAAACTCTCTTACTATAAATTAAACATTGAGAAGTCACAGTTACTCCCACTTAACATTAAGACCCAGAAATATGCATTTGACTGGCAATCTTCAGGAATCCAATTGACTCCCTTGATACAATCCCTGTACAAAACCAACTACCTCCCACTATTAAAGTCCATAGAACAGGAAAAAAAGCACTACTCTTCCCTAAAAATATCATGGATTGGTCCATTGCATCTTTTAAAATGTCTACATTACTCAAGCTTCTCTATATCTTTCGTACCTTACCCATTCTACCACATCAGAGCTTCTTTCAAAAAGCTACCCAGTTAAATTTAAACAATTATATGTGGCACTCTACAAAACACAGAATAGCAGCCCAAATGCTACAAAAACAAACATTGTGGGGGAATAGGAATGCCACATATATATGACTACTTTTTAGCCACTCAAATGTCACAAATAAGGAAATGGTGGGACGAGGATGCCTCCCTTAGTTGGGTGCAAATGGAACAGTCCGCTATACCATCAGGTTCCCTGAAATCCCTCTTGATAGTGTCCCTCTCCACACACTTCCAAACTATCACTGATACACCCTCTATGGTTAGTTTCTCAATTAAGAACTGTAAAATATTCCATATGAAAACATCTAGAACTACTCTCAACCTTGCCCAATGGGCTCCACTGAGAGCTCTGGACTTTTCAGTCCCCACTTGGACTTGCATGACTGGGAGGCAAAGGGATTGGACTCTGCATTCTCGCTTTTTTAAAGAGGAACACTTAAGCCTTTCATCTTGCTCATGCAAATGTACGATATCTCTAAACATAAATTTCTAAAATATCTTCAAATCAGACATGTAACGAGCAGGTCCGATCCCTTCTCCGCCCAGGCGTGCACCAAACTATTCCAGATGTGGAAAGACCACTCAGACGCGGTAACAGGTCTCAGACCTTTATATGATCTATTAGGAGAGGAAGGTAAACTTCAAAAGACATCTCCCCTGTTGTCTTGGGAGCTGGATCTCAAAGCCACTTACTCAGAATCACAATGGGGTAAAGCATTTATACACATCTCAAGATACTTTAGGTGCACAACACACTACGAATCAGCAATAAAAACCATCCTGCGATGGTACTACCCTCCAGAAAGATTACAATATATGTTTCCAAGGGTATCCGCTGAGTGTTGGAGAGGCTGTGGGGGTCGAGGGACTCTTTTCCACATTTTGTGGGGTTGTCCACACCTCACTCAACTGTGGCATGAAGTTTTTTCTTTAATATCTAAAAATAGCTGGAAACCATTTCTCTCCCTCCCCGTTAATGGCACTCTTATTCATAGGGTTAGATGATATATCAATGCAAGGGAGAATAATCAGTGCACAGAAATTGGCAATTGCCCATCATTGGAAATCACATGTCATACCTTGTATGCCAGTAATTAGGTCAAGGATTGACAAGACATGCACGTATGAAAGGATTATGGCCCTGAAACACCACTGCATAGGCAAATTTGAGAAACACTGGGTGACCTGGATAACAGAGAGCCAGATCTTTCACCTAAATCCTGAGTCGAATGGTCGGGTGCCTGGAGGAAGACTGAGAGGAGGATCAAAATACTTGCTGGTAATAATAATATGAGACATTGATATACGTCCATCAAATTTTTAAATTTTTCATACGTACATATATAAAAAGACAATGCTTGAGTCCTATTGTTAGATTTCCTTTATATTTTGTTGTACATGTACCTTTATTTTCTTTATCCTTTTCCTTTGGCATAAAAAATGTAAAACCTGAGACAGACTGGTACGACATTGACACAACGTACTGGCATTTGTTATGTTTGCTCTTGCAATTAATCTGTACAAGTTTTGACTCATTAAAAACAAAGTAAAAAAAAAATAGTATCCACACTAAACCCAGCCCCCTCCTCCAATACTTCCTGGCTTACGTGTACTGGCATGAGAGAGGGGAGAAGGAGGGGGTTAGTAGAAATAGCTTAAGCCTGAGAGAACAATGCACTGCTTTTGTAGTTTAGGTTATTTTCCATGGTCTGCAATTGTGATATTTGATAAGAAAAACAAATGAAAAGGACATTTTTTGTATTTTTTGTGTGTATGTTTGAGTTCTGAATTTAAATCCCCTTAAAAAGCTATGAACACCTTTTGGGTTCATTTTTATCAAGTTGTTTGCATTTAACTAATCTTAAGGCATGTTTTTTTTTATTGATTAAAACATTTCAACAGTTTTGTTGTACTTCTTGATGTGTGGCCCTTATTTCTGATCTACTGGCAGCTCATAAACACTTGTTACAGCTAAATTTGTATATAACTAATGAAATATGGTTAAAATGACTGTTCATGAGCTGTGAGAAGTTCATTGATAAGGGCTACACATTAAGCAACTTCCAGACAGACTCTGTGTACAACAGAAAGCAGTAGTCTGCAGATCCACTCAAAGTGGATGCTGTGGAACAAAAACTGTTATTTCTCACCTAAATGAGTAAAATGCAATGCAAAAAAAATTTCCCCAAAAGATCCCCATAGCCTATAAATGCTAAAAATCGAATTTCTTCCAATGTTATTATAAAGGTAATTCTGATATGCTCCTATGTGCATAATTTGGAAAACAGATTTTCCATTTGTGTTTAAATTTTATTTATGTTTGTCTTTTTGAAAATTAATAAATTATATCATTTGGAAAACAGGTATATTGATTGCACAGGTAATAGAAGGGAAGCTAATCATTTAAGTAATGGCAAGAGATAACAACTAATCTGGCTCTGTAATTACTTTTATAAGTGATGTTAAAGAATGACTCTTTGGTACTGTGCAGAGCTAAAGATGAAATGTGGAATGAATTTCCCCAATGATTCTCCATCCTTCAAATGTCATTCTGCGCAGCACAATAAATGGATTTTCTCACTCTAGTGCCATCTCATCAAGCTAATTAAATTCTCCTTTAAGAGTCAGGATTGTGAACAATACCAATAGTAAGGGGAATGGAGCTGTTACATATATGGAAAAGCAGGGCGCTCTTAATGCATTGTGAGAAAAATATAATAAACAGCAATGTACAATGGAGATTTTAAATATAATGTAGTTTCATTATATATCCTTCATCCTATAGCAGAATATGAAATTCAGATAAGCCCCAGATGTGCTGTGACGCTTCTTGTGCACGTATGTTATTGCTTTTTAGGTAGAACACTTCACAGTCCTGACATATGTTGCAGACATACCTAAAATTGACAAATCTCTTAATGAAAAAGAATCTCACAAATAACGAATAACAGAACCATAAAAACATATTAGTATTAAAGAGAGTCTAGCAGTCCCTTTAATAACGTTGACATTATTGGCTTTTTATGCTTATTTATGTTCACGTGGGGTTTATTAATTATTATTATAGCCTCTCCTCTTATATTCAAAACACTGAATATATTTTAACATAAATGAGTAAATTGTAGTGATGAGCAGACCCATGAATGTACGCGTTCGATGGGTTTTGCCAAACCTTGGTCCAAAGTTTGGTTCGGGTACCCAAACTTGACCCCGAACCCCATTGAAGTCAATGGAGACCCAAACTTTGGGGCTGTAAAATGGCTGTAAAATAGTCATAGAAAGGGCTAAAGGGCTGCAAAAGGAAGCAAAATGGGGTAAGAGCAGGACAATTGCCCTGAAAATAAATGTGGATGGGAAATAATAGAAAAAATAATAATCTTGAACCTGATGCTGGAGGTCCAAGTGAATTAGGAGGTTGAGGAGGTGGTGGAAGTAGCCAACACTGTTTTTGTGTTTTTTTTTTTTTTTTTATTTAATTTTTTTTTGTCTGTTAACTCTGTATGTGACCTATAGCCCTTGTTGGGGGTTTGGGTTTTCTACTCTGCCAATATAACAAATAATAATCTTGAGCCAGGAGGTGGAGAAAAGGAGAAGGTGGACATGGCGGTTTAGGTGGAAGAAGTGGAGTAGGTAGCCAACACAGTTTTTTTTTCTTTTTTCTTTTTTTCTTTGGGGAGGCCCCAAAACATTAGGATATTGCAAAAACAAACTGCGCTTGAGTGCAATGGCTGAGTGCGGCCACTACTGTACACTACATTTTAATGAACATGGGTTTGTCCGTGAATGCGCCTGTCCGTGATCACACCCAATGAAGTGCTAAACACGCGTTCAGACAATACACTTCTCGCAGGTCAGGCCAGCACCTCCAAGGCGTAAAGGGCAAGCTCAGGCCATGTGTCCAATTTGGAGATCAAGAAGTTAAATGGGGCAGACCCATCAGTCAGTATGTGCAGATGTACTCTTCCCCCATGTTGCTGAAATGCTGTATCCTGCTAAGACGGTCCATATCAGATGGTGGTGCTGGATGTTGTGACATGCTGACAAAGCTTTCCCAAATTTCTGTCATGCTAATACTACCTTTTAAGGTTCTGGTGGTGCCCCTAATGTATTGTTGACTTCCTCCTTCTCCTCCGCCTTGTGCTTCCACTGAGCCCCCGATGTCAAGTGGGAATGCCATCAGTAGTGCTTCTACCAGTGTGTGCTTATATTTACGAATTTTTCAATTACACTCTAGTGACGGAAGTAAAGACAGAACGTTGTCTTTGTAGCGGGAATCCAGAAGGGTGGCCGCCCAGTAATCAGATCTCGTAACAATCAGTGTAACTCACCAGTAGTTGTGCAGGCACTGTAGCATGTACTCACTCGTGTGCCAGGCTGCCAAGAGGAAACTACAAGCTGTCCTCGTGGGAGGTGTATTGTCTGTGTCCTCTGTATCCCCCAACGATGTCCGTGAGTTTCTTTGGGCGCCACCCTGATGTGAAAACAGTTCCTCCTCCTCATTATCATCATCCTCCTCATGCTTGAAAACTTTGTCCTGGCTGGACAGTAGTGTAAGTAGTGTACCTGGCCGCTGTTGGTGCAGGAACCCACCTTCCGAGCCACGTTCAGACGACTGGCCTGATTACCATGTGAATGATCCCTGTAACTCCTCCTCTTCATCCTGTGCCACATCCTCATCCATCATCTTCTGAAACGTTTTTCAAAGAGACATAGAAGTGGGATAGTAATGCTAATGATGGATTTATCAACGATTGCCATGTTGGTGGAGTACTCAAAACAGTGCAACATGGCACACACATCCCACATGGAGGCCTACTTGTTGGTGGTGAAGTGGTGCTGTTCCACAGAGCGACTCATGCATGCTGCTGCTGAAACTCAAGTATAACCTGCTGCTGCTCGCACAGTCTCTCCAGCATGTGCAAGGTCGGATATGAGGTGTTGAGCAGGAAGGCCAAAGTTACGCTGCAGCGCAGACAGGCAAGCAGCAGTAGGGTGAGAATGCTGAGAGCATGCACAGACTTTCTGTAGCAGCTCTGACATCCTGGGATAATTTTTCAGGAATCTCTGCAGCACCAAATGCAGCACACATGCCAGGCAAAAGATGTGCATCAAACCGGCTAGGCCCACAGTTGCTATGTTATTTTGCCCGTTATCGCACACCACCAGGCCCGTCTTGAGGCTCAGCGGCACCAACCACTCATCAGTCTGTCCTTCCATGCCCGTCCACAGTTCCTGCGTGATGTGGGGTTTTTCCCCCCAAACAGAAGAGTTTCAGAACAGTCTGCTGTTGTTTCCCCCTGGCAGTGCTGAATTTGGTTGTGCAGGTGTTACGCTGACTGGATGAGAAGGCAGTAGCGAAGGAAGCAGAGTAGGAGGAGGAGAAAACAGGAGGCACCGAGAAAAGCGGTAGGAAATGCACCAAACCACTTTCTGCCTCAGGTCCAGCCGCCACTACATTAACCCAGTCGGCAGTTAGGTAGATATTACATCCCTACCCGTGCTTACTGGTCTATGTATTGGTGGTTATGTAGACTTTGTCACTGATGGCGTTGCGCAGCGCACACCTGATCCGCAACCCAAAAAATGTGTTTATGTCACCGACACAATTAACAGACAGATTAACAGACTGATTAACTATTCTATTATAGTGTCACTTTTGGGGCAGGGCTAGGTGGATGGCCCACGGAACTCCCACTAGCAGAGTCATCAAAAAGCATAAGTGGCTGCTGCATGACTTGGGGAGCAGACTGCTTGGCTGATGTGTAAGGGGTTGAGGGGGAAGACAGATGCCCATGGGCCGTCGGTGCCAACTCTGCACTTTCAGCAGAGGACTGGCTGGAAGACAATGTACAGGAACTGGAACACATAGCTGGCACAGGACAACAACGTCCTCTCCCTGCAGCAGGAGATCCACCAACACCAGCGGTACCACAGCCACTTCCCTTGTTTGATGCTCTCCTCATTCTTTGAGGGCACTCACAAAATGAACAGACTGATTAATTATTCTATTACAGTGTGATGGATGCAAAGGAGGTGTTTTGCGCCCCTAAAAATGTGTTTGTCACAATTAACAGATTAACAGACTGATTAACTATTCCATTATAGTGTCACTGATGCAAAGGAGGTGTTTTCCCTCCTAAATAATCGGTTTAAATCCACAGAATTAATAGATTGATTAATTATTCTATTACAGTGTGATGGCTGCAAAGGGGGTGTTTTACGCCCCAAAAATGGGTTTATGTCACCGACACAATTAACAGACTGATTAACTACTCTATTATAGTGTCAAGGATGCGAAAGAGTTTTTTTGCATCCAAAAATAGGTTTATGTTGCCCACAGAATAACAGACTGATTAGCTATTCTATCACAGTGTGACGGATGCAAAGGAGGTGTGTTGCACCCAAACAAATGGCTATAGGTCACCCACAGAATTAATAGCTCGATTAAGTATTGTATTTCTGTGTCACTGGTGCAAAGGTGGTGTATTGCACCCACAAAAAGATGCCTATAAGTCACCCACAGAGTTATCATCCAGATTAAAAGCCTAACACTGCCCCTCACTGCAGCAACATCCTGTACCAACACTAGTTAAGGCACAATGGCGACGCAACACGTGATCCGGCATTTATGCAGGCAGGGTCACATGCTGCCCTGGTCGATTACCGCCATGCCAATACTAGGCATGACTGTGAGGGCTTCAAAGTGTCCACACCTTAAAAGCTTGATCCCCTGAAGAAGCAACAGCAAAATGCTAGTTGGGGCTGGACTACACTGGTCTGTATATATCTGGCTGTTTATTCTCCCATGAATACTCTGACCTCCATGCGCTTTGCACTTTATTGTCCTTTAGTGAGACTTTCTTCTCACAGCTAGTTCATTTTTAGAAATGTGAGGTAGTTCACACTGTCGTGAGCTAGGCGAGTGTGCTTATCGGTCACGACCTCCCCTGCTGTGGTGAACATCCTTTTGGACAGGACACTCGACGAGTTTTAATAGTTCCATGGCAAATTGTGCCAGCTCTGGCCACAGGTCAAGCCTGCACACCCAGTAGTCCAGGGGTTCCTCGCTTCTCAGAGTGTCCACATTCGCCGGTAACCCGATGTAGTTGGACATCTGTCGTTCTAGGCATTCCCTGAGGCTGGATCCAGAGGGCGGCTGTCGATGGGTTGGCTGCAAAAATTATCTCACATCCGAAGTGACCAACACATCTTCAAACCGCCCTCTTCTTGCAGGCACAGTAGGATTGGTACCCGCACCTGTTTCGCTGTGGGTGGAAATTCCTCTACCAGAGCCCGCAACAACAGAATGCAGCATCTCTCGCAGCAAGGCCTGGACATGCTGAATTCTGCCAGCCCTTTGTGATGCTGGTAACATGTCCGCCATTTTGTGTTTGTACTGGGGGTCTAGGTACTTTGCCACCCAGTACTGGCCCTTGCCCTTTATGTTTTTTATTCAGGGTCCCTCTTCAAACACTGGAGCATGAAGGCCCCCAGTTGAACTAAATTGGAAGCGGTGGAGCACCCTGGCTCCTGCTCATCACCCAGGAGAATGTCGCCTTCGGTCTCCTTCCCCCAGGCACGGACAACACCAGGGATTCCCGAAAAGTCTAAAGTCTCCCTCAAAGCCTGCTCTTCTTGTTCCCCCTCCTCCTCCTCCCCCCACCCACCAACTCCTCTTCAGACTCCTTCCTCCCTGGGAATTTATTCAGCATTGCGACTTCCTCATCTTCCAGCTCCTGCTCTTCAACGGCTAAGTCAATGACACGACGCAATGCACGCTCCAGAAAGAAGGTGTAAGGTACGATGTCACTGATGGCGCCATGGTTGCGACTGACCAGTTTGGTGATCTCATCAAATGGCCGCAGAAGTCTGCATGCGTCGCGCATGAGCAGCCACTGGCGCGGTAAAAATAAACCAAGCTCCCCAGAACCTGTCCTGCTGCACAGTTGGTACAGGTAGTCATTAATGGCACGTTGCTGCTGGAGCAGCCTATCAAGTATATACAAGGTGGAGTTCCGGCACCTCGGGCTGTCACAAATCAGACGTCTTATGGGCAGGTTGTGTCACCGCTGAATGTCAGCAAGGCGAGCCATGGTCTAGTAAGATCTTCTAAAATGGCCAGAGCTTTTCCTGGCCTGCCACAAGAAGTTCTGAACCCCGGAGTAGTTGGCAATGAATTTCTGCACAACTAAGTTCAGGACGTGTGCCATGCACGGTATGTGTGTCATTTTGCCCTGTTTCAGTGCACTCAGGAGATTGGCACCGTTGTTGAACACCACTTTACCAACTGTCAAATTGAGCCGGGTTAGCCACTGATCGGCCTGTGACCGCAGAACTGAAAGCAGTACAGGACCGGTGTGGGTATTGGCTTCCAGGCACAACAACCGCAGCACAGCATGGCAACGTCTAACATCTCACATGGCATGTCAAATAGGTTCTGGGAAGCTTGGGGACACAGCGGAAGAGGCGTTAGCAGTGCAACAGGAGAAGTGAGCCGAGGAGGAGACGTAGGATGGAGTAGGAGGAGGAGAAGAAGAGGCAGGCCTGCATGCAATCCATAACACCAAATCCACACGGGAGCCACAAGTTACATGCTTGACGGCCGTCAGAAGGTTCACCCTGTGGGCAGTAAAAGTTATGTACCTTCCCTGCCCGTGTTTGCTAGACCACGTGTCTGTGCCATAGATATATCCACTTGCTGCTGAACGTGGCCATATAGCTCTGGGAAGCCCTTCTGAGAGAAATATTTTCTTCCAGGGACTTTCCATTGCAGTGTGGCTACAAATTTTCTGCATTTGTGATAGTGAAAGAAAATCAGTTAAATTCATCTGTTTTATTTGTGGGTGTAAAAAATCATATATTTTTTTCAATAAAGTACCCCTGCGGCCTGCGCTGTGTATCTGACAGTCAAATAAAATCAGTAAATCCAGTTCTTAGATTGTGGGTGGACATTTCCACAGTTAACAGGCCAGTCATTCACAAGTGGCTTGGAGGTTGTTTTTCTGCTGCACTGCATACTTGACTGGGAAATATATTCTGTAAATTTAGCGGCGTTTGGATTGTTGGGTGAGCTATACCCCATTTTTCTTTCACACTACCCCTGCACTGCATACCTGACTGGGAAATATATTCTGTAAATTCGGCAGCGTTTAGATTGTTGGGTGATATGTACCACTTTTTTCTTCTTTTACACTACCCCTGCTCTGCATACCTGAATGGGAAATATGTTCTGCAAGATTGAAGACACGCTGCGGATGGCATTCCTACCTGACACCGGGGCCTCAGTGGAAGAACAAGGTAAAGGCAGAGGAGGAGAAAGAAGTCACCAGTGCAGCTGGGGCACCGCCAGCACCTGAGAAGGCAGGGTTAGCATGGCCGAAATGTGGAAAAGCTTTGTCAGCACGCCAAAAAAAAAACAGCATCTGATATGGAATGTCTTAGCAGGAGACAGCATTTAAGCAACATGGTGGAACAGTATGTGTGCACACGCCTACATGTACTAACTGATGGGTCTGCCCCATTCAACTTCTGGGTCTCCAAATTGGGCACATGGCCTGAGCTTGCCCTTTACGCCTTGAAGGTGCTGGCCTGCCCTGCAGCCAATGTATTGTCTGAACGTGTGTTTAGCACGATAGGGGGCGTTATCACAGACAAGCGCAGCCGCCTGTCCACAGCCAATTTGGTCAAGCTCACGTTATTATGTATTTTATGTTATTTTAACCACTCCCGGACCGCCGTACGCAGGATTGCGTCCTGCGGGCGGCCGGGATCTTCTGAGTGGACGCCTCGGCGCGTCCTCTCGCGAGACCCGTGAGTTCCTGTGAACGCGCGCGCAGGCGCGCGCGCGTTCACAGGAGCGCGCGTCTGGAGAGTTGAACTACAGCCTGCCAGCGATGATCAATCGCTGGCAGGCTGTAGATGCGATATAAATCGCATCAAACATGTATACCAGACGCTGTTTTGTGAACAGCGTCTGGTATACCTGCTACCTGGTCCTCTGGTGGTCCCATTTGCTGGGATCGACCACCAGAGGACCAGGTAACTACAGTACAGTTGCACCAAACACTACACTAACCCCCCACCCCCCTCACCTATTAACCCCTTGATCACCCCATCTAGACCCCTGATCACCCCCTGTCATTGATCACACCCCTTTATGTGTCCATATGTGTTTTGCGGATCCGTGGATTCACGGATCCGTGGATCCGATCCGTGGATCCGATCCGCAGATCCGATCCGCAGATCCGATCCGCAGATCCTCAAAACACGGACACCGGCAATGTGCTTTCCGCATTTTGCAGATCCGCACATTGCCAGAACTATATAGAAAATGCTTTTTCTTGTCCGCAATTGCGGACAAGAATAGGACATGTTCTATATTTTTGCGGAACAGAAGTGCAGACCCGGAAGCGCGGATCCGTAATTCCGGATCCGAGCGGGACAAAGTCTGTCCCCATAGAAATGAATGGGTCCGCAATTCCGTTCCGCAAACAGAATTGCGGACGTGTGAATGGGGCATAAGTGTCCCCTATCACCGCCAGTTAGTTAGCTACTTGTCAGGTAGCTAGCGCCCAGCCCACCGCACCGCAGTCACTGATTTTGGCAGAGATTTTTTCATCCACATTGACCGATGCGAATGAAAAAATCTGTGCCGTTCATTATTTTTTTTTTTTCAGCGCAGAGGCTGAACGGAAAAAATCTCATTACCCGTATGCTCAATATACGGAGAATCGCAGAAACTCCTAATGCTGGCCATACGTGTAATGATTGCGGAGACCCTCAAATGCCAGGGCAGTACAAAAACCCCACATGTGACCCCATTTTAGAAAGAAGACACCCCAAGGTATTCCGTGAGGGGCATGGTGAGTTCATGCAAAATTTTATTTTTGTCACAAGTTAGTGGAATATGAGACTGTAAAAAAAAAAAAAAAAATCAATTTCCGCTAACTTATGCCAAATTTTTTTTTTTCTGTGAACTCGCCATGCCCCTCACGGAATACCTTGGGGTGTCTTCTTTCCACAATGGGGTCACATGTGGGGTATTTATACTGCCCTGGCATTTTAGGGGTCCTACAGCGTGAGAATCCAAATGCGTAAAAATGCCCTGTGAAATCCTAAAGGTACTCATTGGTTTTAGGGCCCCTTTGCGCATCTTGGCTGCAAAAAAGTGTCACTCATGTGGTATCGCCGAACTCAGGAGAAGTAGGGCAATGTGTTTTGGGGTGTATTTTTATATATACCCATGCTGCGTGTGAGAAATATCTCTGTAAATGACAACTTTTTAAATTTTTTTATTCAAAGTTGTCAGTTTACAGAGATATTTCTCACACACAGTATGGGTATATGTAAAATACACCCCAAACACATTGCCCTACTTCTCCTGAGTACATGTGTGACACTTTTTGCAGCCAAGATGCGCAAAGGGCCCAAATCTAACGAGTACCTTTTAGGAGGGCATTTTACGCATTTTCTTCTCACGCTTTAGGGCCCTAAAATGCCAGGGCAGTAGAAATACCCACATGTGACCCCATTTTGGAAGAAGACACCCCAAGGTATTCGCTGAGGGGCATAATGAGTCCATGAAAAATTAAACTTTTGTCAAAAGTTAGCGGAAAGGGAGACTTTGTGAGAAAAAACAATAAAAATCAATTTCCACTAACTTGTGCCAAAAAAATCTTCTATGAAATCGCCATGCCCCTCATGGAATACCTTAGGGTGTCTTCTTTCCAAAATGGGGTCACATGTGGGTATTTCTACTGCCCTGGCATTTTAGGGGCCCTAAAGCGTGAGAAGAAAAATACGTAAAATGCCCTCCTAAAAGGTACTCATTGGAATTTGGGCCCTTTACGCATCTTGGCTGCAAAAAGTGTCACTCATGTGGTATCGCCGTACTCAGGAGAAGTAGGGCAATGTGTTTTGGGGTGTATTTTTACATATACCCATGCTGGGTGAGAGAAATATCTCTGTAAACTGACAACTTTGTATAAAAAAATTTAAAAATTGTCGTTTACAGAGATATTTATCACACCCAGCAGGGGTATATATAAAAATACACCCTAAAACACATTGCCCTACTTCTCCTGAGTACGGCGATACCACATGAGTGACACTTTTGCAGCCTGGATGCGCAAAGGGCCTAAACCCAATGAGTACCTTTAGATTTCTAAGGCCATTTTTATGCATTTGGATTCTCACACTTTAGAGGCCCCTAAAATGCCAGGTGAGTATAAATACCCCACATGTGACCCCATTTTGGAAAGAAGACACCCTAAGGTATTCCGTGAGGGGCATGGTGAGTCCACAGAATTTTTATTTTTGGCACAAGTCAGCGGAAATTTTTTTTTTTTGTTTTTACAAAGTCTCATATTCCACTAACTTGTGACAAAAATAAAATTTTACATGAACTCACCATACCCCTCACAGAATACCTTGGGGTGTCTTCTTTCCAAAATGAGGTCACATGTGGGTATTTATACTGTCCTGGCATTTTAGGGGCCCTAAAGCGTGAGAAGAAGTCTGGAATCCAAATGCGTAAAATGCCCTGTGAAATTCTAAAGGTACTCATTGGTTTAGGGCCTTTAGCACCCAGGCTGCAAAAGTGGCACACATGTGGTATCGCCGTACTCAGGAGAAGTAGGGCAATGTGTTTTAGGGTGTATTTTTACATATACCCATACTGTGTGTGAGAAATATCTCTGTAAACGACAACTTTTAATTTTTTTATACAAAGTTGACAATTTACAGAGATATTTCTCTCACCCAACATGGGTATATGTAAAAATACACCCCAAAACACATTGCCCTACTTCTCCTGAGTACGGCGATACCACATGAGTGACACTTTTTGCAGCCTGGGTGCACAAAGGGCCCAAATTCCAATGAGTACCTTTAGGTTTTACATGGCGGCTCACAATTTAGCCTCGCCCAAAATGCCAGAACAGTAAACACACCCCACAAATGACCCCATTTCGGAAAGTAGACACCCTAAGGTATTCACTGAGGGGCATAGTGAGTCCGTCTGAGATTTTTTTTTTTTTTGCCAGAAGTTATCAGAAATTGAAACTTTTTTTTTTTTTCTCAGAAAGTGTCATTTTCCGCTAACTTGTGAAAAAATGAAATGATACATGAACTCACCATGCCCCTCCGCGAATACTTTGGGGTGTCTTCTTTCTAAAATGGTGTCATTTGGGGTATTTATACTATCCTGGCATTCTAGCACCTGAAGAAACATGACCGGTGCTCAGAAAGTCAGAGCTGCTTCAAAATGCCGAAATTCACTTTTTGCACCATAGTTTGTAAACGCTATAACTTTTACCCAAACCAATAAATATACACCTATTGGACTTTTTTTTATCAAAGACATGTAGAACAATAAATTTAGAGAAAATTTGATATAGAAATGTATTTTTTTTTAAAAAAAATTACAACAGAAAGTGAAAAATGTCATTTTTTTGCAAAAATTTCGGTCATTTTTGATTAATAGCAAAAAAAGTAAAAATGTCAGCAGCAATGAAATACCACCAAATGAAAGCTCTATTAGTGAGAAGAAAAGGAGGTAAAATTCATTTGGGTGGTAAGTTGCATGACGGAGCAATAAACGGTGAAAGTAGTGTAGTGCGGAATTGTAAAAAGTGGCCTGGTCATTAAGGGTGTTTAAGCTAGGGGGGCTGAAGTGGTTAAGTAATTTCCCTATCCACATTTGATTGCATGGCAATTCTCCAGCTCTTATTCCCATTTTGCTTCTTTTTTGCAGCCCTCTAGCCGTTTCCAACACTTTTTTAGAGCCATTGGAATGCCCCAAAGTTTGAGTCCCCAATAAAATCAACAGGGTTCGGGGTCAAGTTCGGGTCCCGAACTCGAAGTTTGCGGCGAAGTTCGGCCGAACCCGGTGAACCCGAACTTCCAGGTGTTCGCTCAACTCTAGTAGCAGGTATATCAAACCCCTTAATCAGTATTTTGTGGAAAAGGTATATAGAACCCTTTAATCAATATTTGGTGGAAGCAAGTATATCGCACCACTCAATCTGTAATTTGTGGAAGCAGGTATATCGCAGGCCTCAATCAATATTTGGAGGAATCAACACCAATACAGGGTTGGGACAAACCGAAGTATTCAACTAAAGTCCCCTTAGGATAAACTCCAAAAAAGGCAAACACTAAGTGTAGTACAAATATATATATCATCTTTATTGATTTTCTATGATAAAAAAAACATTAAAAACAGGTTGGTGAATGAATGCTAATTACCTAGCTTAAGATAGCCAAAGCGTATCAGCAGCCGTATACAATTAAAGTGACAAAGAGTAGTATCATATGTATATACCAAACAAGGGGATACCTGTCACATGGGCTAACAACTGCATATATCTACATACAGTGCCTAGTGCATGCAATACCACAAGCATCAATCCATATTCCACAAGATGTTCACAAATCCTTCATTAGAACTACAGATAAACACTCACATAATTGCGTCTGTATGCCGCCAATACCATGTCCCGACGTACGTTTCGCTTTACCGCTTCATCCGGTGATCGGGCACACGAACCCCCGGACAACAAGACCATATCCTGCGGAGAGGTCTCTGTTGTGCTCAAGTCTAGGGACGTAAGGCTGAATAGAAAACTTAATATTGCCGAATTTGTGTTGGCCTTCAGCCTCTACCGGGACGTAGTGTGCTCTGTTAGCCCCCTTAGGAGAGAGGAGTTTGACCTGTATTTGTTCAAAGTCATTGATCTAGGGTACAAATATGGAGGCACTGCCTTCTATGACTACCACCGCTCCTTTTCGGCCAAGGCGACGGCCACACTCGCTCAGTGCAATCATGTCATGGATTGGTCACAGGTGGATACCGAGTTGTTTTGCTGTCACTTTGCGGGCCTGAAGGCACCAACTTGCACTGGTTGTGGTTCTTACGCCCACACGGCCGGCTGGTGTTCAGAGAGCGGTAGCGCAACTGGGCCTTCTGTGTCTAGCGCTCTCCCCGCCCAGCCGGCTAGTAAGGTTCTCGCGTCCATTGACAAGTTGGGTCGGCCGGTGAAGTACCTCGGCAAGTCACCGTTGTGTAACAACTTAAATTATGCTGTATACCACTACAATCAATGTAGATTGTTACATTTATGTTACTTGTGTTTCATGGCCCACCCCCGCGTCGCTTGCACGCAGAAAGGGGGGAGTCACGCATGACTAAGCGTGGTTAACGTGGATCTCCTCGCCTGTTTTCTAGCCGGACATCCAGACTCAGCTTGGGTGCAGTTTGTGCTCAATGGTTTGCGTTACGGCTTCCACACAGGCTTGCTTGCCCTTCCTCAAGCCCCACACGAGTGCAGGAACTTGTTGTCGGCCACCAGAGATCCCGAGACGGTCACACAATTAATTCAACTCGAGCTAGACAAGGGTTATTTGATCGGCCCAGTGCAGCAGCCCCCGTTTGATTGCTGGAGGGTTAACCCGGTCGGTGTGGTGACTGGCAAATTTTCAAATAAAAAGAGGTTGGTTTATGACTTGTCGGCCCCACATTCCTTACCAGTCCCCAGTCTGAATTCATTGATCCCCTCGGATGAATTCTCCATGAGATACGCCTCCATCGATGAGGCTATTGAGGTCATACTCAAGTTCGGGAGAGGTGCCTGGTTATCTAAGGCGGATATCACAGATGCCTTTAAACTGCTCCCCATCCTGCCAGATCTCTGGCAGTGGCATGGGATTAAGTGGCAAGAGCATTACTACTTTGCCAGCAAGCTGACCTTCGGGTCCAAGTCTAGTCAGTGGCTATTTGATCAGTTGGCTAGCGCTTTGCATTGGGTGTCGTCAGTTGTCCTTAGGTTCAGCCATGTCACCCATTACCTGGACGACTTTCTGCTTATCGAGCCCCCGACACAGCAACCTCAGGACCTACAGCGCTTGCAGACGATGTTTTCATATCTCAATGTGCCAATAGCTTCTCACAAAGTAGAAGGCCCCGACACCGCCATTACCTTTTTGGGAATACGTTTAGACACAGTGCACTTGCAAGTAAGTCCCCCTACTGATAAGTTAGACAGGATTAGGCAGGTTGTGCATGGGTGGGCTCAAGTGAGAGTGGCTTCCAGAGCGGATCTGCAATCCCTTTTAGGCATGCTCAATTTTGCCATGCGCATTATCCCCCAAGGTAGGTCCTTTATATCTAGGCTCTTGGCGCTGCTTCCGCAGGCCCGCGTTCAGGACGAGATGGTGTGTTTAGGTCCAGAGGCCATGGCTGACCTGGTGATGTGGGATAGGTTTTTGACACTCTGAAACGGTGTGTCACTCTTCATTCCGGTGGTCTCAAACCAGTCTCCAGTAGTCCACACTGATGTCTCACTGCACTGATGCCGCACTGCACGCCAACCGTTGGTTCGCTGGTCCTTGGCCGCCGGAGGTCGCGTCCATCCCAGGTTTCTTCTCATGTTCCTCCTTGTTTGAGGTATATCCGTCACTGGGAGCAGCAGTGGCCTGGGGCGAGCTATGGAGGAACCGTACGGTCCTATTCCTCACTGACAATACGGCAGTGGTGGACATTGTGGCAATGTGAACACTGATGTGTGCAGTGAAGCCCCAGGGAAACCGTCAGACAGGGCTGTTTGCACCGAGAGCGTGTCACCAAGGTGCCTGGCCTTGGTGGAGTGAAAGCACCAAGTTAAGTATTAGTATTAGTATAGCTGGCTCAGCCAGTTCCAGGGCGGGCTTTTACTGGGAACAGGTAATGTGCTGGGTGGGTGCCTGTTCCCCATGCTCCAGTCTGGGGTTTCGGACAGGTCCATGTCTATTTAGTCCTGCTGCTGGACAAGGTGTGTCACTCTGGGAGAGAGTGATTTGTGTAGCAGAGTC
The DNA here is from genome assembly GCA_033119425.1 of Bufotes viridis. Taxonomy (NCBI): domain Eukaryota; kingdom Metazoa; phylum Chordata; class Amphibia; order Anura; family Bufonidae; genus Bufotes; species Bufotes viridis. The sequence continues at coordinate 177,900,804 of CM065594.1, read as the reverse complement.
CTGGTGAGGCTCTGGGAACGTGATCTCAGCTGAGGAGGGCTGAGGGGCCACGGGGCTAGGTGCTAGCCACAATTCATGGACGTTCGGCTGGGAAAGCCGCATGGGTTCCAGTGTGTGTGAATGGGGTCTTAGGTGAGTCAGGGATATTATGTATTAGGTAGTGCCTAGCCGGGCAGTGTTCATTTATGTTGTTTTGTTTGAGAAGACTGCCAAATAAATGCACTGTTTGGACATGAAATCCGTTGTCCCTCCACAACATCATCATGAAGGGCAGGTCTAGTTCCAAACTGGTCATGTCATTCGTGAGGAGGTTTGTCTGGCTATCTTTGATGCATAATTTTCGTTTTATATGTAGACACATTAGTGGAGACCGCAACATCGCTGCAGATGCCCTGTCCCGCCTTAATTTTCAACTTTTCTTTTAGGTGTGTCCAGGGGCAGATCGGTTGCCAACGCCAATTCCTCACCAGTCCCAGTTGCGGTTGGACTAGTCTCTCATCTCACCGTAGCTAAAAGACTGATGGCCAATTCCTTATCCAGTAATACTCTGAGGGCTTACAAGACAGCTTGGCGCCTGTTTCAAAAATATGATAACACCTACCCGGCCGCTGGCCTGGGGCCTATCACTCACCTATTGGGCTTCATCGGGTTTTGCCACTCTCAATTAAACCTATCCTATAGCACTATTAAACTGTACCTGGCAGGTGTTCAGCACCATTGGTACATGCTGCATCCGGACCTACCATCGCTCTTCTCCGCCCACCCTATCAAAGTGGAATTAAAGGGTTTGCGCAAGAAGTCTGTGGTGAAACGACATGTGCATCAGCCATTTACTGGTAGCTTGTTCAGGTTCGTAACAGACAAGCTGCAGCGTAAACCGTTCAGCACGCAGGTTAGCGCCCTGGTGGAAACAGCCTTGTACCTGGCCTTCTATGGATTCCTCAGGCCAGACGAGCTCGTGGGCTCCAATACGCCGGCTAGGTGCTTACAGAAGGATCAGCTCGTCCGGCGTGGGTCCATCTGCGTCCTTACCTTAGCCTCGTCCAAAACGTCGCGGCCGGGGGAATCGGTGGAGGTCAGGTACTTCCTTACGGCCAACAGGTGGTGTCCGGTGCAGGCCTTGGATGCTTGGCTGATTAGTATTGAGTCCAAACCGGCATGTTCTCCCTTACTCGAACTAGGCAATGCACTGCTAACCACCGCGTCTTTTCTCAGGTACATTCGGGTCTTGTTGGCAGATTCAGGGGTCGATCCTCTCTCGATCGCTGGACATTCCTTCCGCATTGGTGCTGCAGCTGCGGCGTCCATGCATAAGGTGCCAGTACATGTCATCAAACGTTGGGTCGTTGGAGTTCCGCGTGTTACATGCGTTATATCCCGGATCCTCAATACGAAATGTCACTGGCTTTCCGAGATTCGGTTTTGTAATTATGTGTTATTAAAGTCTTTTCAAACTCCTATGAATGGTTCTTTTGGCCCCTTTAGGCTACCCTTCGATAAGCAGTTCCGACATAACTCTGCTGCTTTCAGGTGTGGGGGGGGGGGGGGTGTATAGGCTTAGGTATGGTATCCTATCATCGTGAGCCGATCAAAGCACAAATGTTTTTTATCATGGAAAATCATTAAAGATGATATATATATTTGTACTACACTTAGTGTTTGCCTTTTTTGGAGTTTAATATTTGGAGGAAGCAGATATATTGCACCCCTCAATCAGTAATTTGTGGAAGCAGGAATATAGAACCTCTTAATCAGTATTTTGTAGAAGCAGGTATGTCGCACCCCTCAATCAGTATTTTGTGGAAACAGGTATACAGAAACCCTGAATCAATATTTGGTGGAAGCAGGTATATCGCAGGCCTCAATCAGAAAATTTGTGGAAGCGAGTATATCACACCCCATAATCAGTATTCTGTGGAAGCAGGTATATCGCATCCCTCAATCTGTATTTTGTGGAAGCAGGAATATTAAACCCCTTAATTAGTATTTTGTGAAAGCGGGTATATCGCGCCCCTCAATCAGTATGTTGTGAAAACAGGTATATAGAACCCTTGAATCAATATTTGGTGGAAGCAAGTATATCGCAGCCCTCAATCAGTATTTTGTGGAAGCAGGTATATCAAACCCCTAATCAGTATTTTGTGGAAGCAGGTATATCAAACCCCTTAATCAGTATTTTGATGTAAGCAGGTATATCACACCCCTAAATCTGTACTTTTTGGAAACAGGTATATCAAACCCCTTAATCGTTATTTTGTGAAAGCAGGGATATTGCACTCCTTAATCAATATTTTGTGGAAGCAGGCATATAGAACCCCTCAATCTGTATTTTGTGGAAGCAGGTATATTGCAGCCCTCAATCAATATTTGGTCTTAGCAGGTATATAAAACCCCTAATCAGTATTTTGTGGAAGAAGGTTTCCCCTGACGTCCTCGGCAGCACATGAAAGGTTAACAGAGTCCTATTCTCGCCCCAGGACCGCCCACCTAGATAACAAAACAAGTCAATTGATAAATTAAACAATCCTATAGGTCCCTATAAAGCACCCCCTCGGCAATCCTCCAATGTGTTTTTTTCATGTCCTTATTCTGGACAGGTTCCATAGCCCACCTCATCTGGAAGCCCTCATACCTGGGGGGTGTCCCAGGCTTAGGCTCAGAGTCCAGCATGCCATGGGGGTGCCTGTTGCTGCTCTGAAGGAGTTAACCGGGTTCCGTTGTGCAGCAGGGCTTGCAAATTTTCCGCACCAGCGCTTCTCTTCTCTTTACTGGGCGGCAATGGCGGCGCTATCAGATTTCAGTGGAACGCAGCTTCGGCTGCCTCTGACGTCATCAGCGGGCGCCCGCCCCTGGGATTCTGGCGGCAAATTCAAAAATCTCCTGTATTTAAGGTGGTATAGTCCATGCTCTTGCTGCCCTTGTGCCTTGGCAGCCGAGCTCTATTTTCTTTAAGGTACCCCTGAACCAGGCTGGTCATGACTGATTACAGCCAGTTTTTTCTGGCTTTATTTTATCTGGTACCTTATGTGTCTATACATTTGTATATGTTTAATCTGTTCCTCTTCCTAGATGTCCAGCCATTCCAGTAAAGAAAGAAAAAGAGCCAGGAAGCACAGGCACAGGCTGTGCCAATCCTGCGACCAGCCTCTCCCTGATGACCACCAGGACGATTATTGTGGAATCTGTGGATTAGAGGCGTCTTTCCATTCTCCGGAATCCTCACCAAGGCGTGTGAAGAGACAAAAGAAAAAACAGCCCTTATGTATTGCTTGTATTAAACCGCTTCCTGAGGGTTTTACGTCTGGCATTTGTGCAGCCTGTACCCAGCCGGAGGTCGTCTCTGAGGATAATACTAAGAAGTTAATCTCATTACTTGAATCCTTTCTGTCTCAATCTAAAAGACGGAAGATGCATAAGAGGAAGCGGGTTGACTCTAGCCCTTCTACGTCTGCTGAGAGGTCTTCTCGCTCGGAAGGAGAAGTGTCCTCTGGTTCTAGCTCAGATCCAGAACCAGCCACAGAGGAGAACTTTTTGTTCAGGAAGGAGGATATTAACCGTCTCATCAAGGATGTGAAGCATATAAGTGAATCCAAGACTGAGACGCGTACCGACCAAGATGAGGGGAGCCTGTTTTACTTTCCTAAGAAGAAAGCACGGGTCCCAGTCATCCGGTGCTTGAATCGATCATCCAGAAGGAATGGAAACATCCATTAAGGAAGATGGATTCAGGAAGAAGAGCTAAGGCTATGTACAGAATAGACCCTGCTGAATGTGAGAAGTGGGGGGCACCTTCCAAGGTCGATGCTGCAGTGGCCAGATTAGCGAAGAGGTCCTTTTTTCGTCTGACGACTCAACGTTGTTAAAGGATCCCATGGATAAGAAGGCAGATAATCTACTAAAGCAGCTTCATTCTTATATAGCCTCTCTGAAGAAGGTGTCCATAGCTGCAGTTCCTGTAGCACGTGCCCTGAGAGTATGGTTGAATCAACTAGGAAGGGATATTGAGGATGGCGTTGATAGAGAAGATTTACTTCAGCAACTTCCTTCTTTGAAGATCGCGGCGGAATTCCTTTGTGACTTTCCTGTGGATACCCTGAAAGGCTTAGCCAAAAATATGGCTCTCTCCAACTCTATTAGGAGGTCAATCTGGTTAAAATTGTGGTCGGGTGATGTCCCCTCCAAGAACAACTTTTGCTCTCTTCCATTTGAACCAGGGCGTCTGTTCGGCTCTCAACTTGACACTCTATTGGAAACCAATAAAGAAGATAAAGCTCTGGAATTTCCCCTTTCCAGGCGCAGATTTCAACCCAGAAGCTTTCAGCCCTTTAGAAGACAGCGCTTTCAGAGATCTGACCGAAGATTTTTTGCCAGAACTTCAGATAAGAGTAGGAAGAGACCAAAGGACAAACCCACCAAAGAGGACTTCTGACGCCAGAAGCAAAAGGGTAGGAGGTCGGCTTACTCGATTCTACGCAGCATGGCAGGAAATTTCCTCAGACAGTTGGGCCTTGAGGATCGTAAAAGAAGGTTACTCACTGGAGTTTATCCGCCGTCCAAGAGACCGTTTTCTCTTAAATCAAAAGGAAGACCCTCGAGTCATAGACCTCGTGAGGGAATTCATTCAAAAGGGTGCTCTGGAGCCTGTACCCAAACATCAAAAAGGAACAGGAGTGTATTCCAGAGTGTTTCCAGTCCCCAAGTCAGAGGGAAAGTGGCGCCTAATCATAGACCTCCACTATGTGAATCAATTTATCAAAAAAATTAATTTCAAAATGGAAAACATAAGATCTATCACATCTCTGCTTCAAGAAGGTCACTTCTTGGCATCCATCGACCTGAGAGACGCTTATCTCCATATCCCAATAGAGAATTCATCCAGACGCTTTCTGAGGATTGCAATTGCCATGGGAGGAAAAATAAAACACCTTCATTTCAAAGCCCTGCCCTTCAGCCTCTCATCAGCACCCAGGATTTTCACGAAATTGGCCGTGATTGCAGTTGCAAGTTTACGCCTGCAAGCCTTACAGGTGTTTCCGTACCTGGACGACCGGCTTGTAGTGGCACCCACCAGGGACTTACTGAATTCTCATCTCCTGAAAGTCATCAAGCTGCTTCAGTCTCTGGGTTTCTTAATCAATTGGGACAAATCCGACATCCAGCCAGCAACATCCAAAACGTTTCTAGGCTTCAAGATAGACACTTGCACCATGACCCTGTATCTCCCGAACTCCAGGATAAGCTCTGTCACATCAGCAATAAAGACCTTAATTGCGGGCCAAAGACCTACAGTCCACAGGGTGATGAAAACCCTGGGCCATATGGCATCGGTAATAGATGCAGTTCCATGGGCTCAGGCCCACATACGGGAATTACAGCAGGACTTGCTTCGGGTCTGGAAGCACAACCACAATCTTTCAGCCCGTGTCAGGTTGAGACCTTCCACAATCACGGAGCTGAGATGGTGGTTAAGAGGAAGGAATTTATCCAAGTGCAGACCCTTCCAGCTAACACCTAACATAGTAACATAGTAACATAGTATATTAGGCCGAAAAAAGACATTTGTTCATCCAGTTCGACCTGTTTCCTGCAAGTTGATCCAGAGGAAGGCAAAAAAAACCTGTGAGGTAGAGCCAATTTTCCCCACTTAAGGGGAAAAAATTCCTTCCCGACTCCAATCAGGCAGCCAGAATAACTCCCTGGATCAACGACCTATCTCTAGTAGCTATAGCCTGAAATATTATTACGCTCCACAAATACATCCAGGCCCCTCTTGAATTCCTTTATTGTACTCACCATCACCACCTCCTAAGGCAGAGAGTTCCATAGTCTCACTGCTCTTACCGTGAAGAACCCTTTTCTATGTTTGTGTACAAACCTTCTTTCCTCTAGACGCAGAGGATGTCCCCTCGTCACAGTCACAGTCCTGGGGATAAATAGATGATGGGAGAGATCTCTGTACTGACCCCTGATATATTTATACATAGATATTAGATATCCCCTCAGTCAGTCTTTTTTCTGAAGTGAATAACCCTAATTTTGATAACCTTTCAGGGTACTGTAGATCCCTCATTCCAGTTATTACTTTAGTTGCCCTCCTCTGAACCCTCTCCAGCTCTGCTATGTCTGCCTTGTTCACAGGAGCCCAGAACTGTACACAGTACTCCATGGCTGGTCTGACTAGTGATTTGTAAAGTGGTAGGACTATGTTCTCATCACAGGTATCTATGCCCCTTTTGATGCAACCCATTATCTTATTGGCCTTAGCAGCTGCTGCCTGACACTGGTTTTTACAGCTTAGTTTGTTATTTATTAAAATTCCTAGATCCTTTTCCATGTCAGTGTTACTATGTGTTTTACCATTTAGTATGTACGGGTGACTTGCATTATTCCTTCCCATGTGCATAACTTTACATTTGTCAGTGTTAAACCTCATCTGCCATTTCTCTGCCCAAGCCCCCAATCTATCCAGATCCCTCTGTAGCAGAAAACTGTCCTCTTCCGTGTTAATTACTTTACACAGTTTAGTGTCATCTGCAAAAATTTATATTTTACTGTGCAAGCCTTCTACAAGATTATTAATAAATATATTGAAGAGAATAGGGCCCAATACTGACCCCTGAGGTACCCCACTAGTGACAGTGACCCAATCTGAGTGTGTACCATTAATAACCACTCTCTGTTTTCTATTACTGAGCCAGTTACTTACCCACATACAGATATTTTCTCCTAGTCCAAGTGTTCTCATTTTATATACTAACCTTTTGTGTGGTACAGTGTCAAATGCTTTGGAGAAGTCCAGATATATCACATCCACTGATTCACCCCGGTCAAGTCTAGAACTTAGGGTCCTTTCACACCTGCGTTCTTCTTTTCCGGCATAGAGATCCGTCGTCGGGTCTCTATGCCGGAAAAATCCTGATCAGGATCATCCCCATGCATTCTGAATGGAGAGAAATTCGTTCAGGATGCATCAGGATGACTTCAGTTCAGGACCGGAACGTTTTTTGGACGCAGCAAATACCGCAGCATGCTGCGCTTTTTGTTCCGTCCAAAAATCCGGAACACTTGCCGCAAGGCCGGATCCGGAATTAATGCCCATTGAAAGGCATTAATCCGGATCCGACCTTAAGCTAAACGTCGCTTCGGCGCATTGCCGGATCCGACATTTAGCTTTTTCTGACTGGTTACTATGGCAGCCAGGACGCTAAAGTCCTGGTTACCATGGTAAAATGTAGCAGGGAGCGGGAGCGGCATACTTACATTCCGTGCGGCTCCCGGGATGCTCCAGGATGACGCCAGGGCGCCCCAGTGCATGGATCACGTGATCGCATGGATCACGTGATCCATGCGCATGGGGCGCTCTGACGCCATTCAGAGCGCCCGAGCCGCACGGAATGTAAGTATGCCGCTCCCCCGCTCCCCGCTCCTACTATGGCAACCAGAACGCTAGTAGCGTCCTGGCTGCCATAGTAACCTGAAAGCAATTCGAAGACTGATCAGGATCCTGATCAGTCTTCTAATGCTTCAGGTGACTTGCGTTCTGACGGATCCGGCAGGACGGAAGTGCCTGCCGGATCCTCAGAACGCAAGTGTGAAAGGACCCTTACCTCCTCATAGAAACTGATTAAATTAGTTTGACATGACCGATCCCTCATGAAGCCATGCTGATATGACGTAATTTGCTTATTTTCATTGAGATACTCAAAGATAGCATCTCTTACAAAACCTTCAAACAGTTTACCCACAACCTACGGTGACTGTTACAACGGATGCCTCTTCCCGGCGCTGGGGAGCCCATCTCGGAAACAGTTGGGTTCTTGGTCCTGCACAGAACGACAGCTGTCCTCGAACTTTAGGGAGCTGAAGGCAATCAAGCTGGCGTTACAACACTTTTGGACAGATTTGGAAGGCCAATCAGTCCTAATTCAAACGGACAATCTCCCTGCAGTTTTCTACACAAACAAGCAGGGAGGCATCCGGAGCCTTCTACTCCTTGCATTATGCAAGAAGATCTTTGCATGGGCAGAGAAGCACTTACAGATACTAAGGGCGGTACAAATCAAGGGCTCATTGAATACTCAGGCGGATCTTCTGAGTCGGAGGAAGATCAGACAAACCGAATGGAAGCTGAACCAGAAATACTTCCTGCAGATTACAGCCAGATGGGGTACTCCGTCTATAGATCTGATGGCCTCCAGGGAGAACAGCAAACTTCCCAAGTTCTGTTCTCTGAACGGTTTTCAGAATCCAGCAGCAGTAGACGCTTTTTCTATAACTTGGAAGGACCAGTATGTTTATATCTTTTCTCTGGTGCCCCTCATCTTAAGAGTCCCGCAGAAGATTCTGTTAGAGAAACCTCAAGCTATATTGATTGCTCCTTTTTGGCCACGCAGGCCATGGTTCCCACTTCTACTCCAGTTATCTAAAGGAGTCTACTGAATCTTCCACCTCATCACGATTTACTAGTTCAGAACGGCCTGTTTCATCAACATCTGAACAAACTTCATCTCACAGCTTGGAGACTGAGAGGTCCAGACTAGAGGAGAAAGGTCTATCTGTCCCTGTCATCAATACTCTGCTCTCCTCCCGGAAAACCTCTACAAATATCAAGTATGAAAAGATATGGAGTAAATTCTCATCCTGGATGTCAGAGAATGAATGTTCAGATATTACAGTGCCTGTTATCCTCGAGTCCTGCAAGATGGATTCCAGAAGGGTCTTACTCCAAACACTTTGAAAGTGAACATGACAGCCATTAATGCGATGACAGAGAGCAGATTCGGACATCCTCCCTTAATTAATCGTTTCTTCAAGGCCATTAAGAAGCTTAGACCTGTGGTGAGACACCCTATGCCTGTTTGGGATCTGTCGTTGGTCCTCAGAAGATTGGCTGAACCCCCCTTTGAGCCCTTAGTGGACGCAGAACTTAAATGGCTCTCCTGCAAAGTTCTCTTTCTTATTGCCATCACTTCGGCTAAGAGACTCGGGGAATTGCAAGCACTATCGGTTAAGACGCCGTTTTTAAGAATCCTTCCGAATGGGGTTCTGCTGCGCACTCTACCTTCTTTTGTGCCAAAAGTTCCTACTTCTGCTAACGTCAACCGAGAAGCGTTTATGCCGTTTTTTTTCCCAGACCCCTCAGATAAAGAACAAGCTCTCTGGCACACCTTGGATGTCAAGAGGGCGGTTGAGATCTACCTTCGGAGGACGGAAAATTTTAGACTAGATGAAAATCTATTTTTGCTATACTCCGGTCCTAATAAAGGTCACAAGGCGTCTAAGAGTTCCCTGCCGAGATGGATCAAGTCTGTCATCTCGGAGGCATACACCATAGAGGGCATCTCTCCTTCTACGATTAGAGCACACTCAACTAGGGCTACAGCAACATCTTGGGCTGAACAAGCGCATGTCTCCCTAGAAGAGATCTGTAGAGCAGCATCATGGTCTACTCCATCTACCTTCATGAAGCACTACCGGCTGGACATAGAAAATGAGAGCTCAGCCTTTGGCACTGCGGTGTTGAGTGCAGCCGTTCAGTAATTCCCTCCCTTTAGTATCTATGCATATCCCTTCATGTGCTGCCGAGGACGTTAGGGGAAAGTGAAAATTATTACCTGGAATTTTGCTTTCCATGAGTCCGAAGGCAGCACATACATACCCTCCCTAATAAATCCTTTTGTTTTGCATTTTGCCTGAATCTATTTTTTATACACATTGGAGGATTGCCGGAGGGGGTGCTTTATAGGGACCTATAGGATTGTTTAATTTATCAATTATCTTGTTTTGTTATCTAGGTGGGCGGTCCTGGGGTGAGAATAGGACTCTGTTAACCCTTCATGTGCTGCCTTCGGACTCATGGAAAGCAAAATTCCAGGTAATAATTTTCACTATATCATACCCCTTAATCAGTATTTTGTGGCAGCAGGAATATAGAACCCCTTAATCAATATTTGGTGGAAGCAGTTATATCGCACACCTCAATCAGTATTTTGTGAAAGCAGGTATATCATGCCCATCAATCAGTATTTTGTGGAAGCAGGTATATAGACCCCCTTGAATCAATATTTGGTGGAAGCAGTTGTATCGCACCCCTCAATCAGTGTTTTGTGGAAGCAGGCATATCAAACCCCTTAATTAGTATTCTGTGGAAGCAGGTATATAGACCTCACTGAATCAATATTTGGTGAAAGCAGGTATATCGCACCCCTCAATCAGTATTTTGTGGAAGCAGGTATATCAAACCCCTTAATCATTATTCTGTGTAAGCAGTTATATTGTACCCATCAATTAGTATTTTGTGGAAGCAGGTATATTGCAGCCCTCAATCAGAATTTTGTGGAAGCTGGTATATCAAAACCCTTAATCAGTATTTTGATGTAAGCAGGTATATCACACCACTCAATCAGTTTTTTGGGGGGCAACAGGTATATCACACGTGTTGCAAATAGTTGGTCCAATAGTGCTTGTTTCTCTCTATACCTGCGAAATCGCAGCAGAACCGCATATAACTGCTGCACAATACAAATTCAATATATACTTTCTTTGTTAGAAAGTATGTTATAGATATATCACACCCCTAAATCTGTACTTTGTGGAAACAGGTATATCAAACCCCTTAATCAGTATTTTGTGGAAGCAGGTATATTGCACCACTTAATCAATATTTTGTGGAAGCAGGCATATCGGAACCCTCAATCTGTATTTTGCGGAAGCAGGTATCCCACCCCTTAATCAGTATTTTGTGGAAGCAGGTATATAGAATTCCTTAATCAATATTTGGTGGAAGCAGGTATATCTTACTACTCAATCTGTATTTTGTGGAAGCAGGTATATGGCAAGCCTCAGTCAATATTTGGTGGAAGCACGTATATCGCTCACCTCATTCTGTATTTTATGGAAGCAGGTATATCTCACCCCCCAATCAGTTTTTTGTAGAAGCAGGTATATAGAAGCCCTTAATCAATATTTGGTGGAAGCAGGTAAATCGCACTACTCAATCTGTATCTTGTGGAAGCAGGTATGTGGAAAGCCTCAGTCAATATTTGTTGGAAGGAGGTATATCATAACCCCTATATCAGTATTTTGTGGAAGCAAATATATAGAACCCCTTAATCATCATTTTCTGGAAACATGTATATTGCACCCCTTAAACACTATTTTGTGGAAATAGGTATATAGCACCCCTTAATCAATATTTGGTGGAAGCAGGTATATCGCACCCCCCAAGCAGTATTTTTTGGAAGCAGGTATATCAAACCCTTTAATCAGTAATTTGAGGAAACAGGTATATATAGCACCCCTCAATCAGTATTTTTTGGAAGCAGGTATATAGAACACCTGAATCAATATTTGGTGGAAGCAGGTATATCGCATCTTTCAATCAGTATTTTGTGGAAGCCGGTATATAGAACCCCTTAATCAATATTTGGTGGAAGCATGTATATCGCACTCCTCAATCTGTATTTTGGGGAAGCAGGTATATGGCAAGCCTCAGTCAATATTCGGTGGAAGCAGGTATATCGCACCCCTCAATCTGTATTTTGTTGAGGAAGGTATATCGCACCCCTCAATCAGTATTTTGTGGAAACAGGTATATAGAATCCCTTAATCAATATTTGGTTGAAGCAGGTATATCAAACCCCATAATCAGTATTTGGTGGAAGCAGGTATATCGTACCTCTCAATCAGTATTTTGTGGCAGCAGTTATATAGAACCCCTTAATCAATATTTGGTGGAAGCAGGTATATCGCACTCCTCAATCAGTATTTTGTGGAAGCAGGTATATCAAACCCCTTAATCAGTATTCTGTGGAAGCAGGTATATCACACCCATCAATCAGTATTTTGTGGAAGCAGGTATATAGACCCCCCTGAATCAATATTTGGTGGAAGCAGGTATATCGCACCCCTCAATCAGTATTTTGTGGAAGTAGGTATATCAAACCCCTTAATCAGTATTCTGTGGAAGCAGGTATATCGCACCCATCAATTATTATTTTGTAGAAGCAGGTATATAGAACCCCTTAATCGGTGTTTAGTGAAAGCAGGTATATGGCACCCCTTAATCTGCATTTTGAGAGAGCAAGTATATCACTCCCCTCAATCAGTACTTTACAGCAGCAGGTATATAGAACCCCTAAATCAATATTTGGTGGAAGCAGGTATATCTCAGCCCTCAAGCAATATTTTGTGGAAGCAGGTATATCAAACCCCTTAATCAGTATTTTGATGTAAGCAGGTATATCACACCCCTCAATCAGTTTTTTGGGGGGCAACAGGTATATCACAACTGTTGCAAATAGTTGGTCCAATAGTGCTTATTTCTCTCTATACCTGCGGTATCACAGCAGAACCGCATACAACTGCTGCACAATACAAATTCACTATATACTTTCTTTGTTAGAAAGTATGTTATAGGTATATCACACCCCTAAATCTGTACTTTGTGGAAACAGGTATATCAAACCCCTTAATCAGTATTTTGTGAGAGCAGGTATATCCCACCCCTCAATCAGTATTTTGCAGCAGCAGGTATATAGAACCCCTGAATCAATATTTGGTTGAAGCAAATATATCACACCCCTCAATCAGTATTTTGTGGAAGTAGTTATTTAGAAGCCCTGAATCAATATTTGGTGGAAGCAGGTATATCGCACCCCTCAAAATCAGTATTTTGTGGAAACAGGTATATAGAACCCTTGGAGGGGAGTTGATTTCATTTATTTTTTTAACCCTCTATTGCCCTGTTAACATAGCATTCTGTATTTAGAATGCTATTATTTTCCCATATAACCATGTTATAAGGGAAAATAATAAAAACTACAGAATACTCAACCCGAAACCGGACTTCAGTGATGAAGTCCGGCTTCGGGTCTGGGTACCAAACATGCCGATTTTTCCCACGCGCGTGCAAAACGCATTGAAACACTTTTCACTCGCGCGGAAAAATCGCGCATATTCCCGCAACGCACCCGCATCCAATCTGGGCGTCAAACATGACGCCCGTGTGAACCTAGCCTAAGAAACCAATGTGGATAAATAGAACCGTAAAGATAGCAATAGATGACAAAAAGAAAGCATATAAATCACTAAAACAGGAGGGGAGCCAGGAAGCACTGATAAACTAAGGAAAAAAATAGAATATGTAAAAAACTAAAAAAATTGCCAAACTAGAGACCGAGAGATTAATTGCCAAAGAGAGTAAAACTATCCCTAAAATGTTCTTCAATTATATAAATAGTAAAAAATATAAATCTGAAGGAGTCAGCCCTCTACATAGCAATGAGGGGGGTGTTGCAGAGAGCAACGAGGATAAAGCAAAACTATTAAATATTTTTTTCTCCACTATATTCACTGAGGAAAATAATCAGATGAAATGCAGAATGTAAAAGTAAATTCCCCCATAAAAGTGCCCTGCCTGACCCAGTAAGAAGTACAACAGCAACTTAAAAAGATTAAAATAGACAAATCGCCAGGACCGGATGGCATACACCCCCGTATCCTAAGGGAATTAAGTGATGTCATAGCTAGACCTTTATTTCTGATATTAACGGACTCTATACTGACAGGGAATGTTCCACAGGATTGGCGCATAGCAGATGTGGTGCCAATATTTAAAAAGGGTCCAAAAACAAAGCCTGGAAATTATAGGCTGGTAAGTTTAACATCTGTTGTTGGTAAACTAAAGGGTTTCTAAGAGATGCTATCTTGGAGTATCTCAATGAAAATAAGCAAATAACGCCATATCAGCATGGCTTCATGAGGGATCGGTCATGCCAAACGAATTTAATCAGCTTCTATGAGGAGGTAAGTTCTAGACTTGACAGCGGCGAATCAATGGATGTCGTATATCTGGACTTCTCCAAAGCATTGTACCTCATAAAAAGTTAGTATGTAAAATGAGGATGCTCGGACTGAGAGAAAATGTCTGTATGTGGGTAAGTAACTGGCTGAGTGACAGAAAACAGAAGGTGGTTATTAACGGTAGATACTCAGATTGGGTCACTGTCACTAGTGGGGTACCTCAGGGGTCAGTATTGGGCCCTATTCTCTTCAATATATTTATTAATGATCTTGTAGAAGGCCTGCACAGTAAAATATCTATTTTTACAGATGACACTAAACTGTGTAAAGTAATTAACACTGAAGAGGACAGTTTTCTGCTACAGAGGGATCTGGATAGATTGGAAGCTTGGGCAGAGAAATGGCAGATGAGGTTTAACACTGACAAATGTAAAGTTATGCACATGGGAAGGAATAATGCAAGTCACCCGTACATATTAAATGGTAAAACACTCGGTAACACTGACATGGAAAAGGATCTAGGAATTTTAATAAACAGCAAATTAAGCTGCAAAAACCAGTGTCAGGCAGCTACTGCCAAGGCCAATAAGATAATGGGTTGCATCAAAAGGGGCATAGATGCCTGTGATGAGAACATAGTCCTACCACTTTACAAATCACTAGTCAGACCAGCCATGGAGTACTGTGTACAGTTCTGGGCTCCTGTGAACAAGGCAGACATAGCAGAGCTGGAGAGGGTTCAGAGGAGGGCAACTAAAGTAATAACTGGAATGAGGGATCTACAGTACCCTGAAAGGTTATCAAAATTAGGGTTATTCACTTTAGAAAAAAGACTACTGAGGGGATATCTAATATCTATGTATAAATATATCAGGGGTCAGAACAGAGATCTGTCCCATCATCTATTTATCCCCAGGACTGTGATTGTGATGAGGGGACATCCTCTGCGTCTGGAGGAAAGAAGGTTTGTACACAAACATAGAAAAGGATTCTTCACTGTAAGAGCAGTGAGACTATGGAACTCTCTGCCTGAGAAGGTGGTGATGGTGAGTACAATAAAGGAATTCAAGAGGAGACTACAGCTACTAGAGAGGGGTCGTTGATCCAGGGAGTTATTCTGATTGCCTGATTGGAGTCGGGAAGGAATTTTTTCCCCTTAAGTGGGGAAAATTGTTTTTTTTGCATTTCTCTGGATCAACTTGTAGGAAACAGGCCAAACTGGATAGACAAATCTCTTTTTTCGGTCTTATATACTATGTTACTATGTTAATATGTAAATTAGAGATGAGGATGATGAGGATGATGATTGAGGATGATGATGGGCTGCAGTCTTGCTCCACTAGTCTACAGTGTAGAACTGGAGGCTGTTTGTAACTGTGGTCAAAAAATCAATGTTCTAGGAGAACGGGAAGCAGCTTCATTTTTTGGGGCCCTTTACACAGCTAAAGGTCTGGGCCCCAGGACCTGATGGTGAGTATGCCTATACGGCCTACCCATAGGTCCACCTACATGTTCCACCCATGAACTTGTTCACAGTGGATGAAGTGTGTAGGGGATTTGTTATGTGTTGCTGTAGATAATCTAATGTGTGTGCTTATGGAATGTAGTGTATAGGGATAACATTTTGTGTAGGTGATGCAGTGTGTGTGTGTGTGTGTGTGTAGTGGATTGCAGTGTGTTTTCGTGTAAGGGATAGAAAGAAGTTTAAGTTTATTGTGTGTTTCTGAATGTGTGTACGGAATGCTTTGTGTGAATCTGTGTTTGTATGTGTAACGGCTGCAAAGTTTGTTTCTGTGTATGTAAGGGATGCAGTGTATGTTTCCCTTACGTCCTACCAGCAGCACATAGTAACATAGTAACATAGTATATAAGGCCGAAAAAAGACATTTGTCCATCCAGTTCGACCTGTTTCCTGCAAGTTGATCCAGAGGAAGGCAAAAAACCCCTGTGAGGTAGAGCCAATTTTCCCCACTTAAGGGGAAAAAATTCCTTCCCGACTCCAATCAGGCAGTCAGAATAACTCCCTGGATCAACGACCCATCTTTAGTAGCTATAGCCTGAAATATTATTACGCTCCAGAAATACATCCAGGCCCCTCTTGAATTCCTTTATTGTACTCACCATCACCACTTCCTCAGGCAGAGAGTTCCATAGTCTTACTGCTCTTACCGTGAAGAACCCTTTTCTATGTTTGTGTACAAACCTTCTTTCCTCCAGACGCAGAGGATGTCCCCTCGTCACAGTCACAGTCCTGGGGATAAATAGATGATGGGAGAGATCTTTGTACTGACCCCTGATATATTTATACATAGTTATTAGATCTCCCCTCAGTCGTCTTTTTTCTAGAGTGAATAACCCTAATTTTGATACCCTTTCAGGGTACTGTAGTTGCCCCATTCCAGTTATTACTTTAGTTGCCCTCCTCTGAACCCTCTCTAGCTCTGCTATGTCTGCCTTGTTCACGGGAGCCCAGAACTGTACACAGTACTCCATGTGTGGTCTGACTAGTGATTTATAAAGTGGTAAGACTATATTTTCATCACGGGCATCTATGCCCCTTTTGATGCAACCCATTATCTTATTGGCCTTAGCAGCAGCTGCCTGACACTGGTTTTTACAGCTTAGTTTGTTATTTATTAAAATTCCTAGATCCTTTTCCATGTCAGTGTTACTGAGTGTTTTACCATTTAGTATGTACGGGTGACTTGCATTATTCCTTCCCATGTGCATAACTTTACATTTGTCAGTGTTAAACCTCATCTGCCATTTCTCTGCCCAAGCCCCCAATCTATCCAGATCCCTCTGTAGCAGAAAACTGTCCTCTTTAGTGTTAATTACTTTACACAGTTTAGTGTCATCTGCAAAAATTGATATATTACTGTGCAAGCCTTCTACAAGATCATTAATAAATATATTGAAGAGAATAGGGCCCAATACTGAACCCTGAGGTACCCCACTAGTGACCGTGACCCAATCTGAGTGTGTACCGTTAATAACCACCCTCTGTTTTCTATTACTGAGCCAGTTACTTACCCACATACAGATATTTTCTCCTAGTCCAAGTGTTCTCATTTTATATACTAACCTTTTATGTGGTACAGCGTCAAATGCTTTGGAGAAGTCCAGATATACGACATCCATTGATTCGCCGCTGTCAAGTCTAGAACTTACCTCCTCATAGAAACTGATTAAATTAGTTTGACATGACCGATCCCTCATGAAGCCATGCTGATATGGTGTAATTTGCTTATTTTCATTGAGATACTCCAAGATAGCATCTCTTACAAAACCTTCAAACAGTTTACCCACAACAGATGTTAAACTTACCGGCCTATAATTTCCAGGCTCTGTTTTTGGACCCTATTTGAATATTGGCACCACATTTGCTATACGCCAGTCTGGTGGAACATTCCCTGTCAGTATGGAGTCCGTGAATATCAAAAATAAGGGTCTGGCTAGGACATCACTTAATTCCCTTAGGATACGGGGTGTATGCCATCCGGTCCTGGCGATTTGTCTATTTTAATCTTTTTAAGTCGCTGCTGTACTTCTTCCTGGGTCAGACAGGGCACTTTTAAAGGGAATTTACTTTTACATTTTGCATTTCATCTGACAGTTTATTTTCCTCAGTGAAAACAGTGGTGAAGAAAATATTTAATAGCTTGGCTTTATCCTCATCGCTTTCTGCAACTCCCCCTCATTGCTATGTAGAGGGCCGACTCCTTCAGGTTTATATTTTTACCATTTATATAATTGAAAAACATTTTAGGGTTAGTTTTGCTCTCTTTGGCAATTAATCTCTCGGTCTCTAGTTTGGCAGTTTTTATTAGTTTTTTACATATTCTATTTTTTTCCTTATAGTTTATCAGTGCTTCCTGGCTCCCCTCCTGTTTTAGTGATTTATATGCTTTCTTTTTGTCATTTATTGCTTTTTACGGTTCTATTTATCCACATTGGTTTCTTCTTATTTCTTAGCCTTTTATTTCTATAAGGTATGCATCGATCACAATTTGATGTTACAATGCTTTTAAAAATCTCCCATTTTGTGGTTGTATTTTTATTTTTGAGGACTATGTCCCAGTTAATTGGGCCTATGGCCTCTCTTAGTTGGCTAAATTTTGCTTTTTTGAAGTCCGGTATTCTTGTTCCTCCCTGTAGAAACTCTCGTTTGAAGGATAATTGGAAGGTTATTACTTTATGGTCACTATTTCCCAGGTGTCCCCCGACCTGCACGTCTGTTGTTCTATCAGGTCTATTGGTTAATACTAAGTCCAGTATGGCCGTCCCTCTAGTTGGGTCCTGAACCATTTGGGAAAGGTAATTGTCTTTGGCTATTGCCAAGAACCTGTTTCCTTTATGGGATGTACAGGTTTCAGTTTCCCAGTCTATATCTGGGTAGTTGAAGTCCCCCATAATAACCACCTGATTATGGTTTGCCGCCTTGTTTATCTCGTTTAGTAATAGATTTTCTGCGGACTCTGGTATATTAGGTGGTTTATAGTAAACTCCTATTAGTAATTTATTATTGTTTTTGGCTCCATTTATCTCCACCCACAATGACTCCACATTTTCGTGTCCCTCACAGATGTCTTCCCGGAGTGTGGGCTTTAGAGAGGACTTTATGTAAAGGCAGACCCCTCCCCTCTCCGGTTTTGACGATCCTTTCTGAACAGATTGTAACCTTGTACATTAACTGCCCAGTCATAGCTATCATCCAGCCATGTCTCAGTTATTCCCACTATGTCATAATCCTCCTCACACATCACTAATTCCAGTTCCCCAGTTTTATTAGTCAGGCTTCTGGCATTAGTATACATACATTTGAGAGGTTTATGCATATTTTTTGCCCTACACCTTTCCTTCTGAACTTTTCTAGTCCCTCCTTCCATTTCTCCCCCAGTCCCACTACCTTGCCCCGGTCTCTATCTGCACTATCTTCCCCTCCTATAATGTAATTTCTCTCCCCCAGTCCCTAGTTTAAACACTCCTCCAACCTTCTAGCCATCTTTCTCCCCAACACGGCTGCCCCTTCCCCATTGAGGTGCAGCCCGTCCCTACGATAGAGCCTGTAGCCGATAGCAAAGTCGGCCCAGTTCTCCATGAACCCAAAACCCTGCTTCCTACACCAGTTCTTGAGCCACTTGTTAACCTCTCTAATCTCCCGCTGCCTCTCTTGTGTGGCCCGTGGTACAGGCAGTATTTCGGAAAATACTACCTTTGAGGTCCTTGCCCTAAGCTTTTGACCTAAATCCCTGAAATCATTCTTAAGGACGCTCCACCTTCCTCTAACTTTGTCATTGGTTCCGATATGGACCATGACCGCTGGATCTTCTCCAGCCCCTCCCAGTAATCTGTCAACCCGATCTGCGATGTGTCGAACTCTAGCGCCAGGAAGACAGCACACTGTTCGGCGATCACGATCTTTGTGACAGATCGCCCTATCTGTTCCCCTAATAATTGAGTCTCCCACTACCAGCACCTGTCTGGCCTGCCCTGCTCTCCTGGTCCCCTGCTTACTGGAGCTGACATTCCCTGACCGGCAGAGGAAGTGTCTGGCTGCAGCGGTGCTGTCCCTGAGCTGCCATCCCCTCATCTGCCAAACGTGCAAACTTGTTGGGGTGTGTCAGATCAGGGCTAGCCTCCCTGGCACTCTTCCCTCTACCCCGCTTTCTTACTGTCACCCAGCTAGCTACCTCACTCTCCTCAGCCTCCTCGCTACCACCCTCCCCCACATCTACCCCAAAGACTGCTTGCTCGGTGAGCAGCAAACTCTTTGCAAATTGTCAGTGGCTCTCAGTGTTGCAATATGCCCGTTTAGAGACTCGATGTGCGATTCCAAACGGGTAATTTGCTCACATTTTGAACAAAGATATGCACCCTCAAACGGCTGTTCCAGGACTGCATACATCATGCAAGATGTGCACTGGACGGCATTGTCAATTGTGCAAGACATACTAATGGGGATTACACCACAAAAACAAAAAAATACAATATAATCTAGTTACAAGAACTGGCGAATTTCAGTCCCCACTGAAGTCCCTGAATCTGAAGTCACTTAATCTTAAGTCACACTTACACAACCACACACTTAATCAACCACGCGTCGCGACCAACCTCGCGTTATATATATATCTACTTATATAAGTATGCTGTAAATGAAACTCAAATACACCAGCCTGTTTTTTTTCCCTCTGGATTCAAAGGCTGAGTTCTCCTTACTGCTGACTTCTTAAAGGCTCCTAATTAGGCAGCCACACCCTAATTACTCACCTGTGCAACCCCTGGTAAAGGAAAAAAAAAGTGTTAAAACAGCAATGAAGCTTGCAAAGCAGAAAGTCCCAGTGTACAATAGAGTCAAATGCAGCCACTCAATGTCCACAAATAATGTAGCTGGCAGTTACTCCCTCACTTAATCTTAAGTCACACTTACACAACCACACACTTAATCAACCACGCGTCGCGACCAACCTCGCGTTATATATATATCTACTTATATAAGTATGCTGTAAATGAAACTCAAATACACCAGCCTGTTTTTTTTTTCCTCTGGATTCAAAGGGTTAACTACCCCCCCGTGGACTGGTAGGACCGGCAGCATATTTGATGAGCCCAAGTAACAAATGAACAATTTAGAATCCCTACAAAAGGAGGGATTACCCCCCAACCCACTGTGTTTTTTTCCGTCCTGCCTCCTCCCCTTGCTTTTGGCCTCCGCGGCGTCTTCGCTCACTACTTGCCCGCCTAGCGGATGAAGCGGCGGATGTCTCCTCCAGATCTTGGCTGGGCAGTAGCTGCTTACCGTCCTTGCTGTATAGTGGAGCTGAGTCCACAGCATACAAACCTTCTGCAGCTGAGGGAACAGCAAAGGACAGAGGAAGGTTGCGGACAAGTGAGGGCACAGGGCCTGCTCCAGGGCCATGCCAACTAAGGGTTGTGTCTGATGAACCCAACAACTGTTGGCTGTCTGATGTCACTTGGGATGAAGTGGATGACCAGTTAACCAATCAAGAATCCATGGGTTGCTGGTCAAGAAAAAGACACGAACGCTAGATGACACCGGGAACTCAGGCCTCTCGATGCGACTCCTGCTGCCACGCCCCCTTACTCTGCTGCAACCTCTGCCTGCGCCAAAAACATTTAGGCCTCTGCCACTCCTCTCTGACATCATTTTAGCTGAACTAAATAAATTAATAACAAATTAAAATACCCCTAAAAGCGACAAATATATTTTTCTTTTTGTACTGAAATATGCCACTAAACTCTTTCACCACGTATAAATGCAAAAGTGAACTGCATATACATTTCTCTTTTTGTACTGAAATAGGCCAGTAAATGCTTTTAGTGCAAATAACTGCAAAAGTGAACTGCGTATATATTTCTCTTTTTGTACTGAAATAGGCCAGTAAACGCTTTTAGTTCAAATAACTGCAAAAGTGAACCGCGTATATATTTTTCTTGCAGTACTGAAATACGACACTAAACGTTTTTAGCACAAATAAGGGTACTTTCACACTTGCGTTGGTGCGGATCCGTCTGTTTATTTGCACAGACGGATCCGCACCTATAATGCAAACGTTTGTATCCGTTCAGAACTGATCCATTTGCATTAGGTTTAAAGAAAAATGACAAAGTTCAAAACGGATCTGTTTTGAATTACATTGAAAGTCAATGGGGAACGGATCCGTTTTTAAATGCACCATAGGGTGGGTTCACATTAGCCTTATGCATTCCGTTATTGCTTTCCGTTATAACATGGTTGGACCATGTGATGTGACGTCATCACAGGTCCTGTAGATCTTAGATGATGCAGGGAAAGAGAGGAGAGATCGCGACTACGCGATCAAGTGGCTAAGGTAAGTTAACTTTTATTATTTTTAACCCCTTCCACTTCATTTAACAATGCATTCTTTATTAAGAATGCTATTATTTCCCCTTATAACCATGTTATAAGGGAAAATAATCAATTCTCCAGAAGACCCGAAACCGGACTTCAGTGATGAAGTCCGGCTTCGGGTCTGGGTACCAAACATGGCGTTTTTTCTCGCGCGCTTGCAAAACGCGTTACAAACGTTTGCACCCGCGCGGGAAAAATGCGCATATTCCCGCAACGCACCCGCCTCTTATCCGGGCGTCAAACATGACGCCCGTGTGAAAGAGGCCTTATAAATCATTTTTTTTAATCACAATAAGGTTTTTCCAATTGCTGTCCCTAACACCTTCTCACATCTTTCCCTGCACTCAGAACGTGTCTGAATCTAAGATGGCTGCTATAGTTATAGGGCTGTGACATCACAGGGCTGGCTGGCTGCTCATTGGCTGCATCATGCATGTCAGTCTGGGTGATCCTGCCTTTCCATACTTCCTTTCTCCATGTCCTCATGCATGCAGCAGCCATTTAGGAAAAATGTGATTCGTTACCACGAAGCGCGAGGAAATTCGCATTAATTGCAAAACGAATTTTTCCTGAAATTCGGATCGAATTCCACTTTGTCAGCTTCTATTCGCTCATCTCTAGTGGTCTTCACTTTTCCCATACACCCAGACCTGATGACAAGCATGGTGGAGGTTCAGTATACTACTTTTTCCACAGTGCACGTTTCAGGTCATATCCACTATACCCTCTCTCACATTTTGAAATCCCTAGTGATGTCCCGAACTATTCGCCTGCAAACAGTTCCCGGCAAACATAGCTTGTTCGCGTTCGCCGCTGCGGGCGAACATATGCGATGTTCGGTCCGCCCACTATACATCATCATTGAGCAAACTTTGACCCTGTACCTCACAGTCAGCAGACACATTCCAGCCAATCAGCAAATCCCCACCTCTTATAAAAACGGCAACCATTTTAGATTCAGTTTGAAGCTGCATGTGTGTTAGTGAGAGCAGGGAGACTGCAGCTGCTGCTGTGCTGATGATTCTGAATTCATAGGGAAAGCGTTAGCTAGGCCAGTGTTCTGTGTCCACAGACTTATCTGCTGTAAGGACAGCGTCACGGCACCCCAAAAAGCCCTTTTTAGGGCTGCTACATTAGTCTGCTTTTATTTATTTTTTCTCCATATATATTGCAGTTGCCTGGCCTGCCCGTGTGTGAGAGACTGCAGGCCCACAGACTGTAGTGTGCCCACTGCCAGTGCCCACCACTCATACCTTGTGGCACAGGACTTTGCATTAAAAAAAGGCATTTAATTTTTACACTTTAATCTTATTTCAGTTGCCTGGACTGCCTGCTGCCAGTGTGTGTCAGGCCCACTTCCACTGACTGCAGTGTGCCCACTGCCAGTGCCCACCACTCATACCATGTGGCACAGTACTTTGCATAATAAAAAGGCATTTCATTTTTACACTTTCATTGAATTTCAGTTGCCTGACCTGCCTGCTACCAGTGTGTGTCAGGCCCACTTCCACTGACTGTAGTGTGCCCACTGCCAGTGCCCACCACTCATATCATGTGGCACAGGTCCTTTGCATAAAAAAAGGCATTTAATTTTTACACTTTAATCTAATTTCAGTTGTCTGGCCTGCCTGCTGCCAGTGTGTGTCAGGCCCACTTCCACTGACTGTAGTGTGCCCACTGCCAGTGCCCACCACTCATACAGGGTGGCACAGTAGCTTGCTGATAAATAAGGCATTTAATTTTTACCCTTTAATCTAAGGTTAGTTGCCTGCCAGTGTGTGTCAGGCCCACTTCCACTGACTGTAGTGTGCCCACCACTCATACAGGGTGGCACAGTAGCTTGCTGATAAATAAGGCGTTTAATTTTTACCCTTTAATCTAAGGTTAGTTGCCTGCCAGTGTGTGTCAGGCCCACTTCCACTGACTGTAGTGTGCCCACTGCCAGTGCCCACCACTCATACAGGGTGGCACAGTAGCTTGCTGATAAATAAGGCATTTCATTTTTACCCTTTAATCTAAGGTTAGTTGCCTGCCAGTGTGTGTCAGGCCCACTTCCACTGACTGTAGTGTGCCCACTGCCAGTGCCCACCACTCATACCGTGTAGCACAGGACTTCGCATAAAAAGAGACATTTAATCTTTACACTATAATCTAATTTCAGTTGCCTGGCCTGCCTGCTGCCAGTGTGTGTCAGGCCCACTTCCACTGACT
Source organism: Bufotes viridis (assembly GCA_033119425.1). NCBI lineage: Eukaryota > Metazoa > Chordata > Amphibia > Anura > Bufonidae > Bufotes > Bufotes viridis. The sequence goes on along the minus strand of CM065594.1, from coordinate 177,876,896 downwards.
GTAGTGTGCCCACTGCCAGTGCCCACCACTCATACCGTGTAGCACAGGTCTTCGCATAAAAAGAGACATTTAATCTTTACACTATAATCTAATTTCAGTTGCCTGGCCTGCCTGCTGCCAGTGTGTGTCAGGCCCACTTCCACTAACTGTAGTGTGCTGACTGTAGTGTGCCCACCACTCATACCGTGTGGCACAGGACTTTGCATAAAAAAAAGGCAGTTCATTTTTACACTTTAATCTAATTTCAGTTGCCTGGCCTGCCTGCTGCCAATGTGTGTCAGGCCCACTTCCACTGACTGTAGTGTGCCCACTGCCAGTGCCCTCCACTCATACCGGGTGGTTCAGTAGCTTGCCGATAAATAAGGCATTTCATTTTTACCCTTTAATCTAAGGTTAGTTGCCTGCCAGTGTGTGTCAGGCCCACTTCCACTGACTGTAGTGTGCCCACTGCCAGTGCCCTCCACTCATACCGGGTGGCTCAGTAGCTTACTGATAAATAAGGCATTTCATTTTTACCCTTTAATCTAAGGTTAGTTGCCTGCCAGTGTGTGTCAGGCCCACTTTCACAGACTGTATTGTGCCCACTGCTAGTGCTCACCACTCATACCGGGTGGCTCAGTAGCTTGCCGATAAATAAGGCATTTCATTTTTACCCTTTAATCTAAGGTTAGTTGCCTGCCAGTGTGTGTCAGGCCCACTTTCACAGACTGTACTGTGCCCACTGCTAGTGCTCACCACTCATACTGGGTGGCACAGTAACTTGCACGCATAGTACCACTAATAAATAAAAAATGACAGGCAGAGGCAGGCCACCCCGCAGGGGCTGTCATGGTGCTGTGATTTTCTTTGGCCCTAAAATAATACCCAGTGTTCAGAGGCCACATAACCTGAACTCTGAGGACATTGTTGACTGGCTTACACAGGACACCCAATTTTCTACAGCTTCCGCTGCGAACATTGATGCACCATCCTCCTCCAGCTCAGCTTCGGGCACCTCTCAAGTTACCACTCACCCGCCCGCCGTCACCACCAACACTAGCACCACAGCCGCTTCATTTATTCTGTCTGAGGATTTATTTACACATCAGTTGGAATAAATGAGTGATGTGCAACCATTATTGCCAGAGGATGTAGATAACAGGGATATGTCTCAGCCAGGCAGCATTGCACACATGGAAGTACAGTGTGATGATGATGATGTTGTACCCGCTGCTGCTTCCTTTGCTGAGTTGTCAGATATAAGTTAAGCGGTTGATGATGACGATGTGTCCGTGGATGTCACGTAGGTGCCCATTCGAAGAGAAGAAGAACAGGGGGAAAGTTCAGATGGGGAGACAGAGAGGAGGAGGAGACGAGTTGGAAGCAGGGTGAGGTCGTTGCAAGGAGCTAGTGGCACAATCAGACAGCATGTATCGGCACCCGGGGTCAGCCAGAGAGCACGCCAATCAACGAATGCTGTTGCCACCACCAAAATGCCATTATTGCAAAGCTCAGCAGTGTGGCATTGTTTTTGTGTGTCTGCCTCTGATAACAGTGATGTCATTTGCAACCTGTGCCAAAAGAAACTGAGTCGTGGGAAGTCCAACACCCACCTAGGTACAACTGCTTTGCGAAGGCACATGATCTCACATCACAAATGCCTATGGGATCAACACATGAGTACAAGCAGCACACAAACTCAAAGCCACCATCCTCCTCCTGGTCCAGCATCTTCAGCCACATCAACCACTACTGTCCTCCTTGCCCCTTAACCACCCGCCACTCTGCCTCTCACCTTCAGCAGTTCCTGCTCATCTGCCCACAGTCAGGTGTCTGTCAAGGAAATGTTTGAGTGTAAGAAGCCAATGTCACAGAGTCACCCCCTTGCCCGGCGTCTGACAGCTGGTTTGTAGCTATTGGGACACCCCACTGGAAGGTACCAAGCCGAAATTATTTTTCATAAAAGGCTATCCCCAACCTGTACTCTATTGTCGAAAAGGAAGTCATGACATGTCTGGCACACAGTGTTAAGGCAAGGGCCCATCTGACCACTGATACCTGGTCTGCAAAGCACGGTCAGGGCAGGTATATCACGTACACTGCGCATTGGGTAAACCTGCTGGCGGCTGCCAAGCATGGAATGCGTGGCTCTGCAGCGGAGTTGGTGACACCGCAACGACTTGCAGGCAGGCCTGCTGCCACCTCCTCTACTCCTCCTACTCCATCCTCTTCGCTAACCTCCTCAGCTGAGTGCTCTTCTGCTGCTGTGTCTTGCGCCACATCATCAACTGCACCCCCCCCCCCAGCTCCCCAGGGGCTATTCCACATCCCGGATACGACAGTGTCACGCCGTCTTGGGGTTGACTTGCCTGAAAGCAGAGAGTCACACCGGACCAGCACTCCTGTCCACCCTGAACGCACAGGTGGATCAGTGGCTGACTCCGCACCAACTGGAGATCGACAAAGTGGTGTGTGACAAAGGAAGCAATCTGTTGGCTGCATTAAATTTGGGCAAGTTGACACATGTGCCGTGCATGGCACATGTGTTGAATCTGATTGTACAACGCTTTGTGTGTAAGTACCCAGGCTTACAGGACATCCTCAAGCAGGCCAGGAAGGTGTGTGGACATTTCAGTCGTGCCCACACGGCCATGGCGCACTTTTCCGATATTCAGCGGCGAAACAACAGCCCGACACGTTGGAATTCAACACTCCTAATGTTCGACTGTCTGCTCCAACAAGAAAAAGCCGTCAATGAGTATTTGTATGACCGGGTGCTAGGACAGCCTTTGCGGAGCTGGGTATTTTTCTGCCACGTTACTGGACGCTCATGCACAATGCCTGTAGGCTCATGCATCCTTTTGAGGAAGTGACAAACCTAGTCAGTCGCACCGAAGGTACCATCAGCGACCTCATCTGATTTGTTTTCTTCCTGGAGCGTGCCCTGCGAAGAGTGCTGGATCAGGCTGTAGATGAGCGTGAAGATGAAGAGTTGTGGTCACCATCACCACCAGAAACAGCCGTATCATCATCGCTTGCTGGACCTGCGGCAACGCTGGAAGAGGAGTCTGAGGAAGAGGAGTCAGAGGAGGAATGTGGCTTTGAGGAGGAGAAAGACCAACCACAGCAGGCATCCCAGGGTGCTCATTGTTGTCACCTATCTGGGACCCATGGTGTTGTACGTGGCTGGGGGGAAGAACAGACCTTCAATGACATCAGTGAGGACGAGGAACGGGAAATGAGTTGCTCAGCATCCAACCTTGTGCAAATGGGGTCTTTCATGCTGTCATGCCTGTTGAGGGACCCTCGTATAAAAAGGCTGAGGGAGAACGACCTGTACTGGGTGGCCACGCTACTAGACCCCTGGTATAAGCAGAAAGTGGCTGAAATGTTACCATATTCCCGGAAGTCGGAAAGGATGCAGCACTTCCAAAACAAGTTAAAAAGTATGCTTTGCACAGTATATAAGGGTGATGTCAGAGCACAATGGGAATCTAACAGGGGAATAGGTGAAAGTAATCCTCCTCCTACCACGTCCACGCCGGCAAGGACAGGACGCTTTACAGACGTGCTGTTGATGGAGGACATGCAGAGCTTTTTAAGTCCTACGCATCACCACAGCCCTTCGGGGTCCACCTGAGAGAACTCCTCGACCGACAGGTAGCAGACTACCTCGCCTTAACTGCAGATATCGACACTCTGAGGAGTGATAATCCCCTTGACTACTGGGTGTGCAGGCTTGACCTGTGGCCTGAGCTATCCCTATTTGCGATAGAACTTCTGGCATGCCCCGCTTCAAGTGTTCTGTCAGAAAGGACCTTCAGTGCAGCAGGAGGTATTGTCACTGACAAGAGAAGTCGCCTCGGTCAAAAAAGTGTAGATTACCTCACCTTTATTAAGATGAATGAGGCGTGGATTCTGAAGGGACTGACAGTGGAGGATGCATTTGACTAAAAAGAGGCCTAATTAGATGCCTTGGGCTAAAAATGGTCCCCACGCTGCTGTATTTAATCTCTGCATGCCGGATGACTTGCGTGACTTCTCCGCCAACTGTGCCACCAACTAGGGTTCAAGGCCCAAATGTTTTAGTACACTTTCTGCCGTGAAACATAAATTTTTCTGGACACTTCTACTTAACTGAACTACCTCAGCATGACCATAGGCTTTGAAAAACCGCCATCGCCTGCAATCTCCCAAATGTGCGCACGAGCTCAGTCATCACTACACCAAGATTGACGCATAGAGGAATAAAATTTGTGTCATGAGTGTGTCAACTATTGACAACTCTTTGCGGTTGTCAAAAATCTATTCGATACACGTCCCTGCACGAGGAAGAGACCTTCAATGAAGTCAGTGAGGACAAAGAACGGTACATGGCTAGCTTGGTATCCAACCTTGTGCAAATGGGGAGTTTGAAGTTGTGCAAATGGACTGTTTGCGGTTGTTTGCGGTGCGTTATATTGGGAGTTTGGTCTGTCACAGTTAGGTCTGTCACTGTGAAGCGGGCGTAACCCTTACACTACCTGATCGATACAACATCATACCTGATAGTATACACACACTGGATGTTTTAAAACACATTATTCCAAACAATTTAGGAATGTTAGGTGATTTATGCCCTTTATGGATTAAAACCTGACTCTCCGTCCACTACGTAATTTTCCATGGGAGTTTTGCAATGGATCCCCCTCAGGCATGCCACAGTCCAGGTGTTAGTCCCCTTGAAACAACATTTCCATCACTACTGCGACCAGAAAAAGTCCCTGTGCGTTTTAAAATACGCCTGCCTATTGAAGTCTATGGCCGTTCGCCCGCTTCGCCCGTTCGCGAACATTAGCGGAAGTTCGCGTTTGCCGTTCGCGAACTGAAAATTTTATGTTTGCGACATCTCTACCTACCATCAGACTCTTCCACCTATTCCCCCTGCAAGTTGCAGTTGTATACCATTCCCCAAGCTTCCCCCACCAATTCCTGGATCACTTTGCTGCTTGGCTTCCTCACCTTCTATCTTCTCAATGACCAACACTTATTATGGTCGATTTTAATATCCCCATTGATGATCTTATGGTATGTCCCAATAGCCTCTCACTTTCTTTCCATAACCTCCTCTCGGCCTATCACAACTTAGTTCCTCTGCCACACATGGAAAGGCAATACACTTGATCTAGTCTTCTTCCATCACTGCTCAGTCTCAAACTTTATTAACTCATCTAGAGATGAGCGAATAGTAGCTGACGAAGTGGAATTCATTTAGAATTTCAGGAAAAATTCAATTCGCAACGAATGCGAAATTCCTTGCGCTTCGTGGCAATGAATTGTAATTTTTTCTAACATGATTGCTACAATAGCGGCTAAAATGGTGGCTACAGGTGTGAGGACATGGGGCAAGGAACTCTGGGAAGGCGGGATGACCCATAATGCCATGCATGCAGCCAATCAGCAGCCATCCAGCCCGGTGATGTCACAGTCCTATAAATACGGCAGGAATCTTAGATTCTGCCATTCACAACTGTACTTTGTTTAGGGACAGACAGCAGGTGTATTACTATCCTGCTGCGGCGGCAGGGAGCGCACAGCGTCATAGCAACCAATGACGCCGTGCACTCCGGCTGTAAAGAACAAATCCAGCCCGCACTACCACGGACAGCTCACGTCCGGGTTTAATGGACGTGTGAGGCCAGCCTTAGTCCAGATTCAAACCACCAATCAGGCCCCGGTCTCATCGTCCAGTGAAAACATCACTGCTTCCCAGCAGGGGCGTACATAGAAATCACTGGGCCCCATAGCAAGAATCTGAAATGGGCCCCCTTAACCCCACCCACTACCCACCCCTGGCCCCTCCCACCTCCCCCTTAACCCCGCCCTCCCATCTCCTGTCCTGGCTCCTCCCATGCCACACCCCCATTAAATAAATTTATACATGACCTACTGAAACTGTTAGAGATAAACATTTTTATTTTATTTTATTATTAACCAACTTTGCACTCCTCCTGCCTCTGTCCACTGTGCTAAAGCCGGACGTAGGCCATCCCCCACATCTTAACCCCTTTGCTACTTGCGCCATTTTGTCATCACTTCTCTTACCCCAAACGATTGCAGTACACCACAGCCCAAACCCCTTTAACCCCTTGCTGCTGATGCTGCTGTTTGTATGTGTGTGTGTGGGGGGGGGGGTGGTTTGGCTGGTTGGTAGAATATCATTTGGTGGTGGCTATGTGCACACTCAGCACTAACAGCAAGGAGTTAGAGGGGTTAATCCACCCCCTAATGCCCTCCAAAATGCCCGGGGGCAGGGGGGGGGGGTGTTAGGAAGGAGTAGGTGTAGGAGGAAAGCACACTGTCCTCTATGAGCCCCCCCTCGCCCCCGGCGGCGATATGGATATGCATCCTCCTGCCCTGGTCGATGTTAATTTATTTATTTTTTGACAGTCGATTGTGAGGGGGCGGGGCCAAATAGTGTGGGCGGGGCCTTCCAAGCGCTCCGGGCCCCCCTGTGCCGCGGGCCCCATAGCAGTGGCGTACCCTGCCTATATTGGCGGTACGCCACTGCTTCCCAGTCATCATGGAAATCCTGTGGTGCATGGAGATGGAGAGGGTCTTCGTATCCCCCCTGCACTAAACGGATGTTTCAGAAATGAACCAATGCTTCCGACAGCTGCTCCTTGGAAGGTCATGGAGTGTCCCGGTAAATCCGGCATCTATTCGCCCCACTGAAGGATTATTTTGAAAGTTTGTAGAAGCTGATACGGGGCCCACATGCTGCAGATTTATCATGGAGACATCGGATTTTACAATATTAAATTATTTTGTGCATTAGCAATACTGATGGATTATTGAGCAAATGCTGACCGAGTGAAGGTGTATGCTCCCCAGACAGAACCGTTTTTTGTGGGTTATTGCTCTGACGGATCAAAGGAAGGGCAAAAAAATATCTGTGACTTCAACACAAACTTACAGCTAACACCCTTTCCACTCAGTCTGGGTGGGGGGCTCTACTTGTATAAGCGTTTAATAGAACAGGTTCTGTAGACATCTTTGTGGAATCAGCTGACGAGGGTGTAAAAGGTGTGCGCTTCTTTTTGACGCTAATGTGAACCTGTAAGGCTGAGTTAATACTTGAGTTATTTGGTCAGTTTTGGCACCGTGACTGCCCAAATAAGTGAAGTGTTTAGGGATTCTAATAGCGACGCCTGTCATCTGCATATCCTACTGAATAACAGTATTATTTCACTACTCCAGCACACTTGCTATGCGTGTTACTGCAAGGCACAGTGTTCTACACCCATATAAAAGATCTATGCAGCCTAGAAATAGCCGTTATTTAATCCTATTCATCACAAATTAATTAGGATCGAAGCAAATGTTTTCCAGAAAATTCGGCGAACTGGCCGAATCTAATTTTTTTGAAATTTGCTCATCTCTAAACTCATCCTTCAAACTTTCTGACTACAGTCTTCTTTTATTTACTATTAAGACTTCTTACTCCTCATGTCACTTCAAATGACAATCCGACCTGTCACACTTATACAAAGCTACACACCATTAACTGCCAGCAACTTATTGACACCCTACAGTTAGCTCTTACCCCAATCTCTTCCCTCTCCTGTACAGACCTGGCTGCCAATCATTTAAACCATACCTTCAAAACCACCCTAGATGAAGAAGCTCCAATATCAATCTGACCCTCCCGACACAGAAGATGGCAACGTTGGCACATAGCAGAAAATGTCTTCTCCAGGGATGCTCCTGGTGTGCAGAAAGCTTATGGAGAAAATCTCAACTATCAGCAGACTTTCTCCAATATACATTTATGCTCAAAACATACAAATCGGCCCTCAACATTGCCAAACAGAAGTACTTCACCTCTTTCATCTGCTTAGTCTCAATAATATAACCCACTCACTCATACTTTTCACTCCCTTCTAAGCCCTAAAGTTCAAGAACCTGTTACTCTGGTGACTTCTACTCTGATGACATGGTCAGAAATTATCTCCCAGTCCCCAACCAATTTCAATCCTACTCCCTCCCACACTTCCACATGCTCTCTCTCCTCTTTTGACCCTATAACAGGTAAAGAAGTCTCCAGGCTTCTCTCTTCTTCTTGACCCACAACCTACAGCAGTGATCCTATTCCCTCACACCTTCCTCAGTCTCTCTCCACAGCTATCATCACTCATCTTACTACAGTATTTAACCTCTCTCTCTTCTGGTATCTTTCCATTCTCTTTCAAACATTCTATTATAACCCCAGTACTAAAAAAAACATCTCTCGACCCGACTTGTGCTGCTAACTACCGTCCTGTTTCTAACCTCCCCTTCATCTCTAAACTCCTGGAATGTCTACTCTTGCAATTAAGCTATCTTTCTGCAAACTCTCTTCTTGACCCTTTACAATCTTTCTTTTGCCCTCTCCACTCTACAAAAACTGCTCTTACTAATGTTTCTAATGATCTCCTGAGAACAAACAGGAATGGCAACTATTCTCTACATATTCTTCTGGATCTCTCTGCAGCGTTTCATACGGTAGGACACAAACACCTCCTCACCATGCTCTACACAATTGGCGATAGGGAAACTGCTCTCTCCTGGTTCTCTCCCTATCTCTCTGGCCACTCCTTTAGTGTATCATTCACTAGCTCTACTTCTTCTCGATGTTGAGACTCATTAGGGTTCTGTCCTAGGTCCTCCACTCCTCTCTCTCTACACAGCCCCCATTGGACAGACTATCAGTAGATTTGGTTTCAGTACCATCTCTATCCTGACGACACCCAACTATACACTTCATCCCCTGACACCACCCCTGCTTTACTACAAAACAACAGTAATTGTCTGGCAGCTGTATCTAAAAAAAAAAAAAAAAAGAAGAACCATATATTTGATCACTCACATAAATCCGGAAAAAGGAGGAGGTGAACAGTGATCTGGAGTGTTTAAGACGTAGCTTTTACTTTAAATACATTAAAAGATATATCCTTCAATATTCATGAAAGATCTGAACATATATGTGAATACAGTTTTCCACAATCCCACACTCAGGGGATTCTTTGGAAACAGAAACAACTGTGTCTACACTTATAGATTCAGTGTAAGACACTATAAGGTAACAAGAGCTGGTATGCACTAGCACCTTAGGTACACAATTATAAGGTCACAAGGGCCGGCATATATGACAGTATATACATAATGCACAACAGGATCAAAAAAGCAACAAAGGTTTTGGTGCCCAAAAATTACCATGCAAATTGGTGCATAGCAGCACCTACAGTATATCAAAAAAGGTGCACGACAGCACCAGTGAAACCCAGTGTCTTACCCTACAGATGATAACGTCTTCAGACACTTTTGTTTCTGGGTTCCTAGGCAGGGTGGTCCGGTTCAATAATCGGAGGTCCTAAAAATAAGAGGCAATCACAGGAAGGTTGTCCTATATGTCCCTGAATGACCCTATGGGGCCCTACAATAACCCTGTTTGTCTATCCACGGAGTGTCCCACTAATTGGGCCCCTGTCCGGAACCTTAGCCTGGAATTGCGTTCCCTATTATTCCCTGAGTAGATCCCGACATCCACGTTTCTGAGGCGGAAGCAATCCTCTCATCAGAGGAACAAAAAAAGTGGGCTATAAGTAGTTCACTTGCTGGTAAAGGTATCCACCAGCAAGCACTTACTGAAAAAAAATATGTCAGTCAGCAAGTACAAAAACCACTGGGAAGGATAGTTCTCAGTGGAATAAAGTGCACAGATGGGTGCCAAAAAGGGAAAAGGAAAAAGGGGCAAACGAAGAACCCCCTCTCCCACTGTGGTTTGCGAATAACGCCGCTTGCACCTCCATTCATTTCCTCGCTCATTTTTGTCTACCACCCTACTCATGCTCTCATTTCTGCCAGTGATCTAAGTTTAACATCCTTCATAATTTGTACCTCTCACTTCCGTCTTCAAGACTTTTCTAGAGCTGCACCTACTCTCTGGAATATCAGGTCAATTCCCAACTTCCCTACCTTCAAACATGCCTTAAAAACACATCTTTTCAGGCAGGCTTATCATGTTTCCTAAACTGACTGTTCCCTGAGTAACCCCTCCCCCACCCTCCAACTCCTCAGACCTGAACTCGATCTTCTAACAGTCCACACACTTGAAGCATACGCCTACACCATTGCTTTAATATGGTAAGACATGGTTATGTTGGTTTTCAAAACTTAAACAAAAAAAAAATTCTATGAACTATGTGAAGATGCCCTGACATGGATTTCGAACTAGTATCTCAGATGTTTTCACAGAGATTTCAAATGCTATGTTTATTATTGGGGTTTAAAGATGTTGCCAGCTCACAGGCACCCAGAACTAATGTATATGCTCGACGATCTCACAAACTTACCCCTTAGATGCTGTAGTCAAATTTGACCATGGCATCTAAAGGGTAAATTTGTGGGAGGTCAAAAACCAGGAGTGTGCACTCCAGTCCATGCAGCGGCTCCACCTAGAGAGGATTGAGGGAGCCAGATGGTGCGCCATAGGAACATAGTGTAATCTTCATAGACGCTAATGCTTTGGAATCTATGAGAAAAACAATCTAATAATTGCTTGTTCAAGTTCCCTAGCGGAAATATTAAAAAGTGTAAAAGAAAAGAAAAAGTTTGTAGAAATATTAAAAAACAAAAAGTATAAAAATTCAAATCACTTCTTTTCAACCAAAATTAAAATACATAAACAATTAAAAAAATACATCCCGAACATTAGCACATGCGAAAATGTCCGTACAATATTTATCTCATACAGCGAAATGGAAAAAAAGTCAAAACAAATGCTTCACTTCCCGCCAAAAAAAAATAAAAAAGTTATGGGGGTCAGAATATGGGAAGGCGAAGAAATTTTTTTATCTTCCAAAGTAACTTTTTTCAGTATTAAAACTGTAAAAAAACTACGCATATGTGGTATCTTTGTAATCGTACTGACCAAGAGAATGAAAGTAACAGGTCAGTTTTACCACATAAGTAAAGCTGTAAAAACAAATCCCTTAAAACTGTGGCAGAATTGTGTTGTTTTTTTTATAATTCCTCACCATTTGGACTTTTTTCTCACTTTCCACTACATTCTATGCCACTGTAAATGTTGCCATTAGAAAGTTTAACTTGTCACACAAAAACCAAGCTCTTATACAGTTATGCGAATGGAAAAATAAAAAAGGTTTTGGGAAGACTGGGAGTAAAAAATGAAAATGAAAAAATGGAAACTCACCCAGTCCTGAAAGGGTTAATCTTGTGGCTAAAATACATCAGCAACTTTTTTTTTTTAACAGACTTATAATAAGGGAATGCTCTGTGTTAGCCATTATACATGACTCTTACCTATTAATGATGACACATGGTCCCCTAAGATGTCTGAGCAGGAAGAGATAACAACGGAACTGTGAACACTAGGAAATAAGGAATATGCTGTGCAGAATATTTTTCATCTGCAAACAGAAAAGTTCTTTAGACTGCAATTAGTAATGATTGTGAGGCTGAGCCATTATCAGGGCTTCCAGATGCATAATAAAAATGTGTGTACTCTTGAAAAATGTCATCTCTTGTATTGGAGAGATGATTTGTTCTCAAAAGGAATGATTCACAAATTCAAGGGACACAATTATCAAGAACAAGCTCTTAAGGTACAAAACCTCTTTTATCATGTACACTTGTGAAGTGCAATTCAAGATTGTCGTTTATAGTAATAAATCGGAACAATTGTTTGTGCTACAAACCTTACAGGGATATTTCTTTATCTTTTGTTCCTATAACTTATATTTTTTATATCAAGTGCCAGTCTGTGCAAATAGAGTCATATATTTTAGAGATCAATGCAAGCTTTATATTGAATAGGATTGACTAGCGGTAAAGTGTATAAGATTTTAAAGAAATCGTTGTTTTAGTTTTTTTTCAGAAACTGCGCTACTCTTGTGTGTACGCTGTGTGTGCTATTGCATCTTAGCCCTATTCAACCAAACAGTATGCTGCAATACCAGCCCATGGCACGAGTTGTTTTGGAAGAAGGCAGCAAATTGTATATTTTTTAGGGAGGTTTTTCTCCAGTCTCTGATACACATTTATGTATTGTCATTGTCTTTTGTTTATTGTGCATTGATTTTTAATATGAATTCAATAAAATTATAATGATTATAATCATGGAATGGTCTGGATAGCCAATGCTGGAACACCAGATTTAGGGGATTGGTATTTTGGCAATTGTATTTAACCCCTTAAAAAAATATAGAAATTGCTATCCTGAGTTTCTAGGGGTGACAATTAGCACAAAAAAAACTAGTATTGATGGATTGATGGACTTGGTGGCAGCTTGTTCTGGTGCACCACAAGTCACAAAATTGCCGCCGATCACCCCAGAAAAAAAGTGACAGAAAAACGCTCTGTGCAGCCTTAAAACCAGTGAGCAAGTAACTAGCAGAAGTTGAATCATTCACAGCTGTAGATCGATTAGTTCATTAGGTGCTTTTGCTGACTTTTCCCTGCCTAATCTCGCCCTCACAGCTGCTGCGTCCTCTCCCTACACTAATCAGAGCAGTGTGACGTGCGGCCCTACGTGACTCAAGCTTAAATAGAGGCTGGGTCACATGCTGCACTTGGCCAATCACAGCCATGCCATTAGTAGGCATGGCTGTGATGGGCTCTTAGGGCAAGAAGTAAAACGCTAGCTGATTGGCTGCTGTGCAGCCCTTCAGAAAGCGGGAAGAAATCACCGAACAACGAACCCGAACTTTTATGAAAATGTTCGGGTTCGGGTCCGTGTCCTGAACACCCCAAAATTCGGTACGAACCCGAACTATTCTCGAACTGTTCGCTCATCCCTAGTTATAACATTTTTAAAAATCCTACTTACCTCATCCATTTGATTGCGAAGAGCCAGCTGCCACCATCTTGATATAAAATCTAGTACAAAATCTCTTGCAGCCTGTGATGATGTTATCACATCACCCAGCGTATTGACATCATACGTAACCGCATATAAGATTTTGTGCAAGATCTTCTGTCAAGATTGTGGCGGTAAGCATATTGCGTTTAAACAGATGAAGTAAGTATGTTTTTTTTTTTTTTTTTTTAACACCATTTAGTGATTCACTACCACGAAGCACGAGGAAATTTTGCTTTGCAGCGAAATTGAATTTTCCCTGAAATACGGATCAAATTCCACTTTGTAATAGTAACATACTGCATTTTTCGCTTTATAAGATGCACCTCCGCAGATCCCCCGATAGAAGTGTGGAGGGAGGAGGCGGGGAAACTCATGTAGTGCTCTGGTGCAGTGCTTCTACTCTAAAACACCGGGCCCCGCCACAACTGTTAAATACTATATTGCCAATCACGCTTACCTAACTACTACTATAATCGCACATCCATACATCATAGTACTGTACACGGCGCAGACCGCTGCTCCCTCGGTCATGTGCCGTCTGTCCCGCCTGCCGCAGCTCCCTCCTCATGCGCCGCCTGCCTGTTCATTCATAAAGTGAGCAGGGCAGGCGGCACATGAGGAGGGAGCTGTGGCAGGCGGGACAGGCGGCGCATGACCGAGGGAGCTGCGTTCTGCGCCGTGTACAGTACTATGATGTATGGATGTGCGATTATAGTAGTAGTTAGGTAAGTTAAGTAAGCGTGATTGGCAATATAGTATTTAACAGTTGCGGCGGGGCCCGGTGTTTTAGAGTAAAAAGCACTGCACCGGGCCCCGCCATGAGTTTCCCCGCCTCCTCCCTCCACACTGATACTTTGCTGGCTGCTCTGCGCAGCATAGCGGCCAGCTAAGTATCAGTATTCGTTTTATAAGACGCACGGTCATTTTCCCCCCACTTCCACCTCAGCAGCGATGGCGTGCTGTGAGAGACCCTGCTTATGCAGTTCAACAACCCGACCACATTCAAAAATGGAGACTTTTTGACAATGAATCCACATCTTTGCACAGATTTGGCCTTTTAAAGGCATGTGGTCCTAAAATTTAGAATTTAAGAAAAACAGTCTGTTTCAGTTTAATTGTTATTTTCAATAATTGAATGCTCCAAAAATGTTTTGTCTCACTCTACATTCTTCTTGTTGCATGTTGAAGCTCTACTTGGAACCTTATTAAGAACCAACAATGTAAAATATTATTTTTTGCCATTTTTCAAGTGGTCTTAAACTTTTGATCAGGACTGTATTTATACATAGTTATTAAATCTCCCCTCACTCATCTTTTTTCTAAACTGAATAACCCTAATTTTGATAATCTTTCTGGGTACTGTAGTCCACCCATTCCAGTTATTACTGTAGTTGCCCTGCTCTTAACCCGCTCTGCAATGTATGTCTTATTCACAGTAGCCCAGAACTGTACACACTACTCCATGTGTGGTCTGATAGTGATTTGTAAAGTGGCAGGATGATGTTCTCATCATGGGCATCTATACCCCTTTTGATGCAACCCATTATCTTTTTGGCCTTAGCAGCAGTTGCCTGACACTGATTTCTACAGCTTACAGTAGTTTGCTGTTCACTAAAATTCCTAAGTCCTTTTCCATGTCAGTGTCACCCAGTGTTTTACCATTTAGTATGTATGGGTGACTTGTATTATTCCTTCCCATGTGCATAACCTTACATTTGTCAGTGTTAAACCTTACCTGCCACTTCTCTGCCCATGCCTCCAATCTATCCAGATCCATCTGTAGCAGAATACTGTCCTTTTCCATGTTAATTACTTTACACAGTTTAGTGTCATCTGCAAAAAATTGATATTTTACTGCAGAAGCCTTATACAAGATCATTAATAAATATATTGAAGAGAATAGGGCCCAATACTGACCCCTGTGGTACCCCACTAGTGACGGTGACCCAATCAAAGTGTGTACCGTTAATTACCACCCTCTGTTTTCTATCACTGAGCCAGTTAATTACCCATATGCAGACATTTTCTCCCAGTCCAAGCATTCTCATTTTATATAATAACCTTTTATGCTGTACAGTGTCAAATGCTTTAGAGAAGTCCAGATATACGACATCCATTGAATCGCTGCTGTCAAGTCTAGAACTTCCTCCTCATAGAAACTGATTAAATTAGTTTAACATAACCAATCCCTCATGAAGCCATGCTGATATGGCGTTATCTGCTTATTTCCATTGAGGTACTCCAAGATAGCATCTCTTAGAAAACCTTCAAACAGTTTAACCACAATAGATGTTGAACTTGCCTGTGTTTTTTTTTACTCCTTTTTCAAAATGGCACCACATTTCCGACAAGTGTCGATCCTGTGAAATACTCCCTGTCAATATAGAGTCCTTAAATATCAGAAATAAGGGTCTGCCTCTGACATTACTCAATTCTCTTAGGATTACGGAGGTATCTGCAATCTGGTTTCGGTGATTTGCCTATTTTAATCTTTTAAGAAGCTGCTGCACTTCTTCCTATGTCAGACAGGCCTGATTTAATGGGAAATTTAATTTAACATTCTTCATTTCATCTGACATTTTATTTTCTTCACAAAATACAGTGGAGAAAAAATATTTTATAGCTTTGCTTTCTCCTCATCGCTCTTTGCTTCTCCCCCCTTATCATTCTGTAAAGGGCCGACACCTTCACATTTATACTTTCTACCATTTATATAAATGAAGAACATTTTAGGGTTAGTTTTACTCTCCTTGGCGACGAATCTCTCCGTCTCCAGTTTGGCTACTTTTATTTGTCTTTTACATATATATATTTTTTTTTTTACCTATAGCTTTTCAATGCTTCCTTGCCACCTCCTGTTTTAGTCATTTAAATGCTAGCTTTTTGTCATGTATTGCTTCCTTTACATTTATATTTATCTACATTGTTTTTTCTTGTTTACATTACCCTTTTATTCTCATAAGATACGGCATGTACCTTTCAAAATTAGTGTTTATGATGCCTTTAAAAATATCCTATTTTGTGGCTGCATTTTTATTTTTGAGGACATTGTAGTATTTAGTTAGGTCAATGGCCTCTCTTAGCTGGTCAAATTTAGCTTTTTTGAAGTCTGGTATTTTTGTGCCGCCCTGAAGAAACACTCTTTTGAATAACAATTGAAAGGTTTAAATTTTATGGTCACTATTAGTGTTGAGCGAATTGTCCACAAAATTTCAGGATAAATTTGATATGCCGCAGAGCTGAGTTTCCTCTTGCTTCGTGGTAGTGAATCAATTTAACCTGAAATAGTGTAAAAAAACAAAAATAAATCATAACTGCTCAATTTGCTCGAGACAATGGCCAGCGTAATGATGTTATTGTGGGCAACGCAAGATTTTGCACTAGATCTTCAAGCAAGATGGCTGCGGCCTGCCCTTTATGATCAAATGGATCAGGTAAGTATGATTTTTTTGTATTTTTTATTTTGCACTCTTTTATTTATATCAGGTGCCAAGATCATATATGAATGTGTCATCTGATGGGTACAATGACCGTCAGAACCACAATCGCTGCTCCCTGTCATTGCATCCACTACTTATAAAGAGTTGAGCGAATACCTGGATGTTCGAGTTCGAGAAGTTCGGCCGAACTTCATGAAAATGTTCGGGTTCGGGATCCGAACTCGACCCAAACTTGACCCTGAACTTGACCCCGAACCGGAACCCCATTGAAGTTAATAGGGACTTAAACTGTTGGGCACTAAAAGGGCTGTAAAATAGCCCTGGAAAGGGCTAGAGGGCTGCAAAAAGTAGCAAAATGTGCTTAAGAGCATGACAAATGCTCTGCAAAAAATGTGATAGGGAAATGAATATAAAAACATAAAATACCCTAAAAAAATAAAAATTAGGAATGATGTAGGATAAAGAGGTTGAATGGGTGGATGTGGCAGTGTAGGCTCACGTGGCGGTCTAGGTGAAAGCAGCGGCGAAAGAAAAATAAGTAGCCAACACAGATGTGTGTTATTTTGCATTTTTACATAGGGGTATCCCCTAAAATATTGGGACATAAGTGCACTTGAGTACAAGGATGGATGGTTGAGGCTGTTAGAACTGTCTATTCTGCACAATGTACAGACAAGTCTTGTTGTATCCAGGCCTGGTTCATTTTAATGAACGTGAGCTTGTCCACATTGGCTGTGGACAGGCGGCTGCGTCTGTTTGCAATGACGCCTCCTGCCGTGCTAAATACAGTTTCTGATAGTACACTGGCTGCAGAGCAGGCCAGCACCTCCAAGGCATACAGGGCAAGCTCTGGCCATGTGGACAATTTGGAGACTCAAAAGTTTCATGGGGCAGAACCATCAGTCAGTACGTGTAGGCGTGTGCACAGGTACTGTTCCACAATGTTGTTCAAATGCTGCCTTCTGCTAACATGCTCCATATCACCAGTTGTTGCCGTGAGGTGATAAAGCTTTTCCACATGTCGGCCATGCTAACCCTGCCTTGTAAGGTGCTGGTGCTGACACAGCTGCGTTGGCGACCTCTTCTTTCTCCCCTGCCTTCGCCTTGTGCTTCCACTTGTCCCCCAGCACCAGTCGGGAATGCTCTTAGGAGCATGTCTACCAGCGTGCACCTGTAGTCGCGCATCTTCCGATCACGCTCCAGTGAAGGAATTAAGGATGGCACATTGTCTTTGTAACAGGGATCCAGCAGGGTGGTCACCCAGTAGTAAGCAAAATGTGGGCAACTCTGCTGTCATTGCGCAGGCCCTGCAGCATGTAGTTGCTCGTGTGTGCCAGGCTGCCCAGAGGTAAGGACAAGCTGTCCTCTGTGGGAGACGTATTGTCTGCGTCCTCCGTATCTCCCCAGCCACTTACCAGTCATAGGCCCAAGATGCGTTGGGTGCCGCCCCGCTGTGAACATGCTTCATCCTCATCCTCCTCCTCATCCTCCTTGTCCTCCAGTAGTGGGCCCTGGCTGGCCAAATTTGTACCTGGCCTCTGCTGTTGCAAAATCCTCCCTCTGAGCCACTTCTAAAAGACTGGCCTGAAAGTGTTAGAAATCACCCCTCTTCCTCCTCCTCATCTTGGGCCACTTCCTTTTCCATCTTTGCCCTCAGTGTTTTCTTATGGAGACATAGAAGTGGTATTGTAATGCTGATAAAGGCATCATCACCACTGGCCATGTTGGTGGAGTACTCGAAACAGCGCAACAGGGCACACAGGTCTCGCATGGAGGCCCAGTCATTGGTGGTGAAGTGGTGCTGTTCCGCAGTGCGACTCACCCATTTGTGCAGCAGCTGAAACTCCACTATGACCTGCTGCTGCTCGCACAGTCTCTACAGCATGTGCAAGGTGAAGTTCCACCTGGTGGGCACGTCACATTTGAGGCGGTGAGCAGGAAAGGCCGAAGTTACGCTGTAGAGTAGACAGCCAAGCGGCGGCAGGATGAAAACACCGGAAGCGCCCACAGGCGGCCCGCACTTTATTCAGCAGCTCTGACATGTCGGGGTAGTTGTGAATGAATTTCTGCACCACCAAATTCAGCACATGTGCCAGGCAAGGGATTATTTATCATATAAATCAGGCATCCTCAAACTGCAGCCCTCCAGCTGTTGTAAAACTACAACTCCCACAATGCCCTGCTGTAGGCTTATACCTGTAGGCTATTCGGGAATGCTGGGAGTTGTAGTTTTGTAACAGCTGGAGGGCCGCAGTTTAAGGATGCCTGATATAAAAGAACGCGCTACACCTCACCACGTGAGTCATGTTGCTGTCACCACAATGTTAACCACTTCAGTCCCCCTAGCTTAAACACCCTTAATGACCAGGCCACTTTTTACAATTCTGCACTACACTATTTTCACCGTTTATTGCTCCGTCATACAACTTACCACCACCCAAATTAATTTTACCTTTTTTTCTCACTAATAGAGCTTTCATTTGGTGGTATTTCATTGCTGCTGACATTTTTACTTTTTTTGCTATTAATCAAAAATGACAGAAATTTTTGCAACAAAATGACATTTTTCACTTTCTGTTGTAAATTTTTTTGAAAAATCCAATATGTTTAGTTTTTTTTAAAAAAAATTAAATTTCTATATAAATTTTTAGCAAAATGTATTGTTCTACATTCTACATGTCTTTGATTAAAAAAAAATCCAATAAGTGTATGTATATATAAGTTTTTTTACAAACTATGGTGCAAAAAAGTGAATTTCGGCATTTTGAAGCAGCTCTGACTTTCTGAGCACCTGTCATGTTTCTCCAGGTGCTAGAATGCCAGGAAAGTATAAATACCCCCCAAATGACACCATTTTAGAAAGAAGACACCCCAAAGTATTTGCGGAGGGGCATGGTGAGTTCATGTATCATTTCATTTTTTTTCACAAGTTAGCGGAAAATGACACTTTCTGAGGAAAAAAATAAAAATAATAAAGTTTCCATTTCTACTAACTTCTGGCAAAAAAAGAATAAAATCTCCCACGGACTCACTATGCCCCTCAGTGAATACCTTGGGGTGTCTACTTTCCGAAATGAGGTCATTTGTGGGGTGTGTTTACTGTTCTGGCATTTTGGGTGGGGCTAAATTGTGAGCAGCCATGTAAAAGCTAAAGGTACTCGTTGGAATTTGCGCACCCAGGCTGCAAAAAAGTGTCAGTCATGTGGTATCGCCGTACTCAGGAGAAGTAGGGCAATGTGTTTTGGGGTGTATTTTTACATATACCCATGTTGGGTGAGAGAAATATCTCTGTAAACTGACAACTTTGTATAAAAAAATGTAAAAAGTTGTCATTTACAGAGATATTTTTCTCACCCAGCATGGGTATATGTAAAAATACACCCCAAAAAACATTGCACTACTTCTCCTGAGTACGGCGATACCACATGTGTGACACTTTTTTGCAGCCAAGAGGTGCAAAGGGGCCCTAAAACCAATGAGTACCTTTTAGGAGGGCATTTTTACACATTTTTCTTCTCACGCTTTAGGGCCCCTAAAATGCCAGGGCAGTATAAATACCCCACATGTGAAAAATTTGATTCAGCAGCTTCATCGAACTTTGTCAAGAAATTTGATTCATTACAAATCAATTCATCATCATGAATCGCTATAATTTAGGTATACCCAGGCCACTGTGCCTTAGGGTACAGCTACACAGAGTGGCCATAATGTGGGCGGGTTGCCGCCATCCTGAGGTGAAGAAATGCGCGACCAATTAGCCTCCAGCTGCCTTTTAATTAATAATGAAGACCACACTGTATAGTCCTTCTTTATTGCTAATGGCCGTGCAGCATCTTTAATGTAACTTTAAACAGGGGCTGTTGCTGGTATGGGGTTTGGCTGGTTAGTTGGGTGCACAATATTCAAATTATTTCTTTTCTGGCCTGCAATCTCCTGCAGGTTATTTGACAGTAATCACAGAATATTGATGACTGCAGAAGATGAGGATGGTCATCATTAAGACCAGGGCCCCCTAAGGGGTGCAAACTCGATGATATTGGTTGGCACACTAACACTATAATAATATAGGACCTGAACCCGAACACCCCAAAATTCGGGACGAACCTGAACTATACAGTTCGGTTTCGCTCAACTCTACTAGTCACTATTTCCCAGGTGTCCCCCAACCTGCACATCTGTTGTTCTGTCAGGTTCATTGGTTGGTACTGAGTCCAGTATGGCTGTTCCTTCTAATCTGGTCCGGAACCAGTTGGGAAAGGTACAGTAGTTGTCTCTGGTTATTACTTTATTTCCTTTAGGAGATCTACAGGTTTCAGTTTCCCAGTCTATATCTGGGTAGTTGAAGTCCCCCATAATAACAACTCACTATGATTTGCCACCTCATCTATTTCTTTTAGTAGTAGATTTTCTGTGGACTGTTATATTAGGTGGTTTATAATAAACTCATATCAGTATTTTATTGTTGTTTTTGCCTCCATGTAATTCTACCCACAGTGACTTCATATGTTCATTTCCCTCGCTTATACCTTCCTGGAATGTGGGCTTTAGACTGGACTTTACATAAAGGCTAACTCCTCCCCCTCTCTGGTTTTTCCAAAGGGATTGTAACCTTGTACATTAATCGTCCAGTCATAGCTATCATCCAGCCATGTCTCAGTTATTCCCACTATGTCATAGTTCTCCTCAGACATTACTACTTCCAGTTCACCAGTTTTATTAGTCAGGCTTCTGGCATTAGTATACATACAATTGAGAGTTTTTAAAAAATATATTTTTTATCCTACACCTTTCCATATGAACTGTTCTTATCCCTCCTTCAGCTCCTTCCCCAGTTTCATTACCTTGCCCCAGGTCTCTATGTAAGCTATCTTCCCCTCCATTAATGTAATTATCCTCCCCCAGTCCCTAGTTTAAACACTCCTCCAACCCTCTAGCCATCTTCTCCCCCCAAACAGCTGTGCCTTCTCCATTGAGGTGCAGTCCATCCCTGTGATAGAGCCCAGTTCTGGAACCCAAACCCGTTTATCCTACACCAGTTCTTGAGCCAGTTGTTAAACTTCCTAATCTCCTGCTGCATTTTTGATATGGCTTATGGCACAGGTAGTATTTCGGAAAACATTACTTTTGAGGTCCTTGCCCTAAGCTTGCAACCTAAATCCCTAAAATAATTTTTAAGGACTCTAAACCTACCTTTAACTTTGTCATTGGTTCCAATTTGGACCATGGCCGCTGGATCTTCACCAGTCCCTCCCAGTAATCTGTCAACCATTATATCATCATATCATCTTAATTTACATACAATGTTCAAACAGTCACCTAGTCTAACAAGTGTGGGGAACGTAGCGGATCCACCCCCGCCTCAGAAGCAGTACTTAATTCTTCCTGTTTGAGAAAATGAACAAAAAGGTTATATTAAACTATGAATCTTTTCATACTGTACATGTTTTTAAAAGGTTAGAAGCAATTAATTAATAAATGCCACTATCTCCAGAGGTGGGGGGTTGCTGTTCGATGATGAGCTCTCCAAAGTATGACAAAAATGTAAGGTCAGTGAAAAGACAGGGACACGGGGACTTTGTTTTGTAATAGCTACAGCCACTGATTACACTTACCAGATAAAAAGCACAGAGGGTCCTTAGACATTTAACTCTTGCCAAACGGTGGCTCATTTTTAACACTTCTGCTGAACTGACACTATTAGAGAAAGACATAAACAGAATGTTGATCCCAATTACAGGGTGGTATGTAAACATTATCCATAGTGTTGAGCAAAGCAAACAGTCGAAGCAGAATTAGGTCCAAAGTTTAAGAAAACTTCGATTTGCAACAAATTCAAATTTCCTCGCGCTTTGTGGTAACGAATTAATCCAGCCATCCACTGTGATGTCATAGCCTTATAAAACCCTCATCCTGTGCAGTCTCAGCCATTGTCCTATAGGTCATGTGCTAGGGATAGTGCTGCTGAAAATGATTAATAGAAGAATATTGGTAAAGGAGAGTGCAGGGAGACTTATTCTGCATCGGTTTTATTGATTTATTCCTACATTTACTCATTCCTACATCAGCCATAACTGTAATTCAATATCAATAAGATGGAAGCCTATATTATTATAGTGCTAGTGTGCCAACCAATATCATCGAGTTTGCACCCCTTAGGGGGCCCTGGTCTTAATGATGACCATCCTCATCTTCTGCAGTCATCAATATTCTGTGATTACTGTCAAATAACCTGCAGGAGATTGCAGGCCAGAAAAGCAATAATTTGAATATTGTGCACCCAACTAACCAGCCAAACCCCATACCAGCAACAGCCCCTGTTTAAAGTTACATTAAAGATGCTGCACGGCGTTTAGCAATAAAGAAGGACTATACAGTGTGGTCTTCATTATTAATTAAAAGGCAGCTGGAGGCTAATTTGTTGCGCAGTTCTTCACCGCAGGATGGCGGCAACCCGCCCACAGTACGGCCACTCCGTGTAGCTGTACCCCAAGGCACAGTGGCCTGGGTATACCTAAATTATAGCGATTCATGATGATGAATTGATTTCTAATGAATCAAATTTCTTGGCAAAGTTTGATGAAGCTGCTGAATCAAATTTTTTCAAACTTCGCTTATCTCTAATTACCAACATACACTGACAACTGACAACTTTTCATAATCAAAACATGTCTCCAAACTTACTAGATATAGATGATTTTAGGGCTTCTTAACATTGTGGTGACAGCAACATACTGTACATGTGGCAAATACATTCACTTCCCGACTCACGTGGTGAGGTGTACCGCGTTTATTTATATCAGGCATCCTCAAACTGCGGCCCTCCAGCTGTTACAAAACTACAACTCCAAGCATTCCCGAATAGCCTACAGGTATAAGCCTACAGAAGGGCATTGTGGGAGTTGTAGTTTTACAACAGCTGGAGGGCTGCAGTTTGAGGATGCCTGATTTATATGGTAATTCCCGAGATAGAGGAGCACTGTACCCTGCTATCTCCAGAACTCCAGAATAAATGAATGGAACAGCCACACGCCTGTGCGCCTGGCCACTCCATTACTTTCAGGGGGCGGCAAGGGGTAAGAGGACCACATTCCCATGATCAGTGGGGAGCCATCCAGTAGGACACCCACCAATTTAAATAGCTGTGCTATGTTTTCCAAACGGTATGGATTTTCTCCCATATTAAGCATGCGGTGTTGCGTGAAGACCTGTTCTTTTAATAAAATGTTATTGTTAATGTTAAACATATTTCAAATACTTTTATTTTGTTTCTGTTTTCCATATTTTTTTTAATTTTGGATGAACCTAAAATGCACTCTAACCTTTACAGGTGAACGTAATGTTAATGATGAGCGGCAGGGTCAATATTCAAATTCATGATATTTTGTAAATATTTGGGTATATATCCGTGAAAAATTTGAGAATTCTCGAATTCGCCATTATTTTATTGATTGCGTAAATCGGCAATATAATATGCGCGGATTGCACTCGCAATACAGGCGTGGGTCACTTTTGCTACATTGTTTAAGCTGCTAGAAGTTTACAGTGACTGGAGAAAATGGTTGGCACGGCAGACCGTTACAATAGCTTTATATGCAGATAGAGCGCAAATCGGCAATTAATGATGCACATATTTTGGCGCAATACGTGCAACTTCACATTTTAGCAGGTCTGACTACATATTAGTGATTGGTGCACTAAGTATTGTTGTGAACTTGTGACATCACAACACTATATCTGTAGCATGTATGTATGGACAGCACAATACCTAACAACCTGCACTGGAACCATCAGCTACACTATATTCCGAAGTAAACCTACACTGACTATTTCCCACTAACTATTTGTATTATATATATAAGCTAACTAACTAACTAACTAACTAACTATCTAATGTAATATGACACAGCAAAGCACAGAGCACAGCAATGACACTGCTGTCTCTCTCGGAACTGCAAAAAACTGCAGAAAATGCCTATTGGTTGCTAGGGATGTTGCTAAGCTCAGACAAAGATATTGCAGCCTTCTCATTGGCCCACAAGCAAGAAGCAGGGAGGGATCATGGGTTCAGCTGAAAGAAAATCTAAAATATTCACAAATAGGTATATATTACTATATTCTAAATCTTCGCAAATTCTCGAAGTGGCAATATTCTCGATTAAAATTCGCGATTCGAATATTCGCGCCCAACACTACTTAATATGACCTTCTCTAAACTTTTGAATGCACATGTCCAACTGTTTAATGTTTCAGTACTTTTTGTACAACTTGCCGTTCTTTAACAAGGAACTTAATGGCAAAATTCAAAACAGGTGTTTGATCCATGAATCGCCCAATAAATTTCTGGATTAAATTAGAATTGGTATTTAAACAGTCGTCCTCATTATGCTTTTCACATTTTGACATCATGAGACCAAGACGATGCCTAACAATTGATCAACAGTACCTCGCCATTTCGAGGTTTCAAGCAGGATATTCTGAGACGAAGATGGCCACTGAGCTTAGAGTGTTAGAAAGTGTCATCAGCAGGTTGCAACAGAGATACAGAGAGACTGAAAGAGTCACAGAAAGGCATAGAAGTGGACTTCCTTTGGCCACATCCCACACTGATAAGTGTTTCATTGTGAAAAATGTTTTGCGGAAGTGGATGATGAATGCCAAACAACTCCAGGCACATTTAAGAGAGGCGCTCAAGTGTCACATTAGACTATTCAAAACAGTTTACATCAGCGTGGTCTGCATGTGAGATGACTTGCAAGGGTACCTGACCACACCACCATCTTGCATGGGCCAGAGAGCATCTATGCTGCATTGGGACAAGTGGGCCTCAGTGCTGTTCACTAATGAAAGTCGATTCACGCTGAGCAGAAATAATGACCACCAACTATGTTGGAGACACCAAGGAGAGTGCTATGCCTCAGCAAATGTTGTCACCAGATGAGTCTTTGGTGGTAGTGGTGTTACAGTGTGGGCAGGTGTGTCTAGTCAATACAGAGCTGCCCTATGTGAATTACATCATTAATTCAGTCAAAACTGGTCTAACTTTACCTTCATGGATGACAATGCACTAGCTCATCAAGGTTGCATTATTAAAGAACGGCTGCTGGAGAGTAGGATAGCTCAAATGGAGTGGCCTGCATTTTCTCCAAGGCAGAATCCCATTAAAAACATATGGGATCGCCGTGTAGAGGTTCGTAATTGTGTACCCCAGAACCTCAATGACATGAGGGTCGCCATTCAAGAAGAGCCACCCAGCTCCCCAAAACACAACTCTGTGTTTACCCCACACAGGGTCCCGGCTCCCACAGGCCTTGGCACAAGCCTGCTTTTTCCCCAGACGGGGAGCCTTGATTGACGAGCTCAGCCCACATTTAGATGAGCTCCTCAGCTGGCTTCTAATTACATTCATTATCAGCCTGGCTGATACATACAGAAGAAAAACACTTTTTTCCCAGCCTTTCTTGTTCTCATCAAGCTTCCTCTGGGTGAGATATACCATTTCAATGGACCTCATATGGCCCTCTGGCATCTCCACTGCCACAATATATAAATATACATACATACAGACAAATTTGCTTGTGCCCGTCTAATTAAGGAAAGAAAAACCCACAATAGTCACTGAAATAACTTGAAACTCACAAAAGTAATAAATAAACATTTACTGAAAGCCATCTACTGTAATGAAAATCAGACATTGGTTTTAAATTGTGGTTCAACAGAATTATATATAAAACAAGCTAATGAAACTGGCCTGGACGATAATGATAGTACCCCTAGAAAAGACCGAAAATAATTTGACTATATGGACATGTCAAACTAAGGTGTCCTGTCATTAATATCACAGGTGTGGTCAAACTTGTAATCAGTCAGTCTGCCTATTTAAAGGGTGAAAAGTAGTCACTGTGCTGTTTGGTATCATGGTGTGTACCTCACTGAATAAGGACCAAAGAAAGCTAAGGAGATAAGAAAGAAAATTCTAAACTTTTTGGCAAGTCACTTCACCTCTATGTTTCACAGGTGCAAAAATGAAGCATACAAAGAAAAAAATGTTTTACACAAGTCTTTGTTTCCCCCCTGCATTGGCAGAGAAAGCACTTAATTTATGATGAGTCTCGGGCCTCTCATTAAATCAGGCGCACTGCTGGAAGTCTGTGCGCCTGGAGTAAAAACTACTTCAGCCTCTGACTGGAGTAGTTTTCACTTCGTCTTTTTACCTGTAAAAGGTAGTAAATGTGTCGGGCCCAATGTCCTGGCCCAGCCATGTCTCATCACTCGGTGGCGAGCATGGGACAAAAACGCCACTGCTACAAAATATTGTTGCACGGGCATTTACAAAGTCTCAAAATGGGGTCTTGTGACTTTAGTTACTTCAAAAATTGGTGTAGCGCTCATCATAAATGACATTCATTGTTTTGGTGCATCTGACTGATAATTATGTTTAGAATGGTAAGCATCAAAATTGTGTCACGAACAACACCAAAGAGGTGGCACATTAAAATAACAATAATAAATGATCCCCATTTGTCACTTCAGTGAGAAACAGTACATTCTAAGGCATCTCATCTAGCCAACCAGTATGTTGCTCTGTACCAATGAGAGGCATCTATCTCTGATGTGGCTGGTGTAATGTAAAACACAGGATGCATGTTCTTTTTATGATGGTAGGACACAGCTGACAACCAGGAGAACATATTCTATACGGGCAGTAACCGATAACCAGCCAACTTGGATGATTGTTCTCACACTGGAGAGGCACAGTTACCTAGTCAGATCAGCCTGTGCAAGGGGTAGAATGGTTGTTGTGGCTTGTGGCAGTAATCTCTCTGCAATTCCGAGCTCTTGGCCATCTGTAGCTCTCAACATTATGCTCAGCGTGCCTAGTTTCACCTGTGTAAGGGGTAGAATGGTGCCTGTGTAAGGGGTAGAATGGTGGTGGCGGCTTGTGGCAGTCAGCTCTCTGCAATTCCGAGCTCTTGGCCATCTGTAGTTCTCAACACTATGCTCAGCTTGCTTAGTTTTCTCTCGTTCAGGACGTTACTCTGCTCCACTCCCTTTTACACTTCCGTAGCTCTGCCTAAACTTAGGTACAGTGGTGTTGCAGATTTTTTCAACTTTTTTTTTTTTCACCAAAAAAATTGGCATGAGGAATTATAAATCTCACCTCCCCCCCCATGACTTTAAGACATTTATCAAAGGAAAAGCAAATCAGGTACGTATGAAAATAATTAAAATGTTTCTTAAGAAAGGGTTTATAAAGTTAGAAAAACATGGCTGCTTTCCTCCTGAAACAGCGCCACTCTACTCCACAGGGTGAGTCCAGTGTTGCAGCCCAACCCTGTTCACTTAAATAGTACTGAACTGCAACACAGCCGATGAACAAGAGGGGCACTGTTTCTGGGGGGAAGCAGTAGTGTTTTCTAACCTCATAAACCCCTTTAAAGAAAAATAAAACACTTGTCTTTAATAAAAAAAAAAAAAGTGGTAGATGGTAGACTAGCTCACAGCATTAAATGTAAAATATTAGGGGCTAAATCATTATAATGGTATTCAGTGTGTGTTTTAAGAATCACTTCATTGGAAAAATAATTAGCTTGCAGTGTGAGGACACATAAAACAAATAGTTTACTGCGTAGTTAAATAAATGAAAAAAAAAAATGTTCTGCTTGATAGTTTTATTGGACAACGCATTATGTATTGGAAATGCAGACATGTTGAAAGAAGCCTGTTTGTGCATCAAAAATAGGTAATCGTTTTCACAATGTATAATGTGCATTGGCTCTATTTATCTGCCTTTGTTAGAATCCCCCTCCCCTGCACTTTGTATTTTTCTTTTTTAATCCTTCACATGATTCATTTTATTATTAACTCCTGACACCATTAACGTCTGTTGTCAGTAAGGATGACAATCCAGTAGGCCCCAAGAGAATGAGGTAAGGGGTTGTCTGTAAAGACAAAATAAATGAGACCTCTTAATTAACACTTTCCGTAATTAAATAAATTCATTTGACGCGGGTGATGTGTCACTTTCACACTTTGAAAAATACTGAATAGGTTGGGAATATTACATAAATCATCCTGCTAGCCAGGTGTTTCACCTTTTCTTGTCACATATTTGTTTTTATTGTCAGAACATTTTAGTCAATGCATGCATGGAGACAAGGATTCATCATTGCAGTCATAGAGCAACTATAAAAAGGCGCCATCAAATTAATTAATCAAGAGGCCTTTACACTGCCGGTACACATTCAGGTAAGATCCGGTTTTTCTATGAGTGCATTCAAAAAAAGACAATTCATCCAAGAATACTTTCTCTCCCTTTGTGACCCACGCATGGTCTTGCTCCCCTTGTGTCATGTCAAATTATCACGTGATGCAAAGGGAGCAGCTTACTGCTTTGGCCAGCAATTGTCTGCAGCAGCTTCGAGGGAAGGAGTCAGAGTTGGTAAGCAAATAAGTATGCTTCTTTTTTCAGGTCTTCCCAGAAGGCGAATTTGCCAAACCAAATGTGCACAACCCCTTGGAGATTTAAACCTTGAATGGGTTGTCTGTGTTCCCAGCTGGATATAACCTCTTTTGTACTGGTTTAACATGTAGGATAGGAGCATTGGAGTATTTCTTGCTTCGATGCTCCCTCTTGCCGTGCACTGCATCACGCATCGCAAGGCTGTTTGATGTATCGGGCTTCACAACACTATGCTAGGTGGGGACTTCTGCCTGGCAGGGAGCCTGGTGACGTCACCGTCTCAAATGGGCAGTCTATAGCTCTGCCTAGAGGCGGAAATACTCTGATGCTCCTATCCTATATGGTAAACCAGTATAAAGGAGGTTATATCCATGTTCAGCTCTGAACACAGACAACCTCTTTAAGGGTAGGTCCACATTTTTTTAGGAAGTTTTGAGGCATATTTTCCAGCAAGTTTTTCAGTCAAAGCCAGAAGCGGATTTGAAAGGAATCGGAAATATAAAGGAAGTACATATGCTTCTCCTTCCTGCTGGATCTACTTATGGCTAAAAAACCTGCAGGAAAATCTGCCTCAAAACCTCCTCAAAAAAACTCTGTGTGAACCTACCCTCACAAAATCTACCATGTGCAAGCAGTCTTAGGGCTCCCTTAGATGCTCCAGCTACTGCTTGCGTCTGAAACTCTGCCCATCTGTGGTAGCCAATTGTCACACTATTTTATGAATAAAATCAAAATCATGTGGCCTTTGCCCTCCAAGGGAGGGTGGGGTTTTCACCATATTCGGCAGCCAGTATGTAAATCTGGCCTTAAATTACAAATATTTTTCAGGAATGGAAATTCATGGTACAAGAAAATATAAATAACTGTTTTGCTAAATTTGTGATGTGTGTGTGTGTGTGTGTGTGGGGGGGGGGGGGTTAAACATATTTATTGCTTTTTACTTTGTACTCAACGTAAAATGATTTATGACTAGAGTTGAGCGAACACCAGGAAGTAGTTCGGGTTCACCGGGTTTGGCCGAAATTCGTCGCAAAGGTCGAGTTCAGGACCCGAACTTGACCCACACTTGACCCCGAACCCCATTGAAGTCAATGGGGACCCAAACTTTGGGGCACTAAAATAGCTCTGAAAAAGTAATGCAAAGGGCTAGAGGGCTGCAAAATAAAGCAAAATGGGGGAAAGAGCTGGACAATTGCCATGCAAACAAATGTGGATAGGGAAATGACTTAAAAAAACATAAAATACATAAAAATTTTAAATAATGATCTTGAACTAGGAGGAGGAGGTCCATAGGGAGTAAGAGATTGAGGAGGCGGTGGACGTGGCAGTGTAGGTGGAAGTGGTGGTGGAGGAGGTAGTCACCAACAACACTGTTTTTTGTTTTTAACTTTTTTTTTTATTTGGGTAGACCCCAAAACATTGGGAAATATAGAAAAGAAAACAAAGAGAAACTGTGCTGGAGTATAACAAAGGCTGGGTGAAGCCATTATACATGTCTACTCTGCACAAGGTACGGACAACACCTGTGGGACCCATGCCTGGTTCATTTTATTGAACGTGAGCTGGTCTACGTTGGCTATGGACAGGCGGCTGCGCTTGTCTGTGAAAATGCCCCCTGCAGTGCTAAACACACATTCAAACAATACACTGGCTGCAGGGCAGGCCAGCACCTCCAAGGCGTAAAGGGCAAACTCAGGCCATGTGCCGAATTTGGAGACCCAAAAGTTGAATGGGGCAGACCCATTAGTCAGTACGTGTCGGTGTGTGCACACATACTGTTCCACCATGTTGCTGAAATGCTGCCTCCTGCTAAGACATTTCATATCAGCTGGTGGTGCTGGTTCTTGTGGCATACTGACAAAGCTTTTCCACATTTCAGCCATGCTAACCCTGCCTTCTCAGGTGCTGGTGGTGCCCCAGCTGCGTTGGTGACTTCTTCCTCCTCCTCTGCCTTCGTCTTGTGCTTCCACTGAGGCCCCGGTGTCAGTTGGGAATGCCATCAGCAGTGTGTCTAACAGCATGCATAGTATATTTCCCAGTCAGGTATACAGTGCAGGGGTTGTGTGAAAGAAAAAAGGGGTACAGATCACCCAACAATGTAAACGCCGCCGAATTTACAGAATATATTTCCCAGTCAGGTATACAGTGCAGGGGTAGTTTGAAAGAAAAAAAGGGATCATGGAGCGTTTCAGTCAACTGACATCTATTTTTCCCACTGAAGGATTATTTTGACAGTGTGTAGAAGCCACACTGGGCCCCCACACTGCAGAATTATCATGGAGACATCATAGAGATTTTACAGCATATAACTACAGCACGCCGCCGAATTTACAGGATATATTTCCCTGTCAGGTATGCAGTGCAGTAGGAACATACCCTCCAGGCCACTGTGAATGACTGGTCTGGTAACGGTGGAAATGTCCACCCACAATCTAAGAGCTTAATTTACTGATTATATTTCACTCTAATGCAGTGCTGCCGCAAATGTACTTTATGGCAAAAAATAAGTGATTTTTTTCACCGACAATGTCCCAGTTGTATTTACTGGTTATATTTAACTCTCAGAAATACAGTACAGGCCACAAACGTACTTTTTAGAAAAATGTATTTGTCCCCCCAGAATCTAACAGATGGATTTACTGAATTGATTACACTCAGATATGCAGTACAGGGATACTTTACAGAAAAAAATGTGAATATGTCACACTCTGGGTCTCTGAACTCACAGACGGATTACCTATATTATTTTCTCTTCCCCTGGCACATATGCAGTGCAGGCGCACTTAAAAAATGGGTATATGTCGCCCACTGAACTACAAGAACAGTATTAAATTAATGTCCCTGGCAAATTATTGTCCCTGACAATATTGTCACTTGCACAAAATGGCTGCCGACGCCCACCTAACTAATAGACGGATTAAAACTTTTATTATTTTTCTGTGTCACTGGGCTCAGGGCAGGGTACAAAAATGTTGCATTGCACCCACAAAAAAAATTGCTGTAGATCGCAAACTTAACACCAAACTCAGATTCTTTCCTAATCGCTCCCTCACAGCAGCAGTATCCTATCCCTACACGAGTAAGAGCTGACGTGACGTGACATGCAGTGCTACGTGATTCCAGCATATTTGGAGGCTGGGTCACATGCTGCACTGGCCAATCACAGCCATGCCATTAGTAGGCATGGCTGTGATGGCTACTAAGAGAACACATCTTAAACGCTTGTTGATTGGCTGCCCTGCAGCCTTTTAACAAGCTTTATTAAACAGCCGAACAACGAACTCGAACCCAAACTTTTACGGAAATGTTTGGATTCGGGTGAAGGTTCGGATCCGGGTGCCAAAAACCCTATAGTCCGGTACGAACCTGAACTTTACAGTTCAGGTTCACTCAACACTATTTATGACCTAAAGAATAGGGGTATAGATCGCTATATATACAGTGGCATGCAAAGATTTGTGCACCTCTGATCAAAATTATTATTACTATGAACAGTTAAGCAAGTTGAAAGATGAAATGATCTTTAAAAGGCATAAAGTTAAAGATGAAACACATTTTTCAACATTTTAAGCAATATCAGTGTATTATTAATTTTTTTTTATTATTTTAGAGTGAAAAAAATTAAAGAAGTACCTTGCAAAAGTATGTGAAACCAAGGAGATTTGAGCACACAGATTACAGTGACCTAGCTTTCAGACCATAAATGGCCTTTTAGGGTTAAGGCTTGTTTGCAATTATAGTTTGGAAAAGCCAGGTGAGGCAAATTTCAAAGCTTTATAAATAACTAGACTCCTCTAACCTTGTCCCTAAAAACAGGGAGCCCACAAAGCAGGAGAAGGCTGTAAGAAGATAACATTTCCTCAGTTTGAAATGTAATTAAGAAATTGTAGTTAACAGGAACAGTGAATGTCAAGAGATGGTCTGGAAGACCAAGAAAAAGTTCCATAAGGCAAATCAGAACCCCCACTTGACTGCAAAAGACCGTTAGGAAGATTTAGCAGACTCTGGAGTTGTGGTACATTGCTCTACTGTTCAGCATCTCCTGCACAAATATGGCGCTCATTGTAGAGTTATCACAAGAAAATCTCTTCTGTGTCCTCATCACAAAATTCAGTGTCAGAAGTTTGCAAAGGAAAATCTAAACAAGCCTGATGCATTTTGGAAATAAGTAATATGGACCGATGAGGTTAAAATATAACTCTTTGGCCACAATGAGCAAAGGAATTTTTGGAGAAATAAGGACACATAATTCAATGAAAATAACACCTATCCAACCTGTAAGCATGATGGTGGATCAATCATGCTTTGGGGTTATGTTGCAGCCAATGGCACAGGGAACATTTCACAGGTAGAGGGAAGATTAGATTCAATGAAATTCCAGCAAATTCTTGAAGCACACATAAAACTAATTGTAACAAAGCTGAAGTTGAAAAGATGATGGCTTCTAAAACGATCTTAAACACTCCTCAAAATCCACAATAGACTATCTCAAAAGGTGCAAGCTGAAGGTTTTACCATGGCCCTCACAGTTCCTTGATGTGAACATAACTGAAAATCTATGGATAGATCTCAAAGGAGAGGTGCATGCAAGACAGCCCAGGAATCTCACAGAACAGAAAGACTTTTGCAAGGAAGAATGGATAAAAATCCCTTAAACAAGAATGGAAAGAATCTTGGCTGGCTACAAAAATCATTTACAAGCTGTGATACTTGCCAAAGGGGGTGCTTTTAGGTACTAGGTGGTGCGACTCAGTACTTGCTTTGGGCCTTTTCCTTTTTTATTATTTTGAAAATCTAAAAATGAAAATAAAAAAAAATGTTTTTGCTTAAAATACAAAGAGAATGTGTCATTTTTAACTTTTTTGGAGATTATTTCATCTTCAACTTGCTTAACTGTTCAGAGTAACAGAAATTTTGACCAGGGGTGCCCAAACATTTGGGCCATGATTTATCATACCTTCACTCCAGAATTTTGGCATCAAAAACTCCCAAAATAGGGCATTTGCGACTTTTCACACTCATTTGCGCATAATTTTGCGACTTTTTACATGTGTACACCACTCACTTCAGTTTTGAAAAAATGGGCGTGGTTACCATGTTAATGAGTTTCACTCCAGATTTATCATTGGGACTTTTTAAAAAAGTCGCAAAAAAGTCCCAATTTCACTCCAGTGAGGACCATGCTTATCTTATGCGACTTTTTAATAGAACATGCGACTTTTTTTGTAAATATGTGTGACTTTTGTAAAGCCGTTTACTGAAGGATAAACTGCTGCCATCAAACCACATTTATCACAGTATTAAAGGACCATTAATAAATCTGACTCGCCAAAAGTGACCTTGGACTTATGTAAAATTGGAGTAAAATAAAAGTGTAATGATAAATCTGGCCCTGGCTGTTTATGCTCTTTCTTCTCACTCGCCACATTTTGCTCAAGTTTTCCATAAAAATCGAACAACTGGTCACTGAATAGAACATATTAGCATTAGGTCCCCATTACCACTGGGGTACCACATGGATCAAAGTGACTCCACAGTAAAATCTCATTTTAAAATATTGTTGCTGATGTTAAACTGTTTAAATTAATGAAAACAACAGAGAACACTATTATGTTACAGATTTGGATAAATTGAATAGATGTAAACGACAAGTCATAGTTCTACTGTAGTTCTTTACCACATATGGAGTATCGTGTACATTTTGGACACCGGTGGACAAGAATATATACGGTTTAGATATAGTTGTGTTTATGCAGATTCTAAGGTTGGCAACTAAAGTAAAAGATGGGATGGGGTGACTGCAGTACTAATAAATATGTACAAATATTTTCAAATAAATCTCTCTTATGATCCATGTGTATCAAGCACTATGTATATAGTAAAGAGGTTTTCTGCATCTGAAATGGGATTCTTTTGATCACTGTTCATGGGAGGAATACCTGTTGATGGTCCCCAGAATAATCATGGATTAGCGGTGGGAGTGGAACAGTCAGGTGAGTTACAGAGTCAAGGGATGTCCAGGAAATCAGTAGGGGAAACAGGCATAGTTTCCAAGAGTTAAGCCAAACATACTATAACCGTGAGCCCCAAGCAATAAAGAAATGGTGTCTTGGTTTAAATTGCAACCCTTGATGTTCATCAGAAATAGCCAGAAGAAACATAATGTTGCATAGCAACAGGGCACAAAACCAAAAACTGGAAGCCAGGCATAACTGTTCAGAAGACTTAAATGTAAGACCCTGTAGCTGCAACCAGTTTTGCACTGGCTAATCTGGAGTGTGAAGTCTAAGAGATTAGTATTGAACATTTTGGCTGCTTCACCGAATTTCACAAAGAAATTTGCTTTGTGACGAATCAATTAGTCATGAAGTGCATTTCTTTGTAATTAGCAGGTCCAATAACAGGGAAAGTCGATATCACCGATATCATT
This sequence comes from Bufotes viridis, assembly GCA_033119425.1. NCBI lineage: Eukaryota > Metazoa > Chordata > Amphibia > Anura > Bufonidae > Bufotes > Bufotes viridis. The sequence continues at coordinate 177,841,686 of CM065594.1, read as the reverse complement.
GAACCCCTCAGATGCCATGTTCATTGCTTATCGCGGCATCTGAGAATAATAGTGAGGGCTTTCAGGGGTTAATCCAGTAAAAAAATAAATAAATAATACTCACCTTATCCATTTGAGCGTGAAGAGGCATCCATAGCCATCTTGCTGATGTCATCACACTGGCCAGCATGAGAATAGGCACCAGTTGGCAGCCCCACTCCCCAATAGAGAAATCTGAGAACATAAGGTTATCTCCAAGATTAGGACTACAAGTACCAGGCAGACAAACCAAAGGATGATGCTGGAGTGAGGTCAGGAACAGCACAGATGTCAGAGCCAGGAGTTGGACTACAGGTATACTGCAAATAAACTAGAGGATAAGGCAGCAGCAAGGTCAGGAACAAATCTGAGGTCAAGATCAGGAAGGAGCACTAGTTAATTGGAATGCAAAGGAACAGGAGCCAGAGACAGTGTGCCCCTAATAAATGCAATTGATAGCCAGACATTAAGTGAGGGACTTAGCTGGGTTTGACCTTTACAACCTCAACTGTAGCAACCCAAGGAAAATAATAATGTTACCTAGCAGCAGAAGTCATACATAGAAGAGTTAGGGTGGCTGCACATGGCGCAGAATCAGTGGCGTAACTACAGGGGAACCAGCTGCTTCGGGGCCCAGCTCCCAGCAGCGTGAGGCACAAAGTTTCCTAAATATCTAATAGTTTTTCAGGCCAGACCCCTTCATATACAGTGCTGCTCCAGTTGGGGGCCTGGCCTGTCCATCATCACCAAACACCACCCACCGCCCGCCCCCTGTGTGACCAAATGTGAGCAGCAGCACATTCTCCAGCACAGCCAGAAGCCTGACTCCACCTACTCATGTAACTGATCACATCATCATGATCATCATGAAAGGTCCTTTTGCTCACTATGAACTAGCATCTCCTGAGGTAGGACATGTAACTGAAATAGTATATAGCCAGTTCACAGTGAGTTGGTCCCCCCCCCACACCTCAGTGTACAGCCCCCCACATCTTAGTGTACAGTCCCCCCACACCTCAGTGTACAGTCCCCCACACCTCAGTTTACAGTCCCCCTCACACCTCAGTGTACAGTCCCCCCACATCTTAGTGCACAGTCCCCCCACACCTCAGTGTACAGTTCCCCCACATATCAGTGTACAGTTCCCCCCACATATCAGTGTACAGTTCCCCCCACATCTCAGTGTACAGTTCCCCCCACATCTCAGTGTACAGTCCCCCCACACCTCAGTGTACAGTTCCCCCACATATCAGTGTACAGTTCCCCCCACATCTCAGTGTACAATCCCCCCACATCTCAGTGTACAGTCCTCCCATACCTCAGTGTACATTCCCCCCACATCTCAGTGTACAATCCCCCCACATCTCAGTGTACAGTCCTCCCATACCTCAGTGTACATTCCCCCCACATCTCAGTGTACAGTCCCCCCCACACCTCAGTGTACAGTCCCCCCCACACCTCAGCGTACAGTCCCCCATAAGTTAATGTACATTCCCCCCCACATCTCAGTGTACAGTCCCCCACATACTTCAGTGTACAGTCCCCCCACATTTCAGTGTACAGTACCCCCCCATACCTCAATGTACAGTCCCACCACATCTCAGTGTACAGTCCCCAATACCTCAATGTACAGCCCCACCACACCTCAGTGTACAGTCCCCCCACATCTCAGTGTACAGTCCCCCCATACCTCAGTTTACAGTCCCCACCACATCTCAGCGTACAGTACCCCCTACATCTCAGTGTACAGTCCCCTCATACCTCAGTGTACATTCCCCCCACATCTCAGTTTACAGTCCCCCCATACCTCATTGTACAGTCCCCCCACATCTCAGTATACAGTCCCCCGCACCCCTCAGTGTACACTCCCCCCCACATCTCAGCGTACAGTCCCCCCCCCACATCTCAGTTTAAAATAAGTTACTACATGAGTAGGTTCCGCATACTTCTCCCGCGCTGCTGACACTCGCGAACTCCATGATTCATGTGAAAAAGCCTGTTACTCTCCTGTTTCTGATCCACGTGATCTGGGAGTGCCACGTGATGTTGTGACGTCAGTAGGTCCTTGCCAAGTATAGTATTTAGCCATTACCGTAGGACATGTGAATGGAGCATTTCCAGCACTGTTGTAGATACGGGGGTCGCAGATACGGGGGTCACAGAAAACCAGAGCCCCCCACCTTTCCTGTACTGCTTCTGGGGAACTATAAGTCCCCGAATATTAGTTCTTGCAATAGGTGTAAATCCATTAAAACCTGGCTACTTGTAGGCTTCCCTTATGTATGGAAACAGTGAGCTCTGGTTATTAGGGGCTCAGACCATTAAGACAGTCAGGGCCGGACTGGGGATAAAAACCAGCCCTGGAAAAAGTTGCATACCAGCCCCAAACACACAGGCCGCGAGCGTGTGTATGTATGTATGTATGTATGTATATATATGTATATATATATATATTATATACACACACACAGGCCGGGCCTTACCCTAGCGTTGCCGTGACTTGGCCTCTGCGCAGTGGCAACTCTAGGAACAATATATGGGAGGCACATAAGATACCACAGTCAAAATGGGGGGCACTAATAATTTCCCCCACTTAAATTCATACAACTGAAAAAACGAAATAAGTATATATAAATTCAAAATACGAGAGTATTGCGGTATGCAGGGATACATTTATAATAAAATAATTTACTTACAAAATAAGCTATTCCATCTTCTGCTGTGCTGTCCTCTGCTTGCTTCCACGGATCTTCCCCTCCTTTCAATCTGTCCTCAGTGCGCAGGGCAGGCACACTGCTATGGGGATCTGTGGATGACACACTGCTATGGGGATCTGTGGATGACGCACTGCTATGGGGATCTGCGGATGACACACTGCTATGGGGATCTGTGGATGACACACTGCTATGGGGATCTGTGGATGACACACTGCTATGGGGATCTGTGGATGACGCACTGCTATGGGGATCTGTGGATGACACTGTTATGGGGACCTGTGGAGAACACACTGCTATGGGGATCTGTGGATGACACACTGTTATGGGGGATCTGTGGATGACACTGTTATGGGGACCTGTGGAGGACACACTGCTATGGGGATCTGTGGATGACACACTGCTATGGGGATCTGTGGATGACACACTGCTATGGGGATCTGTGGATGACACACTGTTATGGGGATCTGTGGATGACACACTGCTATGGGGATCTGTGGATGACACACTGTTATGGGGATCTGTGGATGATACACTGCTATGGGGATCTGTGGATGACACACTGCTATGGGGATCTGTGGATGACACACTGCTATGGGGATCTGTGGATGACACACTGTTATGGGGATCTGTGGATGACACACTGTTATGGGGATCTGTGGATGACACACTGTTATGGTGATCTGTGGATGACACACTGCTATGGGAATCTGTGGATGACACACTGTTATGGGGATCTGTGGATGATACACTGCTATGGGGATCTGTGGATGACACACTGCTATGGGGATCTGTGGATGACGCACTGCTATGGGGATCTGTGGATGATACACTGCAATGGGGATCTGTGGATGACGCACGGCTATGGGGATCTGTGGATGACACACTGCTATGGGGATCTGTGGATGACACACTGTTATGGGGGATCTGTGGATGACACACTGTTATGGGGGATCTTTGGATGACACACTCTTATGGGGGATCTGTGGATGACACTGTTATAGGTCTTCTGTGGAGGACACACTGTTATGGGGGACCTGTGGATGACACACTGTTTTGGGGGATCTGCGGATGACACACTGTTATGGGGGATCTGTGGATGACACTGTTATGGGGAATCTGTGGACGTTACTGCTATGGGGGATCTTTGGATGACACTGTTATGAGGGACCTGTGGATGACACACTTTTATGGGGGATCTGTGGATGACACTGTTATGGGGGATCTGTGGATGACACTGTTTTGGGGGATCTGTGGATGACACTGTTATGGGGGATCTGTGGATGACACTGTTATGGGGGATCTGTGGATGACACTGTTATGGGGGATCTGTGGAGGACACACTGTTATGGGGAATCTGCGGATGACACACTGTTATGGGGAATCTGCGGATGACACACTGTTATGGGGAATCTGCGGATGACACACTGTTATGGGGGATCTGTGGATGACACACTGTTATGGGGGATCTTTGGATGACACTGTTATGAGGGACCTGTGGATGACACACTGTTATGGGGGGGATCTGTGGATGACACTGTTATGGCGGAATCTATTGATGACACTGTTATGGGGGACCTGTGGATGACATACTGTTATGGGGGTACTTTCACACCTGCGACATGGCTATCCGACCTATCCGGGCTGTTCACTCTCCTGATCCGCCATGCCGCAAGTACCAGTGCACTGCCGTGCTGCTGCTCTGTTCCCATTGACTATAATAGGGGCAGGGGGCGGAGCTATGGTGCAGCATGGCAGAGATCGCCGGACTAAAAAGTCGGACATGCAGTACTTTTTAGTCCGGCGATCTCTGCCGTGCACTGCCGTGCTGCGCCATAGCTCCGTCACCTGCCCCTATTATAGTCAATGGGGACAGAGCAGCAGCACGGCAGTGCACGGGTACTTGCGGCATGGCGGATCAGGAGGGTGAACAGCCCGGATAGGTCGGATAGCCATGCCGCAGGTGTGAAAGTACCCCATAACAGTATGTCATCCACAGATCCCCATAACAGTGACATCCACAGAGCCCCCATAACAGTGACATCCACAGATCCCCCATAACAGTGACATCCAGTGCCCCCATAACAGTGACATCCACAGATCCCCCATAACAGTGACATCCACAGAGCCCCCATAACAGTGTGTCATTTGCACTTGTCAATTGTATGGAAGGCTGCCTTATACTATACAATTTGTGGGGCACGATTCAAGGACAGTCACTTACTTGGTGATGGTGAGATTGTTGAAGAATAATTCTTCTTCTAGTCTTCTTCACTGTCACTGATCAGGGGCTGCTGGGGCAGGGGCCAGGGCCCGGTCACAGGGCCTTACCACACACTACCTCACCAGCTAGCCTAGCAAGCACAGCCCCTGACCTCTCTCTGCCTCTGCCGGGTCCGACTCCCTCCCCCTCCACCATGTGAATGAAGACTGTCTGCTGCGGCCGCCCACCCCCAGCCTGCAGCCACCAGCCAGCCAGGTATATTTACATGTCAATGAATCAGCGCGGCGGCGGCCGCCGCTGGGCAGCACCAGCAGTAAACTTTGGGGCCACACACAGCCTCCTCCTCACAGGTCGGCCGATTGTGCGCCACGCCAGCAGCCAGGCCAGCAGCGCAGGCTACATGCCTACACCTCTGCTGCTGTGCCTGCCATGGAGCCAGTGGCGTTGCTAGGGCTGGTGTCACCCGGTGCGGTAGAAAATGGTGTCACCCCAGACCCCCCCGAAGCAATAATGTTTTAGTCATATAACCAAAAATAACAGATACTCACTAGTGCTTAGGCCTCTTTCACACTTGCGTTTTTCCTTTCCGTGCTAGAGTTCCGTCCTCGGGGCTCTAAGACGGAAAGATACTGATCAGGATTGTCCCAGTGCATCTTGAATGGAGAGAAATCCGTTCAGGATGCATCAGGATGTCTTCAGTTCAGTATTCAAACGTTTTTTTGCCGTTGAAAAATCCACAGCATGCTGCGGATTTTCCTTGGGCCAAAAAAATTGAAGGCATGACGCAAGGACGGATCTGAAATTAATGCCCATTGAAAAGCATTAATACGGATCCGACTTTAAGCTAAATGTTGTTTCGGCGCATCGCCGGATCTGACGTTTACCTTTCTGAATGGTAACCATGGCAGCTAGGACGCTACTAAAGTCCCGGCTGCCATGGAAAAGTAGTGGGGAGCCACGGGAGGAGCTACTTACCGTCCGTGCGGCTCCCAGGGTGCTCCACAATGACGTCACAGCGCCCCTACATCACATGGATAATGTGATCATGCGACGTAGGGGCGCTGTGACGTCATTGTGGAGCGCCCCAGGAGCCACACGGAAGGTAAGTAGCTTCTCCCCTGGCTCCCCACTACTTTTTCATGGCAGCCGGGACTTTAGTAGCGTCCTGGCTGCCATGGTAACACTGAAAGCGTTTTGAAGACTGATCAGTCTTCAAATGTTTTCAGGTGTGTGGCGTTGTGACGGATCCGGCAGGCATTTCCGGCGACGGAAGTGCACGCCGGATCCTCACAACGGTAGTGTGAAAGGGGCCTTAGTTATTAATTCACTTACAGTCCTGTGTGTACGAAGTGTCTTCACATATAACTAAAGAGGAATTGCTGCTGTTATGTTAATGGATGCTATAACATTGCACCATCCTTCTGAACATACACATCTGTCATCCGCCTTACCTCATGATCCTGGAGCTGTGCTGTACAGTGGCCGCTGAGCTCTACAGCACAGCTCCAGGATCATGAGGTAAGGCGGATGACAGATGTGTATGTTCAGAAGGATGGTGCAATGTTATAGCATCCATTAACATCAGCAACAAGTCTGGGCTGGTTCAGGCTGTGCTGTGCCTGTGTGAGTGAGTCACTGCTGTCACGTGGACGTGACCTGGGCCGGTGCAAGCTCAAGCGAAGCTACATCTTGGCGACCCCCCGCCCGTAGCTCACCTGGTCCTGTGTGCAGCAGCTGGCTTCTCCTCTGTGTGGTCCTGGTATCTTCGCTATGCTTCAATCGCTTGAAGACTGTACTTTTCGCCCTATAAGACTATAACACACACATAGGTTTTAGAGGAGTATAATAAGAAACAATATTTTCCACTATACCTCAGGTCAGACCACCAATCAGACCCCCAATGTTAATCACACCTCAGATCAGCCCCCCGTGTCAGCCGTCAGCCCCCATCCATCATGCCCTCATGTCAGCCATCATGCCAGCCGTCAGCCCCCCGTGTCAGCCGTCAGCCCCCATCCATCATGCCCTCATGTCAGCCATCATGCCAGCCGTCAGCCCCCATCCATCATGCCCCCCATATCAGCTGTCAGCCCCCCATCCATTATGCCCCCCATGTCAGCTGTTCAGCCCCCCCATGTCAACCGTCAGCCCCCCATGTCAGCCATCAGCTCCGATTCTTCATGATCCCCAATGGGGGAAATGTTGGAGTCTGTACCATCGGGGAGAGGGGGGGTGACATGATGAGGGACAATGATGAAGTCTGACTGTGCCGGGGGGGTGACATGATGTCACCCCCCATGGCACAGATTCCAACATTGTCCCTCTCTTCATCATTGTCCCCTCATCATGTCATAGCCCCCCCCCCCCCCATGGGGGGCACATTTCTTTTATTCCCCTCCAGGCTCCATGGCACAAACAGACATTTTGTGATTGTCCCCCATCATTTCTCTTTTCTCACCCCCAGGATTGAGGCGCACATAGTGCCCCATAATAATGTGCCAGTAACACGTGCCTCTCCATGCCACCACATGTGCTAGTAATAAGTGCCTCTCTTGTGCTTCCCCCCATGTGCCAGTAGCCCCCCCCATATGTGCCAGTAGCCCCCCCATATGTGCCAGTAGCCGTCTCCCCTCATGTGCCAGTAGCCGTCTCCCCTCATGTGCCAGTAGCCGTCCCCTTTATGTGCCAGTAGCTGTCCCCTTTATGTGCCAGTAGCCGTCCCCTTTATGTGCCAGTAGCCGTCCCTTTATGTGCCAGTAGCCCCTTTATGTGCCAGTAGCCCCTTTATGTGCCAGTAGCCCCTTTATGTGCCAGTAGCCCCCTTTAGTGCCAGTAGCCCCCTTTATGTGCCAGTAGCCCCTTTAGTGCCAGTAGCCCCTTTATGTGCCAGTAGCCCCTTTATGTGCCAGTAGCCCCTTTATGTGCCAGTAGCCCCTTTATGTGCCAGTAGCCCCTTTATGTGCCAGTAGCCCCCTTTAGTGCCAGTAGCCCCCTTTATGTGCCAGTAGCCCCCTTTAGTGCTAGCTGTCCCCTTTATGTGCCAGTAGCCGTCCACCTTTATGTGCCAGTAGCCGTCCCCTTTATGTGCCAGTAGCCGTCCCCTTTATGTGCCAGTAGCCGTCCCCTTTATGTGCCAGTAGCCCCCTTTAGTGCCAGTAGCCCCCTTTAGTGCCAGTAGCCCCCTTTATGTGCCAGTAGCCCCATTTAGTGCCAGTAGCCCCCTTTATGTGCCAGTAGCCGTCCCCTTTATGTGCCAGTAGCCGTCCCCTTTATGTGCCAGTAGCCATCCCCTTTAGTGCCAGTAGCCCCATTATGTGCCAGTAGCCCCCTTTAGTGCCAGTAGCCCCCTTTATGTGCCAGTAGCCCCCTTTAGTGCCAGTAGCCCCCTTTATGTGCCAGTAGCCCCTTTAGTGCCAGTAGCCCCTTTATGTGCCAGTAGCCCCTTTAGTGCCAGTAGCCCCTTTAGTGCCAGTAGCCCCCTTTATGTGCCAGTAGCCGTCCCTTTATGTGCCAGTAGCCGCCCCTTTATGTGCCAGTAGCCGTCCCTTTATGTGCCAGTAGCCGTCCCTTTATGTGCCAGTAGCCGTACCCTTTATGTGCCAGTAGCCCCTTTAGTGCCAGTAGCCCCTTTATGTGCCAGTAGCCCCCTTTATGTGCCAGTAGCCGTCCCTTTATGTGCCAGTAGCCCCCTTTATGTGCCAGTAGCCGTCCCTTTATGTGCCAGTAGCCGTCCCTTTATGTGCCAGTAGCCGTCCCTTTATGTGCCAGTAGCCGTCCCCTTTATGTGCCAGTAGCCGTCCCTTTATGTGCCAGTAGCCGTCCCTTTATGTGCCAGTAGCCGTCCCCTTTATGTGCCAGTAGCCGTCCCTTTATGTGCCAGTAGCCGTCCCTTTATGTGCCAGTAGCGTCCCTTTATGTGCCAGTAGCCCCCTTTAGTGCTAGTAGCCCCTTTATGTGCCAGTAGCCCCTTTATGTGCCAGTAGCCCCTTTATGTGCCAGTAGCCCCTTTATGTGCCAGTAGCCCCCTTTAGTGCCAGTAGCCCCCTTTAGTGCCAGTAGCCCCCTTTAGTGCCAGTAGCCCCAAGAAAAAAAAAAAAAAAAAGAACACTTATACTTACCTCCAGCGATGCGATGCAGGCCTCTTCCGGCCTGTGTCTCAAGCTGTACGGCTCCGGCGGCGCAATGATGTCATCGCGCCACCGGAGCCGGCCTCTGATAGGCTGCCGGTCTAGTGCTGGCAGCCTAACAGAGGAACAGGGAGAGAGAGGACACGCCTCTCCCTCCTCTGCTGCTGCTCTGCACGGAGATGAGCGCAATGCAAGCGCTCATCTCCGTCGCCGCGTCTGCCAATAGTCAGTCCGCCCCTGGTGACACCCCATCAGACTGGTGTCACCCGGTGCGGACCGTACCCCCCGCACCCCCCTCGCAACGCCACTGCATGGAGCCCAGTGTGCCTGCGGCCGGCCGTGCGGCAGTCAGGGCTACCGGCCTACCGGGAATTTTCCCGGTATCTGGTAGGCCAGTCCGGCCCTGAAGACAGTCGATGTCAGCCCTGCAGCAATACAGCAATACATAGAATGGGCACCTATCCTACAGCAAGGGTCATACTGTACTGTATATACAATGTAGTGTGATGTCATATTCACCTCTTCAGTTATATTACACAGGAAAGCACAATTCTGCAGCAGATTCCGTATCCGTTTTTTTTCAGCTCACAAAATACTCTGTGTGAACCTAGCTTCACCCTTCCATTAAAAAACGCAACAAGTGACATGCTGCAGATTTCAAAATCTGCACAGCAGGTCCATTTCCAAATCTAATAAACAAGAAAAGTGAGATGAGATTTGTCTAATCTTATTCACTTTGCTGGCGCTGTATTGTGCTGTGGTTGTTCCACACGGAATCGGCATAAAAAATGTGCATAATCCGCTCCATGTGCAGGCACCCTTAAATGCTAGAAATAATGTGTGGTCATGCAACAGAGCAACACATGAACTTAGTGAGGTTTGTGACACCAGAAACAGGAGGATAAGAAACATTCTGTTTCTTAGTAACCTGACATTCATCTGGAGTCGCTGCAACTGCTTGAAGAGAACGGCTGCTGGAAACAGGCAAGGTGATTAACACTGTTCTTACACATAAACGGAAATTCAGAGTGGAGGATTCAAATCTAAACATATATTGTATGGTATCACCAACAACAGTCCTCCAATGTATAAAGCTAGTGTTACTTGCCTCATTTAGTTCCTGTTCCAAGTCTCCATGGGTGACCATGGCTCTAGCCAATGACTGGGTCCAGTTGTTATGCAACTGGTGCATCTTCCACTCCATTGACAACATCTGTTTTCTGCCGCTACTCTTCTTCTGTATCTAAACAGCAGCGTCACATTGCCAAGATGATGTCAGGCCCTGGTAACCTATTTAACAGGGACAATGCCGCAATTTTAGCGACTATTCTAGTTACCATGACCTGGGAATATGACTGGTAAGGACTATACCTCTTAATAGCTGAAGAACAGGGAGATTTCTGAAACTCTGCACCAGAGTCTATCCAGTGTCAAACATATGAGGCTTATAGGAGCCATGTACAAGCCAGCTTTAGAAAGCAAACTTTATTTTTCATGAAATTGGTATGTATACGTATTAACATATGGATGTTACCACATAATGTTACTGTGCACTGTATGTGATGATGTTGCACTATTTCTTACTGTGTTGTTGTGCTCTACTTTCACTGAATGTAATTACAGGAATTCTAGGTAAGCACCTTCGTAGTGTGCCCAATGAAGTCTAGGTAAGCCTCTATCAGTACATATTACACATGTCATCCTCTCTTTCCTTTCTTTGAACGTAATCCTATGCATTAAATGTATAGCTGCAATGTTAATGGTTGCCACCAGATGGCCCTTCAGTACCAAAATCTCTAACAACAGGTGGTGGGTGGTGGTGAGGCAAGCAACAGTGAAGCCTGCTGTAGAACGTGCAGAGGTCTGGGTTGGAGTAGCCACCAAAGAGCACTCTGTGTACTGAAGCCTGAGGAAGAGTGGAGTCCATCTGGAAGTTCAGAGACAGGTCCTGGAGATAGAAGTCCTTTAGAGGTGTCACTCAGGACTAGTAAAAGGATCAGCACAGGCTGGACTTTGAGCAAACTGTTAGACCCCTTGCAGACGAGCGTGAGTGGATAAGGTCCGGATGTGTTGCGGATGCGTTCAGTGAAACATGTGCAATTTCGCAAGCAAGTACATTCAGTTTTGTATGCGTTTGCGTTCAGTTTTTATCGCGCGGTTGCAATGCGATTTATTGAGTTTTGCACGCGCGTGATAAAAAACTGAATGTTTACAAACAACATCTCTTAGCAACCATCCGTTAAAATCGCATCACATCCGCACTTGCTTGCGGATGCGATTTTCACGCAGCCGCATTCACTTCTATCGGGCCAGCGTTGCATAAAAATTCCAGAATATAGAACATGCTGCGATTTTCACGCAACACAAAAGTGATGCGTGAAAAACACTGTTCACGTACACAGCCCCTTGGAATTAATGGGCCCAAAATCTGTGCGGGCGCTATGCATTCGCATCATGCATTGCACCCACGCACAATACTGCAAGGGGCCTTGGGACTGGGAAAGTGAGCATATACTGAGCAGAAAAAGAAAGAATCGTGCCTAGAAGTGACTGCACCAGGTGATCACTGATATGGGATCAGCACCAGTAGGTATTCTTCTTACCCAAATGGCACCAAATACAAAGAATGTAAATACATGTTACTGGCAAATTTAGTTGTGTGTTAAACTAAAGTGGTACTCTTAAAGAGGCAAAGTCCCAATTAAAGGCTTCGCTTGAACAGGATACAGGAATCAAGCTCTGGGAAAAGTTGTGGCAAACAAGTTACAAGCACACAAATAAGGTTGGTCAAAGTGATTCTGGATACAGGTAGTGGTCAAAAACACACCAAGAGTCACTAGGCATGTATATGAGTGGATGGTGCAACCCAATAGCACCAAGTGAGGCATGCTGTGGTAAGGACTGGAGTAGGCACATATTTGGTTTCCTCTGCCATCAGGTACCATATATAACTTCTCCCTCTGAACTGCTATAGGTATAACCCTGGATCTCTGAAAGGAAATTTTTCTAAGAAGAAGACTGGGTTAGGATTGCAACCTTATTGAAGCAAATAAAGCATCATACAGTATATCTTAATTTGGTAATAATGTACTAAAGCTGTGAGAAAACACTGTATATCGGCTTAGTGTGTACTACTGGATTAAAGGACACCTGTCATCAGATTTGTAGCTATGAAACTGGCTGACCTGTTACATGTGCACTTGACGGATGAAGGCAACTGTGTTCAGGGGCGCACCGACAGGGGGGGTTTTAGGGGTCTGGACCCCCCCCTAGAACCCAGATCCAATTTTTTTTTAAATCACTCAGGGCCGCACCGCCGATCGCAACAGGCGGCGCGGCCCTGGTTCCAATTGCAGACGGCGGTGGGGAGGCAGTAGGAGATGAGCGCTTCCATTGCGGAAGGGTTCATCTCTATATTCATCGATCTGTGTTGCCGTCCTCAGGACAGCGATACAGATCAATGTGCTGTGGCAGGGGAGGGAGAGGCGTCTCCCTTCCCTGTTCTTCTGATAGGCTGCAGGCACTAGTGCCTGCAGCCTATCAGAGGCCGGCTCAGGTGCCGCCTGAGCCGGGCAGCACACAGCGCGGCCGGAAGAGGTCTGCTGCTAACCTCATGAAGGTAAGTATTAGTGTTTTTTTTTTTTTTTTTTTTTTTAATGGTGGCACATTTTAGGGGGCACCTGGTGGCATTTTGTTTTGTGGGGGCACTATGGGGGCATTTCTCACTGGCCCGTTTTGGGTAGAGGGCACTATGGGGGCATCTGGGGGCATTTATTTGTAGCCCATTTTGGGGGCATACTATAGGGAATCTTGTGGATTTTTTACTGCCCCATTTGGGGGCACTATAGGGGCATTATTTGGGGCACCACACCATGGGGGAGTGGAGCATTATGGGGGCATTTATTTATTTATTTCTATCCCATTTTGAGGGCATTTTTACTGCCTTATTTTGGAGGGGCCCTATTAGGGCATCTGGTGTCACTAAAGCGGCATTATTTGGGGCACTATGGGGAGTGGAGCACTATGGGGGCATCTGGGGGCTCTAAAGGGGCTTTTTATAGGCATATTATGGGGGCACTATGGCATCTGGTGGCACTAAGGGGCATTTTCACTGGCACATTATGGGAGGCACTATAGGGGAGAGCAGCACTATGGGGCATCTGGTGGCACTATAGGGGCATTATTTGGGGTCACTATGGTATTTTTTTACTGGCACAATATCCCCTATATGCACTATGGTATCTGGCTGGCACTAATGTGTATTTTTACTGGCACATTGGAGGCACTATAGGGCCGGGCATCACTATGGGGCATCTGGTGGCACTAAGAAGGGGCATTTTTAACTGGCACTTTATGGGGGCACTATGGGGGAGAGGAGCAGTATGGGGGCATCTGGTGGCACTAAGAAGGGGCATTTTTAACTGGCACATTATGAGGGCATTATGGGTGAAAGAAGCACTATGGGGGCATCTGGTGGCACTAAGAAGGGGAATTGTTACTGACACAATATGAAGGGCACAAAGAAGGGGCATTTTCTACTGGCCCATTATGGGGAGAGGAGCACTATAGGGGCATCTGCTGGGGGCACTACAAAGGGGCATTTTTTGCTGGCATATTATAGGGGCACTATGGGGAAGGGGAGAGAAGCACCATGGAGGCATGTGCTGGGGGCACTAAGATGGGGTATTTTATACTGGCAAATTATCGGGGCACTATGGTCAAGTGGGAGAGGAGCACTACGGGGGCATTTACTGGGGCACTATATAGAGGTATTTTATATTGGCATACATTATGGGGACATTAGCTCAACTGCGGGCACTAAGCAGGTATATTTCTTGTACTGTAATATTATAGGGAGAATTATTACTACTAGGGGGCATTATGGTGAGCTTTACTACTACTGGGGGGCTATGGCGAACATGATCACACTAGTATGGGCACTATGAGGGCATTATTACTAAGTGTGCTCAGGCAGGGAATTATTTCTATTGGTGGGAATTTGCTGAGCACTGTTACTTTGGTGGGCACCCTGACACAGTATCAGCTTAGCCCAATTATTTTTGGGGACAATATGTTTATTCTATTAGTGTCAGGGATACTATATACTGGGCACAGTTATGTTTTTAGAGCACTGTGTGCCAATATTTGTAGAAGGGGGCACTATCTGTGTGGTACAGGTATTTTTCAGGGGATAGTTTCTGCAGTATAGTATTGAGGAGCACAGCGGGAACAGTATTGGGGATAGCAGGATGGGGTGTTCAGAAGATATGAAGATGATGGAAAAGTGGGAAACTAATGTCTATTTGTCAATCTCTGCAGAGACAGGAGATGGGTGAAAAATCATCATGGCGGTCTGGTCTGAATGGAGAAGACGAGAAAAAAGAACGTCTACATCAAAGGTGACATCACTGGATGTAGGAGGTATGTGGCGCTATGTAGGATAAGAGATGCACCGGCTTCTCCTCCTGCCATTTGCAAAAGGAGGATTCAGAGCTACGTGAGGACGGCCCAAGGGGGTGGCAGGCCAGGGGCGGGTGGCGGATGGTGGGGGGGAATCACAAGCCTTAAGCAAGATCTGGGGAGGGAGAAGAGTGGAGGAGCTTCCTGGCTGTAGCCTGCTGTTGTCCATTGTATAATGTGAAGCAGGCAGTGCAGCCAGGACACGCCATCCCCTTGGTATGATGTGTAGACCCGGGCTCCTCCACCCGGACCTACACACCTTTAATATCGCGCAGCTCCTCCTCCACTCCACTTTTGGTGCCTTCAGGACTAGGAGGGAGGAAGTGAAACTGCAACAGCTCCTGCCACGGAGCTATGTGGGGGGCAGTGAGAGTACAGGGGCTTTATGTTGGGCCCTGTATGGTGGAGTATTAGGTACAGTGTGTCTATGTAGGATGAGGGTGAGACTCTTACCGTCATCCTCATCAATATCATTTCAGCTGTACAGTGTTTGTTGGGAGTGGCCTATTATATGTAGGATGGTCTTAGAAAAATGGGCGGGGTCAATTTTTTGGCGCTGCACAATTTTTTTTCTTTTCGGACCCCCCCTAGACAAAATTTCTGGGTGCTCCCCTGACTGTGTTTATATGTGCCTGCATCACTGAGAAATATGAAGTTTTAATATATGTAAATGAGCCTCGCTGTTACACCTAGAAGCTCAAGTTTATCTGCACCTGCTGTGTCCTCTTCACGTTGACAGGGCCAGTCATGATCACATTTACACTGCTTGGCCTTGTCAATCAAGTGCAAAAATGGTTCTCAGTTCTGGTGATGAGTTTCCTATCTGTTTGATGTTTTTGACGGAAATTGTAGCCAGGGCCACAAAGAGAGTTTCCAATACAGATGTAAACAATCCCTAAGCCAGTACCAATTAATAATGTGAAATCCCATAACATTGCAATAGCAATGTTGGGATGGATAAGAATATTGTGCTATTAACAACAATATATAATATTAACCCGTAGGGAAAGCAGGTCTGAAATACCAGCACCGGGAACTGCGCCCCCCCGATCAGCAGCAGGGGTCTGGCAGTCATTGATAGCCAGACCCCTGCTGTATGTGCCGGCATCGGTGAAAACACACCTGCTGTGACAGGGACCCGATGGCAGGGAAGGCAGCCCGATGGCATCGTGGCTGCCTTCCGTGACAGCCTGGATCTCACAAGCAGGAAGCTGTAAGTGTATTACACTGTGAAATACACTTACAGCCAATGCATTACAATACAGAAGTACAGTATTATGATGCATTGTAAAAGGGATCGGACCCCCAAAAGTTGAAGTCCCAGAGTGGGAAAAAAAATAAAGTGAAAAAAGAAGTTAAAAAAAGAAAGTTTTACAACAAAATTAAAAGTTTCAAGTAAAGAAAAATAGTGTCCTTTTACCAAAATAAAGTAAAAAAAATTGTAAAAAATAGGGAAAAAAATAAAAAGAAGACATATTAGTTATCCCCCCATCCATATCAACTGGCTCTATAAAAATATCACATGACCTAACCCCTCAGGTGAACACTGTCAAAAAAATAAAATAAAAACTGTGCTTAAAATTTTTTTTTGTCACCTTCATCATTAAAAGGGCAACACCAAGCGATCAAAAAGGTCATATGTACCCCAAAATAGTACCAATCAAACCATCATCTCATCCCGCAAAAATGACACGCTACCTAAGACAATCGCCCAAAAGATTAAAAAAACTATGGCTCTCAGACTATGGAGACACTAAAACATGTTTTTTTTGTTTCAAAAATTATATTATGTAAAACTTAAATAAATGAAAAAAGTATACATATTAGGTATTGCCACGTCTGTAACGATCTGCTGTATAGAAATATCACATGATCTAACCCATCAGGTGAACACCGTAAAAAACTAAAAATAAAAACGGTGTCACCTTACATCACAAAAAGTGTAATAGCAAGCAATCAAAAAGTCATACACACCCCAAAATAGTGCCAATTAAACCGTCATCTCATCTCACAAATAACTGAGACCCAACCTAAGACAATCGCCAAAAAAAAAAAAAAAAACTATAGCTCTCAGAATATGGAGACACTAAAACATGATTTTTTTGTTTCCAAAGTGTTGTTACTGTGTAAAACTTAAATAAATAAAAAAGTATACATATTAAGTATCACCTTGTCCGTAAGAACCTGCTGTAAAAAAAAAATCACATAACCTAACCCCTCAGGTGAACACCGTAAAAAATAAAAAATATAAAGTGTGTCAAAATGCCATTTTTTGTCACCTTACATCCCAAAATAATACCAAGCGATCAAAAAGTCATATGTACCCTAAAATAATAATAACAAAACTGCCACCTTATCCCGTAGTTTTCAAAATGGGGTCTTTTTTTGGAGTTTCTATTCTAGGGATGCATCAGGGGGTCTTCAAATCTGACATGGCAACTTAAAATTATCCCAATGAAATCTGCCCTCCAAAAACCATATGGCGTTCCTTTCCTTCTGCACCTCGCCATGTGCCCATACAGCAGTTCACAACCATGTATGGGGTGTTTCTGTAAACTACAGAATCAGGGTAATAAATATTGAGCTTTGTTTGGCTGTTAACCCTTGCTATGTTACTGGAAAAAATGGATTAAAATGGAAAATCTGCCAAAAGAGTGAAATTTTGAAATTTTATCTACATTTTCCTTTAATTCTTATTGAACACCCAAAGGGTTAACAAAGTTTGTAAAATCAGTTTTGAATACCTTGAGGGCGTATTTTCTAAAATGGGGTCATTTTGGGGTGATTTCTATTATGTAAGCCTCACAATGTGACTTCAGACCTGAACATTTTCACAATTTTTTTGTAAATTGAGAATTTTTTTTAAAATAAAAATGAAGAATATTGACTAAAATTTACCACTATCATAAAGTACAATGTGTCACGAGAAAACAGTCTCAGAATGGCTCGGATAAGTAAAAGCATTCAAAAGTTATTACCACATAAAGTGACACATCAGATTTGCAAAAATCGGCCTGGGATTTACCCTCAGTTCACACTTGCGCGTTTTACAGCGTGTTACTACGCGCTGTAAAACGCTCAACAGGAGAAAACTCATGTTTCCCTATGGGCATGGTTCTCACCTGAGCGTTTTACAGCGCATTTGAACGTGCTGTAAAACGCCCTACGCTCAAAGAAGTTCTTGAGCTTCTTTGGGGCGTTTTGTCGCGTGTTTGCACCCATAGACTTCAATGGGAACGCGCGTAAAATGCGCGTTTAACACGCGTTAAAGTGTAGATATGCCTTTTTCAATTGGTCTCCAGAGTCACGAACGCGCGTATGACGCGCGTTTCCTATTTGCAAAAACGCGCTGTAATACGCTCGACAAAAACGCGCGTAAAACACGCGTCTCAGAAACGCTCAGGTGTGAACCCAGGGTTAAGGTGAAAAGTGGCCCACTATGAAAGGGGTTAATAGGACTAAACAACAACAAGAAATACATACATACATATGGATATAGATACTTACCTAAGGCTTTGTTCACATCACTGTTCAGCATTTCTGTTCTCCGTTTAGGAACAGGAGAATGGAATGGACAGATTCGGCACAAAACTGAAACGAACGGAACCTAAGGACCCCATAGACTATAATGGGGTCTGTTAGGTTTCCACTCAGAAGAAGATTTTGGACCAGAGACAAAAGTAGTGCATGCAGGACTTTTGTCTCCTCTTCAAAAATCTTCCTCTGAGCGTAAACCTAACTTACCCCATTATAGTCTAGGGGGTTCTTAGGTTCCGTTCGGCTCAGTTATGTGCCAAATCCGTCCATTCCCTTCTCCTGCTCCTAAACTGAGCAGGAGAACGGAAAGGCTGAATGGTGATGTTAACAAAGCCTAAATTTTAAAGTGTCCTCATTCAAGATGGTGAAATCTCCTGGATTTGTGTGTGACAGAAGTTCTTCTCGTGGATCCAGCAGTTAAATAACCGTCAGCAACACCTTGAGGAAAAAATTGTTTGAGCGCATTCATGGAAGAAGCAAGAAAAGAATCCCACTCTCCCTCCTTTTGCCACGATGCTAACAGTGGGGGTAAGTCACTGAGTTTTTAACTGGGTGGACATTTGTTAAATCAAAATATTTAATTGATTTAATTTATATGACTGGTTATATATTTATTTGGAAAGTTATTTATTGAAGAAATATTGAAATGGGCTACCCATGAAACATAATGGCCATCTTTTTTTCCAAATATAAATAAATAATATATAATACTAATTAGAGATGAGTGAAGTTTTGAAAAATGTTATTCCGTAACTTCGCTGAAGTTCGACAAGAAATTTGATTCTTTATGAATTAATTAGTCACAAATTGCTATAAATAAATATACCCAGGATACTCTGCCATAGGGTATGGCCACATGGAGTGGACATGCTGCGGGGAAAAAACGCACGGCCAATTAGCCCACAACTGTCTTTCATTTAATAACGAAGACTGCATCGTATAGTCTTTCTTTGTTAATGGTCGCATGGCACCTTTAAACAGGGACTGTTGCTGGTATGGGGTTTGGCTGGTTAGGTGGGGGGACAGTCTTATTGCTATTCTGGCCTGCAATCTACTGCAGGTTATTTTACGGTAAACACAGAATTTGAATCAGCTTTGGCATACCAACTTCTCCAACCCCAGCGCTCTCCTGCCCTACAAGTGTGAGCCTTTCTTTTGCCATCCGCTTTTTCTCCTTTTCCACAACATCTAATATTGAGTAGAATATATCATTAGGAACATCCAGCTCCTCCTCTCTCTGCATCTAGCTGACTTTTCTAGGATGAGCACTTGCCATGTCTCTCCCTATGCTCAGCTCACAGGACAAGTGTTCCTAAATAGAGTTGAGCGAACACATGGATGTTCGGGTTCGAGAATTTCGGCCGAACTTCACGAAAATGTTCGGGTTCGGGATCCGGGGGATCAATGGGGACCCGAACTTTTAGGCACTAAAAAGGCTGTAAAATAGCCCAGGAAATGTAGGTAAATCCCCTGTAAACAAATGTGGATAAGGAAATGAATTAAAATAAAATAAAATATATAAAAATTAACCAATATCAATTGGCAACTTGGAGGAGGAGGAGGTGGAATAGGAGGTTGGGGTGGCGTCAGGTGGGAATGCTATGGGAGTTGAGGTTCTCATCACAGCCAAAAAGGATTCATGTCTGCCTGCAGTGCCACAGGCCTCATTCACAGACTCAGGGCCATGGCACCTGCAAAGAGGAGAGCGGTCCCGTAACAGCAACACAGGCCTCAGGTCAACCTGCAATGGAACAGGCCATTATCATTTATGAAGGCCCCTGACACCCAGACAGAGGAGAGGTCATTTGACAGTAAAAAGAGTTTAATGTCTCCCACCAAGACAGCAAGCAATTAAACCAAATATAGGCCACTGACACCCACACAATGGCGTGGTCATTAGACAGTAAAAAGAATTTAATGTCTCCCACCAAGACAACAAATGATTAAACAACATATAGGCCCCTGACACCCACACAATGTGGCAGTCATTTGACAATAAAAATAGTTAATTGTCCCCCACCAAGAAAGCAAGCAAGTAAATAAAACATAGGCCCCTGACACCCACACAATTGGGCGGTCATTTGACAGTAAAAAGAGTTAAATGTCTGCTACCAAGACAGTAAGCAAGTACGTGAAATTTAGGCCCCTGACACCCACACAATGGGGCGGTCATTAGACAGCAAAAAGAGTTAAATGTCTGCCACCAAGACAGCAAGCAATTAAACGAAATTTAGGCCCCTGACACCCAGACAATGGGATGGTCATTAGACAGTAAAAAGAGTTTAATAACTCAGACCAAGACAACAAATGATTAAATGACATATAGGCACCTGACACCCAGACAATGGGGCAGTCATTAAACAGTAAAAAGAGTTAAATGTCTGCCACCAAGACAGCAAGCAAGTACGTGAAATTTAGGCCCCTGACACCCACACAATGGGGCGTTCAGTAAAAAGAGTTAAATGTCTGGCACCAAGACAGCAAGCAAGTACGTGAAATTTAGGCCCCTGACACCCACACAATGGGGCGGTCATTAGACAGCAAAAAGGGTTAAATGTCTGCCACCAAGACAGCAAGCAATTAAACTTAATTTAGGCTCCTGACACCCAGACAATGGGGCAGTCATTTTACAGTAAAAAGAGTTTAATATCTCCCACCAAGACAACAAATGATTAAACGACATATAGGCCCCTCACACCAAGACAATGGGGCGATCATTAGAAAGTAAAAAGAGCTTAATATCTCCCACCAAGACAACAAATGATTAAACGACACATAGGCCCCTGACACCCAGACAATGGGGCGGTCATTAGACAGTAAAAAGAGTTAAATGTCTGCCACCAAGACAGCAAGCAAGTACGTGAAATTTAGGCCCCTGACACCCACACAATGTGGCGGTCGGTCATTAGACAGCAAAAAGAGTTAAATGTCTGCCACCAAGACAGCAAGCAATTTAACGAAATTTAGGCCCCTGACACCCAGACAATGGGGCAGTCATTAGACAGTATAAGAGTTTAATATCTCCCACCAAGACAACAAATGATTAAACAAAATATATGCCCCTGACACCCAGACAATGGGGCGGTCATTAGACAGTACAAAGAGTTAAATGTCTGCCACCAATACAGCAAGCAAGTACGTGAAAGTTGGGCCCCTGACACCCAGACAGAGGAGAGAGGTCCCATAGCAGCAAAAGAGGCATCATGTCACCCACCAACGGAGAAGGCCATTTTCAGATATTTAGGCCCCTGGCACCCAGACGGAGGAGAGGTTAATTCAACTTTGGGTTGCCCTGCAAAATAATGGTCAAATTAAAAAAAGAGTATTCAATAAAGAAGTTCCCTGGAGTACAAAAATATATGGTTAAGGGGAGGTAGTAATAAATGTCTTTTCTGCACAAGGGATGGACAGGTCCTGTGGGATCCATGCCTGGTTCATTCTTATGAATGTCAGTTTGTCCACGTTGGCTGTCGACAGGCAGCTGCGTTTGACAGTAATGACGCCACCTGCTGTGCTGAATACACGTTCAGACAAAACACTGGCCGACGGGCAGGCCAGCACCTCCAAGGCATAAAAGGCAAGCACCTCCATGGCCAGAGCGGCCATGTGGACAATTTGGAGACCCAGAAGTTGAATGGGGCCGCACCATCAGTCAGTACATGGAGGGGTGTGCACACGTACTGTTCCACCATGTCATTGAAATGCTGCCTCCTGCTAACACGTTCCGTATCAGGTGGTGGTGCAGTTAGCTGTGGCATGATGACAAAACTTTTCCACATCTCTGCCATGCTAACCCTGCCCTCAGAGGAGCTAGCCGTGACACAGCTGCTTTGGCGATCTCTTGCTCCTCCTCTGCCTTCGCCTTGGGCTTCCACCTGTTCCCCTGTGACATTTGGGAATGCTCTTAGGAGGGCGTCTACCAGCGTGCGCTTGTACTTTCGCATCTTCCTATCACTTCCAGTGCAGGAATTAAGGTGGGCACATTGTCTTTGTTCCGGGGATCCAGCAGGGTGGCAACCCAGTAGTCCGCACACATTAAAATGTGGGCAACTCTGCTGTCATTGCGCAGGCACTGCAGCATGTAGTCGCTCATGTGTGCCAGGCTGCCCAGAGGTAAGGACAAGCTGTTCTCTGTGGGAGGCGTATCGTCATCGTCCTCCGTTTCCCCCCAGCCACACAACAGTGATGTGCCCGATCTGCGTTGGGTGCCACCCCGCTATGAACATGCTTCTTCCTCATCCTCCTCCACCTCATTCTCGTCCTCCTCGTCCTCCAGTAGTGGGCCCTGGCTGGCTGAATTTATACCCGGCCTCTGATGTTGCAAAAAACCTCCCTCTGAGAAACGTCTAAGAGACTGGCCTGAAAGTACTAAAAATGACCCCTTTCCTCCTCCTCCTCCTCCTGGGCCACATTCTCTTCCATCATCACCCTAAGTGTTTTCTCAAGGAGACATAGAAGTGGTATTGTAACACTGATAACAGCATCATCGCAACTAGCCATGTTGGTGGAGTACTCGAAACAGCGCAACAGGGCACACAGGTCTCGGTGGCCAAGTGGTGTTGTTCCGCAGTACGACTCACCCGTGCGTGCTGCAGCTGAAACTCTACTATGGCCTGCTGCTGCTCGCACAGTCTCTCCAGCATGCGCAAGGTGGAGTTCCACCTGGTGGTCACGTCACGAATGAGGCGGTGAGCGGGAAGGCCGAAGTTACGCTGTAGCACAGACAGGTGAGCAGCGGCAAGATGTGAACGCCGGAAGCACGCACAGACGGCCCGCACTTTATGCAGCAGCTCTGACATGTCGGGGTAGTTGTGAATTAACTTCTGCACCACCAAATTCAGCACATGTGCTAGTCCCAGAGCTGCGACGAGATTTCGCCCATTATCGCACACCACCAGGCCGGGCTTGAGGCTCACCGGCAGCAACCACTCGTCGGTCTGTTGTTGTGTACCCCGCCACAACTCCTGCGTGGTGTGGGGCCTGTCCCCCAAACATATTAGTTTTAGAATGATCTTCTGACGTTTACCCTGGGCTGTGCTGAAGTTGGTGGTGAAGGTGTGTGGCTGACTGGATGAGCAGGTGGAAGAAGAGGAGTAGGAAGCCGAGTAGGAGGAGGAGGAGGCAACAGGAGGCAAAGAATGATGCCCTGCGATCTAGGCGGCGGAAGGAAGTGAACTAAACAACTCTCCGCCTGGGGCCCAGCCGCCACTACATTTACCCAGTGTCCAGTGCTTAATGGTCCACGTATCTGTGGTTAGGTGGACCTTGCCACAGATGGCGTTGCGCAGTGCACACTTGACTTTATTGGATAATTGTTTGTGCAGGGAAGGCACAGCTCTCTTGGCGAAGTAGTGGCGGCTGGGAACAACTTACTGCGGGACAGCCACCGCCATCAGCTGTTTGAAGCTGTCCGTGTTCACCAGCTTGAATGACAACATTTCAAAGGCCAGTAGTTTATAAATACTGGCATTCAGGCCCAGGGCTTGAGGGTGGCTAGGTGGTAATTTACACTTTCTCTCCAAGGTTTGTAAGATGGAGAGCTGAACGAGGCCGTGTGACATGGTGGAGATGCTTGGTGACAGAGGTGGTGGTGTTGGTGGCACATCCTCTGTTTGGTGGGCGGCAGGTGCCAACGTTCCTGCCGAGGCGGAGGAAAAGGCCGAGGCAGCAGGTGAAGAGGGAGCAGAGGGAGCATGAGTGAGTTGCTTGTTTTTAAGGTGTTTACTCCACTGCAGTTCATGCTTTGCATGTAGATGCCTGGTCATGCAGGTTGTGCTAAGGTTCAGAATGTTAATGCCTCACTTCAGGCTCTGATGGCACAGCGTGCAAACCACTCGGGTCTTGTCGTCAGCACATTGTTTGAAGAATTGCCATGCCAGGGAACTCCTTGAAGCTACCTTTGGGGTGCTCGGTCCCTGGTGGCGGTGGCCAGCAGCAGGCGAACTCTCTTGGTGGCGGCTGTTCTGCTTTTGGCCCCTGCTCCCTCTTTTGCTACGTTGTTGGCTCGGTCTCACCACTGCCTCTTCCTCTGAACTATGAAAGACAGTGGCATGACCTTCATTCCATGTGGGGTCTAGGACCTCAACGTCCTCTGCATCTTCTTCCACACAGTCTTCCTCCCTGACCTCCTGTTCGGTCTGCACACTGCAGAAAGACACAGCAGTTGGCACCTGTGTTTCATCATCATCAGAGACGTGCGGACTCTGATGAGGTGTTATTCCCATGTTCTCATCATCAGGAAACATAAGTGGTTGTGCGTCAGTGCGGTCTATGTCTTCCACCACTGGGGAAGGGCTAGGTGGATTCCCTTGGGAAGCCCTGCCAGAAGATTCTTCAAACAGCATAAGAGACTGCTGCATAACTTGAGGCTCAGACAGTTTCCCTGATATGCATGGGGGTGATGTGACAGACTGATGGGCTTGGTTTTCAGGCGCCACCTGTGCGCTTTCTGCAGAAGACTGGGTGGGAGATAATGTGAATGTGCTGGATCCACTTTCGGGCACCCAATTGACTAGCGCCTGTACTTGCTCAGGCCTTACCATCCTTAGAACGGCATTGGGCCCCACCATTTATGTAAAGTATTACCCTAATACAGGCACAGCAGTAACCATAGATTTAGGGGAATATCAATTGTAGACCTAGTATTAAAGCCCTGGATGAAAGGTATCCTTTTACCAACAGAATTACACTTGGAGATGCACAGTTGCATGTGAAATAAAATAGAGGATTATGCTTTCAGCACTTGCAATTTAACACATAGTTTAATATACCCTTTTACGGAAAAAGAAATACACTTGGAGATGCACGGTAGCGTGTGCAGTTATTGAGGATGACCCTATCAGCACTATTTACACCTGGAGTGTAATATACCCTTTTACTGACAGATTTACACTTGGCCAGCAACATCTGAAACCACTGATTTACGGTATTACTATTTTGGCAATTAAATTTCACCCCAGAACAAAATCTATCCTTTGCCGGACACTATTAAACTTGGCCATCCACAGCTGAAACCACTGATTTATGGTATTGCTATTTTGGCAATTGAATTTCACCCCAGAACAAAATATATCCTGTGCCGGACACTAGTAAACTTGGCCAGCCACAGGTGGAACACCAGATTTAGGGGATTGCTATTTTGGCAATTGAATTTCTCCCCAGAAAAAATTATATACTTTGCCGGACACTATTAAACTTGGCCAGCCACAGCTAAAACCATTGTTTTACAGTATTGCTATTTTGGGAATTGAATTTCACTTCAGAACAAAATCTATCCTTTGCCGGACACTATTAAACTTGGCCAGCCACAGCTGGAACACAAGATTTAGGGGATTGCTATTTTGGCAATTGAATTTCACCCCAGAACACAATCTATCC
Organism: Bufotes viridis; assembly: GCA_033119425.1. NCBI lineage: Eukaryota > Metazoa > Chordata > Amphibia > Anura > Bufonidae > Bufotes > Bufotes viridis. Next base: position 177,816,229 of record CM065594.1, on the reverse strand, counting down.
TTTGAGGGATAGTATTAAACTTAGCCAGCCACAGCTGGAACACCAGATTTAGGGGATTGCTATTTTAGCAATTGAATTTCACCCCAGAACAAAATATATCCTTTGCCGGACACTATTAAACTTGGCCAGACACAGCTGGAACACCAGATTTACTGTATTGCTATTTTGGCAATTGAATTTCACCCCAGAAAAATATCTATCCTTTGCCGGACAGTATTAAACTTAGCCAGCCAGAGCTGGAACACCAGATTTAGGGGATTGCTATTTTGGCAATTGAATTTAACCCCTCAATAAAATATGGAAATTTCTATCCTGAGTTTCTGGGGGTGACAATAAGCACAGCTAAGCCCCTGATGTAGGATATAGCAAAAAAAAAAACTACTATTGATGGATTGATGGACTTGGTGGCAGCTTGTGCTGGTGCACCACAAGACACAAAATGGCCGCCGATCACCCCAGAAAAAAGTGACAGAAAAACGCTCTTTGCAGCCTAAAAACCAGTGAGCAATTAACTAGCAGAAGTTGAATGATTCACAGCTGTAGATCGATCACTTCATTAGATGTTTTTGCTGAGTTTTCCCTGCCTAATCTCGCCCTCACAGTTGCATCTTATCCCTACACTAATCAGAGCAGAGTGACGTGCGGCGCTACCTGACTCCAGCTTAAATAGAGGCTGGGTCACATGTTGCACTTGGCCAATCACAGCCATGCCATTAGTAGGCATGGCTGTGATGGCTTCTTAGGGCAAGAAGTAATACGCTAGCTGATTGGCTGCTGTGCAGCCCTTCAGAAAGCGGGAAGAAATCGCCAAACAACAGACCCGAACCTGAAATTTTTTGAAAATGTTCGGGTCCGTGTCCCGAACACCCCAAAATTCGATACGAACCCAAACTATACAGTTCGGGTTCGCTCAACTCTATTCCTAAACTTTGGACTGAATTCCATTTTGAATGCTTCACTTCTCTCAAAACTTATACTAATTGCGAACTAATGGTCTTATTGTGTATATATTTAAATATTTAAATTGCTTATAAAGTTTCTTAAATTTAGTATGCCACCAAGGTTTCTGGGTACCATCTCCTCACTTGTATAGTTTATTCCACCTGCTCATAAGTTCGACCAGGCGATGCAACTGCGTATTCCCGTCTTGGAGTTTATAACTTGAATACTGAAAATAAACAAACCTGATTCATTTATTTGCGACAGGCCGGCAGCCCCCATCTTGCTTGATGATCTCGCAAGAAATCCCATGCACGGTAACGTATGATGTCACCACGCCGTGTTGATTACATCATCATGGGCCTTGCGAGCTTTCGCGCCAGATCTTCAAGCAAGATGGCTGCGAATTTCCTTGCGCTTCGTGTTAACGAATCACATTTCTTCCTAAAATTGCTGGACATGTGAGGACATGGAGAATTAACTTACAGTGATTGGCTGTTCAGAACGTGTCATCGGGTGCTATATAGCACTCAATGACACATGTTCGGCTCAGACATAGACAGGGAGAGCAGAGTGTAGGAAGGGAAAGTAGGGAGCGAAATTTAACAGATTTTATCAGAAACAAGATTTGCAAAGACATAAATGTCCTTTTAAGGACAACAGTGTGTGTGTGTGCGTTTTACAGCAGCAATCAATTTAATTCTTGCAGTCTCAGGGACAGTGCTTCTGAAGGAACAGATAAAGCAGGGAGAGAAATAAGCATTTTTTTCTACCAGAAGCTTTTCCAAGACCCCAAAGTCCTTTTCAGGACTACTGAGTGTGTTTGACAGCAGCAACATATTTTTATTGTGTACCTATTAGTAACATATAGTGTACATCATCCGCAGAATGTGTCTGTAATAATCTGGCCCACATCTAGGGACCATAGTGTGTGGCTTTGCGTAAAAATACTGTACTACATCAGCAAACAGTGTCTGTAGCGCAAATCCATTAATCTGGGTCTAATAGTGTTCATATTCTGTGGATTTCTGTGACATATACTGTCCGGCATCCCAAAACAGTGTCTGTATTTAAAATTACATTAATCTGGGCGTAATATACCGTCCATATTCTGTTATTTTTTTGGGTGGGGGCATATACAGTCTGGCATCTGAATATATTGTATGTAAAATAACTTTCATCTGGCCATAATATACTGTCCATTTTCTGGGTGTTTCTATGACATACAGTTGTGTTCAAAATTATTCAACCCCTAATGCTGTACAGGGTTTTAGGGAATTTAGTGTACATTTGTAATTGTGTTCAGAATGAAATCTTACAAGGACTTTTTAAAGAACCAAATGCAACTAAAATGACATCAATTGTTTTTGTAATACAGTATTAAATGTTTTTTTTGTGATTTCTTCATTAACACAATTATTCAACCCCTCAAAGACTACGACTCTTAAGAACAGAGGTTCATTCAAGTGTTTTAGATCAGGTATTGAAAACACCTGTGGATGTCAAGGAGCAGCAATCAAGCATAATAAGCACCAATTAGGCAGATTTAAAATGACTGTGATACTCAGCTCCTTCTAGACATTTACTGTTGTGTTTACAAACATGGTGAAGTCAAGAGAATGGTCCAGGAAGACAAGAGAAGAGGTGATTTCTCTTCACAGGAAGGGCAATGGCTATAAGAAGATTGCAAAGATGTTAAACATACCAAGAAACACCATAGGAAGCATCATTCGCAAATTCAAAGCAAAGGGCACTGTTGAAACGCTACCTGGTCGTGGCAGAAAGAAGATGCTGACTTCGACTGCTGTGCGCTACCTGAAGCGCAAAGTGTTGAAAAGTCCCCGTATGACTGCTGAGGAACTGAAAAAAGATTTGTCAGATGCGGGTACTGAAGTTCCAGCTCAGACAATAAGGCGCACACTGTGTAATGAAGGCCTCCATGCCAGAACTCCCAGGCGCACCCCCTTGCTGTCTCCAAAAAATAAGAAGAGTCGACTGCAGTATGCCAAAAGTCATGTGGACAAACCACAAAAGTTTTGGGATAGTGTTCTGTGGACTGATGAAACAAAATTAGAACTGTTTGGGCCCATGGATCAACGCTATGTTTGGAGGAGGAAGAACAAGGCCTATGAAGTAAAGAACACCTTGCCTACTGTGAATCATGGCAGGGGGTCAATCATGCTTTGGGGCTGTTTTGCATCTACAGGTACAGGGAAGCTTCAGTGTGTGCAAGGTACCATAAATTATCTTCAGTACCAGGAGATATTGGATGAAAATGTGATGCAGTCTGTCACAAACCTGAGGCTTGGGAGACGTTGGACCTTTCAACATGACAATGATCCCAAGCATACCTCCAAGTCCACTAGAGCATGGTTGCAGATTAAAGGCTGGAACATTTTGAAGTGGCCATCGCAGTCACCAGACTTAAATCCGATTGAGAACCTCTGGTGGGACTTAAAGAAAGCAGTTGCAGCGCGCAAGCCTAAGAATGTGACTGAACTGGAGGCTTTTGCCCATGAAGAATGGGCAAAGATACCCATAGATCACTGCAAGACACTTGTGTCAAGCTATGCTTCACATTTAAAAGATGTTATAACTGGAAAAGGATGTTGTACTAAGTACTATGATTGAATGTCACTTGGGGGTTGAATAAAACTGATAGTGATGTGAGCACAGAAAAGACATTTGTGGTTATTTCATTATAAATGTTATGTTATATTTGTCTGACTTACAAGTGCCTCTTTGATTTAATTGTAAACAAGATGACTGAAATGATCAAAATCAATGTCAAACTGGCCAAAACACTCAATTTCAGTGGGGGTTGAATAATTTTGAACACAACTGTATAGTGTCCTTCATCCCAGAACAGTTTCTGTATTTCAAATTACATTAATCTGGGCGTAATATACCGTCCATATTCTTTTTTTTTTTTTTGACTCTGTACTACTGCTAGTGAAAGAATTTTATTTACATCCGTCTGTTTCATTTGTGGGTGAAGAAATTATATATTTTGTTGAAATAAATTCCCTCTTCTGCCTGCACAGCCAATCTGATACTAAAAAATAATCAGTAAATCCATCTGTTTCACTGGGGGTTCCTTTTCTGACTGAATACCAAATCTGATACTGAAAAATAATAAGTAAATCCATCTGTTTCACTGTGGTTTAGAACATACTTGTCTTTGTACCATAAAGTACCTTTTCTGCCTGAACAGCAAATCTGATACTGAACAATAATCAGTAAATCCATCTGTTTCACTAGTGGTGAAAAAATCTTTATTTTCCTCCATAAAGTACCTTATTGCCTTGTACTGCAAATAAAATAAAATAAGCAAATTCCACTGGGACATTGTGGTTGAAAAAAAACATAATTTTTTGCCATAAAGTACCCCTGTGGCCTGCGCTGAATATCTGACAGTGAAAAAAAAAAAAAAAAACAGTAAATCCAGCTCTTAGGTTATGGGTGGTCATTGCAACGGTTGTTAGGCCAGTCATTTACAAGTGGCTTGGAGGTGGTGTTCCTGCTGCGCTGCATCTCTGACTTGGCAAAATTTACTCAGTAAATTAGGTGGCGTACTACTTATTGTTGGGGGATCTGTACCCCTTCTCTGTTTCCAAGTACCCCTGCACTGCATCCCTGACTTGGAAAATGTATTCAGTAAATTAGGTGGCGCACTACTGATTGTTGAGGGATTTGTACCCCTTCTCTGTTTCGAAGTACTCCTGCACTGCTTTCCTGACTTGGCAATAAATATTCAGTTAATTAGGTGACGTACTACTGATTGTTGGGGGATCTGTACCCCTCTCTGTTTCAAAGCACCCCTGCACTGCATATCTGACTTGGCAATAAATAATCAGTAAATTTGGTGGCGTACTACTGATTGTTGGTGGGATCTGTGCCCCTCATATCTTTCAAAGTGTTATGACCTTAACCAATCTTTTATCTTTAACACGCTGCCAGGGCCTAATGGGCAGGCCAAACAGTGTAATAAATTAGTTTGTCATATTGTGGTGTGACCTAGAAATATCTTTTATCTTTATCACACTGCTAGGGCATATTAGGCCGGGCACAAAGTGTAATAAATTCATCTGTCACATAGAGGTGTGACCAAAACCAATCTTTTCTATTTATGACACGGGCACGGCATACTTGACAGGGAACATGTTTTATTAAATTTGTCTGTTACTTCGTTGGGTTACCGAAAAGAATGAGGAGAGCATCAAATAAGGGACGTGGCCCTGGTCGTGGTGCTGCTGGTGTTGGTGGGGCTTATGTTGAAGGGAGAGGACATGGTGGATCTGTGCCAGCTACACGCCCAAATAAAATACCTTCCTCAGGTTCACGTAGACGACAGGGCCTTCAGTGTTATTTAGTAGGCCCGAATGCCGCTCTATGAATGGTGAGGCCAGAACATGTACAGACGCTAGTAGATTGGTTGGCTGACAGTGCTTCCAGTACCTTCACATTGTCTCTCACCTACTTCACTGCTGAAAGCTCAGAGTTGGCACCTGCAGGCCATGGGCAGCTATCTAGCACCTCACCCCCTTGCACCAGAAGCGGAAGAGATTGAGTGCACCGATGCCCAACCACTTATGTTTGAGGATGAGGACGTGGGAAGTCCACAGCAGCATGTCTCTGATGATGACAAAACACAAGTGGAAACTGCTGCGGCTTTCTGCAGTGTGCAAACCGACAAGGAGGGCAGGGGTAAAGACTCGGTGGAAGATGATGTGGAGGACGATGAGGTCCTAGACCCTACATGGGTTTAAGGTCATGCGAGTGACCTGTTCAGTTTGGAGGAAATGGCGGTGGTTGAAGAGAGACACCAGCACAGCAAAAGAGGGAGCAGGGTGCAGAAGCAGAATGCCCATCCCCTAAACACTACGCCTGCTACTGCCCACCACACCCAGGGACTGAGCACACCAAAGACAGCTCCAAGGAGCTCTCCGGAGTGGCAGTTCTTCACACAATGTGCAGACAACAAGACACAAGTGGTTTGTAAGCTGTTTAATCAGAGCCTACAACGAGGAATAAACGTTCTAAACCTGAGCACAACCTGCATGACCAGGCATCTAAGTGCAAAGCACGAGCTGCAGTGGAGTAAACACCTCCAAACCAAAGAAAAGTCCTGTTCCCTCTTCTGCTACAATCTCGACCTCTTCCTCCAAATCTGGAGTGACCGGCCACCCTGCAAATGGAAGATGTGACACCAACGCCACCACGTCCGTCACCTTCAACAAGTACCACCACAGTGTCCCATGGAAGAGTTCAGCTGTCCATCTCCCAAACACTGGATCGAAAGAGGAAGTACCCCCCTACCCACCCCACGATCCCTGGCTCTGAATGCCAGCATTTCAAAATTGCTGGCCTTTGAAATGCTGTCATTCCGCCTGGTGGAGACGGAGAGCTTTAAAAACCTAGTTTTCCAGGCAAGCCATCCCTTACCTGCACAAGCAAGTGATGGACAAAATAAGGTGTGCACTGCACAATGCCATCTGTGGCAAGATCCACATAACTACGGATGCATGGACCAATAAGCACAGCCAGGACCATTATATCTTCCTAACAGCACACTGGGTAAATGCAGTGGCGGCTGGGCCTAGGCGGTTTGACCCACATCCGTTGGATGGCGCATGTGCTGAATTCAGTGGCGCAGAGATTCCTTAAAAACTATCCTGATATGTCAGAGCTGCTGCAGAAAGTGTGGGCCGTCTGTGCACGCTTTTGGTGTTCTCACCCTGCTGCTGCAGCATAACTTCGGCCTTCCCGCTCACTGCCTCATATGCGAAGTGCCCACAAGGTGGATCTCCACCTTGCACATGGTGGAGAGACTGTGCGAGCAGCAGCAGGTGATAGTGGAGTTTCAGCTGCAGCACACATGGGTCAATCACTCTGGGGAACAGCAACACTTCACCGCCACTGAATGGGCCTCCATGTGAGACCTGTGTGCCTTGATGCGCAGCTTCCAGTACCCCACCAACAAGGCCAGTGCTGATGACGCCGTTCTCAGCATTAATATCCCACTTCTATGTCTCCTTGAAAAAACGCTTTGAGCAATGATGGAGGAGGATGTGTCAAAGGAGGAAGAGGAGGAGGAAGAGGGATAATTTAAACGTTTATCAGGCCAGTCATTCACAAGTGGCTTGGAGGGTGGGTTCCTGCACCAACATAGGCTAGGTACACAATTGCCCAGCCAGGGCACAGTTCTGGAGGATGAGGACGAGGAGGAACCGTGTTCACAGCAGGGTGGCACCCAGAGCAGCTCATCGGCATCACTTGTGCGTGGCTGGGGGGGATACAGAGGACACAGACGATACACCTCCCACAGAGGACAGCTTGTTCATGCCTCTGGGCAGCCTGGAACACATGAGCGACTACTTGCTGCAGTGCCTGCGCAATGACAGCCGAGTTGCCCACATTCTAACTTGTGCTGATTACAGGGGATCCACCCTGCTGGATCCCCTTTACAAGGACAACGTGTCGGCCTTAATTCCCTCACTGGAGCGTGATCGGAAAATGCGCGAGTACAAGCGCATGCTGGTAGATGCGCTGCTGATGTCATTCCCAACTGACACCGGGGCCCCGTGGAAGCACAGGGCGAAGGCAGAGTAGGAGGAAGAGGACGCCTATGCAGCCGGGGCACCACCAGCACCTCAGAGGGCAGGGTTAGCATGGCCGAAATGTGGAAAAGCTTTGTCACCACACCACATCAACCAGCACCACCAGCTGATACGCAACGTCTTAGCAGGAGGCAGCATTTCAGCAATATGGTGGAGGAGTATGTGTGCACACGCCTATACGTACTGACTGATGGGTCTGCCCCATTCAACTTCTGGGTCTCAAAATTAGTCACATGGCCAGAGCTTGGAGGTGCTGGCCTGCCCTGCAGCCAGTGTATTGTCTTAATGTGTGTTTAGCACAGGAGGTGGTGTTATCACAGACAAGCGCAGCCGCCTGTCCACAGCCAATGTGGACAAGCTTGCGTTTATTAAAATCAACCAGGCATGGATCCAGCAGGACTTGTCCGTACCTTGTGCAGAATAGACATGTATACCGACTTCACACAGCCATTGTTATACTCCAGCGCACTTTCCCTTTGTATTCTTTTATATATTCCACAATGTTTTGTGGTGTACCCAAATAAAAATAAAAAAAACTGTGTTGGCTGCCTCCACCTCCACCGCCACCTACACCACCATGTCCACCGCCTTCTCAACCTCCTAGTCCATATGGACCTCCTGCTCTTAGTTCAGGATTAAAATTTTTATTTATTTTATTTTAAGTCATTTTCCTATCAACATTTGTTTGCAGGGAACTTACCCACATTTTGCTGCCTTTTGCATCACTCTAGCCTTTTCCATGGCTCTTTTAGAGCCATTTTAGTGCCCAAAAGTTCGGGTCCCCATTGACTTCAATGGGGTTCAGTGTCAAGTTCGGGTCAAATTCAGATCCCGAGCACGAACTCTGTGGCGAAGTTCGGCTGAACTCGGCGAACCCGAACTTCCAGTAGTCCGCTCAACTCTACTTATTAGCCGTTGTGTGGTGATGTGTGAAAATTGCAGCCCTTTTTGGTGTGCATTAGTGGCACAAAAAAAGAATTGTTTGTCATTCAAAGATGCAGTTATATATTATAAAGCCCTTTCTGTCGTGTATTAGTGCCAAAGAAAAATATATTTGCCGTTCAGTGATGCAGTTACATATTGTAAAGCCTTTTGTGTCGTGTATAAGTGGAAAAAAAATAAGGGCCTATTTGCCATTCAGCGGTACAGTTATATGTTCTAAACCCCTTTTGTGGAGTGTATAAGTGAAAAAAGAAAAATAGATTTGCCGTTCATCAGTGCAGTTATATGTTCTAAATAGTGATGAGCGAGCATGCTCAACCAAATATCTGTTTGGCTCGAGCATTGCTATGCCCGGACATATGGCGGTTACTCGACCGAGTACCGCAAGTGCTCAAGCGCAATGCTCGAGTCTCTGTCCAGCACGTTTTGCAGGTTTTAAGGTGCCAAAAAAGGTGCAGGTAAGTACTGCCCTCACTGTAATGCCAGTAGCCACATTGGCTGCTGGCATTACAGTGATTGGCTGGCCAAAACGCACCCGATGATACATGTTCGGCTCAGACATAGACAGGGAGAGCAGAGTATAGGAAGGGAAAGACAGTGTCGGGAGCGATTTTCACAGTTTTTATTCAGAGAAAGCTTTTACAAGACCCAAAAGTCCATTTAAGGACTACTGTGTGTGTTTTAGAGCAGCAATCTATTTACCTCTCATGGACAGTGCTTCTGAAGGGACAGAGAAGAGACATTTGCTGTTTTTACTACCAAAAGTTTTTCAACTACCCCAAAGTCCTTTTACGGACTACTCTGTGTGTTTGACAGCAGCAAGATATTTTCATGTTATATCAATTAGTGACATATACTGTACATCCTCCACAAACTGTGTCCTTAATAATCTGGGCCACATCTAGTGTCCATAATCTGTGGTGTTCTGTAACCAATACTGTAGAACATCTGCAAACAGTGTCTGTATTACAAATTCCAATAATCTGGGCCTAGTATAGTGTCCATAATCTGTGGTGTTCTGTAACCAATATTGTAGAACATCTGCAAACAGTGTTTATATCACAAATTCCAATAATCTGGGCCACATCTAGTGTCTATAATCTGTGGTGTTCTGTAACCAATACTGTAGAACATCTGCAAACAGTGTCTGTATTACAAATTTCATAAATCTGGGCCTAATATAGTGTCCATAATTTGTAGTGTTCTATAACCAATACTGTAGAACATCTGAAAACAGTGTTTGTATTACAAATTCCAATAATTTGGGCCTAATATAGTGTCCATATTCTTTGGGTTTCTGTGACATATACTATCCTGCATCCGAAAACTGTGTCTTTAGCAGACAGTAAAACAATCTGCGCCACATCTAGTGACAAAGAAGAAGGCGAGCGCTAAGGGACGGGGAAGTGGGCGTGATGCTGATGGAGCAATGGAACTGTGCCTGCTGCCAGTGCACCAGAAAAAATAAAATAAACATCCACCGTAATCCAGCTTCATGTACAACTTAGCTGGGCGGCGCAGGACAACACTGTTCAAGTCAGACCAGTGCAAACAGTTGGTCTGTTGGATTCAGGGCCAGTGCAAGGATTTTGCCGCCCTAGGCAAAAGAAAAGTTTGTCCCCCCCATGTGACATCACAATACCCCACCCATATGATCTGCCATATTACAGGGGTTCTGCAGTTTATTTAAACTGATGATCTATCCTCTGGATAGATGATCAGCATCTGATCGGCGGGGTTCCGACACCCGGGACCCCCGCCGATCAGCTGTTTAAATACACTACAGAACCCCTTTAACTAATGCCAGTTCTCTCTCTCCCCCTCTTGTCATTCTCTTCCCCCCTGTCATTCTCTTTCCCCCTCTTGTCATTCTCTCCCCTCCCTTGTCATTCTCTCTCCCCTTCTTGTCATTCTCTCCCCCCTCTTGTCATTCTCTTTCTCCCCCCTATGTCATTCTCTCCCCCTCTTGTCATTCTCTTTGTTCCTCTTGTCATACTCTCCCCCCTTGTCACTCTCTTTCTCTCCCCTCCCCCTCCCTCCGCTACCTCTAGTGTAGCGTGGCCGAGCTCTGTATGGTCCGCAGGTACAGGTGCTTTGGACAGATGCTCCCTGTACCCGCGGACCATACAGGGCTTGGCCACACTACAATGGGGTACTGACTGCGCTCCCCTCCTGTCAGCCCCTCTACTCTTGCTGCGCCCGTGCTGTGCGCCCTCATGGACGGGCCAGCCCGGCAGTGCTGCAGCCGCCATAGGCTCAATATAGAGCGCTCGGGCGGCTGCAGCATGAGGGGGGGGGGGCGGCGCTCCTTCCCAAGAGGTGCTCTAATCCAACCAGTACGTTCCGGCCCTGGTTGGATTGCTGAAGATAATGCTTCCAGTCGGTTATGCACCGCCCTCTCATCCAGCCTCTGTAGCCAAGAGTCTGGTCAACCGAATCCTCACTCTGATCATCCTTCCTCCCACCATTGAGAGGCTTGCCAAACAAATTATCCCACACTCGGACATTCCGGGGAGCTCTTTCCAGTGTCACTATTGACTTCACATACAGCACCCTTGCAGAGGTACCTGAGATATTGTGCCCTGATTCCCAACCTCTTGAGCCTTCACAGTTTCAAGAAGATGACGGTGGTGAACGGCAATCATTCATTCACGAGGTGGATGATGATTAGACACAGTTGTCAATTACTGAGGTTGTGGTTAGGTCAAGTCAGGAGAATGAGCAGAGTGAGGAATTGGAAGAGGAGGTGGTGGACGATGAGGTCACTGACCCAACATGGGAAGGTGAAAAGCCGAGCAAGGACAGCAGCACAGAGGGGGAGGGATCCACAGCACCACAACACAATAGAAGAGGCAGTGGGGTTGCAAAAGGGAGAAGTTGGCCCAGACCAAACAGGCCCGAAACTGTTACACCGAGCACCCCCATGCGTAAATCTACTTTACCAAGGGGTAGGTGTTCCGCAGTATGGCGTTTTTTAAGGAAAGTGCAGATGACAAAAGAGTGGTAGTTTGCAACCTGTGACTTACCAAAATGAGCCAGGGCATGAACTCTAGCAAGCTCGCCACCACCAGCATGATCCGCCACATGGCATCCAAGCACCCTAATAAGAGGGCCGAACGCCTGGGTACACAATCTGGGTCTGCCGGTCACACCACTGCCTCCTCTTCCCCTTTGTTACCCACTGCATCCCCTGTTGAAGGCGCAGGCCCGGATGCCCCTCGCCCTGCACCTGGACCTTCGCATGAACCGTCAGCAACAACATCCACTTCCCTGTTCCAGCGCAGTGTCCCAATGTCGATAACACAGGCATTTGAATGCAAGTGTAAATACACTCAGGCCATAGCACTAAATGCGCAACTTTCGGAATTACTGGCCCCTGAAATGTTGCCACTTAGGCTTGTGGACACTGAGGCCTTCTGTAGCCTGATGTCGGTGGCCATCCATTGGTATGCAGTCCCCAGCTGCCACTAATTTTCACAGTGTGCCGGGCCCGCCTTACACCAGCATGTGTCCTAGAACATCATCCATGCCCTGACCAACGTACTTACTGGGAAGGTCAATTCACAATGGATACATGGACAAGTGCTGGTGGCCAGGGATGCTACATTTCCCTGACCGCACACTGGGTGAATGTTGTGGAGGCCGGGAGTGAGTCGTACTCTGGGATTGCACAGGTTCTACCCACACCCAGGATTGCGGGCTCTACATCCATCAGGGTCTCCGCCAGCAGCTATGTTACTGTCTTCAACCCCCACTTGTCCTCTTCCGCTGCCTCCTCCACTTCCAACTCCAGCAGCAGTCAGCCATCATTCGCTAGCCGGAAGCAGTGTAGCACTGCTGGGGGTAAGCGTCAACAGGCCGTGCTGAAGCTGAGCTGCTTAGGGGACAAACAGCACACCACCGCATAGCTGTGGCAGGGTATAAAGGATGAGACTGAGCCTCTTGCCACTAAACCTACAACCAGGCATGGCTGTGTCTGACAATGGCTGTAACTTGGTGGCGGCTTTGGAGCTCGGCAACCTGACACACATCCCATGCCTAGCCCACGTCTTAAACTTAGTGGTTCAGCGGTTTATCAAAACCTACCCCAATTTGCAGGAGCTACTAGTGAATGGGCACTCTGTGTGTGCCCATTTCCTCAAGTCGTCCACAACTTCAGCTGGTCTGTCAACGCCGCAGCAGTGCATGTAGCCTCCAGCTCACCGACTGTTGTGCGAATGAGCACATACTGGAACTCTAAGCTCTACATGTTTGCAAGGCTTTGTGAGCAGCAGACTGCAGTTGTGGAATACCAGCTGCAACATGGTCATCGCCTTTTGAGTTAACTGCCACTATTCACGAGTGAGGAGTGGGCATTGATGTCAGACCTCTGTGAGGTTTTAAAAACCTTTCATGAATCCACACAGATGGTAAGTGGCGATAAAGCTATTATCAGAGTAACCATCCCACTGCTGTGTCTCGACGTCTTGCCTGTTGGTACTCTGGAACACATAGCTGACTTCATGTTAGGCTGCCTTTCCTGCGACCCTCGCGTTATACGCATTTTAGATAACACAGATTACTGGATGTTCACCCTTCTTGACCCCCGCTACAAAGAGAACTTCTCATCTCTCATTCCTGTGGTGGAGACTGGAGAGGATGAGTAAAACGGTGCATACCAGAAGGTACTTGTTGAGAGATTGCTCCAAAATTTTCTATCTGACAAAGCGACAGGCAGAGTCCGTACTTCTTTAGGCAACCGAGGAAGGGCTACAAGGGGAACACACAGCAGTTCCAACAAAGGCAGGGCAACACTTTCCAAGGCATGGGACACTTTCATGACAGCCTGCCAGCAACCTCACCCTAAAGCGCGGCCTAGTACTACAAGAAGGGAAAAGTTTTAGAAGATGGTAAAGGAATACATAGCAGACCGTGTCAGCATCCTAAATGATCCCTCAGTGCCTTACAACTACTGGGTGTCCAAGCTGGTCGCGTGGCACAAACTTGCACTCTACGCCTTAGAGGTGCTGACCTGCCCTGCCGCCCGCGTTTTGACTGAGCGTGTATTTAGTGCTGCTGGTGGCATTATAACAGATAAGCGAATCCGCTTGTCCACTGGCAATGCTGACAGGTTGACACAGATAAAAGTGAACAAGGCCTGGATTGCCCCTGGCTTCTCAACTCCACCAGAGGAGAGCTGATCTGATGATGAACATAAAAGCAATTTCCATCTATCATTTATAATGTACTCAATCTACTATAGCGTATTCCGATGCACCTTTTCCACTACAAAAAAAGGAGAATATGGTTGAATCTTGTTTTCTCCTCCTCCTCCTCATCCAGATTGTATATATTCCCTCCACTCTAATTTTTTTATAGGGTCAGCTCAACTGCAGGCCCTCAACTCAAATTTTTTTTATAGGGTCAGCTGAATAGCATGCACTCGCATAAAATGTTTTAGAGAGTCAGCTGTACAGCATGCCCTCGCATATAATGTTTTAGAGCAGGGATGCTCAACCTGCGGCCCTCCAGCTGTTGTAAAACTACAACTCCCATCATTCCCTGCTGTAGGCTGAAAGTTGTAGGCTGTCTGGGAAGGCTGGGAGTTGTAGTTTTGCAACAGCTGGAGGGCCGCAGGTCGGGCATGCCTGTTTTAGAGCGTCAGCTGAACAGCATGCACTCGCATATAATGTTTTGAGTGTCAGCTCACCTGCAGGCACTCACATATAATGTTTTAGAGCATCAGTTGAACAGCATTCACTCTCATATAATGTTTAAGAGCATCAGCTCACCAGTAGGCCCTTGTCCCTAATGTTTTAGAGGGTCACCAGCAGGCCCATGCTCCAAATGTTTTTTACGGTCACCAGCAGGCCACCAATCATAATTTTTCTAGGGTGTGTATGATGCCCTCCTTTATGTGTTATAAAGGGTGTATTCGAGTGCTGGCTCCTTGTAATTTTGGCAGCCCTTTCACTTAGTGCATAGGCTTTATGAGAGTAGGAGTGCACACTACCTGAACAATTGTACCACAATGTGAATGAGGCCCTCCTTTATGTGATATACAGGCTGTTTCGGAGTACTTCTTGCTTGTAATTTTCTGGCAGCACTTGCACTTTATATACAATTGAATATACAGGAAAGAATGAATCCTACCAATTTTTCCTGTGAAATAGATTATATATATATATATATATATATATATATATATATACACTGTGTATATATATATATATATATATATATATTTGAAGTTCAGCGGTGCAGTTATATGTTCTAAAGCCTTTTATGGAGTGTATAAGTGAAAAACAATAAGGACCTATTTGCCATTCAGCGGTGCAGTTGTAAGTTCTAAAGCCCTTTTTGGCATGTATTAATGACAAAAAAGGGCTTATTAGTCGTTGTGTGGTGAAGTGAGAAAATTACAGACTTTTTTGGGGTGTTTTAATTTCCTTTTTATTTATTTATTTGATCTTATAGTATGTTAGATCAAATAAGGGGACAGGGGAGTGGCAGAGGCCTAAATGTTTCTGGCTCAGGCACAGGTAACAGCAGAGTAAGGGGTTGTGGGTGACAGCAGAGGTCTCAGCGAGAAGCCTGAGCTCCAGGTGTCATCTATCGGTTGTGTCTCCGACCTGCAACACAGCGGTTCTTGAATAGTTGACTCTGTCATCCACTTCGTCCTAAGTGACAATAGACACCCCCAGCCAATAGTTGGTGGATTGGTCAGACGTTGTCGGATCAGGTATTGAAAACACCTGTGGATGTCAAGGAGCAGCAATCAAGCATAATAAGCACCAATTAGGCAGATGTAAAGTTACTGTGATACTCAGCTCCTTCTAGACATTTACTGGTGAGGATGGTCCAGGAAGACAAGCGAAGAGGTGATTTCTCTTCACAGGAAGGGCAATGGCTATAAGAAGATTGCAAAGATGTTAAACATACCAAGAGACACAATAAGAAGCATCATTCGCAAATTCAAGGCAAAGGGCACTGTTGAAACGCTACCTGGTCGTGGCAGAAAGAAGATGCTGACTTCGACTGCTGTGCGCTTCCTGAAGCGCAAAGTGTTGAAAAGTCCCTGTTTGACTGCTGAGGAACTGAAAAAAGATTTGTCAGATGCGGGTACTGAAGTTTCAGCTCAGACAATAAGGCGCACACTGCGTAATGAAGGCCTCTATGCCAGAACTCCCAGGCGCACCCCCTTGCTGTCTCCAAAGAATAAGAAGAGCCGACTGCAGTATGCCAAAAGTCATGTGGACAAACCACAAAAGTTTTGGGATAGCGTTCTGTGGACTGATGAAACAAAATTAGAACTGTTTGGGCCCATGGATCAACACTATGTTTGGAGGAGGAAGAATAAGGCCTATGAAGAAAAGAACACCTTGTCTACTGTGAAGCATGGCGGGGGGTCAATCATGCTTTGGGGCTGTTTTGCTTCTATAGGTACAGGGAAGCTTCAGCGTCTTCAAGGTACCATGAATTATCTTCAGTACCAGGAGATATTGGATGAAAATGTGATGCAGTCCGTCACAAACCTGAGGCTTGGGAGACGTTGGACCGTTCAACAGGACAATGATCCCAAGCATACCTCCAAGTCCACTAGAGCATGGTTGCAGATTAAAGGCTGGAACATTTTGAAGTGGCCATCACAGTCACCAGACTTAAATACGATTGAGAACCTCTGGTGGGACTCAAAGAAAGCAGTTGCAGCACGCAAGCCTAAGAATGTGACTGAACTGGAGGCTTTTACCCATGAAGAATGGGCGAAGATACCCGTAGATCGCTGCAAGACACTTGTGTCAAGCTATGCTTCACGTTTAAAAGCTGTTATAACTGGAAAAGGATGTTGTACTAAGTACTAAGATTGAATGTCACTTGGGGGTTGAATAAAAATGATAATGATGTGATCACAGAAAAGACATTTGTGTTTTTTTCATTATAAATGTTATGTTATATTTGTCTGACTTACAAGTGCCTCTTTGATTTAATTGTAAACAAGATGACTGAAATGATCAACATCAATGTCAAACTGGCCAAAACACTCAATTTCAGTGGGGGTTCAATAATTTTGAACACAACTGTATAGTGTCCTTGGTCAGGAGACTGGAGATGGGGTGCCTAGATCTAATGATCACATAAGCCCTGTGGGGGCTGAACTGGAGGAGGAAGAGGAGGACATTGGAGAACAAGCAATGTGTAGCAAAATGGGTGGTTTTTACACACAGTTGACAGGAGAGGAAAAGCAGCCAGAGGAGCTCCAGAGAGATGAGGAAGACGAGGCAGAGGACCCAGACAGACCGTGGCAGTATGCAGTGGAGATGGAGGCAGGGAGTCCCTCCGAGTCACTTGCACAAATGGCTTGATGCATGCTCACTTGCTTGCGTAGTGACAGCCAAATTGTCCCCATTCAGCAGAGGGATGATTTCTGGCTCTCCACCTTGTTGGACTCTCGCTTCTGGTCCAAAATGGGGGCCTTTTATTACACCCTCTGAGAGGAAGGACAAACTGAACTACTATAGAGACATCCTATGTAGTGAGTTGGCCGCTGCCTATCTGAGCCATCGTCCATCCTCTCGTAGGTCTGACCGGGGAACCCTCTGTGCTCACTTTCCTCTGTCATGCCTGCTGTGGCAGGGTGGGGGGTAGGAGCAGTTTCAGCTCTATCAGCAGCAACTTGAGTTTAGAGTTGCTGATGAGCAGCTTTCTTAACCGGCCAAGCGAAGAGACTACTCACCAGCAGCAGCAGCTAGACCTGGAGCAGGACCTGAACCAGCAGGTGGTGGCATACTTGGACAGTACCCTGTCACCCCACTTTGAAGATCCACTGGACTACTGATCAGCCAAACTAGATTTTTGGGAGGTCATTGTTCTGACGGATCAGAGGAAGGGCAAAATAATCAGTGATGTCAACACAAACTTACTGCTGAAACCCTCTCCACTCTGTCAGGGGATGCTCTACTTTTATAAGCGTTAATAGAACAGGTTCTGTTAACATCTATGTGGAATCAGCCTTCAATGGTGTAAAAGGAGTGCGCTCCTTCTTGGCGCTAACATTGACCTGTAAGGCTGAGTTGATACTTGAGTTATTTTGTCAGTTTTGGCCCCATGACTGCCCTAATAAGTGAAGTTTGCAGTGATTCTAAGAGCAACACCTGTCATCTGCATTTCATACGGACTCACAGTATTACTTCACTACCAAAGCAGACTCTCTATGCGTGTTACTGCAAGGCACAGTGTTCTACACCACTATACAGGCTCTCTTCAGCCAGGAAATAGCAGTTTTTCAACATGATTTGCTGCAAATAAATTCGGATCAAACCAATTTTTTTTTTTAAAAATTTGTCGATCCGGCCAAATCAAATGTTTGAAAAATGTGCACATCTCTAGTTATTTATATCAGATGTTGCAATCATGTATGAACGTATCATCTGAGGGGTACAATGACAGGCAGCTGCGCAACGGCTGCTCCCTGTCATCGCACCCACTAGTAACAAAGAAATGCACTTCGTGACAAAGTAATTTGTCGCAAAGCAAAATTTATGTAAAATTCAGCAAAGCAGCCGAATCGAATTTTTGAAAGTTTGCATATCTCTAATACTGAACTTCATCTAGCTGGTGTCTTTGTAAACAGAATGAGAGGAGCTCATAAAAACTACTGAAATCTTGCTTCTAGTATTTTTTACATTACAAAACTGCGTTTGTACAAATGTTCCTTTTTCTTCTATGGTGGAACATGACATTTTTAACTTATCTGCACAAGCCATACAGAGCTTCTCAGCAGAATATACCATTTCCTGCTAGGACATATGGTTTAGAGTCATCTGGCACTCCATGAAAGAAATTTAACTTATTCAGTGTTAATTGCAGAGGTAACAGTACTACTCTCACTTTTCTGCTGCTTCATTGGAAGGTGTGCTTTTCACCACATTGCATCAAACACGTAAAATTCAACTGGCACAATAGAAGATAAACCTTGAACATATGCTCTATTTTATGACCAGTTTTATGTAGCTAAATCTTACCGTTACTCTGGCAAACTGTGTCTGCTACTGTCCCACTCCTCCAGACTGATCTCACTGCTGGTCTCTTTGTGGCCCAGTGGTCTGAACCCGCTTGCTCTCCTCTGTTGGCCTGCAGTGGGTCCACCATCAGAGTCCAACGCACCTTTTTCTGCTGCAGGGTGTGGTCTGCACTTTTTTCATTAGGTGTCTAAGATCTGTGAACTCCCTGGCTCATAAAGGGCCAACATATGCTTGCCCTAGTCTTTACCAGCCAAAGGCTTGTTACTTCAGGGTACTCCAGGAATTAAAAAAATGAAAATACTTAAATATTATTTTATAATAAATATATTCACAAATACCTTTCATTACTTAGAATGGATTGTTTTGTCTAGGGAGCAATCATTAGGAGAAATAAAATGGCCGCCGCCCTATCAGTACACACAAAACCTGTCTTAATCACACAGCTACTTCACCACAATGAGCCGTAGTGCTGACTCATCCTCTTCTCTGCTCTAAGTTCCCTGCAAGGGTGTGTTGTTCTGTTGTCTTTTTAGTCATAGCGACCCTTGGCATATGTGTAGACAACTAGATGCTTTGATTTCACATATGTCTAAACACTTTTAAAAGACTGTAATTAGGGAAAGAGTTAAAACAATCAGTTGTGGCACAGTGTATTGATTCAGAAATTACTGTGGAAACACAGTTGCTATTAAATCAGCAACAGTGTTATATGATAGCGAGACCTTTATGAGAGCTGGCAGCTCCGGCTGCTGACAGCGCTTCTCCTTGTACGATGTCATCTCATATACCTTCCTATTACAATCCATTGCTACACTTGTGCTCTACACTGTATTAAAAACTCTCAAACTCTGACCCCGACATGTTTCGCCAGACACTCTGGAGTCTTCAGGGGATTGGGCAGGATATGCTTGAGGTGGCGGTGGTGGTCATTTAAACCTTCTGCTTTCCACGTCACTCAAGGATTGTTCTATTGTTGCAGCCTTTTTTTTACAATGAGGCCTATAGTGTTGAGCGAATCGAAGTCCACAAATTTCAGGGAAAATTCGATTCACCGCAAAGCTGAATTTCCTCTTGCTTTGTGGTAGTGAATTACTTTTCCCTGAATAGCAGTAAAAAACAAAAACAAAAAATCATACTTACCTCATCTACTTCCTTGCGACAGGCTGGCTCCATCTTGATTGAGGATTGATGCATGACATCACCACGCCGACCAAAGTGATGACGGTATCACAAGCCGTGCAAGATTTTGCACTAGATCGTCAATCAAGATGGAGGCGACCGGTTCTTTGCAAGCAGCTATGAATGTGCCTAGAAAGAGCTGTTTCAGCTTCTATATTAATACTCTGATACAGTTCTGTCTAGGCATGTTAGATACAAACATCAAGGAAATACGACAAATTTCAAATTCAAAATGGGCCTGAGACAGGGCAATATTAATAAAAAGTTGCAACAAGATAAAACCAGATGGATATATATTGCTTTAAAAGCCTAACTCCTTTAGGACTAAATAACGGATTTACTTCTTCCTCATTCCTTTGACTCTGTGATGATAAGTTATAATTTAACAATGCATGATCATAAAAGGAAACTATAAAAAATATATATATGAAAATGAGTGTAGATGATTTGCTGCAATATTACTATCAACTTTATTGTTGTTTTTTTAATCCAAGTATACCATAGAATAAAACCTGGAGCTCCACCTAGTGGTAATAAAAAAGAGTAATATTAGCTAATATTAGCTGCAAAATAAATGATCATATACTGTATAACGGAATACTAATTAATGATGTCATCAATAAGTGAGAATATAATAAATATACTGACCTGGAATTAAAGTGGGGGAACATACGACAAAGATGAGGAATGGAGAGATGTGGTATCTGCAGGCATCAAATGTATATCTAAAAAAGCACCTACAGTGGGACAAAAACTTAGTCCCAGTTTATTTACTGATAACATCCCTAAAATATGTTCTTGGCCAAGAACTATTGGCAATTACAAATGTGGGAGTAGGAGATGTATTTGCTGTCGATATATGTTTGTTACCAAGGAAGTTGTGTCTACGGCGAACAACAACAGATATATCCTTAAGCAATATATAAATTGTAATACAGAGTTTGTTGTCTATGTCATTACATGTAAAATCTGTAAACTCCAGTATGTGGGATGTACTATAAATAAATTGAAAACACGTATTAGAAAATATCTCAGTGATATCCCATATTTTCAGACACGTAATGTATCAGCGGCGACTTTTCACTTCGCCACAGTTCACAAAGAGACGCATCTGCGTTTTGTGCACAGGGTATTAAAGTGGTGTCACTGCCCATGAGAGGAGGGGATCTTAGACAAAAACTTCTTAGCAGAGAAACATTTTGGATGTTTTTACTTGACACTTGTGTACCGAAGGGATTGAATAAAAAACACGATCTCACTCTGCAATATATATAATTAACGTGTTCACATTTTCAATAGGTATGCACCACCTGTGATGCCTAATCTCCTCCCCTGGTTTCACTGAAGGGTTTTCCCTTCCGTGTTCCAGGTGTAGACATTTCGCTGAATCAAGGGGGGTTGAACCTTGTGCTGTATAAAAGCGATGATTTTAATACACTTGTTATGTCTTGATGAAGGGCTGGATTGTGTGGCCCGAAACGCGTCACTGTTGGTGTGTTTTTGGTGATGGTGGTGGATTTTATATGATGAGCCAATAAATAATTTCTATTTTATAAGAAGCTGGATCCCATTTCTCATTTGGATACGACAAAGATGTATGGATACTCTGAAAATATTAAAAAATATATCTAAAAATCAATATCAGCAATGAATAGATCTAGCTATTTTTAACTGATTATGCATATATTCATCAATAATAAAGCAAATTAAATTTAATGCACCCATTTTTCTTGTGCTAATCACATTCAATCTTTTTACTTCATGCCATAAATAACGCATATAACCTGCATGAAAAATACATCAATCTGTAGGAAGTACTTGAAAACAAACTTAACGACTGAATACTGTATATACAAAATATTTCTTGTACTTTAAATCTTTTGCTGTAGTATTTGATCTGGATAAATGGAATATAAGAATCTGTAACACAAAAAAAAAAAGAAAACAAATTATTATTTAATTACAAACATCCCCAGAACTGATTTAGCATGAATTGGGTACATAAGTTAATAAATAATGCAATTTCAAAGTGTAATAGAGCCAGTGATAAAAAATGTATAAATGTCCTTTGTAGCAGTATTCTTGTAAGTTCTACACTTCCCTTTTAGATATATCCTACAGACAATTACACTTAAAGTGGACCTTTCACCACTCCTGACATGTCTATTTTAGTAGCTTCATGCATTAACAATTCTGGAACATCTATTCTTATGTCTGTATGTTGTGCCAATCCTTTATTATTTCTACTAGAAGTTCTACTGAAAGAATTGCTAGCAGTCTGCAGTAAGTGTACAGGAGGTGGTAACCAGTTGGGGGTGTGTACCTGCACATTCTCACTCTATACAGTCAGTGCTGCCATTGTCAGACTGTGCACATACACACCCCCAACTGGTTACCACCCCTCTGTACCCTTACTGCAGACTGCTAGAAATTCATTCATAACATCTAGTAGAAAAAGTAATGGAATAGCACACTATAGAGCCATAACAATAGATGCTCCAGAATTGTTATTTCTTGGGGAATACATGCAGCTATTAAAACAGACATGTCAGGAGTGGTGATAGGTCCTCTTTAAAGTGGGGAATTTGCAACAAATTTATCAATCGCAGTGTTTTCATATTTGGTGCATCTTTAAGCCTAACACTTTTGTCTAGAAATGTTACTTCAGTTTTTCGACTCTAACCTTTTACAGGAGTCTGCAACTTTTTAGTGACTTTTTAAAAAGTCCCAGTGATAAATCTGGAATTCCTCAAAAATTTGGGATTTTATTTTTAGAGAAAGGGAGAGAGTCTAACTTGCAAGTCTAGTTTTCTGAACAACCAATATAGGTTGTCTAGAGGGCATTCTTTCTCATTATGGAGACTTCCTACTATAGTATTATAGGCCAGGCAAGGCTCCCCTAGGTTTCTAGGAAAAATATTTAAATTAGCATTTCTTCAAAAAGAAAAAGACAGCTAAGCCTATCTGTTACCATCAGATGTTAAGATGTACTCATTTTCATTTTCCCAGAAACCTGGAAGAAGGAAAGCTGGATGTCTCATACCAGGAACCCAACTCTTTCTAGGGTAAGCACCTTTTAACAGAGCTTAGCAAAGAAAAGCTGCTTGGGTACCTGAGGTCTTGGTTAGGGTACTATTTCTCCTTAAGGAGAGCACCAAGGAGTACACATGAGGGCTATGGTAAGTGAGGCAACACTGGGTGTCTGGAAACAATATATGAAAATTAGCACATTTTACATTTGCTGGCATCAGATAGGTTTAGGTTAGTTTCCCACTTGCGATAATCAGAGTTCACCGGATATGGACATTTACCATCAGATCCCATTGAGTATAATGGTATCCAGACAGTTTCCAGCATGAGTGCCGGGGGTTCTGCTGGAACAGCCTGCTGGGTCTTATAAATGCAAGTGTGAAACTAGCCTTTAAGATTTTGTCTCACTGCAACAAATAGCATTTATTATGTGGAGGAAGTTAATACAAGCCACTTACTAATGTATTGTGATTGTCCATATTGCTTCCTTTGCTGGCTTGATTAATTTTTCTATCACTTTATACACTGCTCGTTTCCATTGCTATGACCACCCTGCAATCCATCAGTGGTGGTTGTGCTTGCAAACTATAGGAAAAAACACAAGCCTATGTGCTATCCCACAGTCCCGGCCACCAGAGAGGCTGGCGTTTTTCCTATAGACTGCAATCTGATGGATTTCAGGGTCGTCGTAACCATGGAAGTAAGCAGTGTATAATGTGATGAAAAAATGAGTCCAGCCCGCAAAGGAAGCAATATGGACAATAATAATACATAAGTAAGTGCCTTGTATAAAATTCCTCTATATAATAAATGCTTTTTGCTGAAGTGAGACATTCCCTTTAACTGTCTTTTACTTTTGAAGGAACGTTATTTGAATATCTTTGCCTGAAACCCAGAGGAGAATTGCCTGGCCTACAATAGTCTGGACACATACTAGAAGTTCTCCATAATGAAAAAGAGTACACCCTAGACAATAGATATATATTCTCTAGAAACCTAGGGGCACATTTATTAAGACCAGCGTTTTGGACGCCGGTCCTAATAAACCCTATACCTGGCAGTGGATCCGCTGGAGTTATGAAGAGGCGCAGGCTGTCTTAAATTTAGACCATTTTCTATGCTTAAAACAGGCGTAGAAAATGGTAAAGGGACGGCCTACCAGCATGTTCCCACACCCACTTTTTTAGACCTGGCCTGTGCAGGGAGAAGTCGCAGATTGCCTTTACGCCACAATCTGCTCCAGAAACACGCCTAATTTAGGCTTTTTTCTGTTTCATAAATGACCTCACTAGAGTTGCATACTAGGCTCTCTCTCCTGCCTGATCGTGTAATATAAGCCTAACTTTTCCATCTAGCCCACATTGTCCTAGAAGTTTCTTACAGTTATTGGGCCAGATTTATCATTAGCTAAAGTCACTTTAAGGGAGTGAAAAAGTCACCAAAAAATGCGCAATCGGTAAAATTGCGCATTTTTTTACGACTTTTTCAAGCTCTGCACTAAGCTCTCCAGTTTTGTGAAAGTGGGCGTGTTGTCTTATGTAAATGAATCTCTAGACATATTTACTATTGCAACCATTTAAAAAGTCGCAAAAAAATGTGAAATTTCACTTCATGGGGGATCATACTTATCTTATGCGACTTTTTAATAGAACATGTGACTTTTTTGTAAAGACGTGCGACTTTTGTAAAGCCGCTTACTGAAGGATAAACTGCTACCGTCAAACCACATTTATCACAGTATTAAAGGACCATTAATAAATCTGACTATCCTAAAGTGACTTTGGGCATATGTAAAAGTGGAGTAAGATGTAAGTGTAATGATAAATCTGGCCCATTGAGTTTGCTGCCTTGTCAGCAGGATCCATTAGGTTGCTACAGTATTTTGATCATATAAAGATGGATCCATCCTTACCATGTGTTCTGTAAGTCATGGTATGTACAGTAATGTACCTAAAATCTGTTTACTCACTATGCTGCATAATTTTTATATCATGTCATCAGTTTGTATATTCCTGAAAAATGTTCAATAAAAAATGCCAGACCTAGCAGATAGTCAGTTTTAATACAAAACTGTGCTGGGACGGGGACGGGGGGTGGAAACACATCAGCGTTTTCCTTTCCGTTATAGAATTCTATTCAAATACGATTAAAACATAAAGTAACGGAATTGGTTTTCGTCCAAAATAATGGAACCGTGATGGAATGCTGATTTCTGTTTTTTCTTTTTGTCTATTCAAGTCTATTAGGGCGGATCAAAACGGAATGCTTTTTAAAGTGTTCTATTTGGCTTTCCATTATAGATATTCTGTTATTTTCTATTTTAATTGCACTTGAACAAAATGCTGTAACGGAAAGGAAAACGCTGATGTGAATCACCCTTTCCCTCAAAGTTCCTAGGTGGAAAATTTCCTAAATGCCATATGATATGTCTTTGCATATGGATTGAACTGACTGACTGAACTTTGACATGGACGGAACTGAATGTCCAGTTAGTAGACCTGCCAAACCTTGAAGTTCTAGAATAGGCAAAACTTATCAAACCATTGTCATGTCTATGTAGTACCCCACATAATAGGTTACTTGCAAACTCTTCTTGTTATTTAGTGTTATTTAATATTTAAATATTTTTCAATGTACCAGCTGGATCAGTCAGGGTTAATAATTCTGACTCTGCCACTGTAGTAAGTGGATTTAGCAGTGCCTTTGTCTCAGTAGAGATAACAAGATAACTGAGGACAGAATAGAAAGCCTAATGCGCTCACTCCTCAGAGAACTAGCCCTTTATTCCAGAGAATCACTATCTCTGAGATATTTAGAGAGCAACCCATCTCTACTACCTTGTTCTCTAGGAAAAGAAAACAGGCTGATACAAACTTTACTGCAGTAAGAGGGACATTGTTAAAAAAAAAAAAAAAATTTACTCTTGGACATGGTCTGGCCCACCATATCTCAATCCTGTCATTAACTGGAAGACCGGGCTGCTGTTCACTCCTCTGAGCCTCCTTTTTCCTCAGCACAAAGCCAATCATTCCTCTGGACATGGAAAGGAACCAGAGGAAGGATTGGCTTTGTGCTGAGGAAAAAGGAGGCTCAGAGGAGTGAACAGCAGTGCGGTCTTCCAGTAAACGACATTGCTTGGTATTGTGATTTCAACCCACATCACATTGAGGACCTGCAGCGTGAAAATACAGCTATGTATCTGAGTATATTTTCTTATATCTCAATCCTGTACCTTACATCTCGATTTACAGTCAAACTTGCAAGAACCTTATCGCCAGCCAGAAGAAGACTTTAGAGAGATAGATGGAAGGAGTACTACAATCTCAATTCTGGCCTATAGCTATACATTCAGGGGCGTAACTATAGGGGAAGCAAAGGAAGCGGCTGCTTTGGGGCCTTGACCCAGAAGGAGCCCATCCAAGAGGAGGAGAAGTACTAAAATATTTTGTCAGGGTCCCTTAACATTATTACACAATGAAATTATATACAGTGGCAGTATAGACAGTGTAGAAAACGGATGGAACAGCTGCTGGGCCTGGTCTGAGAGAGCCATCTTTACTAGCCACAGGAAAGGGGGCAGCATGAAAGGAAGGGGTTGTGAAAAACTTACTGGGGGAGGGGGCCCCATTCAAAAATTTGCTGTGGGGCCCAGTCATTTCTAGTTATGCCACTGTATATATTGCTATCTGGAAAGATTTACACTGTCAATTGTTTAATACCAATGGATGCACTACAACTCCCATTCTGCACTTTAGTAAAAAAAAAACTGGTTTATTTTCTACAACTGGCCTAGTTACGGACTCCAGCACCATTGACAGGTAACAGCACCTACCAAGCGCGTAGCTAACGGCTCATGGGCCCTGGTGCAAGAGTTCAGCTCGGGCCCCCTTCCCTTAGTGCTTTGTGTGTCTTCTTATGTGGCACAAGGGTCTTTGGGCCTCTTCAGGCTGCTGTGCCCGGTAGCGACTGCTACCTCTGCTTCCCATATAGCTACGCCCCTGGCAACTACATACTTGTCTTGCACCCATACCAAACTCACAACACCAAGGACACTCCAACTACCATCAAGCAGGATCCTCAACATTAGGGAAGAAAGGGTGCACCCTCCTATCACTGCCCTGGCACTAAGCAGCACCAATGTGAGGAATGCCACTATGAATATTTATTGCAGCAGGAATCACTACCATGACCATCCTCTGCTACTCTGGGACTTGCGGCATCTACAGTATTTAATCCAGAATTTTAAGCTTTTATTTCTACACCTTTTAATTATTGAACATTATGACTGAGATCTACTGTCTTTACAGCTTTATGTGGTAAAAACTCAGCCTACAGCTATTACAAGAGTTGAGAATAATGAAATTTGACTTAATTTGTCTTCATTTCATGTATTCATCTATTCTGTTGAATTCCTTTAACTGAGCCTTGGAGACCTTCCTCTATGACCCTTTTTCATACTGATATACTTTTGAACTGGTATGAGTATTAAGCTGTCATACATTTCAGATAGTAGTCGGCAAAACATTTGTCAGGCCATAGCTATGCCCCCAAAAACACTTACACATGTCTGGCACCTCTGGTAAGTGACTCATCTCCTAAAATCATGGGGCAGGTTTCATAGTCCTTGGTTGGATTACTTTAGAGCATTTTCAGCTCTTGTTGTCATGTTTTAAACTAAGCATCCATCCCACTTATTTTCAATGTATTTAAACCAGAAACTGGGTGAATACACTGATAACTTGTCTACTGCATTTTTTTCATATATTCTAAAATACAAATTCTCTTTCATAATATCTGCTTAAAGTTAAGAACTGTTGATATTTGGATCTACTAATTTTTTTTTGTTTATTTATTGTTTTTTTTTCTTGCATCCACTGCTTAACAGCAAGACCAATCATACTGATATCATATGCATCTCTTGATACTTAAGAAGGTTTAGAAGAAGTTTGATATCCTTGGGTTAAATTGATATGAAATGTGATCCATTTCATAGGGATTATAATTTTTTTTCATAGCTCAAGTATAAAGATTATGTTACAGTAAACTATATATTATTAATGACAAAAGGTACCGTAGTAATGTGTTTTCCATATCTAGCGATAGGATATTTTAGAGGAAAAACATCATAACTATAAGTGCAATACATTGTTGCATAATAGAACACTCTAAAACTCCAGTTACTAGGCCAGCAAGAGCATTGTTATGAATCGGGAAGTGAATGTTACTTGAAAGTATGTTTCATTCTTTTACTTTCATGAAGATCTTTTTCCAAGGGAGTGTTACAACTAGAGATGAGCGAATCTTTGATATAATCGATTCGGCCGGTTCGCCGAGTTTTTCGAAAACATTCGGTTCAATCCGAATTTATTCATGGCGAATCGCGTTAAAAAATGGCTATTTCCTGGCTGCAGAGAGCCTTTATAGTGGTGTAGAACACTGTGCCTTGCAATAACACGCATAGGGAGTCTGCTGTGGTAGTGAAATAATACTGTGAGTTAGTACGGCATGCAGATGACAGGTGTTGCTCTTATTTGCAAACTTCACTTATTTGGGCAGGCACGGGGCCAAAACTGACCAAATAACTCAAGTATGAACTCAGTCTTACGGGTCGATGTTAGCGCCAAGAAGGAGCGCACTCCTTTTACACCGTTGTCAGCTGATTCCACATAGATGTCTACAGAACCTGTTCTATTAAATGCTTGTTGAGCCCCCCAACAGAGTGGAGAGGGTGTCAGCAGTAAGTTTGTGTCGACGTCACTGATTATTTTGCCCTTCCTCTGATCCGTCAGAACAATAACCCCAAAAAAACGGATCCTGTCTGTTGAGCATCTGCCTTCACTCGGTCAGCATTTACTCAGTAATCTATCAGTATTGCTAATGCCAAAAAAAAAACAGGAGTGGATCCAAAACAGAGATGCTATGTTAATGTAATATTTGCATGTCTTCTGTGTTTTTTACCCACTCCTGCTTTTGGCTACCAAATCACAATCAAATTCTGATGGGACCATACAGGTATTACAGCTGCTACAAAGACAGGATCCGTTGTGCTTCTCATTTTTCCTTCCTTCTGACAGATCAGAAGATAATGATGATGTCAGCCAGGCCAAAATTCAAAATAGTGGCCCAGTCATGAAGTGGGGAGGGTGGGAACAGCATGTGAAGTCCACAGAGTGGCCCTATGACATAGGTGTGAGGTGGAAGCAGCATGAGGACACCACAGAGTGGCCCAATGACAGTGTTGAGGTGGTAGCAGCATCAGGAGGCCACAGAGTGGCAAGGTGACATAGTGTGGATGTGGCAGCAGCATCAGGAGACCACAAAGTGGCAAGGTGCTATAATGTGGATGTGGCAGAAGGATCAGAAGACCACAGAGTGGCAAGGTGACATATAAATATATATATATATATATATATATATATATATATATATTTCAAATATATAAAAGTGGCAAATATATTTTTCTTTTGCCACTAATACATGCCACAAAAGGCTTTAGAACATATAACTGCACCGCTGAACGGCAAATATATTTTTCTTTTTCCACTTATACACGCCACAAAAGGGCTTTAGAACATATAACTGCACCGCTGAATGGCAAATATATTTCATTTTTGCTACTAATACGCAACAAAAAGGGCTTTAGAACATATTACTGGGCAGGCTGTAATTTTTGCACTTCATCACACAACGGCTAAAAAGCCCTTTTTCCCCACTAATACAAGACAAAAAATGCTTTAGAACAGGCATGCTCAACCTGCGGCCCTCCAGCTGTTGCAAAACTACAACTCCCAGCATGCCCAAACAGCCTACAGCTATCAGCCTACAGCAGGGCATTGTGGGAGTTGTAGTTTCACAACAGCTGGAGGGCCGCAGGTTAAGCATGCCTGCTTTAGAACATATAACTGCATCGCAAAAGGGCAAATAAGACATAGAAATATTTCCTTGAAATAAACCCTATTGATGGCTGTATGAAACAGCACTTGCACCCCAATAACAAGAACGGTTTGCTGGAATCACAGAGCTATATAATGGCAAATTGGGTGCCCAGTCAGTGCAGCAAGGTGTAATTGGATTGTTATTACCCAGGCTGTAACCTCCCGTACTCAACCCAGTTGAGCATAAATGCTACGGAATAATTCCTCTCTATCCTATCCCTACACCTTGAATAATATTTCCCTGCACTTGAGAATCGTTTTTTTTAGCACAATGAAGTTTTTTCTAGCTCTGTCCCTAGCGCCTGCAGACACGTCTCTCCCTGCACTAAGTACACTGGAAAATGGCAGAATCCAAGATGGCTGAGGCCATTTATGGGGCTGTAACATCACAGGGCTGGCTGGCTGCTGATTGGCTGCATGCATGGCATTTTGGGTGACCCCCCTTCCCAGAGTTCCTTGCTCCATGTCCTCACATGTGCAGCAGCCAATTTATGAAAAAATGTGATTCATTACCACGAAGTTCAGATTCAGTCCGAATCGAATATTTCCTGAAATTCGGATTGAATTCTACTTCGTCAGCTTCGATTCACTCATCTATAGTACGCATTCAAGGAGAAACTTTTATTTCACAAATAAAAATAGTAATGAAGATGACCCACTTTGGTAAATGGTTTCAGGAAAGAATAGTTTGTATTAAAAAATACCATTGATAAAAGTCAACTTTTTTAACTCCCGTTAATATATACATATAAATTAATTCTGCAAAAAATATAGGTATATGTCAAATATAAAATCATCTGACAAATCAAAGGTATTTGCCAATATTTCTAACTAGTACGTCTTACTAAAAACAATCAATCAATAATATCCTATGACTGCACTCACTGAGATAATATCATCTGACGTTTTTCCAAAGTTACACGATTCTTTTACATATTGATGAATCCAGCAGATGTAATAGTCCTATTTGTCATGTGTGCACTTAGTTATGTTTTATCCAATTTTGTTATGAACCTTATTGTCAAAGCTTTCAATTTACAAATTGGATCATGCTGATGTCATCCTCTGGAAATGCAAAACATTGTCCAAGTAAGATTTTTAAGTATACAACTTTAGTAGTACAAATGGTTGGGATTAATAGTTAAAATATCAATGCCCTATACCACAGATCAGCAACCTCCAGTACTCCAGCTGCTGTTAAACTACAATTTTCAACATGCACATTGACTCAGCTGCTCTTGTAACTCCCACAAAAATAAATGGGTGACCGATGTATATGATGAGTCTCCAGATCATTACACAAGCAGTTGGAGCAGTGTGTTGTTTCACACGAAAGGCATTGACGCACAAAAGGATTAAAGTGCTCACCACAAGGCCTCCAAACTAGAACCCAACCATCTTTCAATCACAACAATAACCTGGATTAATTCCTAAAGAGGATACGATTCCAGTCCATAACAGCCCAGGTTTCTCCTTTGTGCCACCACTGCAAATGGAGGCTATGGTGGCTGACTGGCAATGGCAGGACACATATTGGATGCTATGACACTGAATTTCCTTGTGCTAAAAGCTTGGAAATGGTATTGCAGAGACATAGGTGTGTAATAAAGGTGACAATTGTGTCTGGATGGTGGACAACCAAACCATGTGAGGTGCTTGTTGGTGGATGAAACAATCAGTATATCGTAGGTCATCAATAGTGCTGAGCAAATCTAAGTAAAACAAATTGAATTTGATACAAATTTAAGTAAAACTTTGATTCACCACAAATCCAAATTTCCTTGTGCTTTGTGGTAAGGTAATAGTTTTTTTCCTAAAATGGCATCTACACGTGTTAAAAGTGAAGGTATGAAGCCCGGCAACGTGATATTACCCATAATGCCAAGCAACCAGCAGATAGCCATCCCCTTTGTGTATAAAAATGCAGGTTCAAAAAAGACCTTTCATCACTATTAAGACACATGTTGCAAACTTGTATGTAATGCAATTATTCTACTACCCTTTCCACTCCCACCCCCAAAAACAACCAATATGACATTGTAGTAAAAGTCGGTAAGATTTCTGTCTACTGTGTCATTTGTGATTACCAATGCAGGTTCAAAAAATACTTTTCTTCAATATTAGGACACATGTTGCAAAGTTGTATATGCAGTGTCCCACTACCCACGTGGGTACTGCAAAGTTGTCGTATTATGCTTTGTATGCTTTATATAACCTGTTTTATGCTGCAGTGCATCTTTATGCATAATCCCTGCCTACAGGTGTGTTAGATTGCATTACACTAAGCCTACCACTAGGGGGAAACAACACCTCCCATATATAGCCTAGCTCAGGCCTAGCTAGTTAGAGTCAGTCTTCAGCCCTGAGCTGAAGTGTCCACATCCTGTTCAGAACTCTGCTAAGAGTTAGTGGACATGAGCTAGAAGTCTAGCTTGAAAAAGGATATTAATCCACCAGGAACTAAAAGAAACATAGACCCAAAGGGTTACGGCCATCTCTACAAGCGCCTTAGGACCTTTGGAGTTAACTAGTGAAGGATTTACCAGCCTCCAGAAGCCTCACTAATCGACGCTGGAATAACAGGGACCAACTTTGAAGTCACCTACCAGTAAGCATAAAACCTACATCATTAATAGCTTGAGAGACAGAAATCACACCTGTGAGCAGTGGATCCTTTGCAGCTTTACCTCTGCCTATCTTAAAGAGACTGTATTTCATATCTGGATGTACTACAGACTGTTTTATACTTGGATGTAACTGTTACCAGGAGCAATGTTCAGTTAAAGTCATAAGTTGGATTCTACTGCTGTCTCTGTTTCAAATTCCTCAATTAACACTACAGTAAATGGTGTTACCACCACAAAAGGTACATGACAATCAGGGAGCTTGCCATAGGCACACTAATACACCAAGGGCACCTCGAACCACTATTTGGCCTGTGTCCCTTATCAGAGCGTGCCCCCGAGAATCGTTGTGCCTTTCTCTTCACCACTTATGCATGCCTGCCCAGGGACGACATAACCGTGATTAACCAGAACTGTATACACCTCGGCCTACCTAATGTTCACACAGTGACCTCACATACAATTCCCTGTCGGTCTGGCTCACTGCATAAATAAATATTGGCGTCACGAAGAGGATCCGAAAACCTCTGAGCCATATTTGAACAGGATTTGCAATCTCTGCGCCATATTTGAACTTATTACAGCCCCAAACTGTTTGAACTGTTATACTGGGTACAGGACTGTTTGCAAAACTTAAAGACTGTCTGCATATATTGCGCTTTACTTCTGCTGCAAAATCGCATCTTTAAAACTGCTAAATTGTGGCTTTTTCAAAAGTCAATAGCGCTGCTTGCTTTATTTAAATGGTCTGTTTTGCACTTAAAATGGCCGCCTAAAGGACTTGTAATTGTTTGCTGCGCCATCACTGAGCAGCTTGGCAGGAAAAAGTTGGTGCGTCAACCCATATGCAAAAGAGACAAATAAAAGTACCGCCTAACACTACTGTAGTGATCCGGGGAGGCCAAGCTATATGCAGATTGTAGCACCGCCCCTCCTGGCTGTGAGTTGCGTTGAGGAGAAGCGCCGCGCCCAGGACTTCAGTGTGACGTACTCTGGCGTATCGCAAGATCTGGCATGCGAACCAGAGGCAGCAGAATCCTGGCGGGTGCCTAAATGACCACTCCAAAGCCCGCAGGCGACCTATTTTCACTTACTGTCATAAGTCAGGGCATACAGAAACAATGTGCTGGCAGTTAAAAGAGCAACTCACGAGGCCAAGGACTGCCCCTCATTAGGTAAACCAGTAGGTCCACAAGGTCCCAAATGGATGCCCAGATATGTAGGATCCTGTCCAGAAGTAACAATCAAATTAACGGAGTCCCCTTTGTCGCCATACTGGACACCGGGTCTTAGGTCACTACCATCCAATGGCCTGCATTTGATAAATACTGGGACCAGAGCCAACTTACGCAACCCCCAGAATCCTGGTTGGATCTTACAGCTAGCAACGGGAAACCAGTGTCAATACATGGTTATTGGGAACCAACTCTGCAAGTAAGAGAAACTACTCTACCCCAACAAGGTATTATTGTTGTACAAGATGGAAACAAAGGTAGCTCTTCAGTGATTCTAGGAATGAATGTCCTTAGGAATTGTTAAAACAAAATGCTTGAGGCATTACACCAATCTATGCCTACTGCTTCACCTGCCTCCAAAAGGGTCATACAACAGACCATCCGTGTGTTGAGCGCACTACAGAAATTCGCCAATGAGAAAGGGGAAATCTGCTGTGTCCACATCAGAGGTAACCAACCTGTGATCCTTAAACCAAATACCGAGAAACTCATATGGTGCCGTGCCGCCCCGGGAATTCAAGGTCAAAACTACCAAGCCATGGTAGAGCCCTTTGCGCTGGACGATCATCCTCTAGTCAGAGCCGCAAGGAGCTTAGTGACCGTTTCCCACGGTAAAGTGCCTGTTCGTCTCCTAAACTTGAATAATTACCACATTACTCTCACTAAACACTATCCTGTTGCTCAGTTATTGCAAATCTCTTTCCAGGATGTCATCAGTGTGCCTGCAATTAAAGTAGGACAATCTGCACAGAGCTCCAGTACTCCTGAACATGATCAGCCTACATCATGGTGGGAAGAACTCAACGTGGGAGACAGCTCTATGCCCAAAAACCAAATCGATGGAGTTTTGAACATTGTGAAGGAACATCATCAAGCCTTTAGTAAGCACTCTACAGATTATGGGGAAGTCCGTGGAATCAAACACACTATCCCTACTGGCTCTCACCCTCCAATAAAAAAAAGATACTGGCATATACCACCAACGATGTACCAATCCGTGAAACAAATGTTTCGAGAGATGAAGGATTACAATATTATCCACGACAGCCATAGTCCATGGGCTGCACCACTAGTTTTAGTCCGGAAAAAGGATGGTAACATCATATTCTGTGTGGACTAAATTAATTAAATCACCCATAAGGATGCCTATCCTTTACCCAGAATTGAAGAATCCCTGACAGCATTTGGGTCATCAGCCTCGTTCTCTACCCTTGATCTGACCAGTGGATACTGGCAAGTACCTATGGCTCCTAAAGACCGAGAGAAAACAGCTTTTACCACCCTCATGAACCTATTTGAATTTAATTACATGCCTTTTGGAATTTGTAATGTACCAGGAACATTTCAAAGACTAATGGAACACTGTTTAAGCTATAGCAACTTCAAGACTGTCCTGCTCTATCTGGACGATGTCAGTATTTATTCCAAATCCTATGAAGACCACTTGAAACATCTTGCAGAAGTCTTAAAAGTCCACATTAAACATGGACTCAAGATCAAACCATCTAAGTGCTACCTGCTGAAGCCAGAAGTCAAGTACCTGGGACATGTTGTCAGCGCAGAAGGTGGTAAACCAGATCCGGAAAAGTAAGCTGCAGTCCGGAATTGCCTACTCCTACCACAGTAAAGGAGGTGATAAGTTTCCTTAGTTTTGCAGGATACTACATACGCTTTATCCCTCACTCAGATACCTGTGGCATGGAATGAAGACAGGGAAGTTTCCTATCCAACTCCTGATAAAGAAGCTGACCCAACCACCTGTCTTGGGATATTCTGATTACCAATAGCCATTCCATCTCTACACTGATGCCAGCAAAAAAAGGCCTTGGAGCTGTTCTGTCCCAAATGGAAGAAGGACAAGAAAGAGTGATTGCTTAAGCTAGTAGATCCCTGAAAGGAGCTGAAAATAATGACCAGAACTACAGCTCTTTCAAGTTAGAGTTCCTCGCACTTGTGTGGCCTGTCACCGAAAAATTCAAGGATTACCTTGCAGCAACTCCCTTCATAGCTTTCACCAATAACAACCCACTGGCACATCTCAATACAGCCAAACTAGGTGCCTTAGAACAAAGATAGGCCTCACGTCTTGCTAACTGCAATTCCACTATAAAATACAGAATGGGAAAGTCCAACGAGAACGTGGATGCCTTATCTCGCCTGCCTACTCTAAAATGGTTCCTTACACCATGGCTAGACATTGCTGTGCCTGCTCCAGTCAGTGCAGTGTCACATCAGCCAGAGGAGCTACCTCAGGAAGAAGTTTCAGTAAAACAAGAAGCTCCAGATGTACCAAGTCCCCTTGAGCCAAGGTCAGAAGTAGGACCGCCACTTTGCAGATCCAGCCAGACAGAGGCGCCTCTAGACTTTGTGAGGCCTTAGGCGAAACTCAAACATGAGGCCCTCACGAACATAAGATATGGAAGCGATAATAAAGATCAAGGCCTGTTGTTCCTCCCACCATCCACCACCTGCCCATGACCTGCTGCCCTCACCCAGCTCTGAATCCTCCTTCTGCAAATGGCAGGGGGAAGAGCTGGAGCATCTACTCTCCTACATAGTGCCACATACCTCTTACATCCAGTGGTGTCACCTTTGATCTAGACGTTCTCTTTTCTCATCTTCTCCATTCAGACCAGACCGCCATAATGATTTTTCACCCATCTCCCATCTCTGCAGAGATTGACAAACAGACATTAGTTTCCCAATTTTCCATCATCTTCACATCTTCTGAACACCCCATCCTGACATCTCCAATACTGTGCACGCTGTGCTCTCCAATGCTATACTGCAGAAAGTGTTCCCTGAAAAATATTAGTACCACACAGATGGTGCCCCCTTCAACAATTATTGGCATACAGTGCTCTAAAAAAAATAACTGCGTGCAATAGTGTCCCAGATACTAATAGCATAAACATAATGTCCCCAAAAATAATTGTGCTAAGCTTATACTGTGCCAGGGTGCCCACCAATGTAACATTGCTCCTCAAATTCCCACCAATAAAAAATAGTTCTCTGCTTGAGCACACTTAGTAATAATGCCCCCATAGTGCCCATACTAGTAATCATGTTCCCCATAGCCCCCTAGTAGTAATAATTCCCCTTATAATATGACAGTACAAGAAATATCCCTGCTTAGTGCCCCCAGTTGAGCTAATGTCCCCATAATGTATGCCAGTATAAAATACCCCTATATGGTGCCCCAGTAAATGCCCCCATAGTGCTCCTCTCCCCCTTCCCCATAGTGCCCCATAATTTGCCAGTATAAAATATCCCATCTTAGTGCCCCCATTGTGCTTCTCTCCTCTTCCGGCCTGTGTTCCTGCACTGTACCAGCCTCTAGTGTAGAAGATTTGGTGCTCGAGTTCTTATTTAGCCTGTCTTTCAGAGAAGTTTATGCTGGGAATCAAACCCATAACCTCCCGTATCAGAGGCAAAGCACTTACCCACACTGCTATGAGAGCTGTATAGCCAGTTGCTTAAAAAAATATATATAAAACTTCTACTGTAGAGAACCTTGATACATAGTGTACAATTATTACATATGACAGCTTTTAATAATAATAATAATAATAATAATAATAATAATTATTATTATTATTATGTAACTGGCTATACAGCTCTCATAGCTGTGCCTTGCTTCTGAAACTGTAGGTCATGAGTTCGAATCCCAGGACAAAGACGTGCTAAATGGGATTTAAATACACCAGGGAATCGTAGCTGACACTTCCAACAGTGCTCATCTCCTTCTGGTGGTGCGTGGTCTTAGGCGGCCGCCTATTGGGAGAGCCGCCTCTGCAGCCAGATTACAAAGGGACAACCACCTGTTTGTTACAGGGAGTGTCTCCTGTTAATCCAGAGGAGGATTAGGGAGTGTTTACTTCAGAACCAGAGAAGAATGCTTCCAGCTATCTCAGATAATGTGGAGTACAATTTTGCTTCTTAGTGGAACTACCGAGTCCGAGTAAAAGATTTATTGACTTGTTTGCCTTGTTCTAAGAACTCTCTCATGGCTACACATTTCCTTATTTTTACAACGTTCAAGCCTGTGCCCAGAGAAGGACTCAAAGGCACCTAAGCCTCTGTGACTTGTTCATCATTCTACCATCCCTTATGCGCAGGGAACGGACTCATGCCCTGTGAGCCTCCTGACTTGAATTCATGTTTATCATTTCCCCCATTTACGGACTACCCTGGTTTATTACTATTCTGTTGTTCCAGGTCAGCGCCCCTGTTCATCAGTCTTCAGAGGACAGAAACATTCTTGATGTTTGCCTGATATTTACATTTGTGCCTAACCAATTGCTTTTCAGCCTCAAGAAAAAGTATTGTTATGGGTTATGGTACTGTTCTTCAGGCCTTCAGGATTTTTCTCTTTTTGTGTCTTTCAGGAGACCTGCATCTTCCCGTCGAGAGTGATACAGGTTAAACAAGAGGGGTATGCAGTGTCCCACTACCCACGTGGGTATTGAAAAGTTGTCGTATAATGCTTTGTATGCATTATATAACCAGTTTTATACTGCAGTGCATCTTTATGCATAATCCCTGCCTATAGGTGTGTTAGATTGCATTACACTGAGCCTACCACTAGGGGGAGACAACACATCCCATATATAGCCCAGCTCAGGCCTACCTATTTAGAGTCAGTCTTCAGCCCTGAGCTGAAGTGTCCGCATTCTGTTCAGAACTCTGTTAAGAGTTAGTGGACATGAGCTAGATGTCTAGCTTCAAAAAGGATATTATTCCACCAGGAACTAAAGGAACATAGACCCAAAGAGTTACGGCCATCTCTACAAGCGCCTTAGGACCTTTGGAGTTAACTAGTGAAGGATTTACCAGCCTTTGGCAGCCTCACTAATAGACACTGGATTAACAGGGACCAACTTTGAAGTCACCTACCAGTAAGCATAAAACCTACATCATTGATAGCTTGAGGGACAGACATCACACCTGTGAGCAGTGGATCCTTTGCAGCTTTACCTCTGTCTATCTTAAAGAGACTGTATTTTATATCTGGATATACTACAGACTGTTTTATACTTGGATGTAACTGTTACCAGGAGCAACGTTCAGTAAAATTCATAAGTTGGATTCTACTGCTGTCTCTGTTTCTAATTCCTCAATTAACACTACAGTAAATGGTTGTACTACCACAAAAGGTATTGGCGTCACGACAATCAGGGACCTTGCCATAGCCATATTAATACAGACCACCAAAGGCACCTTGAACAACCATCTGGCCTGTGTCCCTTATCAGAGCTTGCCCCAGAGAATCATTGTTCCGTTCTCCTCATCACTTATGCAAGCCTGCCCAGGGACAATATAACCGTGAGTAACCAGAACTGTATTCACCTCGGCCTACCTAATGCTCACACCATGACCTCACATACAATTCCGTCTGTCTGGCTCACTGCATTT
Source organism: Bufotes viridis (assembly GCA_033119425.1). Classification (NCBI taxonomy): domain Eukaryota; kingdom Metazoa; phylum Chordata; class Amphibia; order Anura; family Bufonidae; genus Bufotes; species Bufotes viridis. The sequence goes on along the minus strand of CM065594.1, from coordinate 177,777,309 downwards.
ACAATGAGATTATTTCCCTTAACCACATCCCGACCGCCTAACGCAGAGATGTGTCCTGCGGGCGGCCGGGATGTTCCTCCTTGACGCGTCGGCGCGTCATCTCGCGAGAGGCGAGATTTCCTGTGAATGTGCGCGCGCGTTCACAGGGTCACGTCGGGAGGAAGTTTTACTACAGCCTGCCAGCGCTGATCATGCGCTGGCAGGCTGTAGATGTCAGAAAAAAGCCATCTAAATCGCATATCAGACGCTGTTTTGTAAATAGCATCTGATATGCCTGCTGCCTGCTCCTCTGGTGGTCCCTTTTGCTTGGGACCACCAGAGGACACAGGCAGCTAAAGTAAGTGCACCAATCACCACACCACCCCCCCGTCACTGATTAACCCCTGATTAACCCCTGATCACCCCATGTCACCCCCCTGATCACCCGCTGTCACCCCCCTGTCACTAATCACTCCCCTGTAAGGATCATTCAGACGTCCATATGTGTTTTGCGGATCCACAGATCCGCAAAACACGGACACTGGCAATGTACCTTCCGCATTTTGCGGATCCGCACATTGCCAGAACTATATAGAAAATGCCTTTTCTTGTCCACAATTGCGGACAAGAATAGGACATGCTCTATCTTTTGCGGAGCACATAGTGTGCTCTCCGCATCACCGCCGACCCCATTCACACTGAATGGGTCCGCATCTATTCCGCAGAATTGCGGAATAGATGCGGACATTTTTGCGGACGTGTGAATGAGGCCTTACTTCGCAAGAACTCCTATGTCCCTTCCCCTCTTTTTTTTTTTTTTGCACATTTTTTGGCAGAGATTTTTTCGTCCACATTGATTAATGCGAATGAAGAAATCTGTGCCATTCATTTTTTTTTTTTAGCCCAAAGGCTGAATGGAACAAAAAAGAATCTCATTACCCGTATGCTCAATATAAGGAGAATAGCAGAAACTCCTAATGCTGGCCATACATGTAATGATTGCGGAGACCCTCAAATGCCAGGGCAGTACAAACACCTCACATGTGACCCCATTTTAGAAAGATACCCAAGGTATTCCATGAGGGGTATGGTGAGTTCATGTAAAATTTAATTTTTTGTCACAAGTTAGTGGAATATGAGACTTTGTAAGAAAAAAAAAAATGTCAATTTCCGCTAACTTGTGCCAAAAAAAAAATCTTCTATGGACTCGCCATGCCCCTCACGGAATACCTTGGGGTGTCTTCTTTCCAAAATGGGGTCACATGTGAGGTATATATACTGCCCTGGCATTTTAGGGGCCCTAAAGCGTGAGAAGAAGGGCATTTTTATGCATTTGGATTCCAAACTACTTCTCACGCTTTAGGACCCCTAAAATGCCAGGGCAGTATAAATACCCCACATGTGATCCCATTTTAGAAAGAAGACACCCCAAGGTATTCCGTGAGGGGTATGGTGAGTTCATGTAAAATTTTATTTTTTGTCAGAAGTTAATGGAATATGAGACTTTGTAAGAAAAAAAAAAAAAAAGTAAATTTCCGCTAACTTGTGCCAAAAAAAAAATCTTCTATAAACTCGCCATGCCCATCACGGAATACCTTGGGGTGTCTTCTTTCCAAAATGGGGTCACATTTGGGGTATTTATTCTGCCCTGGAATTTTAGGGGTTCTAAAGCGTGAGAAGAAGTCTGGAACCCAAATGCGTAAAAATGCCCTCCTAAAAAGTACTCATTGGTATTTGGGCCCCTTTGCGCACCTAGGCTGTAAAAAAGTGTCACATGTGTGGTAACGCCGTACTCAGGAGAAGTAGGGCAATGTGTTTTGGGGTGTATTTTTACATATACCCATGCTGGGTGAGAGAAATATCTCTGTTAATTTACAACTTTGCATAAATTTATTTAAAAAGTTGTCATTTACAGAGATATTTCTCACACATAGCATGGGTATATGTCAAAATACACCCCAAAACACATTGCCCTACTTCTCCTGAGTACGGCGATACCACATGAGTGACACTTTTTTGCAGCCAAGATGCGCAAAGTGGCCCAAATTTCAATGAGTACCTTTTAGGAGGGCATTTTTACGCATTTGGATTCCAGACTTCTTCTCACGCTTTAGGGCCCCTAAAATGCCAGGGCAGTATAGATACCCCACAAGTGACCCCATTTTGGAAAGACGACACCCCAAGGTATTCCATGATAGGCATGGCGAGTTTATAGAAGATTTTTTTTTTTGGCACAAGTTAGCGGAAATTGACTTTTTTTTTCTTACAAAGTCTCATATTCCATTAACTTGTGACAAAAAATAAAATTTTACATGAAGTCACCATACACCTTGGGGTGTCTTCTTTCTAAAATGGGGTCACTTGTGGCATATTTATACTGCCCTGGCATTTTAGGTGCCCCTAATGCGTGAGAAGTAGTTTGGAATCCAAATGCGTAAAAATGCCCTGTGAAATCCTAAAGGTACTTATTGGAATTTGGGCCCTTTGTGCATCTTGGCTGCAAAAAAGTGTCACACATGTGGTATCGCCGTACTCAGGAGAAGTAGGCAATGTGTTTTGGGGTGTATTTTTACGTATACCCATGCTGGGTGAGAGAAATATCTCTGTAAATTACAACTTTTTACATTTTTTATGCAAAGTTGACATAAAATACGGCGATACCACATGTGTGCCACTTTTTTGCAGCTTAGGTGCGTAAAGGGGCGTAAAGTCCAATGAGTGCCTTTAGGCTTTACAGGGTTGCTCACAATTTAGCCCCGCCTAAAATGCCAGAACAGTAAACACACCCCACAAATGACCCCATTTCAGAAAGTAGACACCCCAAGGTATTCACTGATGGGCATAGTGAGTCCGTAGTAGATTTTTTATTTTTTTTGCCAGAAGTTAGCAGAAATGGAAACTTTATTATTTTATTTTTTTTTTGTGTAAAAAATGAAATCATACACAAACTCACTATGCGCCTCCGCGAATACTTTGGGGTGTCTTCTTTCTAAAATGGTGTCATTTGGGGGGTATTTAAACTATCCTGGCATTCTAGCACCTGAAGAAACATGACAGGTGCTCAGAAAGTCAGAGCTGCTTCAAAATGCGGAAATTCACTTTTTTGCACCATACTTTGTAAACGCTATAACTTTTACCCAAACCAATAAATATACACTTATTGCATTTTATTTTTTTATCAAAGACATGTAGAACAATAAATTTAGAGAAAAATTTATATAGAAATGTAATTTTTTTTTTTAATTTTACAACAGAATGTCATTTTTTTGCAAAAATTTCAGTGATTTTTTTTATTAATATCAAAGAAATTAAAAATGTCAGCAACAATAAAATACCACCAAATGAAAGCTCTATTAGTGAGAAGAAAAAGAGGTGAAATTCATTTGGGTGGTAAGTTGTATGACCGAGCAATAAACCGTGAAAGTAGCGTAGTGCAGAATTGTAAAAAGTGGTCTGGTCATTAAGGGTGTTTAAGCTAGGGCGGCTGAGGTGGTTAAAACCACCAATATAAAGATGCATGAAAGGCTGGTAAGATTTCTGTCTAATGTGTTATTTGTTTTTTAAAGTTTGTATAATCGCTGTGCTTCTTTGTACAATCTTAACCATGAACGAGCAGATCTTTCATGTTTCATCCACATTTCCTTTTTTCAGCTGCAAAGCTATAACATATGCATGGCGGGTATCCCTTATGTGAAATCTACCAGCACTTTACTGCTGTGACATCCTTTCCCTTACTTCCCTCTATGTTTGTTTTCTAGATAGAGCTCAAAAAACAGATAAGAAGAGGAAGTCCCTACTCACAGACACACTGGAGGCTCCTATAATCTTTAAAAGCTATGTAGAAAGCAATTTTTCATCAGGCTCAAGACCTCAGCTAGCTCTGACGACCATCCCCCAACCCCATTCATTTCTTGTGAGCCGAATTCTGTTTCTCTGTTACTAGGGGTTGATCTAGCCTGACAAAAGGCAGTGGTGATGATTTTACAGCTTTTTTTTAGGTGGATGCAGGCATATTTGTTAAATGATTTCGAAATTTACACTTTCATTGTCTATTAAATGAAATAAAATTGTGTGAAACTAATCTTCAAGGCACTTATTGCAAACTTATAATCCTACTGTCTCCTTCCCCCATACCATGTAGATTGTAAGCCCTCACGGGCAGGGCCCTCTATCCTTCTGTACCAGTCTGTAACTTGTCTCTTTCATGCTTAAGGCAATTGCCTGTATTATGTATGTGCACCGCTTATGATATGTACAGTGCTATGGAATGACTGGCACTCTAAAAATAAATAATAATAATAATAATAATAATAATAATAATGCAAATATCCCCCCCCCAAAAAAAAAAAAAAAAAAAACAACAACAATATAACGATGTAGGAAAGAGCGGTAAGATTTGTCTGTATTGTGTTATTTGTGTTTAAAAATGCACTTTCAAAAAAGACTTTTCTTCACTATCAAGATGTCACTTTACAAACTTGTATGTAATGCAATGATTCCTCCCTATAACCACCAATATAACGATGCAGGAAATGTTGATAAGCTTCCTGTCTACTGTGTTATTTGCGTTTAAAAGTGCATAATCAAAAAAGACCTTTCTTCACTGTTAAAACACACTTCGCAAATGTGTATGTGGTGTGATTATAATCTGCCAAAACTACCAATATAATGATGTAGTCAAGGCTGGTAAGATTTCTGTCTGCTATGTTATTTTCATTTAAAATTGTAGGTTCAAAAAGACCTTACTTTACTGTTATGGAAGTGTTTCAAACTTGCAATGCAACCCCCCCCCCCCACACACACATACACACACACATACACACACTCACACACACTTACCACCAATTTAACAATGCAGGAAAGAAGGTAATTGTTCTGTCTACACTGTAATTGGTGTTTAATTTTGCTTGTATAAAAACTTTTAAAAAGTTATTGCTGTAAAATGTTTTTTCTATAATGCAACATGTTTAAAAAAATATGTATTTTGAAAAAAATATATGCAGCAAAATGCATTTGGGGTGCTGTGGTGTCAATAAGCCTATGTAAAAACTTGAGTTTTGAGAAAAAAAAAAGAAAAAAAGGTATCTCTCAATTGAGAAAAAAAAGTTCTTTCTTCCTTCAAGCTGGTTGGTTTTGTAATGCAGAACTGCTATAATGCGGTGCTGAAACAGCTTTATTAAGCAGTGTGCCTAGTCCCTCAGCCCATCACTCCTTCAAATCGTTTCCTGGTCAAAGTCCCACTATTATTTCTTTCTATTCCTTTCCTACACTGTATGTGTTACACTAGAATGGATGCTTGGTTGTGCCTTTGTATACTGCATAAAATCATTTTCTGTGAGACACTGGATACACCCATTCATCCTCATCAATAGCTCAACACAGAATTATGTTTGCTTATTCTGCACAGGCATCTTTCTTCCTGTGGCCACCCCTAATTGGCCAATGAGGTTGCTTTTCAGCCTCTGAGCCAATCAGGGCAAGCCCTCCCACACTTTCTTCCAGGGTCATATGAGCATCCTTCTTCTTACTCCCTCCTGGTTTTGCTTGCCAACATGTGCAGTAAAATGGTGCTGTCTGTGCTGTTTTACTGAATTAATCCAAAGTGAACCTGAAAGGATTCAGGTTTGTTTGGCGGATGACTATAAGACGCACCTAGGATTTGGAGGAGGAAAATAAGAATAAAAATATTTTTCATCAGACCTCAGATCAGACCCCAAAACTCCATCAGCCTCAGATGACAGCCCCAACCATCATCAGCCTCAGATCAGTTTCCCATCAGCCTCAGATCAAACACCCATCAGCCTCAAATTAGAATCCAATCAGGCTCAGAACAGACCTCATCAGCCTGAGAGCAGACCCCATCAACCTCAGAACCCCATAAGCCCAAGCACGTGGTATATCCTATAACATAATGATATTCAAAACAGCTTGATGTCTCTCCTCAGCATCCACTTAGTTTCTCCAGATGACATATTATATTGGCAAACTTCTCAATATCCTTGAACTAGGAATCTGGCATTAGATTGACGGAGGATAATATATGGTAGCAGGGCAGGTAGAATTAATATTCAGCAACTGAGCAGGCAGCAGAGTTTACAAAGTTCAGTGATGATACTGACATGTTAATTAGAGCAAGCTTGATAACTTCTAAGCACAGAAAACTGAAACACTGCAAACCTCCAATGGCTTAGCACATTAGAACAGCAGATAAATGGGCCCAAACTGAGCATAAACAATGTAAATATAGCTAAGTCTCATGGACATCCTCAGCTCCTGGGCAGGGTCTTCTACCAATGCTTATAAACAATATCTGCAGGCCAGTCAAAAAAGGCACGCTCTTACCCAGACATCATTAGTAGCACAGCATCAACAGGCATCAATAGCAGAGGTCCACGCTGCTTAGTCACATCACAATGCCTTCATGATTCTCCTCTTATGTAGGTTGACATTTAAGAGAGGTAAGATTTTATCTTTTTGTTGTAGTGGCATACTGCAAAACTGATAACAGTAAGTGCAGCCAATTCAAAAGTGACAATAATTTGTACTTTATGATGTCATTTTTGAACAAAGTAGTAATGGTAGTTTTTTTTTATATACTTTTGTTTTACAGAGTAATCTTCTACTACATATAATACAAGGATATACTGTATTTTTTGCTTTATAAGAAGCACTTTTTTTCCCCAAAAGTCGGGGGGAAATGACAGTGCTTCTTATAAAGTGAATACAAGTGAGCGCTTCAATTATGGAAGCGCTCACTAGTATGCATTAGGTGCCGGAAGCGGGGAGCAAAGCTCCGCAAGCGCTTGTGGTACTTACTCTCCCCGGTCTTCCTTCCTGGGGCTGGGGTTTCCCTGTCCTGACCGCATACAACAGTCAGGTGACAGAGCAGCACAAGCTGGGAAGACAGGGAAGTGTGATTTCTGCCGGAGGTGGAGAGGAGCTGCGGCGCAGGACAGTTAAGAGGAGGTTTTTATTTTAATATGATTTGAGGTCTGATGGGGGTCTAACATTGAGGGCTGCTCTGAGGTCTGATGGGGGTCTGACAATGTGGGCTAATCTGAGGTCTAATGGGGGTCTGACAATGTGGGCTGATATAAGGTCTGATGGGGGTCTGACATTGTGGGCTGATCCGAGGTTTGATGGGGTTCTGACATGGAGGGCTGATGCGATGTGCTAATAAGGGGGCAGATGTGATGTCCTGATATTTATGGGGGGCTGATCTGAGGATCTGATATGAGGTATAATGAAAAACAAAATTCTTATTCTCCTCCTCCTAAACCTGGAGTGCGTCTTATCATTGGGTGTGTCTTATAAAGTGTAAAAATATGGCATATGTGTAGAAATGCTTGAAACGTTTTATATATTTCACAAGGCAGTGGTATAGATTTATTTCTGCCTGGATTCACATTATTTTATACATTTCTAAATATATATATATATATATATATATATATTATATATCCATCAAATACCAAAATAACAGTTTCTTATTTTAATTCCTCAGAAAGTCCAGCAACAAGCTGTTCTGATATAATTTGATTATATTTTGAAATAGCGTTTGTCTGGGTGTCCTACAATGGCTTCCTATCACTTTCATCTGAGCTTGAAATTAATAATGGATAGAGGTCAGAATGTCATGTAGGAGTCAAAGGCTATCATGCTTTGCTCCCTCTTTTAAGCAAACTACATTTCTCATTGTGATAGTGAGTAAGTGGTCACTTAGCTAAATTTGACAGCATATCTCCCCCAGAACTTCCCTAGGGTCTTCTCTTGCTTGCCAAAGTCTCGGTTACTTGGCATTCAGTTAGTAGTTGCCTTTCCTGTCCATATTTCATCTTGGCACGTTCTATTTCTAAGCTCAAGTTTATACTACTGCTGTTTCCCTGTGCCTTCATAGAGGTAAACACCTGGTAAGGGTTATGAAAGCAAAACTTTGGGGGAGAAGCAAGTCTAGTTCAAACGCCATTTCAAAAACATACATTGAAGTGGTAATGCGCCTGAGATTGAAATGAACAAAACACTCCAATCCAAAGTTTTGTATGTGAAATAATTGTTCTTAACTCTTATTCCTAAGTTGCTTAAACATCAGTACTAGAGATTAGAGAAGTGGTTTAATTCTAAAGAAACTGTCAGAAAATTTGTTTTGGGAGTGAATGAAAAGAGTTTCAATTGGCCATAAAATTTGTAAATGACTCCCTGAGATCTCCCAGGACTTATATTTTTTTCTCTTCTCCTCTCTAATTTATTTTTTACTAGCACGGGTATATTTAATCTATTTCATTTAATGTTTGTGAGTGTTGTTAAAAGATATCAACAGTATCCCACATAACAGTCACCTCTACAGCACCCTGCCCCTTTAACAGTGAACTCCACAGTCCCCCACTCCTTAACACTGACCCCCACAGTGTCCCGCCAATGGGACCTCCACAGCAGTCAATCCCCTTAATTTTGACCTTCACAGAAGCCCACCCCTTTAAAAGTTAGTTTCATAGCACCCCACTCCCTTGACAGTGACCTACTCAGGGGCTCGCCCCCTTAACAGTGACCTCCACAGTACATTGCTGTCTTAACAGTGACCTCCACAGCAATTGCCCCTTTAATTGTGGCCCCTGCCCCCTTAACAGTGACCTACACAGTGTCCGCCCCTTTAACAGTGACCTTCACAGCGTCCTGTCATTTAATGCTAGGGCTACACGACGACATGTGTCGAGCGAGATTTTGTCTCAACAATTTTTATAATGATAGGCTGTGGTGTTACACTGTGACATGTGACATGCTGCTACATGACAGTTGCAAAAAATCCATCAAAGATGGATTTTTCTGCGACTGTTGCGTCTAAGTTTCAGCATGTCACATGTCACAGTGCAACACCATAGACTATAATTATAAAAATTGTTGCGCGACACATGTAGCAGTGTAGTAGTGCCCTATGTGTCCGGCGACTTATTGTCGGGTGACTGGTGCTGAGCAAACCCGAACTGTAAAGTTCGGGTTCATACCGGACTTTAGGGGTTTTTGTACCCGGGCCCGAACCCAAACTTTTCTGTAAAAGTTTGGGTTCGAGTTCGGTGTTCGGCCATTTAACAAGCGTTTAAGATGTGTGCCCTTAGACACCATCACAGCCATGCCTACTAATGGCATGGCTGTGATTGGCCAGGGCAGCAAGTGACCCAGCTTCTATATAAGCTGGAATCACGTAGCGCCGCACGTCACGTCAGCTCTTACTAGTGTAGGGATAAGATACTGCTGCTGTGAGGGAGAGATTAGAAAAGAATATGATATCAGAGTGTGTTTTTTTGTGGGTTCAATGCAACATTTTTGTACCCTGTCCTGAGCCCAGTGACACAGAAAAATAAGTTTTAATCTGTCTGTTAGTTAGGTTGGCGTTGGTGGCCATTTTGTGCAAGTGCAATGCACTTACACCTGCATATGTGCCAGGGGCAATAATTTAATCCTGTTCTTGTAGTTCAGTGGGCGATATATACCCATTTTTTAAGTGCACCTTCACTGCATATGTGCCAGGGGAAGAGAAAATAATATAGGTGATCTGTCTGTGAGTTCAGGGGCCCAGGGGGTGAAATATTCAAATTTATTTCTGTAAAGTACCCCTGTGGTGCATATGTGACAGTGTAATCAATTCAGTAAATCCATCTATTAGATTCTGGGGGGACAAATAAATTTTTTATTTTTTTTGCTAAACCGTACTTTTGCGGACTGCGCAGATTTGTGATAGTGAAAGAAAATCAGTAAGTGCATCTGTTTCATTGTGGGTGAAAAAAGGCACTTTTTTTTAGCTAGAAAGTACCTTTGCGGCCTGCACTGCTTATGTGATAGTGAAAGAAAATCATTAAATGCATCTTTTTCATTGTGGTTGAAAAAAATCATCTTTTTTTTTTTTGCCAGAAAGTACCTTTGCGGGCTGCACTGCATTTCTGATAGTGAAATATAATCAGTAAATACAACTGTCACATTCTGGTTGAAAAAAAAAAACACTTTTTTTTTGCTAGAAAGTACCTTTGCGGCCTATGCTGCATTTGTGAAAGTGAAATATAATCAGTAAATACAACTGTGACATTGTGGGTGAAAAGAATCACCTTTTTTTTTTTTTGCTAGAAAGTACCTGCCTAACACTGCATTTGTGATAGTGAAAGAAAATCAGCAAATCCATCTGTTTCATTGTGGGTGAAAAAAAAAATAATTTTTATTTTTTTTTGCCAAAATGTACCTTTGCGGCCTGCACTGCATTTCTGGTAGTGAAATATAATCAGTGAATCCATATGTTTCATTGTGAGTGAAAAAAATAATTTTTTTTTGCCAGAAAGTACCTTTGCGGCCTGTGCTGCATTTGTGATAGTGACATATAATCATTAAATCCATCTGTGACATTGCTGGTGAAAAAAAATCACCTTTTTTTTACTAGAAAGTACCTTTGTGGCCTGAACTGCATGTCTGATAGTAAAATATAATCAATAAATGCAACTGGGACATTGTTGGTGAAAAAAATCACTTTCCTTTTGCCATAAAATACCTTTTGCGGCCTGAACTGCATGTCCAATAGTGAAATATAATCAATAAATACAACTGGGACATTGTCGGTGAAAAAAATCACTTTTTTTTGCCATAATGTACTTTGCGGCCTGCACTGCATTTCTGATAGTGAAATATAATCAGTAAATACAACTGTGACATTCTGGTTGAAAAAAATCACTTTATTTTGCTAGAAAGTACCTTTGTGGCCTGTGCTGCATTTGTGATAGTGAAATATAATCATTAAATCCATCTGTAACATTGTGGTTGAAAAAAATCACCTTTTTTTTTCTACTAGAAAGTACCTTTGCGGCCTGCACTGCATGTCTGATAGTGAAATATAATCAGTATATCCAACTGTTTTATTGTGGGTGAAAAAATCATCTTTTTTTTTACAGAAAATACTTTTCCGGTCTGCACTGTATTTGTGATAGTGAAATATAATTATTAACTTCATCTGTGACATTCTGTTTGAAAAAATCCCTTTGTTTGGCTAGAATATACCTTTGTGGCCTGCTCTGCATTTCTGATGAAAGAAAATCAGTAAATGCAGCTCTTAAATTGTGGTTGGACATTTCCATGGTTATCAGGCCAGTCAGTCCTGCTGCACTGCATACCTGACAGGGAAATATATTCTATCTCATCCAAAAAATTGAGCATCTACAACCACAATATAATCCATGTTAATCTTTATTATCAGCTTATTACAAACAATCATAGTATCAAAAAAAACTTTAAAATTGCAATATAATCAGGGGAAAAGACATGGATCACCAACACCTAACCTGACCAATTATGTCACAAATTGTTCATTACTCTACAAGTAACATCCATTTACCTTCAAAAACAGTATATCTGTCTGTCAAAAGACAACATTGATCTCAGTGGGTAGAAAAAGCCTCTAACTAATAAGCTAAAGTGCAACGTGCAATTTGGTCCCTTCAAAATCCCAAACCATGGGAAGTAAATTGGGGCTCACAGCTCCTAATATGGCCAAATACTACCTATGTACTGAATGCTATAGCCTATACATATAAGCAGGTTATTAGATCAATGGATAGTGTAATGAAAAAACATTACCTAGATGTTGTCAGGGAAAATGTCAGCTGATCCTCTCCTCTGCGTGTTTCGCTGTCTAGCCTCTTCAGGAGGAGTGGTTTAAATGAGGTGCACTTCTCACTATCTCACTTCTATGTCTCCTTGAAAAAAAACGCTTCGGGCGATGATGGAAGAGGATGTGGCGGAGGAGGAAGAGGGATCATTTCCACGGTTATCAGGCCAGTCATTCACAAGTGGCTCGGAGGGTGGATTCCTGCGCCAACATAGGCCAGGTACACAATTGTCCAGCCAGGGCACAGTTCTGGAGGATGAGGAAGAGGTTGAGGAGGAGGAACCATGTTCACAGCAGGGTGGCACACAAAGCATCTCAGGGCATCACTGCAGCATGGCTGGGGGGATACGGAAGACACAGACGATACACCTCCCACAGAGGACAGCTTGTCGTTGCCTCTGGGCAGCCTGGCACACATGAGCGACTACATGCTGCAGTGCCTGCGCAATGATCGCTGAGTTGCCCACATTCTGACCAGTGCTGATTACTGGGTGGCCACCCTGCTGGATACCCGTTACAATGACAACATGCAGTCCTTACTTCCCTCACTGGAGCATGATCGGAAGATGCGCGACTACAAGAGCACGCTGGTAGACGCTCTGCTGATGGCATTCTCACCTGACACTGGGGCCTCAGTGGAAGCACAAAGCGAAGGCAGAGAAGGAGGAAGAAGTCTCCAATGCAGCTGGGGCACCGCCAGCACCTCAGAAGGCAGGAATAGCATGGCCAAAATGTGGAAAAGCTTTGTCAGCACGCCACAAGAACTGCCTACGAGCTGATATGGAATGTCTTAGCAGGAGGCAGCATTTCAGCAACATGGTGGAACAGTATGTTTGTACACACCGACACGTTCTGACTGAAGGTCTGCCCCATTCAACTTCTGGGTCTGCAAATTTGGCACATGGCCTGAGCTTGTCCTTTACACCTTGGAGGTGCTGGCCTACACTGCAGCCAGTGTATTGTCTGAATGTGTGTTTAGCATGGCAGGGGGCGTTATCACAGACAAGCGTGGCCGCCTGTCCACAGCCAATGTGGACAAGCTCACGTTCATTAAAATGAACCAGGCATGGATCCCACAGGACTTGTCCGTACCTTGTGCAGAATAGACATGTTTACCGGCCTCACCCAGCCTTTGTCATACTCCAGTGCACTTTCTCTTTATTTTCTTTTCTATATTTCCCAATGTTTTGGGGTCCACCCAAATTTAAATAAAAAAACAACAACAAACAAAACCAAAAACAAACACAGTGTTGTCGACTACCTCCTCCACCACCGCTTCCACCTATACCGCCACTTCCACCACCTCCTCAACCTCCTACTTCATATGGACCTCCTCCTAGTTCAAGATTATTATTTAAAATTTTTATGTATTTTATGTTATTTTAAGTCATCTCCCTATCCACATTTGTTTGCAGGGCAATTTTCCTGTTCTTATCCCCATTTTGCTTCCTTTTGCAGCCATCTAGCCCTTTCTATGACTTTTTTAGAGCCATTTTAGTGCCCCAAAGTTCGGGTCCCCATTGACTTCAATACGGTTCGAGTTCAAGTTCGGATCCCGAACTGAACTTTGCGGCGAAGTTCAGCTGAACACAGCGAACCCGAACTTCCAGTTGTCCGCTCAACCCTACGCGTGACACATGTGGTCGTGTAGCTCTAGCCTAAATATCTCAAGAACAGTGCATCCTAGAGAACTGTGACCCCCACAAGATTTCTTTTCAGATAGCAAGGGATGTGTATATCACGTTTCGTTGAAATCGATGGTTGCGTTTTTGAGTGATTGTGGAACATACATATATATACATATTCTCTCTCTATCTCCCAGTCTGTCTCCCAGTTTGAGTTGTGGGTCAGTGACTTAGTGGTAGGTTTTTTGGTAAAAAAAAGAATTGCAACGGATTTAAAAAAAAAATAAATGCAGGCAAAACTGGATATCCCTTGACTGCGACCAAAACATCCATTGCTATTAATGCACTAAAATATGCTTATTTGTGCACTTACAATTGGAAGGGGTGAGCGAATCATGCTTTGGATTCATGATCCGAAGTCGATTTGTTCCTCAACTTCGTTTTTATGCTTTGATATGCTACATGACCCTCTTCTTATTGGAAAAATTTGCTCTTGATCCAATATGGAAGCTTTCAAGATGGCAGCCTTGATCCGGACATAGCCTAAAAGATAGGCCTCCTTACCTTTATTTGCTGGGGTATTCAGATATTTAATTTTCCCTTTAATTTCTGACAGTAACATTACCCTCATTCATTTAGACAAGAGCTATAATACTTCCTGTCTTAGCACCTGACATTCTAAATAAAGATTTATCTCTGGAAAAGAATTGAAGGTTACTCATCCTGGAATTTTACCTGGCAGTAGTAAAGAAATGGACTCATCATTGCTCCCCAAACAAACATTTATTATTATTTTTAACAACAGGCAAGAGCTGTGCTTGCTATGCCCTTCCCATCGGGAACCCATCACACCACATATTGACGGTTTGCAAGGGGAAGTCATGCTGCACTCGCTGCCACTCTAATTGAGCTACTGTTCTTCACGTTCTGTCACATCAGTGGCTGAATGCACAATGGTGTTTGTGCTTCAGTGCTAGCGTATAGCCAGATAGACCAGCCAATGTCCTCCCTCCTGATTGGCTATCAGGCTGAATGCAAGCATTGTCGTCTTCCTCTTCCTTACCCTATTTATCTCACTAATGTACTGAATTACAAATGTAAAATGGAGGGCGTCATTTTGGCCAGTTCATCCAAAACGAATTACCTAAACTTCAGATTTATTTGGATGACTAATCATGGCGAAATTCGGGACAGTTCTAATTTGTTTAGAATTAATTTGCTCATCTCTAATTAGTATACATTTTGCACCACTGGAAATTTTAAGAGGTTTTTCTGCTCACTCTGCAGGATTAGTAATATGATTTATCAGTCAGGGGTGAAATATAGGCGTTTGTGTCCTGTAATTGAAAGCTATAAACACAGATCAAAGCCTGTTTATAATTTTTTGGCTCAGTATAGTTTAGGTATTGGGTTTTTATGCTTACCTTGTTTTGTGTGTGTTTCTTCTTGTTTCCTCCAGCTCTCAAATAAAACTAAAACATACCAGGTTATTGGTTGTGAGTAGAGATGAGCGAATAGAAGCTAACGAAGTGGAATCTGATCTGAATTTCAGGAAAAATTCGATTTGCACCGAAGCCGAATTTCCTCGCGATTTGTGGTAACGATTCACATTTTTTCCTAAAATGGCTGCTAAACATGTGAGGACATGGGGCTAGGAACTCTGGGAAGGCGGGATCACCCATACTGACATGCATGCAGCCAATCAGTAGCCAGCCAGTCCTGTGATGTCACAGCCCTATAAATACAGCGGCCATAGATTCTGCCAATCACCAGCATGCTTAGTGCAGACGCTAGGTAAAGTGATAGGAAAGACTTGATTGTGGTAAAAAAAAAATATTTACAAGTGCAGGGAAAGATTACTCAAGGTGTAGAGAAAGTATAGAGAGGAAACATTCCTCCAGCATTTGTGTTGACCAGGGTTCAGTAGGGGAGGTTACAGCCTGGGTAATAGGAACAATCCTATGACAACTTGCTTCATTGACTGGTGATCCAAATTGCCATTATACAGCTCTGTAATTCCAGCAAACCTGTCTTATTAAGGCACAAGTGCTGTTTGATACAGGCATTAACAGGGTTTATTTTACGAGGAAATATTTCTACATTTTATTTGCCCTTGTGCGGTGCAGTTATATGTTCTAAAGCATTTTTTGGCTTGTATTAGTGGGAAAAAAGGACTTATTAGCCGTTGTGTGGTGAAGAAAATATATATTTGCCACTCAGCGGTTTGGGTTCGTTGTTCGGCGATTTCTTTCCGCTTTCTGAAGGGCTGCACAGCAGTCAATCAGTTAGGGTTTTACTTTTTGCCCTAAGAGCCCATCACAGCCATGCCTACTAATGGCATGGCTGTGATTGGCCAAGTGCAGCATGTGACCCAGCCTCTATTTAAGCTGAAGTCACGTAGCGCCGCACGTCACACTGCTCTGATTAGTGTAGGCAGAGGACGCAGCTGCTGTGAGGGCGAGATTAGGCAGGGAAAAGTCAGCAAAAGCACCTAATGAAGTGATCGATCTACAGCTGTGAATAATTTAACTTCTGCTAGTTACTTGTTTACTGGTTTTTAGGCTGCACAGAGCTTTTTTCTGTCACTTTTTTTCTGGGGTGATCGGCGGCCATTTTGTGACTTGTGTTGAACCAGAACAAGCTGCCACCAAGTCCATCAATCCATCAATACTATTTTATTTTATTTTTTGCTATATCCTACATCAGGGGCTTGGCTGTGCTAATTGTCACCCCTAAAAACTCAGGATAGCAATTTCTATATTTTATTAAGGGGTTAAATACAATTGTCAAAATACCAATCCCCTAAATCTCGAGTTCCAGCTTGGGCTAGCCAAGTATAATACTGTCTGCTGTCTGGCACAGGGTAGATTATTTTCTGGGGTGAAATTCAATTGGCAAAATAGCAATCCCCTAAATCTGGTGTCCCAGCACTGGCTGGCAAACTATAATAGTGTCCGCCAAAACATATATTTTGTTCTGGGGTGAAATTCAATTGCCAAAATAGCAGTACCATAAATCTGGTGTCACAGCTGTGGCTGGCAAACTATAATAGTGTCTGCCAAAACATATATTTTGTTCTGGGGTGAAATTCACTTGCCAAAATAGCAATCCCCTAAATCTGGTGTCCCAGCACTGGCTGGCAAACAATAATAGTGTCCGCCAAAACATATATTTTGTTCTGGGGTGAAATTCACTTGCCAAAATAGCAATCCCCTAAATCTGGTGTCCCAGCACTGGCTGGCAAACTATAATAGTGTTCGCCAAAACACATATTTTGTTCTGGGGTGAAATTCACTTGCCAAAATAGAAATCCCCTAAATCTAGAGTCCCAGCACTGGCTGGCAAACTATAATAGTGTCCACTAAAACATATATTTTGTTCTGGGGTGAAATTCAATTGCCAAAATAGCAATACCCTGAATCTGGTGTCCCAGCTGTTGCAGGCCAAGTGTTAATCTGTCCAGTAAAAGGGTATATTTTGTGCTGGGGTGAAATTCAATTGCCAAAATAGCAATACCATAAATCAGTGGTTTAAGCTGTGGCTGGCAAAGTATAATAGTGTCCGCCAAAACATATACTTTGTTCTGGGGTGAAATTCAATTGCCAAAATAGCAATAACCTGAATCTGGTGTCCCAGCTGTTGAAGGCCAAGTGTTAATCTGTCGTAAAAGGGTATATTTTGTTCTGGGGTGAAATTCAATTGCCAAAATAGCAATACCCTGAATCTGGTGTCCCAGCTGTTGCAGACCAAGTGTTAATCTGTCATTAAAAGGGTATATTTTGTTCTGGGGTGAAATTCAATTGCCAAAATAGCAATACCATAAATCAGTGGTTTCAGCTGTGACTGGCAAAGTATAATAGTGTCCGCCAAAACATATATTTTGTTCTGGGGTGAAATTCAATTGCCAAAATAGCAATACCCTGAATCTGGTGTTCCAGCTGTTGCAGGCCAAGTGTTAATCTGTCCGTAAAAGGATTTATTTTGTTCTGGGGGTTAAATTCAATTGCCAAAATAGCAATACCCTGAATCTGGTGTCCCAGCTGTTGCAAGCAAAGTGTTAATCTGTCCAGTAAAAGGGTATATTTTGTGCTGGGGTGAAATTCAATTGCCAAAATAGCAATACCATAAATCAGTGGTTTCAGCTGTGACTGGCAAAGTATAATAGTGTCCGCCAAAACATATATTTTGTTCTGGGGTGAAATTCAATTGCCAAAATAGCAATACCCTGAATCTGGTGTTCCAGCTGTTGCAGGCCAAGTGTTAATCTGTCCGTAAAGGGTATATTTTGTTCTGGGGTGAAATTCAATTGCCAAAATAGCAATACCCTGAATCTGGTGTTCCAGCTGTTGCAGGCCAAGTGTTAATCTGTCCGTAAAAGGGTATATTTTGTTCTGGGGTGAAATTCAATTGCCAAAATAGCAATACCCTGAATCTGGTGTTCCAGCTGTTGCAGGCCAAGTGTTAATCTGTCCGTAAAAGGGTATATTACGGTCAAGGTGTATATACAAGTGCTGAGAGGGTCATCCTCATAAACTTCACATGCTACCGTGCATCTCCCATTGTATTTCTGTCCGTTAAAGGGTATATTACACAAAGTGTTAAAATACAATTGCTGAAGGCATAATCCTACATATTTTTTCTCACGCTACTGTGCATCTCCAAGTGTAAATTTGTCCATAAAAGGATGCCTTTCATCCAGGGCCTAAATACTAGCCCTACAATAGATATTCCCCTAAATCAGTGGTTACTGCTGTGCCTGGATTAGTGTAATACGGAACATAAATAAATAGGCATATAGTGTTAGGTGCCTGTAAAAAAAGGCCTGAATTTGAAATCAATACATTGGGCCAAATATTTTTTTTCTTATTGTGGTGCTTTGTGAACGGTAACAATGAGGAAAACATCTAGTAAGGGATGCGGACGCGGTCGTGGTGGTGTTAGTGGACCCTCTGGTGCTGGGAGAGGACGTGGCCATTCTGACACAGCCACACGTCCTAGTGAACCAACTACCTCAGGTTCCAGTACCCGCCAGAATTTACAGCGATATTTGGTGGGGCCCAATGCCGTTCTAAGGATGGTAAGGCCTGAGCAGGTACAGGCGCTAGTCAATTGGGTGGCCGACAGTGGATCCAGCATCTCCCACCCAGTCTTCTGCAGAAAACGCACAGGTGGCGCCTGAAAACCAAGCCCATCAGTCTGTCACATCACCCCCATGCATATCAGGGAAACTGTCTGAGCCTCAAGTTATGCAGCAGTCTCTTATGCTGTTTGAAGACTCTGCTGGCAGGGTTTCCCAAGGGAATCCACCTAGCCCTTCCCCAGTGGTGGAAGACATAGAATGCACTGATGCACAACCACTGATGTTTCCTAATGATGAGGACATGTGAATACCACCTCATCGGAGTCCGCACGTCTCTGATGATGACGAAACACAGGTGCCAACTGCTGCAACTTTCTGCAGTGTGCAGACCGAACAGGAGGTCAGGGAGGAAGACTGTGTGGAAGACGATACAGGGGACGATGAGGTCCTAGACCTAGCATGGAATGAAGGTCGTGCCACTGACTTTCATAGTTCAGAGGAAGAGGCAGTGATGAGACCGAGCCAACAGCATAGCAAAAGAGGGAGCAGGGGACAAAAGCAGAACAGCCGCCACCAAGAGAGTTTGCCTGCTACTGGCCACCGCCTCCAGGGACCGAGCACCCCAAAGGCAGCTTCAAGGAGTTCCCTGGCATGGCACTTCTTTAAACAATGTGCTGACGACAAGACCCGAGTGGTTTGCATGCTGTGCCTTCAGAGCCTGAAGCGAGGCATTAACATTCTGAACCTTAGCACAACCTGCATGACCAGGCATCTACATGCAAAGCATGGTCTAGATAAAAGTCTTGAATCGTTGTTCACACTGTGTTACTTGCGGTATCGCAGGTTCCAAATCGTCGTGGGTCCAGACGTCAACAGATTCAATAAAATTCACAGAACCGCGCACCCCTTCACCGATCCAATGTTTCTGACCAAACTGTTCCTCGTCACCAGTGTAAATCAAGTACTTCTTTTCACTTGTCTCCTAAGTACCGATATAGACCACACAATAGTGCATTATCTTCTGGATTTTTAATAAGGTATTAAAGTTACACTTACAGAAAGGTAAATATTCAAACGTCCATAAAATTCACAAATATCTCGGACTTCAGCGTCCTCGTGGCCCGACCTGGGTTTCGCTCGCCGGAGCTTCGTCAGGGGCTTTCTTGGAGAGAAAGCGTAAATTCCCACCTAGCCACCCTCAAGCCCTGGGCCTGAATGCCAGCATTTCTAAACTACTGGCCTTTGAAATGCTGTCATTCAGGCTGGTGTACACACACAGCTTCAAACAGCTGATGTCCATGGCTGTCCCACAGTATGTTGTTCCCCGCCGCCACTACTTTTCCTAGACAGCTGTGCCTTCCCTGCACAACCAAGTATCCGATAAAATCAAGTGTGCACTGCGCAACGCCATCTGTGGCAAAGGTCCACCTAACTACAGATAGGTGGACTAGTAAGCACGGCCAGTGATGCTATATCTCCCTAACTGCACACTGGGTAAATGTTGTGGCGGCTGGGCCCCAGGTGGAGAGTTCCTTGGCGCACGTCCTTCAGCCGCCAAGGATCGCAGGGCATCATTCTTTGCCTCCTGTAGCCTCCTCCTCCTACTCAGGCTTCCTCCTCCTCTGCTTCCACCAGCTCATCCAGTCAGCCACACACCTTCACCACCAGCTTCAGCACAGCCCGGGGTAAACGTCAGCAGGCCATTCTGAAACTCATATGTTTGGGGGAAAGGCCCCACACCGCGCAGGAGTTGTGGCGGGGTACTGAACAACAGATCGGCAAGTGGTTTCTGCCGGTGGGCCTCAAGCCCGGCCTGGTGGTGTGCGATAATGGGCGAAATCTTGTTGCAGCTCTGGCACTAGCCGGTTTGACGCACATCCCTTGTCTGTCGCATGTGCTGAATTTGGTGGTGCAGAAGTTCATTCACAACTACCCCGACATGTCAGAGCTGCTGCATAAAGTGTGGGCCATCTGTGCGCGCTTCCGGCGTTCACATCCTGCCACTGCTCGCCTGTCTGTGCTACAGCGTAACTTCGGCCTTCCCGCTCACCGCCTCATATGTGACGTGCCAACCAGTTGGAACTCCACCTTGCACATGCTGGAGATACTGTGTGAGCAGCAGCAGGCCATAGTGGAGTTTCAGCTGCAGCACGCATGCGTCAGTCGCACTGCGGAACAGCACCACTTCACCACCAATGATTGGGCCTGCATGCGAGACCTCTGTGCCCTGTTGCGCTGTTTCGAGTACTCCACCAACATGGCCAGTGGCAATGACACCGTTATCAGCGTTACAATACCACTTCAATGTCTCCTTGAGAAAACGCTTAGGGCGATGATGGAAGAGGAGGTGGCCCAGGAGGAGGAGTAGGAGGAAGATGAGGGGTCATTTTAACACTTTCAGGCCAGTCTGTTAGAAGTGGCTCAGAGGGAGGTTTTTTACACCTGCAGATGCCAGGTACAAATGTGGCCAGCCAGGGCCCACTACTGGAGGACGAGGAGGATGAGGAGGAGGTGGAGGAGGATGAGGATGAGGATGAAGCAGGTTCACAGCGGGGTGGCACCCGACACAGCTCATGCCCATCACTGGTGCGTGGCTGGGGGGATACGGAGGACGATGACGATACGCCTCCCACAGAGAACAGCTTGTCCTTACCTTTGGGGAGCCTTGCACACATGAGCGACTACATGCTGCAGTGTCTGCGCAACGACAGCAGAGTTGCCCACATTTTAACGTGTGCGGACTACTGGGTTGCCACCCTGCTGGATCCCCGGTACAATGATAATGTGTCCACCTTACTTCCTGCACTGGAGCGTGATAGGAGGATGCGTGAGTACATGCGCACGCTGGCAGACGCACTCCTGAGAGCATTCCCAAATGTCACAGGGGAACAGTTGGAAGCCCAAGGCAAAGGCAGAGGAGGAGCAAGAGGTCGCAAACGCAGCTGTGTCACAGCCAGCTCCTCTGAGGGCAGGGTTAGCATGGCAGAAATGCGGAAAAGTTTTGTCTCCACGCCACAGCTAACTGACGTTCATAAAAATGAACCAGGCATGGATCCCACAGGACCTGTCCCTCCCTTGTGCAGAATAGACATTTATAACTGCCTCCCTCTCAACCATGTATTCTTGTACTCCGGGGAACTTCTTTATTGAATCCTCATTTTTTTAACTTTACCATGATCTTGCGGTGCAACCCAAAGTTGAATGAACCTCTCCTCAATCTGGGCGCCAGGGCCTAAATAACTGAAAGTGGTCTTCCCCACTGGTGGGTGATATGTCGCATGATTCCTTGCTGTGGGACCTCTCTCCTCTGTCTGGGTGCTGGGGCC
Organism: Bufotes viridis; assembly: GCA_033119425.1. Lineage (NCBI taxonomy): Eukaryota > Metazoa > Chordata > Amphibia > Anura > Bufonidae > Bufotes > Bufotes viridis. The sequence goes on along the minus strand of CM065594.1, from coordinate 177,755,661 downwards.
GAAATAACTGAAAGTGGCCTTCTCCAGTGGTGGGTGATATGACGCATGATTCCTTGCTGTGGGACCTCTCTCCTCTGTCTGGGTGCTGGGCCTAAATAACTGAAAGTGGCCTTCTCCAGTGGTGGGTCATATGACACCTTATTCCTTGCTGTGGGACCTCTCGCCTCTGTCTGGGTGCTGGGGCCAAAATAACTGAAAGTGGCATTCTCCAGTGGTGGGTTATATAACACCTTATTCCTTGCTGTGGGACCTCTCTCCTCTGTCTGGGTGCTGGGGCCGAAATAACTGAAAGTGGCCTTCTCCAGTGGTGGGTGATATGATGCATGATTCCTTGCTGTGGGACCTCTCTCCTCTGTCTGGGTGCTGGGGCCGAAATAACTGAAAGTGGCCTTCTCCAGTGGTGGGTGATATGACGCATGATTCTCTGTTATGGGACCTCTCTCCAATTGATATTGGTTAATTTTTATTTATTTTATTTTATTTTAATTCATTTCCCTGTCCACATTTGTTTGCAGGGCATTTACTTACATTTTGCTGCCTTTTGCAGACCTCTAGCCCTTTCCTGGACTATTTTACAGCCTTTTTAGTGCCTAAAAGTTCAGGTCCCAATTGACTTCAATGGGGTTCGGGTTCGGGATAAAGTTCGGGTCGAGTTCGGATCCCGAACCCGAACATTTTCGGGAAGTTCGGCCGAACTTCTCGAACCCGAACATCCAGATGTTCGCTCATCTCTAGTGAGAGTGTGTTGTGCATGTGTGATACAGAGATATTCTGAGCACTATTGAGGACAAGAATTGATGGGGACAATATCTACCTTCCTGTGGAATATGTTTGTGATATTTAAGTAACATAAATGAATAAAAAAAATTCTTTCTTTAATTTTTTTTTTTGCAATTTTTTTTGTTGGGAGTTTTTATTTAATTGCAGTGACTCGTTGACAGTCAATGTGTCAGTACTATGACTTTTTTTTGGTCCCATGTTATGTATTCATTTCATTTTATTGCTCAGTCTCCACTAAATTCTTTGCATATTTTATTAGTTTATTAGGTATAAGGTTAACTGCACTTCATTGCGTGTAGGAGCCTAGACTAATGTACGTTATGCGAACCAGAACCAATAAAACAAAAAAAAAAAAACTTCATTAGGATTTATATCAGAATCATATCTGGTTGCCAAACAGATTTTTTTTTCTGAACAACTTATCCCAAAATCATGCACAGCCAACATTTTCTACGGATAAACTAGAAAAACATAATGGATGCTAAAAGATTATAAGTAATACGTGTCTATAGCTCAATATACTGATAAGAACTAATTATCAGTTTTTACAATGAGCTTTAAATTGATGAAGTACCACCAGCCTAAAAAAAAATCATGGACACAGCTATTTTTTTTTCATGGAGAAAGGAAAAAACGAGACCTATTTTTACAGACTGTCCAGAAATTTCTGCACAGTTAGCAACCCTAGTTCATATAGCTTAAAGGTAATCATTTTCACTTAGTGGACACAAATTATGATTGCCATTACAAGTTACTAGAATTACCTAATGATCAATTGACTAATGATCAATTCATCCTAAGGATTTTACAGGTATACCAAGGGGATGTCCACTATAATAATTTAATTCTAGTCTTAATTAAATCTACATATATCTAAAAGTTATCCACATTATCATAGAAAAGGATTCTTTACTTAAAGAGAAATGAAACTTTGAAACTCTCTGCCAGATGAAGATTGTTATACTTCATTTACTGATTCATTCAAGATATTCCAATCCTTTACTGAGTGTGATAAAATTACAAATTATTGTTACCAGATTACTGGAAATGGGTTACTCATCCAGTCAGGATGTATTTTTTTTCTCCTAAGATGAGGTATATTGACTGTTGTCTCACAAGGATTGATTTGCCTTACTGTGGATCCACAGTTCAGGAGAATTAGGTGAACTATATGAATTTTTAAGGCTTCCTTCACACATGGCAAAAAAAATTAAAAATCCACCAGAAAATACTCAGATGTGGATTTTTACAAAGGTGCAGATTTTGTTGCAGATTTTTGTGTGGATTAAGATGCAAATTTCTGTGCTGATTATATATTTTATTACGAATGGAGATAGCATGCATGTGCTTTCTTTTTCTCTTCAGGACCTTTTCACTTGAATGAGTGATCCTTGCACAAAAATCTAAAAAACAGCTTTCAAAAAGTGCACACCTCGGGGGTTATTTACTATCAGATGTACACCAGTTTTATGGAATATATCTAGTGTATCTGCGGCGCAAAGTTTACTTGCACCGCTATCTGTGAATTTTCTCCACTCACGCCAGGTCTAAAAAAGGGGGAATGGTAAGGGCAGGGAAGGGGACGGGCGGTAGACCCATCGTATTTATCATTTTCTACGCCTAAAATGGTCTAAATTTAGGTTATGTAGAGACCTAAACCTCTACATAACTTTGGCTTATCCACCGCCAGTTCAAGGGGTTATTAAGACTGGCCTCTAAAATGCTTGTCTTAATAAATTACCCCGTTTGCATGTAAATTTATATCACTGTACATAGTTGGTGTTTGGGGTAGTGAGAGTTGGGTTGGACAGGGTTGTCTGTACAGTGCTGAGGTGCATTATGCTTTGTATAATTGATTTGGGTTTGTGTCATGTTTTGGTGTGATTTACGTATTTACTAGTGTTGAGCGAGCATGCTCGGCCGAACACCCGTGATGCTCAGCACTCAGCGATGTTCGTCCAAGCAGCAAAGCATGAGGTGAAACGCATTATTTGTATCTGAATAACATTCTGAAGAAAAGGTACATCTCAGCCTTTTTACATAATATCGATTTTTATGGACCATGCTGGTATAACCTGGCTATCTGCTGTATATAATTATACATTTACGGCTGGTATAAGTTAGACATCTTCTTGAATATAGTGATATGGACCATGCTGGTATAACCTGGCTATCTCCTGTATATAATTATATATTTACAGCTGGTATAAGTTATATATCTCCTTGTATATGACCTGGGAGTCCAAAATGCATCCAGACATCATCCCCATGCTGTTCCCGAACTATTTCAGTGGTGTTTCAATCAATTTCTGTCCGTTTCCTGTGAACCAGACACCCTCTCCTCTTCTGAGCAGGGGCACCTGGTTTGATGCTCTGGTCCTCCTATTGACTTCCATTGTGCTCCCGATGTTTGGTCCGAGCACCCCAGTACTTTGGTGCTTGATCAATACTAGTATTTACATGTATTTATTTATTACAATTTTAATGAAAGTAATACAGTATGTGGCATTTCATGAAGTTCTTCAATCAACTAGATGCAGGGTTGCTACCTCAACTCACAAATATGTCAGATTGACTGGAATGCCCCGCAGACTTCTATGTTCTATGTGTCAATTCACATACCCCATGGGCAAAGTTTTATGTACAGTATGTGTCAGGCTAAATTAATACAGTAAATAGGGAATAAAATGTTTACTATGCAGTACAGAAAGCATGCTTTAGATGACAAAACAGACATGATGACTGGCTCTCTAAGTAAACATGACTTTAAAAAGAACCTGTCATCTCTCCTGACATATCTGTTTTAGTAACTATTTGCATTTCCCTTATAATAACTCATTTGGAGCACCTATGTTTATTACTCTAAGATGTGCTATTCCTTTATTATGACTTTTAGAAGATATGAATGAAATACTACCAGTTTACAGCCAAGGTCCAGATGGGTGTTACCATTTAGGGGTGTGTCCCTACTCAGTCAGCCATTATCCAATCAGTGCTGCTATTATCAGACCGTACAGAGACACGCCTCAAACTGGTAACACACTTCTGGACCTCCTTTTAAAATTGGTAACAATTCATTTAAAATGTCTGGCAGGAATAATGGAGGAATTCCACAAAAAAATCTTTTTCCAGAACCTAATAATTAGGATAACTGGATAGGGACTGAGAAAGGTCCGTATATTGCATAAATAGTGTTATCGCATTTTAAAACAGCTTCTAAACAGCTAAAAGAAGAGTACTATAAAAACTTATTTGCAATATTCCCAAACCTATTCATACTGCAGAAGCGGTAGAGTTGACAAAGGACATCTACTCTATAACGTATACTCAAATTTATGTGAATGTCAGCACTTTAACTGAAACATCAATGCACAAAACATAGTGCTGTTTAATACCCTGTTCCCTGGTCCTCCTTTGAGGCAGGCACTTACAATCAATAATGGTCCAGTAGTTCCAAATCATAGCTCTGGCAGGTCACAGAATAGTACATTTGAAAAGTTATTGCAAAAGATTGAGAAGGGAATTTCTATTTTTTTACCTATTGACTTTCTATTTTAAAATGACAATAACAAGCCAGGCACAACTGGACGGGTAAAAACATATGAACTGATATTAATGCAAGCCATTTGAGAACATGATTCATGGTGTATTAATAAGTTTATATTCTTTTTAACTTGGAAGAAATTTCCTTTTCCCATGTTAAAGTGAGTGCTGGGTGACAGCCATCTAAAAGATTGGTCTTATAGTTCTATTGTTAAAAAAAAAAGCAAGAATTCTATTAAAATACATTTTTATACCTATTAATGTAGCATGTTCACTGGTCTGCATTCACTTCATGTTTTTTTTACTAATCTAAGGTTATTTTAACTTCCTAAGTGATGGTGAAAAATGAGTGACAAGATGCATTAAGAAGTCTCTGTAAGTATACATTACGATGGGAGCTCCTCTTTCTTTAACTCACAATATAAAAAGTTTATTTCTTTTACTGAAATGAGGTCTAAAAGTAAGTTATTTACTTTAACGTGGTAGATACAAAAATGTAAAACTCACTAAAACTAGGGGGTCATTTACTAACCTATACATAAATACCATGCATCCACTGCCAGCTAAAAGGGTTTTAATACCAGCATCTAAAATGTTAAGATTATTTAATAATCCCCTTAAAGCTTTAAATTGCTCTAAAGTATAATGAAATGTTTTCTGATTATTATCCAACTATAGTCAAACATAATATAACTAAACTATTAGCAAGTAAACATTCACAGATCAGAAAGAATTTAATAACAGGTAGATCCATATTTAACAGCAATTAACTCCACCAAACATTTCCTGTAGCTGCAAATAAGATTTGCTGTTGAGGGAGAATTTTAGACCATTCCTCCCATTTTTTTGTGTATTTTGCCACATTTGGTTGCATATTTACATTTGGTTTAGGCAAATATGGTAGTCTAGATCATGTGTCTATACCAAAACCTAGGATCATTGTTTGACAGCATATTTTCTAAGCCATGTAGCTGAATATAGATTTGGGCAGAGTAATGATCTAGACCTGTCTTTCCCAACCAGTGTGCCTTCAGCTGTTGCGAAACTACAACTCCCAGCATGCCTGCACAGCCAAAGGCTGTCCGGGCATGCTGGGAGTTGTAGTTTTGCAAAAGCTGGAGGCACACTGGTTGGGAAACACTGAATTCTAGACTACCATATTTGCCTATACCAAATGTAAATATGCAAACAAATGTGGCAAAATACACCCAAAAAATAAAATAAAAAATAAAAAAAATGATAAAAACGCAGATGCGTTTTCTATCAAAAATGCCAAAATGGCCCCTGGGGGGTTCAGATATCTTGCCTGGGAGGCAGCAGAACGTTGGTGGTAGTCATAGTCAACCGTCATATACAATCAAATAGAGGCATCAAATGGATTCGGAAAGCGATTAATAATTGTAAGTATTATTCGCATTGCGATTACAACTTAGAGCTGAGTTCCTAATGGTTGTATTGCTAGAATATAACATATATTTTAGAAATACAACAACCATTAGGAACTCAGCTCTAAGTTGAATTCGCAATGCGATTAATGCAGGTTATATTATTCGCATTGCGATTAAACTTAGATCTGAGTTCCTAATGGTTGTTGTATTCCTAAAATATACGTTATATTCTAGCAATACAACCATTAGGAACCCAGCTCTAAGTTGAATTCGCAAATAAGATGTCCCAAACTATTCACCGGCGGACAGTTCCCGACGAACATAGCTTGTGCACGTTCTAAACAGAAACACAAAGGGGGGTTTCAGTCAGCACTCCCTGTATGCAGGTGCACATAGCCAATGGCAGGTATACATACAAACAAATAAAATGCAACAGCACTCTGCAACCAGAACTCCGCCCAAGATAGAAGCCATAAGAGGACATAGTGTACTAATCCACGCCTGCAAACAGTGGAGACATTGGTTTACATTTTGATCAAAGGCAGTAAGCCCACTCACCCCTTCACGGTTGTCTCCTAGAGTGGGTACTAATGCTAAATCTGACCTGTAATAGGCCATGACGCATAGCTTGTGCGCGTTCGTCGCGGCAGGCAAACATATGCGACGTTCTGTCCACCCCCTATCATTGAGTAAACTTTGATCCTGTACCTCACAGTCAGCAGACACATTCCAGCCAATCAGCATACCGTCCCTCCCAGACCCTCCCATCTCCTGGACAGCATCCATTTTAGATTAATTTGGAAGCTGCAGTCTTAGTGAGAGGAGGGACAGTGTAGCTGCTGCTGATTTAATAGGGAGATCGATAGCTAGGCTAGTGTATTCAGTGTCTACTCCAGTCCTGAAAGACTCATCAGATCTCTGCTATAAGGACAGCGTCCTGACAGCACCCCAAAAAGCCCTTTTTAGGGCTAGTACATCAGTCTTCCTCTCAGACGCTGCCACCTCCGCTCAAAAAGCAAGGACGGCATCCATTTTAGATTCATTCTGAAGCTGCAGTGTTAGTTGTAATCGCAATCCGATTAATATAACCTGTATTAATCGCATTGCGAATTCAACTTAGAGCTGGGTTCCTAATGGTTGTATTGCTAGAATATAACGTTATATTCTAGCAATACAACAACCATTAGGAACTCAGCTCTAAGTTGAATTCGCAATGCGATTAATACAGGTTATATTATTCGCATTGCGATTCAACTTAGATCTGAGTTCCTAATGGTTGTTGTATTCCTAAAATATACATTATATTCTAGCAATACAACCATTAGGAACCCAGCTCTAAGTTGAATTCGCAAATAAGATGTCCCAAACTATTCACCGGCGGACAGTTCCCGACGAACATAGCTTGTGCACGTTCTAAACAGAAACACAAAGGGGGGTTTCAGTCAGCACTCCCTGTATGCAGGTGCACATAGCCAATGGCAGGTATACATACAAACAAATAAAATGCAACAGCACTCTGCAACCAGAACTCCGCCCAAGATAGAAGCCATAAGAGGACATAGTGTACTAATCCACGCCTGCAAACAGTGGAGACATTGGTTTACATTTTGATCAAAAGGCAGTAAGCCCACTCACCCCTTCACGGTTGTCTCCTAGAGTGGGTACTAATGCTAAATCTGACCTGTAATAGGCCATGACGCATAGCTTGTGCGCGTTCGTCGCGGCAGGCAAACATATGCGACGTTCTGTCCACCCCCTATCATTGAGTAAACTTTGATCCTGTACCTCACAGTCAGCAGACACATTCCAGCCAATCAGCATACCGTCCCTCCCAGACCCTCCCATCTCCTGGACAGCATCCATTTTAGATTAATTTGGAAGCTGCAGTCTTAGTGAGAGGAGGGACAGTGTAGCTGCTGCTGATTTAATAGGGAGATCGATAGCTAGGCTAGTGTATTCAGTGTCTACTCCAGTCCTGAAAGACTCATCAGATCTCTGCTATAAGGACAGCGTCCTGACAGCACCCCAAAAAGCCCTTTTTAGGGCTAGTACATCAGTCTTCCTCTCAGACGCTGCCACCTCCGCTCAAAAAGCAAGGACGGCATCCATTTTAGATTCATTCTGAAGCTGCAGTGTTAGTTGTAATCGCAATCCGATTAATATAACCTGTATTAATCGCATTGCGAATTCAACTTAGATCTGAGTTCCTAATGGTTGTATTGCTAGAATATACGTTATATCCTAGCAATACAACCATTAGGAAACCAGCTCTAAGTTGAATTCGCAATGCAATTAATACAGGTTATATTAATCGCATTGCGAATTCAACTTAGATCTGAGTTCCTAATGGTTGTTGTATTGCTAGAATATAACGAAGATTGAGAATATAGTGCTATATTCGTTATCTTCATTATATTCTAGCAATACAACCATTAGGAACCTAGCTCGAAGTTGAATTCGCAATGCGATTATTATAACCTGAATTAATCACATTGCGATTACAACTTATCACACTCTGCGTCAACTACGTAATTTTCCATGGGAGTTTTGCCATGGATCCCCCTCCGGCATGCCACAGTCCAGGTGTTAGTCCCCTTGAAACAACTTTTCCATCACTATTGTGGCCAGAAAGAGTCCCTGTGGGTTTTAAAATTTGCCTGTCTATTGAAGTCTATGGCAGTTCGCATTGTTCGCATGTTGGTGATCATTTGCGGAAGTTCGTGTTCGCCGTTCGCGAACGGAAAAATATATGTTCGCGACATCACTACTTATTCCTATGGGGAATAGCAACAATCCTGAATTTGCTCCATTTGTACATAATTTTTCTAACCACAGACCCAGGCTTTTAACTTAAATACTTACGGTAAATAGTTGACTGTAATAATAGATCTTATTTTACTGCACATGATTTACTGGCCAAAATTGTTATAACATGCCCTCATAATGTAATAATTGCAACAGGAGTATTTATTTTTTAATGAAATGCAATAAAAATCTCATATCATTATGAACATGAGTATATCATATGAGTATTATACTGGCATTGGCTACAGAAGAAAACTGTAGTTCACCTCAATTTTCCTCCATTGATGTTTTTGTCTGCAACTATGTTCAAGATTGCCAACTAAGTTATTTTTTGTTTGTTTGAAATGTGAAATAATGGTCAGTAATTTCCAGCTGTGGTTAGTCTTAGAGGTTTACAAATGAATATTGCACACTTTTGTGCTAAGGTGTAATTCTCCTAGTTTTGACAGCATATTTTTTTTGTGTGTGTTTATTCAGATGCTGAAATATACAATTTTAGGACTGTTAGCTAGATTTAGGTCATCTTAAAGTCCATTAATATAGTTGAAAAATGCAAGCTGTTTGTAGAATTGACTTGTGATCCAAAAGAAACAATGTTACCCATTTCTATAAAACTTTTACATTTATGAACACAAAATATTTCTACAGACAGAAAAAGTTACTTCAAGAGAAACTACAAAGAGACCTGTATCTACTCCTGCCAATCTTTTTAATACATTTGTAGGTTTGCCTAGATGTCAAATCGAAGTATTCAATCGAAAGGAAATGTTAAATAAGGACAGTATGTGAACAGAGCATTCATACTAGCATGCAAAGGTGGACCTGATTGTATGATTACTCCCTTTACCATACTCTTCTCATGAAAAGGATGCCGGATTGTCGATGCTATCTTAGGACATATGGTGGATATCATCTCTATGAATGGGACACTTCCACCATAATGGAGTATTTTTTTTTTATCCCAATATTCATAGAAGACTATTTTTTGAGTTGTTTGGCCATTTTTCATTTTTGCAGTACTGTGCCATTAAACCTAAACATAAAATACTGTCCTTCTATAGTAGTCAGCACAGAGAGATAAAACTCCTTTATAGATAACTCATTGTTAGTTTACTGCTGTTATCTATTAATATAATAGTAGATTAGTAAGACTAGGATAACAGTATGACAGTACAGTGTTCTCTTTATAGCTCTAAATAAAGATGTGTGATGCTAATTGTAACTAATCATCTTTCCATCTCTGGTCAGAGTGAATGGTCTGACTACAAAAGTCAAACAAGGTTGTATGTTGTGCTAAAAGTCCAAACACTGAAGAAGATACAGAGTTAGGACAGGAAACAGTATACATGGAGTGACTTTAAAAAATGATATCCAAAAAACCATCCACCAATTTTTTGTAAAAACAGAATTACTTACAATAGTCACATATACGATGTTAATATGTGGAAAAAAAATGGTGACAGTGTTCCTTTATAACAAACCCCTCCCTGTTAAAAAAAAATGCAGGTTAGTTTCACACTGGCTTTGTGAGTACAGGCTGCTGGGTCTCTCTGGATCTGCCATTGCTGGAAGCCATAGCGTATAGTTATAGTTTCATGTGGCCGGACGGGAAAGCTGTAGCTTCTGGCAATGCCAGATCCAGGGAGACTCAACAGGCTGTTTCCTGCCAGAACAGTCTGGCAGATCTCACAACATTAGTGAAACTAGCCTTATTATGGTAGTCAGTTCAGGTTTTGTTGGCTACATCAAGTGTGGAGAGAATGAGCGGGGACGGGGACGAGCCTCCCTAGTGTCACCCTCAATGCTAGGGAGGCTCGTCCCAGTCACCACCTGCCAATGGCTGCTCCTCCCCAACACTGGATGTTTTCATTCATGTACAGGGAGAAGCAGCAGCGGTGCGGGGACCCAGAGCGGCGCAGGGAGTGAGTTAAGTATATTACCTGTGAGGGGCCTGGCACATGGACGGGCTGTTGAGAACGTTGGATAATCCCTTTAAGGGGCAATTGGTTGAAAGGACCTTAACTAAAAAGCTTAAATAGGTCTTTTTTTAGTATTCTTCATCACATCACAAATGTGGAGCATTGTTTCTTATAGCTCTGTGCTGAGGCATTTCTTTGCTATTTCTCCGAGAAAAAATGGGTGTTTTTAGCTGGGTGGTGTCTCTAAAAAGACTGATACTCTCCATTCAGTGTTGTCCGTTACCAGAATATGTAAGGATACAATACTTTACAAGGGAAATAGTATGTCCCCGTTATCAGTTTGTTCAAAAAAATTGAGGAAGAATAACAGAGGAGCAACAATGATCATTGTTAATTCATGGAAAATTCAAGTATCTACTAAAACACACAAGTAAGGATTAGCGACAGGTCCTCTTTTTTCTTTTAACTTTTTCTTTTTATTGAATCAATGTAAAAAAATAAACAAACAAATATATTACATACCAATTCATTTTAAGCCCCTTACACCCAACCTATCCCTCCCATCCCACCCTTTGCGAAAGTGTCTCTGAGGCATGGAAGGGGGGGGGGGATATACATAAAGGAATATAATCCAATTAGACTTCTACTGAATCCTAAACCTCCATTTTTGCCAAATTCTTTTCCATTTTTGCAAAGTATTTCATTGTCTATAAAGGATATTTTCATATCTTTTCACTTTATTCACAAGATTCACCCATGTAAACATTAATCGGGCCAGAAACATTATTCTAATAAGGAGGGTCTTTATGTCTTTGGAACAGTTGACATTAGAGAGATCATAGTACCCAGTGTGGAGACTGAGGAATCAAAACATTCAAATTCTGAAGTATAAATTTACTAATTGAGCACCAATAATTCCCTATATCTGGAAAGGACCAAATCAAATGTATAAAATTTGCATCAGGAAGATTGCATCTTGGACAGAGCAGTTTCCTTTAACCCACATTTATTTAACCAAATCGGGGTGATGTATATTCTTTGTGTAATATTAAACTGAGCCACCACATGATTGAAATTGTGAGATACATATTAAAAGTTAACTAGTGTTTTTTTACAGTCTCCTGTGGAATAGTCGGAGCAATCAGTTAACCAGTGCTGACCGAAATTGAAACTATTTAAACTAACTTAAGCCTCCTAAAATCCCTCTTGGAACTAAATAGACTAAGCACAAAATCTCTCCCTTCTCCACCACTTATGCAACATACAAAACATTATTATTTCTCCAAAAGAGGTCTGCGGATAATTCAAAAAGTTCCTTCAAATAAACATTGTGCCAAAGAGGGGTACAAGAAAGTGATCCCTAGCCAACATCTAACAACAGTCCAAGATTTGGAAAATAATGCTTATATGCTTGTTCCCCAACACTCAATTGTCCTGATTCCAACAAAGTAAATATATTATCATATGGGGAACAATTTGCCAAAAATTTACATAGCGTTATGCAATAAAGTATCCCTTAAAGAATGGGAGGTTTAACCCTCCCAGCTCTAATGGCTTATGTATATTCCAGTTTTAGCCTTACCCGCTTCCTTCCCCAGAGTAGGTCATAACTCTCTCAATTAGTTTAAAAAACTTATCTTCAATCCACATAGGAGAGTTTATTGTCACATACAGAAGCTGAGGTAAAATTATAATCTTCACTAGTGAGATTCTATCAGCTCTTGATATAGGAAGCCGGATCCAGATTGCGACCTTAGATCTTATTTTATTTATCACTGGTATCAGGTTAAGCTGTATATAATCTTCCACTTTAGAAGAGATTGTCACTCCTAGGTATTCAAGTGACTCAATAACATTAATCCGACTAAATGACCCATCACTACATAATTCAAATCTGTCTAATAATAAGACGTTTGTTTTTGACCAATTTTACATCAAATCCAGAAACTTCACCAAAAGCGTTAACCGTTCTAATAATTCCTGGTAATGTTAATTAGTGTGGTCTATAAAAAATAGAATTGAGAGCAAGAAAATAATAAAAAGAAAATTTTATCAGGCCTAGGATCAGATCTCAGATCTGACTTCTATCAGACCTCAGATCAGACTTATATTGATTATCAGACTTCGGACCCCCATCAGACCCCAATTCCACATTAGACCTCAGATCAGACTATCGGACAAAAAATAAATAAAGTAACTTACCTCTTCTGCTCCACCACCATTCTACAGATCCAGTGGTCTCTCTTACAGTCACCACTTTCTGGTCTTTTCCTGATCCACTCTACACTATGTCTTAACACTGTACTCAGTCAGGACATGTGCAGCACGGCGCCCACAGGAAGAGGAAGGAGCGGTAAGAATAGACAGCAGTAGCAGTGTTTCACTCACCGCTACCCATACCTTCTGCATGCTAGGTAGCACTTCCATAATGGAAGCCCTCACTAGTATTCACTCCACAAGATGCATTGCCATTTTCGATGTTGTGGAGCGAAAAATACAGTACTTATTCTCCAACATACAGCAATACCACATTACTGAAAAAACTGAGAATGAAACTTAACTTTTAATGCAGATACAGCAGTCCAAAAGGTCCAACAACAAATTGACAGAAAGTGGTGTCTAGAGGGGAGGGCCTCCCCAGCAACAAGCAGAAGAGAAGAGAGGACAGCAAATCAGTTGTCATGGTTTCCAAGGCAGCAGAATCAAGTTGCCAGGGGAATCAGGAATGCGGGACAGCCCTCACCGACATTGGAGCCCCAGGCCATTGAGGAAGTGTGCAGTGGCTCCTGAATGTACAGACACGCTTGTATGAGCTGCCTCGTCTGCAGCATAAAAGACCGGCACCTGCACTGTACAGGTGCTGGTAAATTTCTTGTCCTCTGTCCCCTACTGGTTTCTTGCATTATTGAGGACTCCTCTGGTTTTGGATCTCTGGATTTGGTATTGTGATTATGGTTTTGGCTTCTGGCATTCTGGTATCATATTGATCTCCTAGTTTTGACTCTTTGGCGTGCTTTGGTTTTCTCATTTGCCCCTGGGGTACTGTGTTAACCAACTGGCTTTTGACCCTTTTTCCGTACAACTACTCTTTTAGTGTTTGTCCTTTTGTCCCTGTTTGTGTGTTGCCCTTCACATATTGCAGTATAATGACTGTGGTCCAGTTGTGGGTCACTGCCTAGGATGATTGTGCATCTAGGTAGGGATAGTGGGTCAAGGCAGTATTGGGGCTGCACTATCCCTGTTTAAGTGTGACCGTTGTAATTATCCTGACATCAGTGAGGAAAAGGACAACTGAATATTGATGATGAGTATCCCTACACTTTACCTAATATGCCTCATAACCTGTACAGAGCACTTGCCCAAACAAGGGTAACCCTGTCCTCATGTTCAATCTGGTGCACCCTGCAATCTCCCTAAAAATAAATCTGTTTCGCATTTTCCCCAAAACATAAAGAGTTCATCAGGAGACAAACACAGAGGATAAAGCAATACTCATAAAAACAATCATATATTCACTCCTTAAATGTGGAGCAGACAGATACTGTGGTGGGGATTCCTGCATGTAAATGCAAAGGTCACCTCCACTGACAAGCCGGCGATTGTTTGGAAGGAATGCTTCCTTCCGGACAAACATCTGCTTCATCAAGCAGTGTAAAGAAGACTTAACAAAAGTATCCACAGATGCTTACTTGCACTACATCATCATCTACGAAGTACAGGGCCTTAACCCAGGGAGAACATTACCCCTTGTCTGTGCAATTAAATAGAATAGGACCTAATTCTTAATACATATATAGTATAGATGCGGGGCATAAACAATAATCTCATTAGAAATGAATCGTCTATGAAAAACACTCACTATTAGTTTGCATGCTTATCCCTGTGTGCACATAATTGGTAGGTGAGCCCCAAGAGGAAATGGTAACTAAAAGGCTCTAGATGTGTAGACATTTAAAAAGAGCGGGAAGGGAGAAGAGGAAAAAGAAGAATGAGAGAACAGAGGTGGAGGGGCACAGCGCAATGCTGATGTGGGGGGGGGGGGGTTAGAATACAGGGATAAGTATGGATTTAAAAAGTGGCATACACCCATAAAACCATTAAAAATTGGAACTGGTATTACCCTGGTATTATTTTTGTCAATTGTTTTTTTTCTGCTGTATCTTTATATAGGTATTGTTTATTGATGCATTCAAAGTTATGGTTTATATTCACATCTGCCACAGAACACTATAAAATTGAAATGTTCCTTTGCTTGTCATAAAACTACTATGCAATCTACCATAATTTACAGAGAAATCAAGCACTAAATTGTGATGTCTCCTATCTCCACATATCTACTACATCTAAATTTACTCCATGGCTGAGTACTGTTAATCATTTTCCAGCAGAAAGAGAAGAACTATAATGCAAATAAGAGACAAGACATTCCGCTAAGGTGAACCCCTTTCTGGATCATCAGATCTACAGCATGTAGTCTGGCACAATCTTCCAAATGATAGAAATGGATGATGAGCATATTAAGCAAACTGCTTGTAGAAGCTGGTGATGGAAAAATGCTTCACGAGTTTATTTATGACGTATGAGATCTGCTAGAGAGAAAGGCTTTAAAGATTATTTCAGAATGAAAAAGTAATGTTGGGTTATGAATCAGAGAGCAGAACAGAGACGCAGCAGCAGGACTCAGGCCTAGATAATATTCTCCCAATTTAATTAAAAGTCTTTAAGATACCGTAGGAAGCAAAAATCTATCCCAGCTATCAAAGTGATAAAAGTACTGCAATTTCACTTCAACTAGCACAACCGTCTCATGAATCTCAAAGCAATAAAACCTTCGGGAATGGTTACTATCCTTTTATTTCTCTCTTTAAATTTTGCTTGCAAACATTATCGTTACTATCCTCCTTGTTAACAAAATAAGCTAATGAGAATGCGCTCTCATGTGAACATGTGAGGCAACTCAATCATTTGCCTTTTTGTGTATTCATCACTAATGGTTGACTAATGCTTCATCCATGCCTGTTAGGAGGTTGTAGAGTGCCACATGGAGCCCCTTACAGTGCTTTACTAGGCACTCCGTACAGAGACTGTTTTTCATTACTTGGTATTCAGCGCGGGCTGCTGCATGTCAATTATTTTCTCCCCTAGAAACAATGCATTTAGGGAAGAATACTCTTGTAATATGGTGTCCGATGGAATATGGTCTTCATATGCAATCTAAAGAAGAAAATTCTGACAGCACTCCAAAACAAGAAATGTACACTTATCATGGTGCTGAGTCCATTTCACCGCCAATAATACAATCCAAAAAATGTAGAAGAGGCAGCACTTGTACTTAATGATAGGACAATAAAGAACTTTTATTCCATAATGATCAATATAATAAGTGCAATGTTTAGGGCATACTGTACATGAGCCTTTTTCCTGCATGTATACACATAGTAATTGGTTGAGTTGTATACTAAACTACAAACTATGTCATAAGTGTGTCAAAGGAAGTGAAAAACCACAGGTCCAAAAAAGGTTACATTTGCCTATAAAAGACCTCATGCTAAGCAAAAGAAATCAGCAGATAGTCTTGACAATAATTAGAAGTATTGAGCAACTTACCAGATGAAATGAAGCTAGAAAGATAATCCCAGCACAGTGTAGAAGTGGTTGCCCTGTCAGCAGGTCCATAGAGTAAAGCAACAATTTGTACCACCCTGGTAACAACCAGACCATAGAGACATATATAGAACTTGTGAGCAAACAAATCCCAGACCTAACCATTTTAACTAACCCTAATACAACTGCTGTAGAGTTACCCACTATTGGCTCCCTGAATAAAAATCATTTTTGATTATTATAGATTTTAACTTATGATCATTATGGATTTAAAGTTCTTCACTGTCCTATCATGAATTACCACCTTTTCATCATTCATATTGAATCTTAAGGATAAAACTCCTAAATAGAAAATGGGAAGAACTCTAGGCATGTGCAGTTAATAAGGGGTGAGGTGCTTGTGAAAAAACAACATATATTAAAGAAGAAATCCGCCACACTCCCAATCTAATGCAAAAAAAGTGAAAGACTTGTTTTTATTGACACAGTTAATGCATACATACAAGAGTCCACAGAATCCAAATAATGTAAAAAATAAATAGGAAATGGCAGGTTTATGTATCTGGACATTTGGGTCCACACAGACCTTAATATTCAGTGTGCTATCCAGCACTTACATATATATCATTAGTTAAAGTTCTTCACTGTCCTATCATCAAGTACAAGTGCTGCCTTGTATGCATTCATACAGAACTTGACAAAAAAACTCTATTTGTCCATATATAAAGTACAGTACAGAAGCCTTTGAAGGTCCTAATATGTCTCTTTATAACAAAGAGGTAATAACACTATTACTGTGTGTACATGAGGCCTGTAAAAAAACTTTTCTTCAATCGCAACCCTGGCACTATCTACTTTGTAATGATTTCTGAGATTCCCAAATCAGATATTTCAATCACAGCCAACAGGGTGGAGGACGGAAGAGAGCCTGGAACATCTCACTGGCTGTGACCCATATGAAGCCCTAAACTTTTGCTGTAGCACTGTAAACCGAGTAACTACACTTTACAAAAACTTTTGATGCATAATAGTGATATATAATGGGGGTAGAACACTGAGGACCCGCCTATCGCTAAAATGAGGGGTTAGAAGTGCTCAGCTAAGTGTTATCTCTCCTTGCTGCTGAAGACAGAAATGAACATGACCTAATAGACTTTTGAGGAAGTCTTCTGTTTTGACTTTAGAGGTCTGAAGGTTTTAACTAAGATTAATGGTAAATTTGTAGGGACTTTCTCATCTCATATAAGTTATAAAAAGTAGTGTGTGCTACCTGTGAGTAATCATGTGGGCAGTCTCAGTCTCAGGAATAGTCACTTAGTTGTAGCTTGCAAGCCTGATGGAGCAGCATACCTCACTTCACTGCTCATGCCACTAGATCTGGTTTACAAGCTACAGTAGGCCTACTTCTGAGACTGGGACCACCCACATGACTATTCACAGGTAGTCCATGTTATTTTATAGCATTACTTTTTCCTGTATGCTGAAAGTAATATTTTAAAAAGTGACATCTTAACAAACCATTGCCATCATGAACACTGCTACGCCAGTGGTTTGGGGGGTTTTGCATGTGATGAGATGTTTCTCTTTCTTTGTCATGATCCCGTTACTAGCTTATGTTGTCCTATCCAAAATTAGTGGCAAATGCCCTTCAAATTCACTATCAATCCTATTAACATTCAGATCTCTAATTCAGATTTAAACATATGAATCTATATTTTAATGCTGACATTCAATATACCTTGAATGTGTGGATCCTTAATATATTTTCAATTCAGAATCTAGAATCTAAATTCAGATGATTCCTTCACTCATGAACTCAAGTGAGTAATTATTTCCTGATTGCACCATAGGTTTTTAATCCTTTATTTTGAATGGTTATTTCATTATATCAAAAGTACACAGAATTGTATATGGTTTTAACTTTTTCCCCCTGATTATATCAAGGTAATTAAATGTCTTGAACTCTGAAGGGCCTTATTACTGTAACAGTCACACTAGGAGTATATAACTGTCTATGACTGCTATGACACATAATTTATCTCTGGTGGTTTGCCATATAAAGACACTAATACTTCTCTATTGTAAACCCAGCAAAGCAAAACATACAATATTCAAGCTGGTTTAGAGATTATGATCATCATTTATAGAGCGGCAGAAAATTCCATTGTCCATTACAATATACGACGGGCAGCTAACATTAGTTTATATAGGACAATTAGAGGAGAACATGCACGATCATTCCGTAGAAATGCTTCCTGCAAAAGTAGAATTGTTCTGTGGGTGTCAGGAGCTTTTGTGTTCATTTTCAGACTCGCATGACAACAATAAATCTAAGAAACTATAAGAGAGCTATTTCATATCAATCAGAGCCTCAAGTCTTTAGAGCCATTATAAAACTATTGTACCTGTTTTGTACCAGTGAAACACTACAAAGTTTTATTCATTTTGATGGACATTACACAATAGTTTGCTCCTTCATTTCAAAAATATGAAATCAATAGAATTTGCATTTACATGTTCATATCATGTTAAAATGTTAATAAACCTAATACAGATGTAACTTTGAGATTTTGGACCTTTATGAAAAATCTTCCCCTACAAATCATTTATAATAATGGTCAGGGTCAGAATAAGCTTGCTGGAAGTCCCTGGGTAAAAAGTCTGAGGTGGGCCCCCATAATATGGATTTTTCATGTAGATGGAGGAATGAGGGTGTCCCTGAGCTGCATGAATGGCTGATGCTGCCTATAATGTCCCCCTACCACATTAGTTCTTTGTCCAACTTGGTGGCAGGTCCATAGTCTAGTATAAATGCTGCATTTAGTCAGTCAATCGTTTTTGGGTTGATTGATTGCAGCATTTATAGTATAACATGGACTGACTGCAGGATTTTCACTACACTATGAACTGATTAACTGCAGCCTTTACGCTACACTATGGACCGACTTCAGCATTTACACTAGCCTATGGAGTCACTGACTGCAGTGTTTAAACTAGTCTAGTATAAATTATGTGGTCAGTCCATAGACTAGAGTAAATTCTGCAATCAAACAGTATATACGGTAGTCTAGTGCAAATGCAGTGAGCCTCTGAAGAGCAGGAGCAGAGGATGGGAGTGGTAGTGGACCTGATGATAATTTGTCACCAGTCTGCGGAACTGACTTACTTTTGCGGCCAAAATTGAGGTGAGTGGGCCCGTATCTAACCAGCAAGAAATGCGGATTGGATGCGGACTAAAACTTTGGTCGTGTGCATGATCCCTAACTGTCTGCATTTATTTCAATTTCTTAATAATAAAATACTTAATAAAAAGTAACTTTTTATCTCTTTTTTCTTGAGGACTTGAACATCCAACCTTCTTATAGTTGGTATAATAATATAATAGTTCTGAATTACAGTGCATTATTCTATGGTGGGCAGATCAGGGGCCCCTGTTTAGGCCCCTGGCTATCATATAAACCCATTAACACCCCACCCTTGAATTGAGGGGGTGGATGCTGACAGAGCAAGCACCCTCTCTTTGTCTCTCCACTTAGATACACTGCATTACATTACAAAAAATGCAGAATATTACCTTAACAGTACATTATCAAACTATTTCACTTTCCACTGGGGTACTGCACAGATGCTGTGGTAAGTCAATCCATAGTCTAGTGTAAATGCTGCAATCAGTCCATATTACAGTGTAAATTCTTCAGTCAGTCAATCCATATACTAGTGTTACTGCTGTGGTCAGTAAGTCCATAAACAAGTGTAAATGCTACAGTTGGACAGTTCATAGTATAGTATAAATGCTGCGGTCAGTCAATCCATAGTCCATGTAAATGCTGCCATCCACCAGTCCATAATCTAGTGTAAATGCAGCTGTCAGTCCATATTACATTTTAAATGCTACAGTCAGTCAATCCATAGTCTACTGTAAATGCTGCAATCAGTCCACAGTGTAGAGTACATCCTGCAGTCAGTCCATATTACAGTGCAAATGCTACATTCAGTCTATAGTCTAGTGTAAATGCTGCAGTCAGTCCATTGTCTAGTGTAAATGCTGCAGTCAGTCCATAGTCTAGTGTAAATGCTGCAGTCAGTCCATATTGCACTGTAAATGCTTCAGTTAGTTAGTCCATAGTCTACTGGAAACACTGTGATCAGTCAGTACATACAGTTGTGTTCAAAATTATTCAACCCCCACTGAAATTGAGTGTTTTGACCAGTTTGACATTGATTTTGATCATTTCAGTCATCTTGTTTACAATTAAATCAAAGAGGCACTTGTAAGTCAGACAAATATAACATAACATTTATAATGAAATAACCACAAATGTCTTTTCTGTGCTCACATCATTATCAGTTTTATTCAACCCCCAAGAGACATTCAATCTTAGTACTTTGTAGAGCATCCTTTTCCAGTTATAACAGCTTTTAAACGTGAAGCATAGCTTGACACAAGTGTCTTGCAGCGATCTACGGGTATCTTCGCCCATTCTTTATGGCCAAAAGCCTCCAGTTCAGTCACATTCTTAGGCTTGCGCGCTGCAACTGCTTTCTTTAAGTCCCACCAGAGGTTCTCTATCGGATTTAAGTCTGGTGACTGCGATGGCCACTTCAAAATGTTACAGCCTTTAATCTACAACCATGCTCTAGTGGACTTGGAGGTATGCTTGGGATCATTGTCCTGTTGAAAGGTCCAACGTCTCCCAAGCCTCAGGTTTGTGACTGACTGCATCACATTTTCATCCAATATCTCCTAGTACTGAAGAGAATTCATGGTACCTTGCACACGCTGAAGCTTCCCTGTACCTGTAGAAGCAAAACAGCCCCAAATCATGATTGACCCCCCCGCCATGCTTCACAGTAGGCAAGGTTTTCATTTCTTCATAGGCCTTGTTCCTCCTCCAAACATAGCGTTGATCCATGGGCCCAAACAGTTCTAATTTTGTTTCATCAGTCCACAGAACACTATCCCAAAACTTTTGTGGTTTGTCCACATGACTTTTGGCATACTGCAGTCGACTCTTCTTATTCTTTGGAGACAGCAAGGGGGTGCGCCTGGGAGTTCTGGCATGGAGGCCTTCATTACGCAGTGAGCGCCTTATTGTCTGAGCTGAAACTTCAGTACCCGCATCTGACAAATCTATTTTCAGTTCCTCAGCAGTAACACGGGGACTTTTCTCCACTTTGCGCTTGAGGTAGCGCACAGCAGTCGAAGTCAGCATCTTCTTTCTGCCACGACCAGGTAGCGTTTCAACAGTGCCCTTTGCCTTGAATTTGCGAATGATGCTTCCTATGGTGTCTCTTGGTATGTTTAATATCTTTGCAATCTTCTTACAGCCATTGCCCTTCCTGTGAAGAGAAATCACCTCTTCTCTTGTCTTCCTGGACCATTCTCTTGACTTCACCATGTTTGTAAACACACCAGTAAATGTCTAGAAGGAGCTGAGTATCACAGTCATTTTAAATCTGCCTAATTGGTGCTTATTATGCTTGATTGCTGCTCCTTGACATCCACAGGTGTTTTCAATACCTGATCAAAAACACTTGAATGAACCTCTGTTCTTAAGAGTGGTAGTCTTTAAGGGGTTGAATAATTGTGTCAATGAAGAAATCACAAAAAAAACATTTAATACTGTATTACAAAAACAGTTGATGTAATTTTAGTTGCATTTGGTTCTTTAAAAAGTCCTTGTAAGATTTCATTCTGAACACAATTACAAATGTACACTAAATACCCTAAAACCCTTTACAGCATTGGGGGTTGAATAATTTTGAACACAACTGTAGTCTGGTGTAAATGCTTTAATCGGTCAGTACATTGTCTGTGTAAACTCTGCAGTTAGTAAGTCCATACTCTAGTGTAAATGCTGCAGTCAGTCTGTCCATAGTATAGTGTAAAATGCTACAGTCAGTTCATAGTCTTATGTAAACGTTGTGGTCAGTTAGTCTGTAGTGTGTAGCCAGTGGCATAGCGTGGGTTGCCAGCACCCGAGGCAAGCCAACTATTGTGCCCTCACCCCCGCCAACTTATGGCTATGCCCCTTTTACTGATAATGTAGTAGATGTTACATGTAGTTCTATGTAACACCACAGATAACACAGTGATAACTCTCTGAGTACAAAAAATGTAGTAGATGGGTGTGAGGCGCCAGAATTCAGAACACACAAAGTATGACCTGAAGTCTGTGGCCAGGCTGCGGCAGTGTTGGCCAAATTCGATATCCACCCCCTCCCAATCCTACCATGAAACAGATATTTGGATTGACATTACATATATTGCTACGAAATATACAGTAGAATACAACACCACATACCTCATAAATCCATTGACATCTTCTGTGACGCAGACTCTTTCCTCAACATCTTAATTCGGAGATAAAACCACCATGATACCTTCTTTCAGCCACATCTCGTCTCTGTAGAGTTTTTTCTTCACTTTACTATAATCCTCCCCCTCCCTGTGCCTCAATACTACCATCCTGCTGCAATCTCTAGTACTGTGATAGTGCCAGACAAATAGTCTTATAGTATTATAGTCTCAGTGTAATTTTCTGTCAGTATGATTAGGCTAAACGTCCCTGTAAATCAGATATATTTTAAAGAGGTTTTCCAAGATATGTATTAAAAACCTATCCTTGGGATAGGTCCTCAATATCAGAACACCGGGGGTCCGACTCCAGGCACCCGGCCAATCAGCTGCTTGAAGAGACCACAATGCTCTGGTAAGCACTGCTGCCTCCTCATAGGCCAGTGACATCATGTTCATTGGTCACGTGGCCTAGGCGCAGCTCAGTCTCATTCAAGTAAATCAAGCACTAAGTAAGCATCAAGCACCAAGTAAGCCTCCCGACAGCCAGGCCTGCAGGGAGTGGAGAGACGCTGGCATGCAAGGAAGCTGTGATACAATAATGAAGGTTCCTTTTGATTGAAAGCAAGCAGGCATGTTGATCGTGATTAATTAATTCTGGTGGTATGTTATAATATTATATAACTTGTATATTAATCTTTATTTCCTGAAATTGGAAATCCCCTCACGCCATTTCCTACAAATCCTAATAGTTCTTCCCCCTACTGGGAACAGTATCTGTCACACAGAAATTGACCAGTCCATACACAAACACATGTTCATTATGTATTTATATTTTTACAGCAGAATTTTGGGTAGAATAGTTGACATTTTCTACATTCTGTTCTGATACACAATGTTCAAATTATTTTTAATATGAACCTGGGAGTGAGATTCTTGTTGCATTGGCTAATCTCCCTTATGAACTAGATTTCTGGTAAATTTAATATTTACTTTCTATACCTAAAACCTCATTCATCATGGTCGATATAAGGGGTCTCAAGATGTTCCTGTTCTAACGCACAGGACAAATGCAATTCATGATCTCCCACAAACGTAGGACGAGTCACTAAGCAGCTAACTACCATGGAAACTGCTCAATTTTACAACACATATTGGTAAGTTAACTCTTTCAGTATCAATTCTCTATATATTTACTATAGTTATCATTTTCTATATATTTCCATTAGCAGATATTCTCTGTTTCAGAATGGACTAGATAGTTGCAGGTGTTCAAAATGAGTTTTCATTGTCCCTATGACTACAAACACTGCCAGAGAGTACAAGGCCCATAAACTGACTATATGAAGCCTGGGAACAAGGGTTCTCCCACAATGCCATGCAGACAGCCAATCAGCAGATAGCCAGCCCCTATGATGTAACAGCCCTATAAAAAGCCTCCTCATGCCAGGTTTCCACCATTTTACAGTGAACTTAGTGCAGGGAGAGACGTTACAGGCACAAGGGACAGTGTTCAGTAAAGACTTTATTCACAAAAAACAACAACGATTGAGCTGTTCAGGGGAAGATTAATCAGAGTATAGGGAAAAGATAGGGAGGCATTATCCACACTAGGCAGAGAGCAGGAACCAATCGGAGAGTCTAAAGCCTGGGAAATAGGAGTGATTCTATTACACCTTGCTGCACCAAGTGGAGTTACTAAAAGTGATCTATTACTACAGATTTTAGGTTGTTTTAAACAGTAATTACAGTAATCCTAGCATCTATTATTGGGTTGAAAGTGCTGTCTGATGCAACTAGTTTTGGGGTGTATTTATCTTAAATATATCAAAGTATGTCCATTCATCCTTGCTTTTGGGGTGAATTAGCAGTCTAATACAACCAGTTTTGGGGTGTGTTTATTTTTAATATATAAAAGTGCTTCCATTCATCCTTGCTTTTGGGGTGAATTTGCAGTCTGATACAACCAGTTTTGGGGTGAGTTAATTTTAAATATATAAATGTACATCCATTCATACTTGCTTTTGAGGTGAATTAGCAGTCTGATACAACTAGTTTTATGGTGTGTTTATTTTAAACATATAAAAGTAGATCAATTCATCCTTGCCACTCTGTCACTGGGGCACTGTGTTGACTCCTCATGCTGTTGCCACTCTCAACACTCTGTGACTGGGCCACTGTATTGACTCCTCATGCTGTTGCCATCTTACCAGTCTGTCACTGGGCCGCTATTGTCCCTGTTTGGCCTTGTTGACATCGCCATTTATTTTACCCTTCTTCTGATCTGTTAGAAGGATGGAAGAATGAAAACCTCAACGGATCTTGTCTATGGAGCAGCCATAAGCCCTGTATAACACTGTCCCTATTTTGCATCAGGATTGGATCATGATTTGGGAGCCAAAAGCAGGAGTGTGTACAAACTCCTTCAGAAATGTCCTATGTTTGTCTGCAAAATGGACAATAATAGGACTTTTTTGAGGGACTGCGGAACTGACTTACTTTTGCAGCCAAAATTGAGAAGAGTGGGCCCGTATCTAACCAGCAAGAAATGCGGATTGGATGCGGACTAAAACTATGGTCGTGTGCCTGAGACCTAACTGTCTGCATTTATTTCTATTTCTTAATAATAAAATACTTAATAAAAAGTAACTTTTTATCTCTTTTTTCTTGAGGACTTGAACATCCAACCTTCTTATAGTTGGTATAATAATATAATAGTTCTGAATTACAGTGCATTATTCTATTGTGGGCAGATCAGGGGCCCCTGTTTAGGCCCCTGGCTATCATATCAACCCATTAACACCCCACCCTTGAATTGAGGGGGTGGATGCTGACAGAGCAAGCACTCTCTCTTTGTCTCTCCACTTAGATATTGCTTTTGACTGTGGCATTAAAAGGATTAAACAGCAAAATACAGCTTACCACCACTGACTATGGTGCAGCCTCAACTACTGAGCCCTCTCCCATTCCAACACCATACATGTATGGTGGCTGGCCTAATTCCCTGGTATTAACACTATAATATATACAGCACATGCATCCAAGAAGTTAAAAACTAGTCTCACCACTACTTCTATCTGTGCAATTTGATGAGGTCAAACCAAACCAGTTTGGGAATTCCAGACTTTTTTTTCTTGATATTCTATATTCTTTTTTTTTTCTATGTTATGGAATAAATATATTTTATTAAAAAATATAAACATATTTATTCTGGATCATCAGTGAGCAATTTTGATATATTATTCATCTATCATATTCTTGTATCTTGTCCACCTCCCAGGATCCCTAGGGTAATTATTTCTCTTCTAGTTCATTTAGCTATCATGTTTCCTTGAAAATATTAGCGTGCATTACATGTTTTTGTTATGTTAACGCAGGAGGGAGATAAATGACTTCATCGAATAATCAAAAATTCATGCTTTTAAACTATTGAAACCACTTTTCATATTTATTTACATTGTGTAAGATATCTGGTTTACAAATGGTTTTAAGATAAAATATTCCAAAATCTGATCCAATGATACATGTGTAAGCCAATAGTAGTAATAAGATTTAATCAACGTAATGTTGAGCAGTCATGTCTAACCTTGTTTAAAATACAATACCTGTAATCTCACTATTGCTATTAGTGTCATTTTAGACAGAATAATGAAATAGGGGCAGGTAAATGTAAACCTGCACGCCTTCTGTTTTTGTATTTTATCAATGGCCTACAATTTCTTTGACATCTATGACTGATGTTGTGCTATTTGAGAACATTTGCCCTTATGGAAATTAGTTCTACGTATCAGACCGTTGGTGAGCTTGCAATCTATTCTTGGCCAGGAGAAATAGTAGAAAAGAGATTCTTCTATTATTTCATGTTATAACCAAAAATAAAGAATCGGCCAGAACACAGAGGTCTCGGTCCAACGACTTACTTAAATGGTGCCCTCACTTTTTGTAAAATGCAGCAATTTCCAAAGCAGTCAAGCAAACAGGGCTGGACATATGATTTATAGTATTGGCCCCTGACTGCACAGGCTACTACAACTACGGTTTTCTATGTGAATTTGATGTGTACGGATGGCCAGATGTTGTCATTGTGATGATACATAAACAATGAAATCATTTCCAAGAGGAATAAAAATGACAACATGAAATATTGCACATACATAAGATTACATATATTACTAAATCAAGCCTTGCCATTGCATTGAATGCAAACCTGCCATGAATTGCAATATTTTTGAAATATCATTTTTAGCATCTACCAACTCCATAGTACAGGTGTCTTCTTGACCATACCATAAAATTATTTACAATAATCTAAGATATCTATGTGAAGGAAAGCTTACACAATTGATCCAGAAAAAAAAAAATTTGCAAATTGAGTTTACCTTTACAACAATCAGCAGTCATAGCTTCTGAAATATTTTTTTTTTAAAAATCAGCTCTTAAAGGGATGGTTCAACGTTGACTGATGAAAATCACTTCCCACCTGTCAATGAAAGTATACTTACCCGCTTCCTTCCACTCAGTTCTAGCTTAGTGGGTCCCAAGTTGTTTTCACACCACTTCTGCATGTAACCTTCCTGCTTGAGTAAATGTCCCTACTGAGGCCAGTCACTGGCTGCAAAAGTGCATGTGTCCCTATACATGCAGGAAGTTTACATGACGGACTAGAAGTGCTATGAAGAGAGGTTGTATCCTAAAATGCCAGAACCAAGCGACAGGGAGCATTTAAGTATGCTTCCTTTCACAGTTCCAGTGGAGTGGGAGTGCAATTTAAAAAAAAGTCAGTGTTATACAACCCCTGTAATTCCATAAATACAATAGAAAGGAATAGTCACCAGAATGAACCCTACATTATGTTACAAGGTTGTGCCATCTATTACAAAAGAGCTTGCTGTTTGTTTCTTCTTCATGCCCTCCTTGTCCCTTGAGTCAATGTCTATTTTCCTTCCCTAACTACAGTAGTTTGGATCCAACCAGTAGTTTGCTAGCCTCCATAAGAGCCACAAGCTATGTCTATATCGTACATGCATCCTTGTTTGGGAGGTTCCCTCATAAAATCATTACTGAAATTAGGCTGAGCTGCAATACCAGTCACAATCCAAAGACAAAGTGGCATTGTTTAAAAAATTTGAGTCCTTTTTATCTTAAAAACCCAATTAAAGTGTCCTTGGAATAAACACATTTAACCAAACTTTACCTGAACTATCTACTTTTAGGATGCATGTGAAAGAAAAGCGGGTCTTAGTGCTTTTAACTATATTTATTTTATTGCGTGAAAGACGAAAATGTTAAGAGAAGAGCACAGACTTTGCAGAACTGTTTAAGAAGACACCGTGATGTAAATGAGAGCATTTAAATGACAGTTTATACCTGCTATTAACTGCAAAATGAACCAAGTATGACTTGTATTATTGGTCTCAAACAAGACTCATTTAGCTCTAGTCTAAGCTGCGGTATTTAAATGACGTTTAATGAAATGAAGAACACTTTACAGAGATTTAATTGCGTCCTGAGACTTTAAGACTTTCCAGACCTGAATTATTAAATCCTGGAAGATGCCCTCTGATCAAATAACTGAATAGCAATTATTTAATTTAGCATTTTAACTTTAAAAGTTTATTTCACCCTTCACGCTAAAGCACTAAATCCAAAAAATTGCCAGATTCTCACTTGTAATCGGTAAACTTCTCAAAAAGTACTTCCTAGTTAATTAAATAAGCTTCTGAGTGTTAAACATTTATACTGCTGGGTGTCTGGGTGTTGAGGTCTCACATTCATCACTAGAACAAAGGGAAAACTTTTATAAATAAAAGGGGCTCTGGGCATCAATCAAAATACGGGACCCACTGCCCCTTTTTGACTTGTTCATGCAATGTCCAAATATCAATAAAAGTAACAAACACATTTATACTATTGTGTCTGATTATTTATACCGAAATAAAAGTGCCGAAGTACTTTACATTGCTCTGTGCCCGTTTGGCTGTATCTCAAAGGAGAACAAAGCAGAGTGATGTAAAGGCTCCTAAAAAGTCTATGGTGGGAATTTATCATGAGGGTAATACTTAAGTCAGCTTTACTTCAGTCTGCATTGGTGTACATTGCACCAAAGTTATCAAATTGAGCACTTTTGGCGAGATTTATTACAGGGTTTCTGTCACCAAAAAAACGGATATTAAGCTGGCTGACATTAGCAATGTGCTAATGTCAGCTGGACATAACTAAATTAGTGCCATCTCACTGCCTTCCACCGTTATAGAGAAAAGCAAACTTTTATGATATGCTAATTAGCCTTTAGAAGCATGGGCCATTGCCCCTGCTCCTAGAGGCTCCATTCTCCAACCTCTGGCGGCACCCTGCTTCACTAGATTGACAGGGCCAGGCAGCGTTCATCTTCTCCTGCTGGCCCTCTGCACTAAGGTGATCTCGCACCATTCAGTATTTGGCGCAGGCTCAGTGAGGAAGCTGGCAGCCAGCGAGCTCCCTTCACTCACTGCACCCGCGCTGTATAATGAACCCAAGATTTACGCTGCAGACAGGGCCAGAGGTAGGACACAAATGCTGCCTGGACCTGTCAATCTAGTGAAGCAGGGTGTTGCCAGAGGTGGGAGAACGGAGCCTCTAGGAGCAGGAGCAATGACCCCCTGCTTCTGGAGAGTAATTAGCATATTTTTAAAAGTTCGTTTTTCTCAATAATGGTGGCAGGCAGTGAGATGGCACTTATATAGTTATGTTCAGCTGACATTAGCACATCGCTAATGTTCGCCAGCTTAATACTCATTTTTCTGGTGGCAGAAACCCTTTAAAACTGGTGTAAAGGAAAGCAGGCTTAGTGTCCCATAGAAACCAATCAGATTCCACCTTTCATTTTCCAAAGGAGCTCTGAAAAATTAAAGAAGTATTCCCATTTCAATGATCATAGGTTAATTGATTCATTATTGGCCAATGATCATTTTTGCCAATATGATGTATTATTAAATTCCCACCTTTCTAGTTCAAATTACGTACATTGTAGCCCAGTGTTTTGTTTGGTCTCCCCTAGTTATGGCCACCTCTGGAGTGATTCCCTGGGCCACGCTTGTGCACAAGCTCCTCTTCATCTGCCTTTCCAGCCGCTCATTCAGTCAAATTGTGGAACACTGCTGCGAGCAGGAGCGCACGGCAAGTTGTTTAAGGACCTGGGAACATTCAGCCAATCAGTGGCTGCAGCTGTATCACATGTCAGGCCAGGGATTTCCTGCCTAGCCAATCACTGGCCTGACACATGACACAGCTGCGGCCATTGATTGGCTGAGTTTTCCCAGGTCCTCAAACAACTTTTCAGAAGCCCAAGATACCATGATTATACAGAGGAGAAGGAGTGTTTCTGCAGACGGGACCAGATGAGCATAATGGTATTTACACATTAATAGAGGGGGAAAGTAGAAGGGTGAAATGTTACATGGAGTGAGAGATGTGACATGGAGGTGGGGAGAGATGTAACATGGAGGTGGGGAGAGATGTGACATGGAGGTGGGGAGAGATGTGACATGGAGGGGGATGCTGGGGGGACAGACTATATCCCTCCACTCCATAATGTCCTCCCCTCTGTGTCCCTCCATTTCATAATGGGGTTCATCCTGAATTCCTTTATTGTCCTATATTGTAATATTGTTTGGTGGTGCATTTATTCGCATAAAAATGATACTCGCCTATTTTGAAGTTGTCCTCCGATACTTGTCCGGCATGTCCTCTCTCTCCACTTCTGTCTCTGAAGTCTTCGGGCATCCAAGCATGCGCTGATCTTCATATACAGCTCTGCTACATCTGTCTTCCCCTGCCACACTAACACTGTGTAAGAACACCGTCCTATACAGCTCTACTACATCTGTCTAAGGGTACTTTAACACTAGCGGTATAGCTATCCGGCAGGCTGTTCCGGCGGGTGAACAGCCTGACGGATCCGCCATGCCGCAAGTCCCGTGCACTGCTGTGCTGAGCTGTAGCTCCGCCCCCACCCCATTATAGTCAATGGGGAAGGAGCAGCAGCACACGGGTCCTTGCGGCGTGGCAGATCCGTCAGGCTGTTCACCCGCCGGAACAGCCTGCCGGATAGCTATATCGCTAGTGTGAAAGTAACCTAAGGTGTAACTGAATACGTCAAATTTCATTCTTGTTGTCTAGATCATGAAACTATGTGTCCCTTCATTCCATAATGTCCTGTGGAGGGACACATACTTTCATCATCTAGACAACAAGAATGTAATTCTATGTGTTCAGTTACACGTTTAACAGATGTAGCAGAGCTGTATAGGAAGCGTCTCATCCACAATGCTAGTGGTAGAGGGGGAAGAGAGATGTAGCAGATCTCTATTTGTTGCGGTTAAGACACAGTGTTTGTGGGGGGGGGGGGGGACAGATGTAGCAGAGCAATATATGTTGCCGTTCACAGATAGTGCTGGCGGGGAGGGGGAGAGAGATGTAGCAGAGCTCTATATGTTGCAGTTCAGACACAGAGTTTGATTGTGGGGGAGGGATAGACAGATGTAGCAGAGCTCTATATTCATTTATGCAGATAAAAGATATAAGGTTTATACACCAGTGTAGTCTATATCGACTACATCTGTGTTTGGTTCTCCTCCAGCAATGCAACTGAACCACTTGATATACCGCACTACTACATCGGTCTATTTCCCTCCCCCACCAGCAATGTGGCTGTCTAGCTACATACATTGCCCTGCTGTATATAGTAGACAGAAACCGAAATTTTCCCCAATAACTAAAGAAAAGTGCTACATTGACATACACAGCTCCGCTGTGTGAAAATGCTGCAGTGAAGTGTATGCTGATGTAGCAGCTTACTATACTAGTATAAGTGGGTAGGTTTCAATCTATGACATACAGCAGGGCAGTAGAACTATATGTACAAAGCTATATTGCTGGCTGTGGGAGGGTAAAAGACAGATGTCGCAGTGCTGAAACCTTTGCATGTGGGGGAGGAGAAGACAGATGTAGCAGAGCTGTCTATTCATGTATACAGATAAAAGACCCAAGGATTATACACCAGTGTAGTAGAGCTGTATTAGAAAAATATCTTCATCAGTGCTGGTCGGTGGGGGGTGGTCATTAGTGATGAGCGGCAGGTGCCATATTCGATTTCGACGAAATTCGCAAATATTCGAAAGAATATTCGTTTCATGTTCGTCGAAATCGAATATTCGTCATTATTCTAGTTATCGCGATTAATATGCGATTTAAATAATCGCGTATTGCGATTTTAACTTAAGGCTACTTTCCTATTGGTTTCATATCTAGAATTATAGCGAAGATGACAAATATGACGAATGTATTCGTCTATTCCTCAAAACGAAGATAACGAAGTATTCTACATCTTCGTTTTAGCAACCTATTCGTCAACTTCGCTAATTCTAGCAATCAAATAGGAAGGTTGACTATAGAGACAACTGTGTTTAATTCGCTATGCGATTATATAATTATTTTTTTAATAAATAGAATAATTATAATAATTATCAAGTAATATAATTATTCTATTAAAAAAAAATCGCATAGCGAATTTAACACAGCTGTCTCTATAGTCAACCTTCCTATTTGATTGCTAGAATTAGCGAAGTTGACGAATAGGTTGCTAAAACGAAGATGTAGAATACTGCTATCTTCATTTTGAGGAATATGATCTAATACATTCGTCATATTCGCTAATTCTACCAAGCCAACCATAGTAAACCAGGTCTAAGTAGAAATCGCAATGCGATTAATTCAAGTTATATTAATCGCATTGCGATTTCAACTTAGAGCTGGGTTTATAATGGGTCAGCTTGCTAGAATGAACGAGTTAACGAATATGGAATATAGCAGCAGTGCTAAGTTGAATTCGCAATGCGATTAATTTAAACTTGAAGTAATCGCATTGCGATTTCAACTTAGCACTGCTAGTGCTATATTCCATATTCGTTAATTCTAGCCTATGTAAGATAGCAGTGCTAAGTTGTAATCGCAATGCGATTAATATAACTTGAATTAATCGCATTGCGATTTCAACGTAATTCCTCAAATCCGACAGTACATTTTAGTATATGGAGACGTTCCCATGGTGATGGGGATGCTCCATGAGCACGGAAGTCGGCAGAAGCGGCAACGGGCACTGACTAGAGCAGCCAGGAAGCCAGGAATCCTCAGGACAGGTAAGAACTACTTTTGGGAAGTGGGAAAGAAAAAAATATAACTAAAAAAAAACAAAAAAAAAAACCGAATATTCGAAATAGCGAATTTATAGTGCTATATTCGAAATATTCGCGAATTAGCGAAGTGCCGATATTCGCTAAAAAAATTCGCTATTCACGCTCAACACTACTGGTCATGTTTTATGGGAGTTGAATGCACAAATCATATGGATACTACTCGACTTGCTTGTGGGCTCGTGTGTAGTGGTGAATTATTGTTTAGCTGCACAGAATGGGTTTGTAAAAGATTAGACGGGTTCTGTGTGTAAAGCTGTACTAGACTGCAGGACAGTGACCTTTTACGGTGTAAAAAAAAGCTCTAGGAGAGTGAGGATTCAACAGCAGAAGCTGCTTCACAGACACTGCAGGCTGCCAGAGTGATGACTCATACTATCCACATGAACGAGCACGGCAAGGACTGAGCTCTCAGTGTGATGTCATAAGGAGGCGTGGCCAGCCTTTACTCAACTGCCTAAGCCCGCCCAGCCTTAGAAGCAGGAAACCAGAAAGTGAAATGTAGAGCTGGCTGAGGTGAGGAAGAAATAGCAAGATTAAAAGGTGGAATGTAATTGCTTGCTATGTGCAACTAAGCCTGTTTTCCTTTACACCAGTTTTTATAAACCACCCCACTGTATGTTAAAGTTGGCTCATCTTTGAACTTAGCACTTTTGGCTAGAAATGGTACTCTGGGTTTCTGCAGCACCTCCCCTACTGAATTGGCTTTGAGAATTTTTTTGAGACTTTTTAAAAAAAAGTCCCAGTGAGTGAAACTCTCATACCCACTTTTCAAAACTGTAGTGAGTGTTTTTAAAGTGCTTAATGTTGCAAACATTTTGCACAAGTGACCTC
This sequence comes from Bufotes viridis, assembly GCA_033119425.1. Lineage (NCBI taxonomy): Eukaryota > Metazoa > Chordata > Amphibia > Anura > Bufonidae > Bufotes > Bufotes viridis. Next base: position 177,722,261 of record CM065594.1, on the reverse strand, counting down.
AAAACATCACGCCTGGAGTGCGAGTCTTGATAAATAACCCCCCAATGCAAATCCATAAACCAATAACCTTGTCTTCTCAAGAAGAGGAGCGAGCAGAGGTGATCAAAGTCTAAGGGGCATATTGCTCAGCTGAGCTTCTTTGCAACCATTTCATTTCAGCACTTGGATCCGAAACCTCTGATATGTAATTGCATAAGTTTTATGAAATGACAGTTACATTTTAACACAGGTTATGTTGAGGACACACAGACTGTGCATCTGGAAGGGAACCCTGAACTACCAAGGCTCCTCTTCCAGCTCCTGATGTCTACTACAGACCAATACCTTCTATTCATAATACCGCTCAAGGGGGTCTCTATTAGGAAACAAATTATGACAAAACCATCGGCATCACAGTAAAAAAAAGGATGTATTCAGTCCTAAAACACACAGTCCTTTCATCTGACCAACTTGATACTTTGATGATTTAGCCTTGCTAAATAACGATGCTTCCCAACACTCTCCTCAGAACAAATCTTTTCTTCTATATTCACTCTAATAAAAATGGGAGGGGGGCCTTAATGATTGTCCTTTCCTTTTATAATGCTTGGTGAATGTTAAAGAGCACATTAATCATACAGAGAATTGTGTTCTTTTGTGCAGATAGCAGCTTTGTGCTAGAGAGTAGGACATGGATTTTACATTTTGTGCAGTGATAAATCCTCACTAAACATGCCGCTCTGATTTATGCACAAATCTGACTAGTGAATGTGCTCAGGTAAAATATTGGATTTGATCATATTAACCAGATAAGATAGCAGCATCTAAGTTGTAATGGCAAACAATATGCACCAAAACTTTAAACTATTTATAGTGTAATATGTCACAGTATGCAAAAGGAGGAAGGAATAATACATTGCCTAACATCAAAATACACGAAATGCAGCAGGCACACACTGGAGAGATGATGAAGAGCTAGCAATAACACAAAAAGACATTTCCTTTCAATACTGGGTTTTAGAAATCTCTAGGAGAATAGTAGAGTATTTCCTATTGCAATTTTATTCTGGTAAGTCCCTGGGCCCCATTTTTTGGTAACTAAGAAACCTCAAATATGTTTGAATGAGTATATAGCAGAAGCAGCAAGAAGTTGGTGACACTAAGAGGCACATAAAACGCCGGTCTTAATAAAGCCCTAAGCTGGAAGTAATTCGGCAAAGTTATGAAGACGCACAGGCCTCTTCATAACTTTTGTGGAACTCCGCCAGTTTTAAATGTAGAACAGCTTCCTAGCTGACTTACATTTAAACCTTTTTCTACTCCTGAAACACCCCCACTTTTTTAGACCTGACGTGAGAGGGAGAAGTTGTAGATTGCTGTACAACTAACTTTGGGCAACTGTGGATGTCACTGTTAGAATTATTGTTTAGCTGCACAGAATGGGTTTGTAAAAGATTAGACGGGTTCTGTGTGTAAAGCTGTACTAGACTGCAGGACAGTGACCTTTACGGTGTAAAAAAGCTCTAGGAGAGTGAGGATTCAACAGCAGAAGCTGCTTCACAGACACTGCAGGCTGCCAGAGTGATGACTCATACTATCCACATGAACGAGCACGGCAAGGACTGAGCTCTCAGTGTGATGTCATAAGGAGGCGTGGCCAGCCTTTACTCAACTGCCTAAGCCCGCCCAGCCTTAGAAGCAGGAAACCAGAAAGTGAAATGTAGAGCTGGCTGAGGTGAGGAAGAAATAGCAAGATTAAAAGGTGGAATGTAATTGCTTGCTATGTGCAACTAAGCCTGTTTTCCTTTACACCAGTTTTTATAAACCACCCCACTGTATGTTAAAGTTGGCTCATCTTTGAACTTAGCACTTTTGGCTAGAAATGGTACCCTGGGTTTCTGCAGCACCTCCCCTACTGAAGTGGCTTTGAGAATTTTTTTTAGACTTTTTAAAAAAAAGTCCCAGTGAGTGAAACTCTCATACCCACTTTTCAAAACTGTAGTGAGTGTTTTTAAAGTGCTTAATGTTGCAAACATTTTGCACAAGTGACCTCAAAACATCACGCCTGGAGTGCGAGTCTTGATAAATAACCCCCCCATGCAAATCCATAAACCAATAACCTTGTCTTCTCAAGAAGAGGAGAGAGCAGAGGTGATCAAAGTCTAAGGGGCATATTGCTCAGCTTCTGCAACTTCATTTCAGCAATTGTGGTGATCTCAGCACTTGGATCTAAAACCTCTGATATGTCACTAAGGAATTGCTTAAGTTTTATGAAATGACAGTTACAGGTTATGATGAGGACACACAGACTGTGCATCTGGAAGGGCACCCTGAACTACCAAGGCTCCTCTTCCAGCTCCTGATGTCTACTACAGACCAATACCTTCTATTCATAATACCGCTCAAGGGGGTCTCTATTAGGAAACAAATTATGACAAAACCATCGGCATCACAGTAAAAAAAAGGATGTATTCAGTCCTAAAACATACAGTCCTTTCATCTGACCAACTTGATACTTTGATGATCTAGCCTTGCTAAATAACGATGCTTCCCAACACTCTCCTCAGAACAAATCTTTTCTTCTATATTCACTCTAATAAAAATGGGAGGGGGGCCTTAATGATTGTCCTTTCCTTTTATAATGCTTGGTGAATGTTAAAGAGCACATTAATCATACAGAGAATTGTGTTCTTTTGTGCAGATAGCAGCTTTGTGCTAGAGAGTAGGACATGGATTTTACATTTTGTGCGGTGATAAATCCTCACTAAACATGCCGCTCTGATTTATGCACAAATCTGACTAGTGAATGTGCTCAGGTAAAATATTGGAATTGATCATATTAACCAGATAAGATAGCAGCATCTAAGTTGTAATGGCAAACAATATGCACCAAAATTTTAAACTATTTATAGTGTAATATGTCACAGTATGCAAATGGAGGAAGGAATAATACATTGCCTAACATCAAAATACAAGAAATGCAGCAAGCACACACTGGAGAGATGATGAAGAGCTAGCAATAACACAAAAAGACATTTCCTTTCAATACTGGGTTTTAGAAATCTCTAGGAGAATAGTAGAGTATTTCCTATTGCAATTTTATTCTGGTAAGTCCCTGGGCCCCATTTTTTGGTAACTGAGAAACCTCAAATATGTTTGAATGGGTATATAGCAGAAGCAGCAAGAAGTTGGTGACACTAAGAGGCACATAAAAAGCCGGTCTTAATAAAGCCCTAAGCTGGAAGTAATTCGGCAAAGTTATGAAGACGCACAGGCCTCTTCATAACTTTTGTGGAACTCCGCCAGTTCTAAATGTAGAACAGCTTCCTAGCTGACTTACATTTAGACCTTTTTCTACTCCTGAAACACCCCCACTTTTTTAGACCTGACGTGAGAGGGAGAAGTTGTAGATTGCTGTACAACTAACTTTGGGCAACTGTGGATGTCACTGTTATGAGAGCACTGTGGCTATCACTACTATTATTGGGGCTCTGTGGATGTTATTGTCATAGGGGCACACTGTGAATGCCACTGTTATGGGGATGCTGTGGATGTCACTATTATGGAGTCTTTGTAGATGCTCATAAAGAAGTTGTTGCAACAGAATGAAATGTTGTATTTGTTAGTGTAATTTTGGTATATGTACTGTGCCTTGAAAAAGTATTTATACCCCTTGAACTTTTCCACATTTTTTCACATTACACCCACACACGTAAACGGATTTTATTAGGATTTTATGTTATATGCCAACACAAAGTAGCACATATATGTGAACAAAAAAGAAAATGATACATGGTTTTCAAAAATGTTAATAAATAAAAATCTGGAAAGTGTGGAGTGCATTTCTATTCAGCCCCCCTCAGGGGTGTGGAATTCCTATAGCCCGACGCCCGAGACATGCAGTTCCGGGCGCCGGGCAAGTAGTTTGAACAGTTGTTTAGCCCTGCTTCGGGCAAGTTGCAGGGACAAGTGGTTTGGGCAGTAATAAGAGTGCTCCTACATCTATGTCAGCCTGCCCCTGCATCGTGCATATGAGTACCGTACATATCACTTCCTGCAGGCGGCCCCCGGTTCCTGTATTGAAGTATCCGCCCACCTGCCAGCACAAGAGCGCACAGTAAGTCAGCACACCGTCTCCAGAGACTGAGTATTTGCAAGCCAAGATGGGAGAAGAGGAGTGAGAGACTTACGCTGCTCCCTTGCAAATGAGTAGCTCGTCCCGGGAGCCTATCCACATCGCAGCCTTGGCTTGACCTGTAAGCGTGACTGAGCCACATAGCATTATACTGATTTATGATGCTATGTATTCTCACAGTTCTGGAATGTGTTGGATAACACTGACAGCATTATGTCAGTGTTATCCAATACATTCCAGAACTGTAAGGGTTAAATAGCATCATAAATAAGTATAATGCTATGTGACCCCAGTCAATGCTTGCAGGTCAGGCTGAGAGCTCCGTTGACAGACTCTGGGAGGAACGCTCATTTGCAAGGGGCCTAAGAGCCAGGGTCTCAGAAATAAAGGTTGTGCAGTCTGTCTTCTAAGGCTCTGGCCCTGCCTGCAATCTCCACTGCACGTGGCACTTGATAAACTGTAATGTCTCCTTGTTGCCCCCATACAGTAGAACGTCTCCTTGTGGTTGCCCCCATACAGTATAAGGTCTCCTTGTTGCCCCCTTACAGTATAAGGTCTCCTTGTTGCCCCCATACAGTATAACATCTCCTTGTGCCCCCATACAGTATAACGTCTCCTTGTGGCTGCCCCATACAGTATAACGTCTCCTTGTGGCTGCCCCCATACAGTATAACGTCTCCTTGTGGCTGCCCCATACAGTATAACGTCTCCTTGTGGCTGCCCCCATACAGTATAACGTCTCCTTGCAGCTGCCCCATACAGTATAACGTCTCCTTGGTGGCCTGCCCCCATACAGTATAACGTCTCCTTGTGGCTGCCTCCATACAGTATAACGTCTCCTTGTGGCTGCCTCCATACAGTATAACGTCTCCTTGGGGCTGCCCCATACAGTATAACGCCTTCTGTGGCTGCCCCCATACAGTATAACGTCTCCTTGTGGCTGCCCCATACAGTATAACGTCTTCTTGTGCTCCCCATACAGTATAACGCCTCCTTGTGGCTGCCCCCATACAGTATAATGTCTCCTTGTGGCTGCCCCCATACAGTATAACGTCTCCTTGTGGCTGCCCCCATACAGTATAACATCTCCTTGTGGCCGCCTCCATACAGTATAACGTCTCCTTGTGGCTGCCCCCATACAGTATAGCATCTTCTTGTGACCGCCCCCATACAGTATAACGTCACCAAGCGGCTGCCCCCATACAGTATAACGTCTCCTTGTAGCTGCCCCCATACAGTATAACGTCTCCTTGTAGCTACCCCATACAGTATAATGTCTTCTTGTACCTGCCCCTATACAGTATAACGTCTTCTTGTGCCCCCATACAGTATAACGTCTCCTTGTGGCTGCCCCCATACAGTATAACGTCTCCTTGTAGCTGCCCCCATACAGTATAACGTCACCTTGGGGCTGCCCTAGTGCCCCATACAGTATAACGTCACCAAGCGGCTGCCCCCATACAGTATAACGTCTCCTTGTGGCTTCCCCCATACAGTATAACGTCTCCTTGAGGCTGCCCCATACAGTATAACGTCTTCTTGTGCCCCCATACAGTATAACGTCTCCTTGGGGCTGCCCCATACAGTATAATGTCTTCTTGTGCCCCCATACAGTATAACGTCTCCTTGTGGCTGCCCCCATACAGTATAATGTCTCCTTGTGGCTGCCCCCATACAATATAACGTCTCCTTGTGGCTGCCCCCATACAGTATAACATCTCCTTGTGGCCGCCCCCATACAGTATAACGTCTCCTTGTGGCCGCCCCCATACAGTATAGCATCTTCTTGTGGCCGCCCCCATACAGTATAACGTCTCCTTGTAGCTGCCCCCATACAGTATAACGCCTCCTTGTAGCTGCCCCCATACAGTATAACGTCTCCTTGTAGCTACCCCATACAGTATAATGTCTTCTTGTACCTGCCCCTATACAGTATAACGTCTCCTTGTGGCTGCCTCCATACAGCATAACTTCACCAAGCGGCTGCCCCCATACAGTATAACGTCACCCTGTGGCCCCTGCCCCATACAGTATAACTCCTCCCTGTGGCCCCCGCCCCCATACAGTATAACGCCTCCCCGTGGCCCCCGCCCCCATACAGTATAACGTCTCCCTGTGGCCCCCACCCCCATACAGTATAACATCTCCCTGTGGCCCCTGCCCCCATACAGCATAACGTCTCCTTGTGGCCTCCGCCCCATACAGCATGACGTCTCCTTGTGGCCCTGCCCCCATACAGCATAACGTCTCCTTGTGGCCCCCGCCCCATACAGCATAATGTCTCCTTGTGGCCCCCGCCCCATATAGTATAACATGTCCTTGTGGCCCCCGCCCCCATACAGTATAACGTTAGTATAAGTTCAGGACAAGTAGATGGTCATGAGGGATTGAGCCCCCGCTTTAGTCCTTTGACAAGTAGTTTTTTTTTTTATTTCCACACCCCTGCCCCTGAGCCAGATCTCTGTAGGACCATATTTTGCTGCAATTACAGCTGCAAGGCTTTTGGGGTATGTCTCCAGTTTTGCACATCTAGACGCTGAACTTTTTGCCCATTCTTCTTTGCAAAATAACTCTAGTTCAGTCGGATTGAATGCAGAACGTCTGTGAAAAGCAATTGTCAAGTCTTGCCACAAATTCTCAATGGGATTTAGATCTAGACTAAATAAAAATCTGAAAAGTATGGCGTGCATTTGTATTCAGCCCCCTGTACTTTGATACCCCTAAATAAATTAAAGTGCAACAAATTGCCTTCAGAAGTCACCTAGTCTACCTGTGTATAATATATTCTCAGTATAACTACAGCTGTTCTGTGAAGGCCTTGGAGGTTTGTTAAAGAAAATTAGGGGTCAAACAGCATCATAAAAACCAAGGAACACACCAGAAATGTCAGGGATAAATTTGAGGATAAATGTGAAGCAGGGTTAGGTTATAAAAAAATATCCCAAGCTTTTGCCCTCATATGGTCACATGTGGTCTCATGAGGGATCTCTACACAGAGGACTCCATATTATTTCAGGTCTTAACAACATTCCTTTTCATGGAAGTAGTGAACCCCTGCTCATGATAATACACAGGGAAGTGGTGGATGTGTGTGTTTCTGTATATCTCTAAGTTGGGGGTAGTGGTCAGTTGTTGGGGTTGTGAGAACAAGCTGCTGCATTCTCTCCCCTGGATTTGCCAGTGATACTGAGAATTGGGATCTTACAGCATGCTCCTGTATATTTGATATGTGTGACCTGTCCATTTTATGGGAATAAAGTTCTTCACTGGGGACAACTCCAATTGCATAGTGCCTATTTTCAGTAGTCACAAGCTGATTTCGTGAAACTAAGCTCCTGGAAATGGTCCAGACATATACAGGGGTGTGTTATGACGGTGTGAGGTACATAAAAACCCAAACAATAATTTTATTACATGTATATTACAATAATACTTTATTGCACAGTACAAATTTTCATGGGGAAATCCTTATAATCAGCTTGACGGGCTAAACACACCTTATTCCCCAATTACTTTATAAAACTAGAGTAATGGTGTAAAAATGTAAAAAGTTGCAGAATTTCTGAACAAATAAGCTCAAAAAGGTGCAATGCCCTATTTTGTGGCTTTTTGAAGCCAGAATTCTAGAGAGCAGGGCTTGATAAATGTTTCCATGTGATTTTACAGTAGGTGTTCTGAGACTGTTGTTTTGTTCGAAGAAACACATTGCGGAGAGTTTACTCATAAATGCATCCCTTATCTCATTGACGTTAATAGCTCTTGTTCATATTAGAATCAAGTTCTCCGTCCAATGCAAATCTTAAAACAGCAAAACCCAAATTGACTACATTTCAAGTGGTGAAATTTACAAGCACTGTGGTAAGATTAATAGATTATCTGAAATGAGCTAACACAGATTCTATTTAGATACAACAGATGGGGATAAGAAAAACTTAAACAATCCCTTGTTTCTATTGCCTTTATCTTACTTGTGGTTTCCAGAGGACAGAAATTGGACTGCAAGGAAGTTGTCTTAGCCAGAATGAAACACCTGCTTATGTGATCAGCAGGCAGATGAGCGGATTAGTGAAGACACAAGTAATATTAATCTTTTCTTTAGTGATGGACGTAAGCAACAACTGTTATAGTCAATTCATGAAAATCATAGGTACTAGCAAATGAAACTTAAAGGGGTATTCTGGTTATATGACGTTACCCCCTACAGGATGGGGATAACTATTACATTGTGGAATCCTGCCCCTGGGACCCTCACTGATCATAGGGACCTTGTAGCCCCATGGAGCCTAAAGAAATGAACAGAGCGGCTGGTTAGGCATATGTACAGATGTATATATCTGTACATATATAAGTACAGCTTATTGTGGCCAGAACTGGTTCCAGCAGATAAGAGTATTACCATATGGCATGGTTGTATCATACAGGCCACAGAGGGTTCTAACTAAACTAATGAAGATCGCAATGTTTAGTCGGTCTGCGTTATTTTAGGCCATACGGTACCTTTAATGCCACATGGCTATTAACACAGGCTGACTTCACAGTGTTGTCCTCAATAGTCCGGCCAACTGCACCACCCTGTATTTATCAGTTCCTTCCAACCCACTTCTGGCTTTGGCTCAAAAAATGTATGAAAACATTTACAGCTAGGTATTACCATTCACCTTGTTATTGGAGCATGTCTCCACACACTCTAACATTTTTCCAAACAAGGTTGATAGTGTTGAGCAAACTTAAGTTAACTAAATGGAATTTGATAAGAATTTCAGGAAAAATTCAATTTGCCACAAATACGAATGTCTTAGCACATTGTGGTAACTAATCCATTTTTCCTGAAATGGTGGTAAAAAAAACAACAATTTACTCACCTCATCCATTTGATTGTGGAAATACTGTCCCGGCCATCTTGATTGAAGAAAATCTCGCCACACTGACATCTGACGTGTCAGAAAAACTCTAGGTGACAATTGGTACTGGGCAGCTTTCCTCTGAAACTTGGCTGGTATGCAACTCCGGTTAGTGGAAAAGTACAGAAAAAATAACTCAACAGCCATTTCTGACCTTTTCGGAGAAAGACCATAAAAATGAAAAAAAAAAGGATTTAAAAATACACAAAACTACCCCACTCCAAAAAAAATTCACAGGTAAATGTTATAGTATCGCTAGCCAAGACCCCATTAATGTAGATGTGATATATCATAATTCATGGTTTCCAATGACTAAAAAAATAAATCCACATTATTGTATTATTTCCAAAATAGCTATAAAATAAAGCAATTTATACTAGCTTTTCAATTTATAAGAAAAAAATTAAAAGAAATAAAGATTTCTAAAGGTGTTGTCCTACATTTTTCAAACCAGCACCTAGATCTCAATACTTTTGTAAAGGCGTTGTGCAAGAATAGGAGAGGTTTTGTCAAACCCATGCTACTTGAGATGGACCTGTAAAGGAAAGATTATTTACCTGCTTCCGACACTGGCTCCTTTTCTTCCAGGTCTGTGATGCTACGCAAGGCTCCCAAGCATCTGGTTTGACATCACTAATCACTGGCCGTAGAGATCACCAGCTCCCCTTACATCATGACAAATGGTCATGGGAAAAGGGGATCCAGTCTCCGCTGTGGCCAGGGATTGGCTGTGGCAATGTCAAACCGGATGTTGACATTGAGGGAGCCCAGCAAAGCATCGCAGTCCTGAAGGAGAAGGAATGGGGAGCCTGGATGCAGGTAAGTAATCTTTCCTTTTCAGATCTGGCCAAGTATGGGGGTTTGCTAAAATCCCCCCATTCTAGCAAAATCCATTTAAAGGGAACGTCTAACCAGGGAAAAGCATTTAGAACTCACTTAGGATGTTTTAAAAGAATAAAAAGAAGTCTTGCTTACTTTGTTTATATGGCATTCACTGTGCAATCTATGTGACATAATAACTTTATTCTGCAGGTCAGTACAATTACGTAAATACTACATTTATACAGTGTTCCTCCACTTTTATACAACAAAAATGCCTTTTCCACCGATGGACTTGTGTGAAGGCTTGTTTTTTGCAGGAAGAGTTGTAGTTTTCATTGGTGCAATTGGTACTTTTTTGGAGTACATAACAGATTTTAATCGCTTTTTTGGGGGGCGGGGAATGTGGAGTGCAATTTATGCAGTTTTTCTTTTTCTTTTGCAATGTGCACTATATCAGCAAAAAAAAAAAAAAGTGATGTTTTGTTTCTACTACAATTTTTTTTTCCAAGCAGCTTTTTTACTTTTTTTTTTTTCTATGTCAAAAGGAGGTGCAAGTCTAAAACACGGAACAGGATGAAATCTTTACACTATACCTTTTCTCTGAGTAGGCTTCACTACTAGTTTTGGCTCACAATCATTGATGGAAATAACTGATCAAATAACTGAAGTGTGAATTTGGCCTAATACATTGCAATACTTCTGTATTGCAGTGTGTTATGTCAGTTACTTTAAAAATTATATTGCCTATTTGCCCCTGCCGAAGGCCAAGCAGGACAAATGGAGCCAGTGTCATTTATGTTTCCTGCTGTGTCCAGAGGACCCTGACACATTTTTTTTTTTACTATGCAAGTCTATAGTAACAGGTTTATAAAGGATAGGAATCTGGTTGCACTATCAATTTTGAAGTCTTTTTTTAGCTTTCAATTTACATTAAAGCATGTAAAAAACACAAAAAAACAGTGAGCCATTTGAAAATGCATATACAATAGATAAAACGGAGCCATAACAAAAAAAAAAAAAAACTTTAAATGATCTTGTTGTTACAAAAAGGGCATTTCCATGGTGCTTTTAGTAAAGCATTTCTTAATTATGCTTTTGTTCTATTTAATTCTGTAATAAAGTCAACATTACAAAGGATGTGAATTGTATGTAAATAAAACTGAAACTACATAATTTTATAAAATAATATCCTCCTCCAGCAACTGCATGCATACCAATGGGAATATTGTGAGCATATGAAATAAAATGTGAGCAATAGATTTATGGAGCAATTCATCAAAATCTTTCTCTTTGTAATGTAGTCATCTTGGTTATAGCTTATAAATCTACATTAATCAGAAATGGGAATCAATGAATCATTTCATGCATGTTAACATACAATGTCATGTGACTAGTGTTGAGCAAGTAAGTTACTACATCAGAAAGAGAAACTACTATGAGTTTTTTCTGACAAAGTTTAGCATTCGGATTTATAGCTGAGTGGATAAGGTCCTTGCTTCCAATGTACAAGGTTGTGAGTTCAAATCCCAGCAGAAATTTTTCAGAAAAAGAGGATAAATTAAATTTAAATACACTGACTCGAGCACACACGATGTTCAGTCAAACTCCGCGTTGTGCCGAGCATAGCGATGCTCGAGCCGAACTGGTGTTCGGCCGAGCATGCTTCCTCAACACTGCGCTACATCTCCTGTTTAAAGTGTGCGCATACTAAAAATATCTGTGACATCCAGTGTCTTTTTTCAGTAGACGCTACGGACAGCAACATTATCTGCGCTATATATCCTGTTTAACATGTGCGCATACTAAAAATATCTGTGACTTCCAGTGTACTTTTTCAGTAGACGCTGTGGACAGGAACATTAAATGCTCTACTCTCCTGTTTAACGTGTGCACATACTAAAAATATCTGCGGCATCCAGTGTACTTTTTCCGTAGAAGCTGCGGACAGCAACATTATCTGTGCTACATCTCCTGTTTAACGTGTGCGCATACTAAAAATATTTGTGACATCCAGTGAATTTTTTTCCGTAAACTCTGCGGACAGCGATATTATCTGTTCTCCATCTCCTGTTTAACGCTTGTGCATCCCAAAATATCTGACATCCAGTGTACTTTTTCAGTAGAAGCTGCGGACAATGACATTATGTGCACCACATCTCCTGTTTAATTTTTCAGCGTCCTAAATATCTGTGACATTGACTGTAATTTTTTCTTAGCCACTGTTGACAGCAGCGCCATTACCTGTGGTACCTCTCCTGTATAATGTTTCCGCATCCCAAATATCTGTGACATTGGTTGTCATTTTTTCTTAGCCACAGTTGACAGCAGCGCCATTACCTGTGCTACATCTCCTGTATAACGTTTATTCATCCTAAATATCTGTGACATTGACTGTAATTGGTGTTAAGCGCAGGGACTTCATTGCAGGTCCTGCTGAATGAAGATAAAAGGACCTGTGGTGACATCACCGGGCTCGTCATCGCAGGTCCTGCAGAAAGAAGAAAGAAGATGATACCGGTTGCGCTATCAAGTGGATGAGGTGAGTTTTTTTTTTTTAACCCCTCAATGGCCATTTTATTTAGCATTCTGTCTTAAGAATGCTATTATTTTCCATTATAACCATGTTATAAAGGAAAATAATAAAGTAAAGTTCGGGACCCTATTGATTTTCCCAAACCCGAATTTGACCTGAAGTTCGGCCGAACCCGTTGAACCCCAACTTCTACGGGTACAGGACACTAAAAAAGAAAGGACTGCCTCCTAGTCACTTCAGTTGAAACCCTTAATTTATTGGTGAGGCAACCTATATGAATATCAGTTTAGGTAGGTCTGCACAGATCACCCTGTTACCAATATACAGCTATTAGCAGTTTTGAGGGCTCAAAACTAATGACAGACGCCCTTTAACACTTTTAAAAATAGTGCATCAAACCAAGATAGATAGATAGATAGATAGATAGATAGATATGTCCACTCTTACCTTTCTGTGATTCTAGTTAAAGGGAGTTTGTCAGCATTTTTTAACCTTGTAAAACCACTGACACCACTAGTTAGGGGCTATGGAAAGCAGTACAGACATACCTATATCATTGTTTTTAGTATCAGCAGCAGTGTGAACAGAGACTTTTATTCTGTTGGGCACAGCTCCTGCAAGTGCCCATAAGGTGGTCCATCACTGTGAAATGCCCTTTGTTCTCTGCACTGATCTGCTTCACAGCTCTTCCCCTCTGCTCAGTGATGGTTTAGCATCCAACCATTAGATCTTTATGGCTTTCGCGCAGAGCAAAGTGGAGGTGCTGTAAAGGATCAGAGAGCTGTTTACAGTGAAGTACCGCCTACTGGGCACTTTTGGGAATGGTGCACAGCAAAATTAAAGCTCCTTTTATCCCTTCTGCTGGTAATAAAATTACTGATAAAGTTATGTTTGCCCTGCTCTCACCAGACCTTACCTAGAAATGTCAGCAGTTTTGCAAGGTCAGAACTGCTGAAGACTTCAATTTGAGATCTGGCATGTTAGAAAAATCCTCAATGGGCTAAAATTCACATTTTGTTTTCAAATATGGACTTCCCTTTAAGAAATGGCAACATGTTAGTAAAACCCTTGACAGGTTAAAATGTATGGAGTTTTTTTTTCTTCTTTTTTCACAGCTGGGTCTTGGGATACTCAAATTAAGTAGAAAGATATCAATATATATATATATATATATATATATATATATATATATATCTGTATATGAGCAACTATCAAATTTGAGGATGTAATGAAAGTATAGGAGGCTCTTCCCTAGCAGCATTGGGCACATGCACACTGCATCACTGAAGCATGGTTGGTACACCTTCACTAAAATGTGAATGACGCGCATTGCAATGAAGAGGGGGTGAAATGTCCTTAGCTTAATTTTTACACCCAATGCCGCTGAAGAAGAGTCCTGGTATGTTTGATTTTCATTTACTTTCTTTTGGAGCGATGAATGGGTTTGGTATGGGTAAATTTGGAGCCATAAACCCCAGCTGCATAATAGCATTCTGGTGGCATAGTGGCTGCATATCAAGTGATATGTACCCTATAATTTTAAAGGTTACCTTCATACCTCGAGAATCAGTGGCAGATTCTTACAATGAAACACTTTAATTAACATACAACACATCCCAAGTTTATAGGGTTTTCAGTGTGCCTGGTAAAACAAAAAAAATCTGCAGTGGGTGAACATACCTAAGGCTTAGTAGTCTTGTTTATAGGTCTAGACAGAATGATTTCACTTTATGCTCTGAGCATCTGTATAGTTTAAATAGATTCAAAATGACTATAATAAAGTTCTGTTTGGCATAGTAAATCTGAACTTATCAGAGGAAGGAGATTATACAGTTCAGTGCCAGCAAATGTTCTGCATGTAAATCAGGCAATGAACACAGAGTTTGATTCTACCGTGAAGACAAAGATTTGAAAAGGAACATACATACTTTACACCTGCACACGAAGACAACGCCATTCGTTATATGTACCTTTACAGCAATTAAACTGTGAAACAGAAAAGGAGCAAAGTTGAAACTAAAGGAAGGAGGACGATTTAGAGTGAGACAGATGTTGCCAAACAGCTGGCATTACACTGTGTCACCAAGAAGATACTTATGAATGCAGAGCAGGCCTAGCTGTAGCATCTGCTGTAGAACAAGTAAGGTGGGTGTGCAAAGAGTGCTCAGTACAAAGTGTGATATACATATTTACTCAATAGTCATCAGGATCTTTTCAGATATTCTGGTTTGAGTTGTCACGCATACCTGCTGTGAAGTGCAATGGAAGTCCCTCACACATGGACCCCCTGGAGGTAATGAGCCTTTGTTGGAACTCGCATCACATTGAAAGTGAGACATCACAAAGCAGATGTCCAGTGATTTTTCAAATGCATGAGAGTTAAATAACGGAAAAGGAGCTAGTGACATATGGCTCCTTGTCCCATCACCTTAGGCAGTCTGGAAATGTCATTCTAAATTCACAACTATTTATGTGAGAAAGGTTGAAAAATGCCCCTTAAGAAATGCTTAGAAAAGTGCAATATAAGAAATGTAATGCGGATTAGTAACATTTATACCCTACATAATAATAATACATTTACATTATGCTTTACCAATTCTACACACTAAATATTATTATATTGTTGTTGTTATTTTTTTACTATTAATATTATCATCATCATCGTTGTCAACATCATCTGATACTGTTGTGGACTTATATTTCAAAAAAACTAATAATAAGCTCTCAATTTAAACATACCCAAAACTACAAAATACTGTAATTGGAATTTCCTACTACAGATGAGCACATTTTTTTTTATTCATTTCAGGTCTAATTCTAATGAATGTCTAATGTCAGAATAAATTCAAATCTTATCGAAAATGTTCAGATCTCCCTGAAAAGTTACAAATCGCGATAAATCAGGCATTTCCCTGCCACTCTGCATAATCATATTCATCCCACTTGGTAGCCCAATCTCATTGTGATGGCTTGGAATTTAAACTGCTGGAAGAGTGTATCGCCATATGCATTATGTCCTAGTGCACCACCATTCATAGTTAATCAATTATGTAGGTACTTTGCCATCAGTATTACAGGCAAGTCTAATTTATCACTGTATAAATCACTGTGCACTGCACCAAGATTCATAGCTAATCCCTTCTGTTAAACAAAAAAATGCAGAAAGGACCCTTCAGTCCTATGCTCGCCCCTGCAGTGCAATGGCTCCTCAGTGGAACAAAATACAGAATTGTAGACGGCACCAAATAAGTAGTAGAGAAAAAATATTTTTTAATGCATATTGTGTTACCGTAATTACTGTTACCCTCAGGTCTAATTTATCGCTTAAAGGGGTTGTCCCACGAAAAATATTCTACAGTTATCAAACCAGTACCTGGATCTGAGTACTTTTGTAATTGCATGTAATTAAAAAGTTTGCATAGCCACTGAGTTATTCAATAAAATGTATCCATATAGCGCCACCTGCTGTTTTTTTTCTTATTTATTTGACCTGCTTACTGAGATGGTCGCACAGTTTCATCCTTTAACTGCCCCCTGAGCTGGGATAGGGAGAGCTGAGACACGCCCCTGAGCTGCAGCAGAAAAGACCCTCCTCTTGAGCTGTCAGCTTGATATAATTCTAGCAGAGCAATGAATGTGGATATCTTTGGATCCATGTGAGGTACAGGGCTGGTTCTAGCTTTTTTAGAAAGAGATTGTCATGTCCTATATGATGTATGATTTTCTTTTTTACATTAGTCATGGGATAAACCCTTTAATAGATTAAAGTACAAAGAGAAGGGAGGGGGAAAGCAGCTTTTGCAGTAACAGTGACAATAGTGTGCCCATGACAGAGTGGGGAGGGTGGCAGCAGTGGCAGTACCAGTGACAGTAGTGGTCCCATGAAAGAGTGGGAAGAGGGGCATCAATGGCAGTCAGAAGAACAAAAAAAAAAACTAAGCCGCTATTTTGAGTATCCATTAAGCCTCTTTCAGACGGTCAGTATTTGATCAGTACAAATACTTATCAAATACTGAAAAATACTGACCATGTGAAAGAGGCCTTTGGATGTTAAAAATACAGGATTCTTTTATTTATTTTTCTGTTCTTCTGACGGATCAGAAAAACAAAAAAATAAACAGGGATATCAACACGGACAAACAGGGACAATAGTGGAGCCATAACAGAATGGGGATGGGGGCCAACAGCAGTGGTCGTAACAGGGATAATAGTGGCCCCATAACAAAGTGGGAATTGGGGCCAACAGCAGTCGCAGTAACAGGGACAATAGTGTCCCCATAACAGAATGGGGATGTGGGCCAACAGCAGCTGCAGTAACAGGGACAATAGTGGCCCCATAACAGAGTGGGGATGGGGGTCAAACACAGTGGCAGTAACAGGGATAACAGTGGCCCCATAACAAAGTGTTAAATGTATATATTAGTAGGCCATGAAGCCCCACTGTAGGAATGTCAGTAGAAGCAGTAGGCAGCTAACTTCCCGTTTTGTATATAAAGCAGAAAGATCTGGCACTCAATCAATCAGGCTCATGTGGATACAAACAATTTATTAGAGACTCTATGATAAAACAAGAGAGAAGTGTACTAGCTACAAGTTATTAAAAAATGGAAAAATAAGAAGATAAAAAAAGAATTGCTCTTTTTCCTTATTGAATTATTAGAACCAAACAGACAAACTGGACGAATTGGAGATCCGTATCGGAATTTGGATGAACCCCAAATACACTATTTAAGAGAGCTGACAAAATGGAGACCCATACCACTGAAGAAGGAACAAGTGAAGGTTCTAAAACGCGTTTGGTACAGTTATGGACCTTTAAAATATGCTTTTTTATTAGGCCAACTGCAATGCACTGGAATGCTCTATATTGCCAGCTTTAATCTGGATCTGAGATATCACATGCGTTAACGTCTCAGAGACTGTCTGCGGGACATGGGCACTGCTACATACACAGACCCCTAATCACAAGGGACTTCTATGCTGGCTCTATACGTAAGAGCGTCTGCAATCCTGTACTTCCTTGTGAAGCGACGAATTCTGGATTTAAAACCGCTGAGACGCAGGCTGATTTCCAGAGCGGTCGTGCTCTGAATGAGGTGAAACAGCGGAGGTAAGCTCTCACGTGGGACGCCACGTCGAGGCACAATACTCCGCTCCTCCGATCGGGACTACTAAACTGTAAATAACAGCCTGCACTTATCGAGCATACAAGGATATTTCTACTATTACTATGTGGATGTCTTGCATGATAATCTGAAAAAGAATCATAAGGTGTATGTGATATCGAGTGCCATTGGTGCGATACAAAAATCCAGCTGTACACTGATTAAAAATCTTACCAGGATACCATCAAAAGTATTGTTTTTGAGTTTACAAACCATTGGGGTTACCCAACCTTCACTGAGATCCCAAAGTATATGAAAACTGAACTCCAGTGAAATTTTGGTTATATTTTTTAATGCGATATTTTATGGAAAATTTTTAACGATTTATGTATTCAGCTCCATTGATGTACTGTATGCACTGTATGTACTCAGCTCCAGTGATATATGTACCCAGCTTTACATGAGTGATATTCTTCTATTGATTTAATCGATTGTGCAGTTGTGTTCAAAATTATTCAACAACCACTGAAATTGAGTGTTTTGCCCAGTTTGACATTGATTTTGATCATTTCAGTCATCTTGTTTACAATTAAATCAAAGAGGCACTTGTAAGTCAGACAAATATAACATAACATTTAATGAAATAACCACAAATGTCTTTTCTGTGCTCACATCATTATCAGTTTTATTCAACCCCCAAGTGACATTCAATCTTAGCACAGCTTGACACAAGTGTCTTGCAGCGATCTACGGGTATCTTCGCCCATTCTTCATGGGCAAAAGCCTCCAGTTCAGTCACATTCTTAGGCTTGTGCGCTGCAACTGCTTTCTTTAAGTCCCACCAGAGGTTCTCAATCGGATTTAAGTCTGGTGACTGCAATGGCCACTTCAAAATGTTCCAGCCTTTAATCTGCAACCATGCTCTAGTGGACTTGGAGGTATACTTGGGATCATTGTCCTGTTGAAAGGTCCAACGTCTCCCAAGCCTCAGGTTTGTGACGGACTGCATCACATTTTCATCCAATATCTCCTGGTACTGAAGAGAATTCATGGTACCTTGCACACGCTGAAGCTTCCCTGTACCTGTAGAAGCAAAACAGCCCGAAAGCATGATTGACACCCCGCCATGCTTCACAGTAGGCAAGGTGTTCTTTTCTTCATAGGCCTTGTTCTTCCTCCTCCAAACATAGAGTTGATCCATGGGCCCAATTTTGTTTCATCAGTCCACAGGACACTATCCCAAAACTTTTGTGGTTTGTCCACATGACTTTTGGCATATTGCAGTCGACTCTTCTTATTCTTTGGAGACAGCAAGGGGGTGCGCCTGGGAGTTCTGGCATGGAGGCCTTCATTACGCAGTGTGCGCCTTATTGTCTGAGCTGAAACTTCAGTACACGCATCTGACAAATCTTTTTTTCAGTTCCTCAGCAGTCACACAGGGACTTTTCTCCACTTTGCGCTTCAGGGAGCACACAGCAGTCGAAGTCAGCATCTTCTTTCTGCCACGACCAGGTAGCGTTTCAACAGTGCCCTTTGCCTTGAATTTACGAATGATGCTTCCTATGGTGTCTCTTGGTATGTTTAACATCTTTGCAATCTTCTTATAGCCATTGCCCTTCCTGTGAAGAGAAATCACCTCTTCTCTTGTCTTCCTGGACCATTCTCTTGACTTCACCATTTTTGTAAACACACCAGTAAATGTCTAGAAGGAGCTGAGTATCACAGTCATTTTAAATATGCCTAATTGGTGCTTATTATGCTTGATTGCTGCTCCTTGACATCCACAGGTGTTTTCAATACCTGATCGAAAACACTTGAATGAACCTCTGTTCTTAAGAGTCGTAGTCTTTAAGGGGTTGAATAATTGTGTCAATGAAGAAATCACAAAAAAAACATTTAATACTGTATTACAAAAACAATTGATGTCATTTTAGTTGCATTTGAAGTCCTTGTAAGATTTCATTTTGAACACAATTACAAATGTACACTAAATTCCCTAAAACCCTTTACAGCATTGGGGGTTAAATAATTTTGAACACAACTGTATATAGATGAATGCTAATGACAGTATTGTAAAAAATCGTAACAGAAATAGTGATGTGGCATTAAATGTGAACACAGCCCTTCATCTATAGCGGTCATTTTCATATGGTGTATATAAATCTCAGACTAGTTATTAGCAAATATACCGGGAGAAAAATAGGGATGTGGTTTTCCCTTTTCTTACATTGAGTGTGAACTCATCCCTATATGTTAGAAATAGAGATCTAGACCAGAAATTAGAGAGTAGGATTGTCTGTATAGTAAATCTTCTACTTATTATTATCTATCACAAGTGCATTATATTCTATCAGATTTTTTTTTGTATTTTATAAAATATATATATATTTTTATAGAAATTGTATCCACATGAGCCCGATTGATTGAGTGCCTGCCAGATCTTTCTGCTTTATATCCAAAATAATTTTTTAGACTGGGTGAGTCTAATTGGACAGAGCACACCTAGTTCCGCTCTGACAAGCAGGAGAGCCACCTGTTAATAACTATTGAAATAAGTTCCCATTTTGCAGAATATTCCTATGTAGCAGCACACTACAGTTTATTCATTACTGGCTGAGTGATTTATTCTGTTGCATCAGGCAGAGGCGTCTGGAAATCTGGGTTCATCCTTGCTTGATTCATCTTTACGGCTAGTCTCTCAACATTTTGGGAGGAACAGCCGCTCTGATGCCACACTACTGGCTGGGCAGGAAAGCATGTCCATGGAAAAATCGTCCAGTTGCAGCCACACTTCAAGTTTGCATGCCCAGTACTCCAGGGGATTTTGAATACAGGGTGCAGTCCAAGTATCCCACCACCTGCTGGTTAAGGTTTTGCTGCATGTCCTGATGCTGCTGGGTGGTTTTGGCTTTCCGTTTGTGAGATCCGTTCAGGGCTCTCACAAGCGGTCCAAAACGGATCAGTTTGCATTCTAATGCATTCTGAATGGAAAAGGATCCGCTCAGAATGCATCAGTTTGCATCAGTTCAGTCTCTATTCCGCTTTGGAGACGGACACCAAAACACTCCTTACAGTGTTTTGGTGTCCGTCTGTTGAAACTGAGCCAAACGGATCCATCCTGGCACACAATGTAAGTTAATGGGGACGGATCCGTTTTCACTGACACAATCTGGCACAATAGAAAACGGATCCATCCTCAATTAACTTTCAATGGTGTTCAAGACGGATCCGTCTTGGCTATGTTAAAGATAATACAAACAGGATCCTTTCTGAACGGAAGGAGACAGTTGCATTATCTGAACAGATCCATCCATGACGGATCTGCACAAAACGCGAGTGTGAAAGTAGCTTAAGAAAAACTACTAATCATAGACTCCAGACTGAAGTTGCTGCATATGGAGCTGGTGCTCCTGGCGCCGAACCAGTCATGGCAGTGAAGGGTGAGCGCAGAGGGTCCCCATGGTGTAGTGTACGGGAGTTGTGATGCCCGACACTACAGAAGGGTCACTAGAGTGCGTACGTTCCACTCATCTGTGGGGAGATTGGTGAATGTAATTTTCAGTAAATGCAATGCAATGTAATGCCTATTTATATATCCTATCACCCTGTTACTGCTATTATGTGCCATTGTGCAGGCCTGGGTGTCATCTCAGCTATGTCCACTAGAGGGAGCTAGGGAGCTCTAGTTAATATAGGCCCAGTCAGGGGAGGAGTTAGGCAGTTCAGGCCCTGAGCCTGTTGAAGGCAGTCCAGTCCAGGCCATGAGCCTGTGAAGGTGTTCAGTGTTCAGGCCCTGAGCCTGTTGAAGGCAGCCCAGGCCCTATAGCCTGAGAGGGTCCAGCCTAGGAAGAGTTATTCCCTGGGAGGAGCAGTTCAGACCCTAGGACTAGTGGATAAGTGTTGCCTCCTTAGTCAAGCTGCAAACAGGATAAGGATCCCTGCAGGAACATCACTGGTCACCAGCCTGAGTGAGCTGAGGGAAGGCAGAGCAAAGAATTCCAGAAAGCAAGAGGTACTACAAATACCAGAGGAGGTACTCAGTAATTGTTATCCCAAGGATATAAGCCAAGAGGGCATTGGGGCCTTGGAGAAGAATATATTCCTAGTCAGGATCAGTCAGGAATAGTGTGCAAGCCGACTGTACTGCAAGTCCTGCTGTGATCACCTTGCTAAATATAAGCCTGCCATTAATGTACTGTAAAGCCTGCTGAAACCAATCGTCTTCTGAGGAACTGTCAAGAGAGTGTATGATGTTTATTACTGTTCAGTAAAGTGAAGTTGAGGCGATGTTAGGGAAGAGCATTTTGCCTTTGCAGCTCAAGGAGGGCGTGGTTTGCATGTTAAGAGTTGCTGAAGTACAGTTTTCTGGACATTTTTACCATCTCTTGCAGTTCAGTGGAAGACCTAAGGAATTGGTTGTCAATTAGATTGAAGACGTGTGCCATGCCATACGTGGGCACATGGGTCAGCTCTCCCTGACACAGCACAGAAAAAAGGTTCTCCCCTTATCAGTAACCAATGTGAACTGTGCTTAGAGGGGAGGGTGAGGACCAGAGGCGGCTCTAGACTTTGTGAGGCCTTAGACGAAACTCAAACATGAGGCCCTCACGAACATAAGATATGGAAGCGATAATAAAGAGCAAGGCCTGTGGTTCCCCCCACCAGCTGCCACCTGCCCATGGCCTGCTGCCTTTACCCAGCTCTGAATTCTCCTTCTGAAAATGGCAGAGAGAGGAGCCGGAGCATCTCCTCACCTACATAGTGCCACATACCTCTTACATCCAGCGGTGTCACCTTTGATCTAGACGTTCTCTTTTCTCATCTTCTCCATTCAGACTAGAACACCATGATGATTTTTCACCCATCTCCACTCTCTGCAGAGATTGACAAACAGACATTAGTTTCCCAATTTTCCATCATCTTCACATCTTCTGAACACCCGATCCTGCCATCTCCAATACTGTGCACGCCGTGCTCTCCAATGCTATACTGCAGAAAGTGTTCCCTGAAAAATATTAGTACCACACAGATGGTGCCCCCTTCTAAAATAACTGTGTGCAATAAATAGTGTCCCAGATACTAATAGTATAAACATAATGTCCCCAAAAATAATTGTGCTAACCTGATACTGTGCCAGGGTGCCCACCAAAGTAACAGTGCTCCTCAAAGTCCCACTAATAGAAATAGTTTTCTGCCTGAGCACACTTAGTAATAATGCCCCCATAGTGCCCATACTAGTAATCATGTTCCCCATAGCCCCCTAGTAGTAATAATTCTCCTTATAATATGACAGTACAAGAAATACCCCTGCTTAGTGCCCGCAGTTGAGCTAATGTCCCCATAATGTATGCCAGTATAAAATACCCCTATATAGTGCCCCAGTAAATGCCCCCATAGTGCTCCTCTCCCCCTTCCCCATAGTGCCCCATAATTTGCCAGTATAAAATATCCCATCTTAGTGCCCCCAGCACATGCCTCCATTGTGCTTCTCTCCTCCTTCCCCATAGTGACCCCTATAATATGCCAGTAAAAAAAAATGCCCTTCGTAGTGCCACCAGATGTCTCCATAGTACTCCTCTCTCCCATAGTGCTACCATAATCTGCCAGTTAAAAATTACCCTTCTTAATGCCACCAGATGCCCTCATAGTGCTCCTCTCTCCCATAATGCCCCCTATAATGTGTCAGTAAAAAATGCCCGTTCTTAGTTCCACCAGATGCCCCCATAGTGCTCCTCTCACTCATATTGCCCCCTATAAAGTGCCAGTAAAAAAATTGCCATAGTGACCCCAAATAATGCCCCTATAGTGCCACCAGATGCCCCATAGTGCCGCTATCCCCTATAGTGCCCCCAATAATGTGTCAATACAAAAGGGACCTCCATAATGTGCCAGTAAGTGTCCCCATAGATGCCCCCCCATTATGTGCCAGTATCAAGTGCCTCTCTCCTCCCCCCCATGTGCCAATATCATAGTGCCATCTCCCCCCCCCCAATGTGCCAATATCAATTGCCTCCCCCCATGTGCCAGTATCAAGTGCCTCTCCCCCCCATGTGCCAGTATCATAGTGCCATCTCCCCCCCCCAATATGCCTCTCTCCCCCCACCATGTGCCAATACCAAGTGTCCCCCCATGCTCCAGTATCAAGTGCCCCCCACACTCATGTGCCAGTATCAATTGCCTCTTCCCCCTCCATGTGCCAGTATCATAGTGCCATCCTCTCCCCCTGCCCCTTAATGTGCCACTGTCAGTATCAAGTGCCTCTCCCCCATGTGCCAATATCATAGTGCCATCCTCTTCCCCTGCCCCCTAATGTGCCAGTATCAAGTGCCTCTCTCCTCCCCCCTCCATGTGCCAGTATCATAGCGCCAATAGCCCCCTCCTCCCCCATGGCAGTAAAGTAACAGTCTGGTATTTAAAAAAAAAAAACACAAACACTTTCATACTTACCTCCATGTCAGCGATGCAGGCCTCTTCCAGCCTGTGTTCCCGCGCTGTACCAGCCTCTAGTGTAGAAGATTTGGTGCTCGTGTTCTTATTTAGCCTGTGTTTCAGAAACATTTATGCTGGGAATTGACCCCATGACCTCCAGTATCAGAGTCAAGGCACTTACCCACACAGCTATGAGAGCTGTATAGCCAGTTGCTCAAAAGTTCTACTGTAGAGAACTTTGATACACAGTGTACATCTATACATAGTGTTGAGCGCGAATATTCGAAAAGCGAATTTTTTTAGCGAATATCGGCACTTCGCTAATTCGCGAATATTTCGAATATAGCGCTATAAATTCGCTATTTCGAATATTCGTTTTTTTTTTTTTTTTTTTTTTAGTTATATATTTTTCTTTCCCACTTCCCAAAAGTAGTTCTTACCTGTCATGAGGATTCCTGGCTTCCTGGCTGCTCCAGTCAGTGCCCGTTGCCGCTTCTGCCGACTTCCGTGCTCATGGAGCGTCCCCTTCCATGGGAAAATCTCTATATACTAAAATGTACTGTCGGATTTGAGGAATTACGTTGAAATCGCAATGCGATTAATTCAAGTTATATTAATCGCATTGCGATTACAACTTAGCACTGCTATCTTACATAGGCTAGAATTAACGAATATGGAATATATAGCTATGCACTAGCAGTGCTAAGTTGAAATCGCAATGCGAATACTTTAAGTTAAATTAATCGCATTGCGATTTCAACTTAGCACTGCTGCTATATTCCATATTCGTTAACTTCGTAATTCTAGCAAGCTGACCCATTATAAACCCAGCTCTAAGTTGAAATCGCAATGCGATTAATATAACTTGAATTAATCGCATTGCGATTTCAACGTAATTCCTCAAATCCGACAGTACATTTTAGTATATGGAGACGTTCCCATGGTGATGGGGACGCTCCATGAGCACAGAAGTTATGGTTGGCTTGGTAGAATTAGCGAGGATGACGAATATGACGAATGTATTCAGTCATATTCCTCAAAACGAAGATAACGAAGTATTCTACATCTTCGCTTTAGCTACCTATGTTCGTCAACTTCGCTAATTCGAGCAATCTATCATCAAATAGGAAGGTTGACTTACCAGACAGCTGTGTTAAATTACGCTATGCGATTTTTTTTTTAATACAATAATTATATTACTTGATATGATAATGTTTATTATAAGCTATTTACTAAAAATTAAAAAAATACAATTTTTACAAAGAATTTGGAGAATTTGCAAATTACAAAGTTTCAGTTTCTATACTTCTAAAATACACAGTAATACCCCCAAAGGGATGATTTTACATTTCCATATGTCTCCTTTATTTTTGGAGCATTTAGGGAATGTCATTATTATTTTCGAGATGTTACATAGCTTAGAAGTTTAGAAGCAAATTTTGAAATTTTTCAGAAATTTCCCGAATTCCACTTTTTATGGACCAGTCCAGGTTTGGAGTCACTTTGTGAGGCTCACATAATAGAATCCACCCAAAAATGACCCCATTTTGGAAACTACATCCCTCAAGGTATTCAAAGCTGGGTTTACAAACGTTGTTAACCCTTTAGGTGTTCCGCAACAGTTCGTGGAAGATGGAGAAACAATTTTGAAATTTGGAATTTTTGGAAAAATTTCCATTATAATCCATTTTTTCCAGTCATAAAGTGAGGGTTACCTGCCAAACAAAACTCAATATGGGTTGCCCTGATTCTCTAGTTTACAGAAACACCCCATGTGTGGTCCTAAACTACATTGAAGGAGGGGAACGCCATATGGTTTTTGGAAGGCAGATTTTGTGGGACTGGTTTATTTACACCATGTACCTTTCAAGCCCCTGCTGCCCCCTAGAGTAGAAACTCCATAAAAGTGACCCCATCTAGGAAACTACAGGATATGGTGGTTGTTGTTTTGGGACTATTTTAGGGTAAATTTGTTTTGGTTGCTCTATATTATACTTTTTGAGGCAATATAACAAAAATTTAAATTCTAAAATTGTTAATACATTTGCCATTAATTTTTGTGGAACGCCTAAAGGGTTAACAAAGTTTGTAAAGTAATTTTTGAATACCTTGAGGGGTGTAGTTTTTAGATGGGGTCACTTTTTGGAGTTTCTAGTCTAGGCTACATCAGGGGACTTCTAATGGGCCATGGTGTAAATAAACCAGTCCATCAAAATCTGCCTTCCAGAAACCATATGGCGTTCCCTTCATTCTGTGCCCTGCATTGTGGCTATATAGCCATTTACGACCACATATGGGGTGTTTCTGCAAAGTACAGAATTGGGGCAATAAATAATATATTTTTTTAATGTTAACCCTTGCTTTATTACTGGAAAATATGGATTAAAGCGGAAATTTTGCCCAAAAATTGTTTTTGCACAGTTTTTTTTTTTTTAACACCGCTCCTGTAAGGGGTTGGGTCTAATGTTATTTTTATAGGGGAGATTATTACGGACGCGCCAATACCTAATATGTCTACTTTCTTTGAATTATTCAGATTTGACACTAGATTATCATTTTAGGAACAAAAAATAGATAATTTTACTATCTCCATAGCCTGGCTGCTGCATTTTTTGGGGGTGGTTACTATATAATGTAGGGGCTCATTTTTGCAGGATGAGTTGGCGGTTTTATTGGCACTATTTGGGGTGCATACGATTTTTGATCGCTCGCTATTACACTTTTGTAGTGTTAGGAGACATAAATGGCTTTTTTAACACTGTTTTTATTTTTATTTTTAACGCCGTTCATCCGAGGGTTGGTTCTAATGTTATTTTTATAGGGCAGATTATTACGGACGCGCCGATACCTAATATGTCTACATTTTTTGATTTATTCAGATTTGACACTAGATTATCATTTTAGGAAAAAAAAAGATAATTTTACTATCTAAATAGCCTGGTAGCTGCATTTTTTTGTGGGGAGATATATAATGTAGGGGCTCATTTTTGCGGGATGAGATGGCGGTTTTTTGGCACTATTTGGGGGTGCATACAACTTTTTGATCTGCTCGCTATTACACTTTTTGTAGTGTTAGGAGACATAAATGGATTTTTAACACTGTTTTTATTTTTTATTTTTAACGCCGTTCATCCGAGGGGTTGGTTCTAATGTTATTTTTATAGGGCAGATTATTACGGACGCGCTCGATACCTAATATGTCTACATTTTTGATTTATTCAGATTTGACACTAGATTATCATTTTAGGGAAAAAAAAGATAATTTTACTATCTAAATAGCCTGGTAGCTGCATTTTTTTTGGGGGAATATATAATGTAGGGGCTCATTTTTTGCAGGATGAGATGGCGGTTTTATTGGCACTATTTGGGGGTGCATACAACTTTTTGTTCGCTCGCTATTACAATTTTTGTAGTGTTGGGTAATAACACAAATGTCTTTTTGGACATAGTTTTTATTTTATTTTTTTTAAGAAGTTTTTCAAAGAGGTTAGGTCAAATTTTATTTTTATAGAGCAGATTTTTACGGACGCGGCGATGCCCAATATGTATGGCTCTCAGACTTAGGTGACACTAAAACAGGCATCCTCAAAAAGCGGCCCTCCAGATGTTGTAAAACTACAATTCCCACTATGCCCTGCTGATACCTGTAGCTGGGCATGCTGGGAGTTGTAGTTTTACAACATCTGGAAGGCCGCATTTTGAGGATGCCTGCACTAAAACTAATATTTTTGGGGGAAAAAAATCCCCAACCCCAACCACCAGAGGCACTGAAAAAAAAAAGTTTTTTTTTCTTTCCCTAAAACTTACACTATCCCTTCCTAGCCCTGCCTAAAATAGACCTTTCCCTCACTGACCCTAACCTACCTGGAGGGTGCAGGAGGGTTCTGGATGGAGCAGGGGGGGAGCAGGGATGGAGCAGAAGCAGAGCTGGAGCGGTGCGGGCAGGTGCGGGCACGTTGGCAGCAGCGGGAGAAAGAGGAGGAGAGAGAGGAGCGCTGGGTGTTTGAATCACCCGCCTCTCTCCCCGGACCAATCAGCAGCCACTACCGCCACCAACGCACACAATTCAAGAATGGTGATTGGTGGTGTGATATTACACCACCGATCACCATTCTTTTCCGGTTCATCGGGTCACCGGAGACCCGAATGGACCGGAAACGCAGAAAACCGCAGGTCTGAATTGACCTGCGGTTTTCTGCGATCGCCGATACGGGGGGGTCACATGACCCCCCTCGGCGTTGTGACGGGATGCCCGCTGAATGATTTCAGCGGGCATCCCGTTTGTATTAACCCCTTCACCGCCGCAATCGCCTTTAAGAAACATGACGTACCGGTACGTCATGTGTCCTTAAGGACTCGGGAAACATGCCGTACCGGTACGTCATGTGTCCCAAAGGGGTTAATGTGCCACTGTCAGTATCAAGTGCCTCCCCCCCCCATGTGCCAATATCATAGTGTCATCCTCTTCCCCTGCCCCCTAATGTGCCAGTATCAAGTGCCTCTCTCCTCCCCCCTCCATGTGCCAGTATCATAGCGCCAATAGCCCCCTCCTCCCCCGTGGCAGTAAAGTAACAGTCTGGTATTTAAAACAAAAAAACACAAACACTTTCATACTTACCTCCATGTCAGCGATGCAGGGCTCTTCCAGCCTGTGTTCCTGCGCTGTACTGCTCAGCTGCACCAGCCTCTAGTGTAGAAGATTTGGTGCTCGTGTTCTTATTTAGCCTGTGTTTCAGAAACATTTATGCTGGGAATTGAATCCATGACCTCCAGTATCAGAGTCAAGGCACTTACCCACACAGCTATGAGAGCTGTATAGCCAGTTGCTCAAAAGTTTCTACTGTAGAGAACTTTGATACACAGTGTACATCTATACATATGACACCTGCCTCAACACACCCAGCTCTGCTACATCCATACACTGTGTGCTGTGGCAGCTGTCATGTGTATGGATGTACACTAGGTATCAAAGTTATAACAGAGTCCACAGTAGAAGTGTTTTATATATATATATTTTTTTTCCATCTGAAGTCATGATTCCTCCCTGCTTACATTGCTTTTGGGCCAATGACTGTTCACATTAAATTGGAAAAAATGACGAATATTCGAAAAAACTAATGTATAGCACTATATGCAATATAGCGCTATATATTCATTTTTTTAAATATATTTTGTCATGATTCCTCCGTGCATAAGTTGTTTTTGGGACAATGACTGTTCACATTAAATTGGGAAAAATGACGAATATTCTAAAAAACGAATGTATAGCATTATATATATAGTGCTATATATTCGTTATTTAGAATATTCATCATTGACGAATATTTTAAAAAAGGAATATTCATTTTTTACAATATTCGTCATTTTTTTCCATCTGAAGTCATGATTCCTCCCTGCTTAAGTTGATTTTGGGCCTGTTCTGGGCCTGACTGTTCACATTAAATAGAAGAAATTGATGAATATTCTAAAAAACAAATATATGGAACTATATTCTATAGTGCTATATATTCGTGTTTTAGAATATTTGCATTACGTGAATATTACATTGCCGATTTTTCGCAATCAATAGAATAATCTCGAATATGAATATTTGCGAATATATGATGAATATTCTAACAAATTCGAATATTGCCCCTGCCGCTGATCACTACCTATTATCTAGTATACCTACCTGCTTCTTGCTTGTGGGCCAATGTGAGAAGGCAGCAATATTGTATTCTGTAGTGAATTAAAATATTCTTCATTATTTGATTTATTTTTACTTATGCGAAAAATCGTAAATGTAATATTCGTAACGCGAATATTCTAAAACACGAATATATAGCACTATAGAATATAGTGCTATATATTAGTTTTTTAAAATAATCATCATTTTTCCCAATTTAATGTGAACAGTAGTGATGAGCGAGCATACTCGGCCGAACATCTGTTTGGCTCGAGCATTGTTATGCTCAGCACATGGCGGTGCTCTGGGTCACATCTAGTGTTCATAATGTGTGGGTTCTCTGTAACCAATACTGTCCTGCATCATAAAACACTGTCTGCATTACAAATTCAAATAATCTGGACATAATATAGTGTCCGTAATGTGTGGTGTTCTACAACCAATACAGTCCTGCATCAGAAAACACTGTCAGTTTTACAAATTCCAATAATATGGTCCTAATATAGTGTCCGTAATGTGTGGTGTTCTATAACCAATACTGTCCTGTAAGAAAACACTGTCAGTATTACAAATTCTAATAATCTGGGCCTAATTTAGTGTCCGTAATCGGTGGTGTTCCATACCCAATACTGAACTGCATCTAAAAACACTGTCTATATTACAACTTCCATTAATCTGGACCTAGTATAGAGTCCAAAATCAGTTGGTTTTTGTATTCAATACTGAACTGCATCTAAAAACACTGTCTATATTATAACTTCCATTAATCTGTGCCTAGTGTAGTGTCCAAAATCTGTTGGATTTTGTATCCAGTACTGAACAGCATCTAATAACACTGTCTATATTACAACTTCCATTAATCTGTGCCTAGTATAGTGTCCAAAATCTGTTGGATTTGTATCCAATACTGAACTGCATCTGAAAACAGTGTGTATATAGCAACTTCCATTAATCTGGGCATAGTAGAGTGTCCAAAATCTGTTGGTTTGTGTATCCAATAGTGAACTGCATCTGAAAACACTGTCTATATTACAATTTCCATTAATCTGGGCCTAATATAGTGTCCAAAATCTGTTGGTTTTTGTATCCAATACTGAACAGCATCTGTAAAACCTGTCTATATTACAACTTCCATTAATCTGTACAACTTCCATTAATCTGGACCTAGTATAGAGTCCAAAATCTGTTGGTTTTTGTATCCAATACTGAACTGCATCTAAAAACACTGTCTATATTATAACTTCCATTAATCTGTGCCTAGTGTAGTGTCCAAAATCTGTTGGATTTTGTATCCAGTACTGAACAGCATCTAATAACACTGTCTATATTACAACTTCCATTAATCTGTGCCTAGTATAGTGTCCAAAATCTGTTGGATTTGTATCCAATACTGAACTGCATCTGAAAACAGTGTGTATATAGCAACTTCCATTAATCTGGGCATAGTAGAGTGTCCAAAATCTGTTGGTTTGTGTATCCAATAGTGAACTGCATCTGAAAACACTGTCTATATTACAATTTCCATTAATCTGGGCCTAATATAGTGTCCAAAATCTGTTGGTTTTTGTATCCAATACTGAACAGCATCTGTAAAACCTGTCTATATTACAACTTCCATTAATCTGGGAATAGTAGAGTGTAATCTGTGGTGTCCTTTAATCAATACTGTCCTGCATCAGAAAACGGTGTCTTTAGCAGACAGTAAAACAATCTGCGCCAGATCTACAGACAAAACCATTATTATGAAGAAGGCGAGCACTAAGGGACGGGGAAGTGGGCGTGATGCTGATGGAACAAGCAGAGGCCGTGGCCCTGGGTGCAATGAAACTGTGTCTTCTAACAGTGCACCAGAAAAAACTAAAATATGGGCGGCGCAGGACAACACTGTCCATGTCGGACCAGTGCAAACAGGTGGCTGGTTGGATTGCTGAAGTTAATGCTTCCAGTCCGTTAAGCACTAGTGTTGATCACGAATTTTCGAATTGTGAATTTTAATCGCGAAAATCGGCACTTGGAGAATTCGCGAATATTTAGAATATCGCAAAAAATATTCGCAATTGCGAATATTCGTTTTATGTGAATTTTTTATATGCAAATTTTCGCAAGCAAGAAAATAATGTCATTATTTTCTGATTGCAAAAATGTGCATACAAAATTAGCATAAATTTGCATAACAATTCACATAAAAATTTGCATAAACGGGTATTTAAAAGGTATCTTAAATGCCAGTTTATGCGATTTTGTATGCAAAATGTTATGCCAATGTTTATGCAAATTTATGCACATTTTTTATGCGAATTTTCGCAATCAGAAAATAATGACGAAATTACGAATTTGCGAATTTTCGAATATATGGCGAATATTCGCCCAAATATTCGCAAAATATCGCAAATTCGAATATTGCCCCTGTCTCTCATCACTATTAAGCCCCACCCTCTCTTCCACTAAGTCCAGTCTCTGTAGCCAGGAGTCTGGTCAACCGAATCCTCACTCTGATCCTCCTTCCTCCCACCATGTCGAATATACATAAGTACTTGTCGCCAGTACTTGGATTGGCTCTCTTGCCAAGCACGCTTGAAGAGGTAACTGAAATATTGTGCCCTGATTCCCAACCTCTTGAGCCTTCACAGTCTCAAGAAGATGACGGTGGTGAACGGCTATCATTTGTTCACGAGGTGGATGATGATGAGACACAGTTGTCAATCACTGAGGATGAGCAGAATGAGGAAGTGGAAGAGGAGGTGGTGGACGATGAGGTCACTGACCCAATATGGGAAGGTGAAAAGCCTAGTGAGGACAGCAGTACAGAGGGGGAGGGATCCGCAGCATCGCGACAGTCTGGAAGAAGCAGTGGGGTTGCAAAAGGGAGAAGTCTGCCTACACCAAACAGGCCCGCAACCGTAAATCTACCTTGCCAAGGGGTAGGTGTTCCGCAGTATGGCGCTCTTTTGAGGAAAGCGCAGACAAAAAAAGAATGGTAGTTTGCAACCTGTGCCGTACCAAAATGAGCCGGGGCGTGAACACTAGCAACCTCAACACCACCAGCATGATCCACCACATGGAATCCAAGCACCCTAATAATTTGGCCAAACGCCTGGGTCCACAATCTGGGTCTGCGGGTCACACCACTGCCTCCTCTTCCCCTGTTTTACGCACTGCTGGCCAATCCCCTGTCGAAGGCGCAGGCCCGGATGCCCCTCGCCCTGCACCTGGACCTTTGCATGAATCATCAGCAACAACATCCACTTCCCTGTCCCAGCGCAGCGTCCAAATGTCGATAACACAGGCATTTCAACGTAAGCGCAAATACTCACCTACAGGCCATAGCACTAAATGCGCAACTTTCGAAATTACTTGAAATGTTGCTATTTAGGTTTGTGGACACTGAGGCCTTCCACAGCCTGATGTTAGTGGCCGTCCCTTGGTACGCAGTACCTAGCGGCCACTATTTTTCACGGTGTGAAGTGGACGCTTTAAACCTGCATGTGTCCCAGAACATCACCCGTGCCCTGACCAACGCACTTACTGGGAAGGTCCACTTCACCACAGACACATGGACCAGAGCTGGTGGCCAGGGACGCTACATTTCCTGACCGCACACTCGGTGAATGTTGTGGAGGCCAGGAGTGATTCGTACCCTTGGTGGCACAGGTGCTACCCAGGCCCAGGATTGCAAGCCTTACATCCATCAGGGTCTCTGCCAGCAGCTATGTTACTGGCTCCAACCCCCACTTCTCCTCCTCTGCCGCCTCCTTCTTCACTCTTACCTCCAGCAGCAGTCGGTAGGTTGAAGCAGTGTAGCACTGCTGTGGGTAAGCATCAACAGGCCATGCTGAAGCTGATCTGCTTAGGAGACAAACTGTTCACCATTGCAGAGATGTGGCATGGTATAAGGGACCAGACCGAGCTGTGGCTCTCGCCACTCAACCTACAACTAGGCATGGTTGTGTCTGACAATGGCCGTAACTTGGTGGTGACTTTGGAGCTTGACAACCTGGCACACATCCCATGCCTAGCCCACGCCTTAATTTTAGTGGTTCAGCGGTTTATAAAAACCTACTCTAATTTGGCAGAGGTACTAGTGAAGGTGCGTCGCGTGTGTGCACATTTCCGTAAGTCGTCCACATTTTCAGCCGGTCTGTCAACGCTGCAGCAGCGCTTGCGGCTTCTAGCTCACCGACTGTTGTGCAACATGAGGAATCGCTGGAACTCTACGTTCTACCTGTTGCCAAGGCTTTGTGAGCAGCAGAGGGCAGTTGTGGAATACCAGCTGCAACATGGTCGTCGCATTTCCAGTCACCTGCCACTATTCACAAGTGAGGAGTGGGCATTGATGTCAGACCTCTGTGAGGTTTTGAAAAACTTTCATGAATCCACACAGATGGTTAGCGGCGATAATGCTATTATCAGCTTAACCATCCCACTGATGTGTCTACTCAAACAATCGCTGCTCACAATTAAGGACAACACTCTGAATGTGGCAGATGAGGAAATGGGGTAAGTCATCTCAGTGTGAATTGGGCCATGAAGATGAGGAGAAGGAGGAGCTGGAGACAGTTGCCTCTGGTACAGAGGGTAGTACCCATGGAACTTTAATTCCATCTGTTCAGCGTGGATGGGCAGAAGAGGAGGAGGATGAGAGGATGGAGAGTCATCCTGATGTTGACATCGACGTCTTGCCTGTTGGTACTCTGGAACACATGGCTGACTTCATGTTAGGCTGCCTTTCCCGTGACCCTCGCGTTATAAGCATTTTAGGTAACACAGATTACTGGGTGTTCACACTTCTTCACCCCCGCTACAAAGAGAACTTCTCATCTCATGGTGGAGAGAATGAGTAAAATGGTGCAATACCAGAAGGTACTTGTTGAGAGATTGCTCCAAAATTTTCCATCTTACAATGAGTCCGTACTTCCTTAGGCAACCGAGGAATGGAGACAAGGGGAACACACAGCAGTTCCAACAAAGGCAGGGCAACAATATCCAAGTCATGGCACACTTTCATGACACCCCGCCAGCAACCTCAGCCGGAAGCGCGGACTAGTGATACAAAGAGGGAAAAGTTTTGGAAGATGGTGAAGGAATACATCGAAGACCATGTCAGAGTCCAAAATGATGCCTCAGTGCC
This sequence comes from Bufotes viridis, assembly GCA_033119425.1. Taxonomy (NCBI): domain Eukaryota; kingdom Metazoa; phylum Chordata; class Amphibia; order Anura; family Bufonidae; genus Bufotes; species Bufotes viridis. Next base: position 177,687,564 of record CM065594.1, on the reverse strand, counting down.
TTAAAACTACTGGGTGTCCAAGTGGGACACGTGGCACGAACTTACGCTCTACACCTTGTAGGTGCTGGCCTGGCCTGAGCGTGTATTTAGTGCTGGTGGCATTATAACAGACAATGCCGACAGGTTGACTCAGATTAAAAAGGAACAAGGCCTGGGTTGCCCCTGACTTCTTAACTCCACCAGAGGAGAGCTGAGCTGATGATGAACATAAAGGCAATTTTAATGTATTGTTTATAATGTACTCTTTCTATTGTAGTGTACTATTCCCATGCACCTTTTCCAGCACAAAAAAAGTGTGTATGGTTGAATCTTGTTTTCTCCTCCTCCTCATCCAGATTGTATATATTCCTTCCACTACAATTTTTAAAAAGGGTCAGCTCACCAGCAGGCCCTCAACCATAATATTTTAGAGGGTCAGCTCACAAGCAGGCCCTCACCTATAATGTTTTAGAGGATCAGCTAACCAGCAGGCCCTCAACCATAATTTTTAGAGGGTCAGCTAACCAGCATGCCCTCAACCATAATGTTTTATAGGGTAAGCTCACCAGCAGGCCCTCAACCATAATGTTTTACAGGGTCAGCTCACCAGCAGCCCCTTACCCTAATGTTTTAGAGAGTCAGCTCAGCAGCTGGCCCTCGCCCGTAATGTTTTAGAGGGTCACCAGCAGGCCCTTGCTCCAAATGTTTTTAAGGGTCACCAGCAGGCCACCAATCATAATTTTTCAAGGGTGTGTATGATGCCCTCCTTTGTGTGTAATAAAGGGTGTATTGTAGTGCCAGTTCCTTGTAATTTTTGGCAGCCCTTTCACTTAGTGCATAGGCTTTATGAGTGTAGGAGTCCCACTACCTGAACAAGTGTACCACAATGCCCCCCTCTTTTATGTGATATACAGGCTGTTTTGGAGTGCCTCTTGCTTGTACGTTTTGGCAGCACTTGCACTTTATATACAATTGAATATACAGGAAAGAATGTTTCCTAACATTTTTTCCTGTAAAATAGATTTTTTGGGGGGGTTTAGGGCATATTTTTGTCAGTTTGTAAAAGTGGCGTACAGTACAACTCGGACAACATGGTTCCCAGCAGCGACCTGGGAGTCCAAGATGCATCCAGACATCGTTCCCATGGTGTTCCCGAACCTTTTCGGTTGTGTTTCTGTCACTTTCAGACCTTTTCCAATGGACCAGGCACCCTCCCCTCATCAGAGCATGGGGTACCTGGTTGTCTCGCATTGACTTCCATTATACTCGGGTGCTCAGCTGAGCACACGAATATAGCAATGCGTTTGGGCCGAATACTTTACTTTGGTGCTCGCTCATCACTAACGAACAGTCTTTGGCCCAAAAGCAACTTAAGCAGGGAGGAATCATGACTTTATATGGAAAAAAATTACGAATATTCTAAAAACGAATATATAGCACTATATTTTATAGTGCTATATATTCGTGTTTTAGAATATTCGCATTACAAATATTACATTGGCGATTTTTCGCAATCAATAGAATAGTCTCAAATACAAATATTTGCGAATACATGGTGAATATTCGCGTAATATCACAAATTTGAATATTGCCCCTGAAAATCATCACTAGAAGGCATATGCCTAGGCCATCTTATCCATTTCAGGGACTGCAGATGGTCTACATTCATTTACGAAAGTTGGGGCAGTATGAATATGTCCTTGTCTATGTTAATCTCATTTCAGGAAATGCCGGTCCTGTAGCAAAAGTAAGAGTAAAAGAAGATACTGTCTGAGGTAATAACTAGATGTGGGGTCTGGTCCTAGAAACCATTGAAGGCAAATAGGGGAACTAATTTAACTGGAGACGTGGCTCCAGTTATCATGGAAGCACTGGATGTAGGGAAAGCTTTAGACACTCCCCATCATTCCTAAAGTTGTGGAAAGTTAGAACACCTATTTGACACCCTCTAAGATACCCCTTGGTCAGGCTCCTAGAACAGGTCTTTACCTTCCCCAACAACCAAAATTATTGTATTTTGATCTTACTACTTATGTGGGATCCCTTACAAACTAGTTGACTATTGTACATAAACATGTGTGTGATTCCCTTCCAGATCCAGACTCAAGGGCTTGTACCTAGTTCCTCAAATATGGTGATTGGGTGTATGTTATGAGGCACATAATCAAAAGTCTGGATCCCGGATTTGATGGTCCCCGCTGAGTGCTGTGTTAACCATTCCAACATTTGTGAAGCCAAACATATTTATATTGATAATATACTTGATGCTTTTAACATATGATATTTGCAGACGAATGAGGGATATTACAGAATTAGCAAATGGTCCTCCTCTCATGGTACCTATAGGATACTGTAGATAATATGGTTGGGTAGAGTTTGGGCATCTCCTCTTCACCCCCATTATGTTCATTATGTTTTAGGTTGTGTCCCCAATTTCACTAATAGTGTTTTAAACAGATTTAATGTCTGGCTAGCCTATAGTATACAGAAAGAGGTACTGGTGGCAACCTACTTAACTAGAGTTAAACAGTTAGGAGATGTTGTTCACCATAACGTGTATATAGTATGTGGTACAGATGCATATGGATGGCTGCCACCTCATCACTCAGGACTCTGCACCTTAGCTAGTCATCCCTGGAGTTTGAGTCTGAGAACAGAAAAGTGTTCCATTACAGTAGGTACCAAAACACATGTTAAATTATTCTAAGGCTATTTTCACACTAGCCGCAGGCGAGTCCGTCAGGCTGTTCCAGCGGATGAACAGCCTGTCGGATTCATCCTGCCGCTAGTTTACGTGTGCCCCCGGACTGCCACTCTGCCCCCATTGACTATAATGGGGGAGGGGGCGAAGTTCCAGTGGCAGCACGTCAAGAGGCAGCCGGACTAAAAGTACTGCACGTCGTACTTTTAGTCCGACGGCCTCTCGCCGTGCCCTGCCGTGATGCTGCCGGAACTCCGCCCTGACCCCATTATAGTCAATAGGGATGGAGCGGCAGTCCGGGGGCACACGTAAACTAGGAATGATTGGACAAGCTGTTCACCCACCGGAAAAGCCTGACAGACTCCCCTGTGAAACTAGCCTTAGAGGTTAAAGGAAAATTATGGAGCCGCTAATTCTAAAGAATAATGGCCTCCCGACTGGGTTTCTTTGCTGTGTTGGTTAAACCCGGCTAACTAGTTTATTGAAATAATATGGTGGGTTGGTGGTTGGTGTTATTTTTATAAAAGGATTGAGATAATTTTTGACAATTCTAAATGTATTATTTCTGATTAAATTGGCAGTAAGGTCAGGAAGGAGATGATCTAATCACAAGCAAACTGCAATTACAACCTGTATACTGAATGTGAATCATGGAAAATCATTAATGAAACCTGTGAATACTGAACCTAACGATTCAGATGATACAGCTGAGAACTATGGAAGCCTAGGCATGATAATGCTAACTTTGAATTCTTATGACAGCTCCTGGCTGTACCCTTACGCCTCTCCAGGGGAATAACTTGAAGAAAAGTGCAGGGAGAGGGAGAGTAGCCAGGTGTCCAGGGTAGTCTGCCCTAGACGATGAATGGGTTATTAGCCCTAATCTGGGGGATCCAGTCAGAATGTAGTCATTGTGGGGAGAGATCCTTTAGATACCTAAGCAGGCTCTGTTCAAGAGGAGGAAAACATTTGCTTACTTATGCCTCCTTCACGTCCCCAGGGGAGAACAGATACAAGATCTGCATTGAGGATATAAAGTCCTGAAAGGTACACCTTAGTTGATGAATGGCCCATAGGCCCTGGTTTAATCTGAATGTAGTCAATGAGGAAACTCTTTAGGGAGAATTATTAAATTATGTTCAAGAGGAGGAAAATGTAAAAGAAATTAAGTGATTAATGAACATGAATTGTGCTAATTGTACTTCATTGTCAAGCATTATCCATTTTTTAAAGTTGTATAATTAAATATCTTGGGCTAATATAGCATCTATGAAGAGCATGAATTTTAAGTTGAATAAAAAAATATAGTTTGTTGTTTTCCTAATTCAAATTTGTAGCATTTATAAGGAACTTAGACATGGCAAAATGTGAACTACTCAGACACTGAGACATTATGAAATATAGTGTGTAGAGGGGGCACCCAGGTGTAATGTCTGGATGTATTTTTCCATTCCATTGTGCTTCTGATTGTTTGCTTTAATAAATAGTTGGTTAGACCCCCAATGTACAACAACAAAATTGGCTGTACAGGCATTTCCTGACAGAGTATCCTTTAACCAGCTAAGTGTCTGGGTCTTTGATTCTTACGTCGACCGTATCCCCTGTCACATTTGGCACATGAGGAGAACGTATTAACCAATTTGAATCCCACAGACAAGCAAGGTGTAGTCATCTAGTTTGGGACTTGTCCTAAATTGCAGTGACACCACTTACCTGACTGAAACAATCTTATGATATCAGAATAGCTTATATGATTAAAAATACTTCTTTCAATCATCTTATGGAGATATATTAGTGAAGTCACCAGAGCTTACCAGCCTAAAACCCATTTGTGATTTCACAGCAGTTTACTTAATGAAATGTACGGTGAAAAATGCATACAGTATGTCCATCACGTTCAGCCAAAAGAAAGAAGGAGATGGGGATAATGGAGTGCAAAAACAGTATATGGGCTCCTTGTGTTCCTTGTATGACAACTGGATGCTAGCCATAGACCACCTTTTTCCTTGGCCCTTCAGTTAATCCCTCACAGTTGTACCAATCCACTATACCAATTTTTAAGGCAGCAGTGGACCTCCCTGCCCAGATTGAACATATGGTAAACTCTTCTGATAATATATGGGGACTGTTGTTCTATTAGATTTAACAACTTAAGTATCCCAAAAAGTCACAAAACAATCAAAGGCTGAGGATAATATTTGAGAAACAAAGTTTAGAAAGTATATGTCTATAAAATAAAATAATTTGGAATCTACAATCTCATTATTTTGTGCAACAAACTATTGCAAGAACTCATGCAGCTTGAGTTAACTACATTCTGCAAGACTTGCATTTTTAAATGTCTATCTATTCTTCTTATGACTGTTTTCTGTATTGCCTGAAAGAAATGGGACATACATGCAAAGATCAGCGGGTTTGTCCAGAACATCAGTGAATAAAATTCTTTAATCATTTCAAAAGAGACAGCCCTAAACAGGAACCTTAAATCTTCACCAGAATCCTCATATTAAATATTCAAGAGTCTCTTGAAAATCCCTGAGGCGGTTTACAGAACATGCTGAAAAAGTTCTTTATTTAAATGCTTTGCCAGCCTGACCTCTTGGCAAAAACAGTCAATCTGTCCCCTGCAGTGTGTACAAAATTATTTATATCCCAGTCAGACTAGATCTCACTGTCATAATAAGCTAAAGTTCTTCACTATTAACAGAGGGCATAAGGAATTTCCATTTCATTCTGTGGTTACATGAATTTATTTTTACTCTATATTTCTGATTTCATGCGCATAACAGCCAGGTGCCCACAATTTTCATTTTCAGATGTGTAATTTTTTTACCAGCAAACCTAAAATTTATGTATTAGTTTTTAATAACAAAGTGCGTAGAGATGAGCGAATCGAATCTGATGAAGTGGAATTCGATCCGAATTTCAGGAAAAATTCGATTTGCACCGAATGCGAATTTCCTTGAGCTTCGTGGTAGCGAATCACATTTTTCCTAACATGGCTGCTGCACATAAGAGGACATGGATCACCCAGACTGACATGCATGGTGCAGCCAATCAGCAGCCAGCCAGCCCTGTGATGTCACAGCCCTATAAATACGCCGGCTATCTTAGATTCAGACATTTTCCAGCATTCTGAGTGCAGGGATAGACACGAGAAGGCGCTAGGGACAGCAATTAGAAAAACCTCATTGTGAAAAAAAAAAAAAAGATTTACAAGTGCAGGGAAAGGATAGGAAGGAATCATTTCACAGCATCTTAGTGCAGAGAGAGACATCAGAAGGCGCTAGGGACAGTGCTAGAAAAGTGATTTACAAGTGCAGGGAAAGATAATTTGGGGATCCAAATAGCCATTATACAGCTCAGTCATTTCAGCAATTTGTTCTGCAGCTATATGTGTTGAAAGCGTTTAGTGGCATATTTCATTACAAAAAGAAAAATACATTCTGAGTTCACTTCTGCAGCTATATGTGGTGAAAGCGTTTAGCGACGTATTTCAGCACAAAATGAAAAATATATAAGCAGTTCACTGTTGAAGTTATTTGCGGCAAAAGCATTTAGTGGCCTATTTCTGTACTACAAGAAAAATATATACGCAGTTCCCTGTTGCAGTTATTAGCGGTATAAGCGTGTAGTGTCCCATTTCTGTACTACAAGAAAAATATATACACGGTTCACTGTTGCAGTTATTTGCGGTAAAAGCTTTTAGTGGCATATTCCTGTACTACAAGAAAATATATATGCAGTTCACTGTTGCAGTTATTTGCGGCAAAAGCGTTCAGTGGCCTATTTCAGTAGAAAAAGAAAAATATATACGCAGTTCACTTCTGCAGCTATATGTGGTGAAAGCGTTTAGTTGCGTGTTTCTGTACTACAAGAAATATATATATATATGCCGTTGACTGTTGCAGTTATTTGCGGTAAAAGCGTTTAGTAGCCTATTTCAGTACAAAAAGTAAAATTTATTTTAAGTTCACTTCTGCAGTTATATGTGGTGAAAGCGTTCAGTGTCTTATTTCAGTACAAAAAGCAAAACAATGCACACATCACTGTTGCATTTATTTGTGGTAAAAGAGTTTAGGGGCCAATTTCAGTACAAAAAGGAAAAATATATACGCATTTCACTTCTGCAGTTATATGTGGTGAAAGCATTCAGTGTCCTATTTCAGTACAAAAAGGAAAAAATTATACGCATTTCACTTCTGCAGTTATATGTGGTGAAAGCTTTCAGTGTCCTATTTCAATACAAAAAGAAAAATATATACGCACTTCACTATTGCATTTATTTGTGGTGAAAGAGTTTAGTGGCCTATTTCCATACAAAACGAAAAACATATACGCATTTCACTTCTGCAGTTAATAATATTTCAGTAGAAAAAATAAATATATTCAGCGTCAACTTTTGACGTTATATGTGGTAAAACCTTTAGTGACGTATTTCTGTCGAAAAACTAAATATATTTAGCGTTCAGCGCTGCAGTAATATTTGTGGTAAAACCTTTAGTGACGTATTTTCAATTCACGTGTCATCTCTGTTTTAGATCCACTCCTGTTTTTTTTTGGCATTAGCAATATTGATGGATTATTGAGCAAATTCTGAGTGAAGGTGGATGCTCCACAGACAGGATCCGTTTTTTGTGGGTTATTGTTCTGACGGATCAGAGGAAGGGCAAATTAATCAGTGATGTCAACACAAACTTACTGCTGACCCTCTATACATTCTAGAAAGAGGAACTCCAGTTTGGTTGCGGTTAGAAAATTTTTAATATTTATATTCAGTTTTTTGGCAAAAGCGGCAAAATCACTTGTCTTGTGACGTTTCGGCCTATTTTTGGCCTTCATCAGACTGTAGCCGCTAGTGTGGAGAGATAGGAAGATGGTCTGCGCGTTCGTCATCTGCAGGGCTGTGTCTGCGACACATACCACAAGCAGACACAGCCCTGCAGATGACGAACGCGCAGACCATCTTCCTATCTCTCCACACTAGCGGCTACAGTCTGATGAAGGCCAAAAATAGGTCGAAACGTCACAAGACAAGTGATTTTGCCGCTTTTGCCAAAAAACGGAATATAAATATTAAAAATTTTCTAACCGCAACCAAACTGGAGTTCCTCTTTCTATTTTACCGGGGTGGGAACCCTACTTCCAGTGGCGGAAATAAGCAGTGTGCCACAACGTTTCTCCTTGTGCCTCTATCTATTCTGTCAGGGAGGTTCTGTAGACATCGATGTGGAATCAGCTAACGACGGTGTAAAAAGAGTGTGCTTCTTCTTGGCACTAACATCGACCTGTAAGACTGACTTCATACTTGAGTTATTCGGTCCGTTTTGGCCCCGTGACTGCCCAAATAAGTGAAGTGTACAGTGATTCTAAGAGTGATGCCTGTCATTTGCATGTCATACAGACTCACAGTATTATTTCACTACCAAAGCAGACTACCTATACGTGTTACTGCAAGGCACAGTGTTCTACACCACTATAAAGGCTGTCTGCAGCCACAAAATAGCTGTTTTTTTAACGTAATTCACCGCAAATGTATTCAGATCGAACCAAGTTTTTCCCGAAACATTTGGTGAATCAGCGAATCGAATTTTAGAAAAATTCGCTCATCTCTAAAAGTGAGGAATGTCTAAGTGGAGAACCTCCAAAGCTGTTTCTTGCCATTGGCTACATGAATATGTATTGTGCATTATTTTTTGTTATGGTATCTGGTATGACATAGATTTATGATTTAAATGTGGCAACCCCTTGAGAAAGTCACTTACATTTAATGCATATAGATTTACCAACATGTTGACAAAATCTGTATATAAAGAAGGACGTATATATGTGTGTGTGTGTGTATGTATGTGTTTGTGTATGTATGTTCTGCGATCACTCAAAAACGCAACCATCATTTTCTACGAAACTTGGTTTAAACACCGCTTGCTACCTGGAAAGAAATCTTGTGGGGGTCTCAGCTCTCTAGGACGTACAGTTCCTTAGATATTCCCAAAAAATGACCTGCATTAGCCAATACAAGCCTGCAAGTCTTTCTCTTCATACCCCAACTGCCATACACAGGGTCACTTGTCCCTTATCAGCCAATAGATGCACACAGGCCCTTAGTCTCCATATACACACAGTTTTACTCCAGGTTTCCATAACAACCCAGCCATTTTTCTTCACTGCTGTAGGTCAGCCTTAGGCTAGGGCTGCACGACACATAGGGCCCAACTACACTGCTACATGCATCCATCTTGGATAAATTTTTTGCGACTGTCTAGTCGCAGTCGAAGCATGTCGCATTGCGACACCTATCATTATAAAAATTGTTGCACGACATTGGTACGACAAAATGTCGCGCAACACATGTTGTCATGTAGCCCTAGCCTTAACCCCTTTGCTACAACCTTTCGTGACCAGCCATATTGCCGATCGCGGTAATTAAATGCTTTAGATGCCGAGACCAAGTGTGGCTAAATGGGGCATTGGTATTTGTGCTGAACCCTTTCAGCCTAGTTGATGAGGCTGAAAGTGTTTATGCTGGAGTTCTTATTTTGGCCACCAGATGGCAGGACAGGATAAAAAATGAGCCAAATTTAGTTTAAATTGGATTTTAAAAATCCCTGATATACCAAAATTTAAAATTAGAAAACATAATGTATAGGCTCATATATGTTCCACAAAATAATCACAAAAAAAAATGTTAAAAAAGATATAAAAAATAAAAATATAAACGTTTAATTAAAAAATTCCGTATAATTTAAAAATAAATACCTAAATAACAATAAATTTAAATATAAACATCATGGGTATCACCGCATCTGTAAACGCTCATACTATTAAATAGAAAAAAAATTCCAAAATGGTGAATTGCGTAACGGAAAAAAGGGTCAAAATTAGAGATGAGCAAACTTTAAAAAAAAGTCCGGTGTTCGGCGTTCGGGTTGTGGTAAGTCGCGCATCCCGTTATGGATTCCACTATAGCGGCATATGGAATCCATAAGGGGCGGCTGCCACCAACCCGAACTGTTGAACAGCCGAAGGACCTGGGGTGACATCACTGTCATGTGATCAGTGCAGGGGGCGTGGCTCAGCACAGGATCATATCCAGTTCGCTCATCTCTAGTCAAAATGGCCGATTTGCCATTTTTTCATTGCTTCTCTTAACCAAAAGAATTTAATAAAATTTGATCAACAAGTCACGCACACTCCAAAATGGTATCAATAAAAACTACAGACTGTTCTGCAAAAAATGAGCCCCTAAACAGCTCAGAAGACATAAGTTTAAAAAGTTATGCAGGTCAGAATATAGCGATGTAAAAAAAAAACACATTTATCTAAGTTTAAATTTATTTTTACACTATTTAGACATAAAGAACCTATATATATATATATATATATATATATATATATATATATATATATATATATATATATATATATATATAGGGTATCGTTGTAATCGTACTGACCCAGAGAATGAGGGCATGGGTCAGTTTTGCCATAAACGAAATGCCATTGGAACAAAACCCGTAACACAGTGGAAGAATTGTGTTTTTTTCCAATTCCACCCCATTTGAAATTTTTTACCGCTTTCCACTACATTTTATGCCATAATTAATGGTGGCATTAGAAAGTATAAATTGTCCTGCACAAAATAAGCCCTCATACAGCTATGTGACTGGAAATATAAAAAAGGTCTGGCTCACTGAAAATAGGGAAGAAAAATGAAAACGCAAAACGAAAAATAGCTCTGGTATTCTAAGGGTTAAAGGGGCAGGGTGCTGTGGATTTAACTGTTAAAGGGGCAGGGGCCACTATTAAATGGGTAGGGTGCTGTGGAGGACACTGTTAAGTTGGCAGGGGCAACTATTAAAGGGGCAGGCCACTGTGGAGGTCACTGTTAAGGGACAGGGTTCCTTATTGAAGCGGCAGCTTCTGTGGAGGTCACTGTTAAAGGGGTGGCACTGTGGAGGTCACTTTTAAAGGGGCAGAGGCCACTACTAAAGGAGCAGCTACTGTGGAGGTCACTGTTAAGGGAGCAGGGTACTGTGGAGGTCACCGTTAAAGGGACGGGTGCTCTGGAGGTCTCTGTTAAGGGGCAGGGAACAGTGGAGGACACAGATAAGGGGACGGTCCCCTATGGAGTTCAGTGTTAAAGGGTGGGGTGCTGTAGAGGTCATTGTTCAGGAGGAGGGCCCCTGAGGAGGTCACTGTCAAGGGAGTGGGGTGCTGTGAAACTCACTGTTAAAGGGGCGGGCTGCTGCAAAGGTCAAAGTTAAGGGGATGGGCTGCTGTAGAGGTCCCATTTTTAGAAGGCTGGGCACTGTGGGGTGTCAGTATGTAGAGTTTACTGTTATGGGGGATACTGTTGATACATTTTAACTACACACACAAACATTAAATGAAATAGATGAAATATACCCTTGGGATGCCGTGTCCTTCTGCTAGTGTTCTATAGAAGTAAGACAACTGACAGTTATTACAAACTAATGGCCTTATGACATGTCATAATGGCCTTGTCTGTAAAATATAATGCTTTGTCATATGTCAGCACGCACAAATACACATAAGTGATGAACTACTAAAATCAGTGTACAAATGGTAGAAAGAATGATGGAACAAAAGAACAAAGTATTCTTTATTCCTCCAACAAAGGCTGTCATTCCTTGCAACATTTACATGTTTAATGTCCATTCAGGATTTTTTTTTTGTATTGGTGATGCTGCTTCTATACCAAACCAAAAGTGTGCTGTGGACTTTTTTGTTTTTGTACACTAAAATCAGTGTGTCTGTCACTACTGTAGACTGAACTCTGACAGCACAAAATATAGAACTAACAGGTTCCTTTTCAGTAAATGTTAATAAAAGGGTAGATATGCACACAGCAGATCTGTTCCAGAAATGTCCTTGACTATCCCATACATAGGGTCAAAGGAGTAGCTAAAGACTCATAGACCCTAGTGCAAGAGTTCAGCTTGAGCCCCCCTTCACTCAGTGCTTTGTGGCATATATATATATATATTGTAAGAGGGTGCAAGGTTCCGTCGTCGACGGAAGGTACGTGTCACCGAGGTTCCTGGCCTCGGTGAGATAAGAGCCAGATTTTTTGTGTCAGCAGCAGCTAGTGCTGCTTGACACATTGATATTTAGTATGGCTACAAAGCCGATCCAGGCCGGCTCTTATTGGGAATAGTCAAGTGCTGGGTGGGAGACTATTTCCCACGGTCAAGGCCTGACTTTTTCCGGGCCTTTATAAAAGCAGCCACCTCAGCAGGTGAGAGGTGATTATCCTGGAAGCTGCTGGTGTTGCTGTGGAGCTCTCAGGGCTGAGAGCAAGAGTCTGCAAACAGGCGTGCAGTCTACCTAGAAGCCTCTGGTGGAAACTTTGCGTGATCGAGCCAACTGTCAGGTGTGAACTAATGCCGACCACTCAGATGACCTTGCTGTGGGACTTATATTTTTGCCTTGAGTTTTGCCTCGTGTGAACAAGCACTAAGACTGTTTCTGTTTTGCCCCATATGAACAAGCACTAAGACTGTTTCTGTGTTGCTGAGTGTGAATAAAACACTTCTGCTTTACCCAGAAAACTGTGTACCTTGCCTCTATACTGCGTCCGCAAGCCTGTCTACCAGAGCAAATCCCCACAATATATATATATATATATATATATATATATATATATATATATATATATATATATATAGATCCCAGAAAGAGGCAGCACTCCTGAGTTGAATGGTGATGACCCAATTTATTCCAAGGCAACGTTTCAGCCTACTCCATGAGGCCTTTGTCAAGCCTCATGGAGTAGGCTGAAACGTTGCCTTGGAATAAATTGGGTCATCACCATTCAACTCAGGAGTGCTGCCTCTTCTCTGGGATCTATATATGTGTGGAGGATTATCCGTCCTCCTGAGGATTTTGCACCCGCCAAGCCCTTTGGACGTGCTGCTGCCTATCTCCGGATTTATATATATATATATATATATATATATAATCTTCCTTGTAACAGTGTTTGACAGTTGCATTAAATGAATTTGAACTTTATTTGAGAGACTGCTGAGGACTTTGTTTCTGCTTGTACATATACCGTGTGTAAACTATTTATGTTATGCTGCGTACATAATGTTTTTCTATTGCAGCCCATCTGGAAAATGGGTTGTGATACTCGGTGGTGTCTTTGAACAAAGTTGCTGTTGCTGGCTATAGGAATGACAGTCTTCTTGTACAGATATCATCATAAGCCTAAGTAGAGCCTGATTCTGACTAGGAGATGTAGATGGTGACACTTTTGCACTGCACCACCGTGCTGTTAGAATGTGCCCAAGCAGAGGTTTGGCCCATTTTTGAGAGTGTGCATGGTCTGCATGCAATGCCTAGTGGAATTGTGGTTGTAACGAGACAGTCCTGAGGCCTGTCCACCCAGGAGGATGCAAAGAGCTGGAAGCCAGTGAAGGTTAGGTCTAGTGGTTGACTGGAGGCTGGATCAGCTTGGCCCTTAAAGAGGCGTGATGCCTTACCAGAAGTGAGCTCAGAAAGGTGAAGGGTAACTGGGGAGGTTAGGTGGGACTACAGAGAGTTTAAGCGGGATAAACTGAGTACTGTACATTATCAGAGTGGGAGGTGTTGGCTCTGGCAGAATCTGATGGGGCTGTGTTCAGCTAAGCTCATAATCAGGGTTGGTTGCAACAGGGCCCGGTTGTGGACTTAAAATTTAGTGGATCCTTCAGAATTTTCAATATTTCTGCATAAATTTGATCTAAAACTACATCAGATTTTCACACCACTCCTAAAAGTAGATAAAGTAGTGGTTGTAAAAGCTTATCTATTCTTTCCTTGTATTTTCTTGTGCAATGACATTTTCCTTGTGTTTCCTTGTGCAATGACCTTTGCACAGGTCACAGAGCAAGCCTAGAAAGCTCTTCCATAGAAGTCAATGAGGTCCCCTCCAGACCATTGTGTCTATGGACCATGGCTGCCATAAAGCAATTTTCTTAATGCTTTCTAAATGCTGTTAAGAACAGCTCAGGCAGATTGCAGCCCCCATAATCATGTTCAGCAAATAGAAAAAAAATCTGCAATTAGAAAACAATTCAATAGAAATGTTGTGGAAAGACCTGAAGATTGAACAGAGTTGAAGCTGTTTTATATGAAAGTTCCTAGAAGCTGATGTGCTGGACTAATCAGCAATAACCAGAAACATTTACTTTCAGTTATTGCTGGACAGGGGGTCACACCAGATACTGAAAGGTTCACATACTTTTGCATCTCACAGATATGTGAGATTGGATGACTTTCCTGAATAAATAAATGACCAAGTTAATATTTTTGACTCATTTGTTTAATTTGGGTATCTTGATCAATTTTAGGACTCGTGAAAATCTGATTCAGTTTTAGGACAAATTTATGCAGAAATATAAAAAAATTCACAAACTTTCAAGCGCCACTGTAATTAGCTAATTATTTGGCGCTATAAAGAAATATTTATTTGCTGCTGTTTTGGATCTCTCAGTTCAGCAGGAATAGCACTCAGGTTCACTCACTAGCTACAGAGTGTTAGGTGAAGCACTGATTGAAAGATAAAAATTTTTTTTTTGTTAAACGTAATAATTAATACAAAAAAGTAGATATTTATAACAATTGACTAAACCCGTTAGAGTGGAGCTCATAGAATAACTGTCCATCGATACAGCAACACACCTGCTGTATACACATTTAATCTGTTGACAGTCTACCTTGGTGTATGGAAGGAAGTGTGTCTATAAACAATCGATAGATCGCAAAAAGCTTAAACGCTCACAAAATATATCAGAAAAAAGTGTTAGCTTTTGACACATCAGATTACTGTTAAATGGGTGTTCCCTTCTCATCCTTCACTAAACTAATTCCCTACTGCTCCCTTCTTCATTTAGCAGTTTCACTAGAATAGTAGACAGGATCCATTCCTGTGTCAAGCGATGTGCAAGCAAGCAACATCTCTGATTATGTACACTCCTAATGCTGATGTTATTAGAATGGACCCTTTACCTAACACACTATAGTGAGAGGTAGACTGTATATAAGGATTACATATATCAGTGACTTAATAAACTGTAATGTAGAACAGCTCTAGGCTTACCACGCATGCTCAAACACCATCCTATTGCTTTCCATCTAGCAGCTGAGATGTGCAGTGGTGTATCTTGGTTTTGTGCTGCCCTAGGCGAGAATAAACTCGGGCACCCCCCTAATATAAATTTGAACCGCCCCTTCCTTTCAAGGCCAAACCCATTCCTCTGTAAACCCCGCTCTTCCTTTTAGTCTCCACCCTTTCCTGTATTTAAAAGTGAATAACGACAGCCAAACACCCTTCCAGGACCTCACACCCCTCCCTAGATGCCACTAAGTGTCATCCACAGATCCACTCCCCCCTTAAGTGCCATCCACAAACCCCCCTTAAGTGCCATCCACAGATCCCTCCCCCTTAAATGCCATCCACAGATCCCCCCCCTTTAAGTGCCATCCACAGATCCCCCCTTAAGTGCCATCCACAGATCCCCCCCTTAAGTGTCATCCACAGATTCCCCCCCATCCAGTGTCATCCACAGATCCCCCCATTCAGTATCATCCCCAGATCCCCCCCCTCTCAGTGTCATCCACAGATTCCCCCTTCTCAGTGTCATCCACAGATCCCCCCTCAGTGTCATCCACAGATTCCCCCTCTCAGTGTCATCCACAGATTCCCCCCTTCTCAGTGTCATCCACAGATTCCCACCCCTTCTCAGTGTCATCCACAGATTCCCCCGCTTCTCAGTGTCATCCACAGATTCCCCCTTCTCAGTGTCATCCACAGATTCCCCCTCAGTGTCATCCACAGATTCCCCCATCCAGTGTCATCCACAGATTCCCCCATCCAGTGTCATCCACAGATTCCCCCAGTGTCATTAACAGATTCCCTACCTGCCCAGCGCCGCCTCCTCCCAGCCCAGCGCCATTGTAGGTAATTATTATTCACTTGCCTGAGAAGAGAAGCGCCGGAAGACTCCCACAGGCGCATGCTCACTTCAATGCCTCTGCCAGTGCGCCTGTGTGAGTCTTCCGGCGCTTCTCTTCTCAGGCAAGTGAAGTGAATAATAATTACCTACAACGGTGCTGGGCTGGGAGGAGGCTGGGAGGAGGCAGCGCTCTGCAGGGAGGAGCGGTCCCGGCGCACCCCTACAGCGCAGCCAGCCAAAAAAGATTTCTATCACTGAGGCAAACAGGGCATTTTGCCGCCCCATTGGAAGTGCCGCCCTAGGCAAATGCCTTGTTTGCCTCGTGATAGATACGCCACTGGAGAGGTGGCCAGAAACTATTGCACATGCTTTCTAACTCTTTGCTCCTGAGAACCCTGGTGAACTCTAGCAGAAAGAACTAGTAACATCTGCACAAGCACAGGCACTGCTGCAGGACTGCAGTGGTGGCTATAACCAAGGGAGGTGGACAAAGAGTGGGGAGAGAGAGAGACCAAGAGATAATTAACCTAATAACTAGTTTTGAGCGAATTGAGGTATCCGAAGTGGACTTTGATTCAATTTTCAGGAAAAATTTGATTCCTCAGAGTCAAATTTCCATGCACTTCATGGTAACAAGTCAATTTTTCCTAAAATGGTGGCTGAAAATAAAATTATTATACTCACCCCATCCACTTGCCCGCAGAGGGGCCATCCGCGCCTGTCTTGATCGTAGAAAATCTGTGATGTCATGAGTGATAATGTCACTGCGCGCCCAGTGTTATCATGTGGTTACATCATCACGCTCTCCACAGGTCCTTTGGTGGGTTTTCTTCAATCAAGACGGGGCGGATGCATATTATTTTTAACCCCTGATTAACACCTGAAAGGCTTAATGTGAGTCACAGATGCCGTGATCAGCAGTGAACGTGGCATCTGAGGGGTTAAATAATGAAGGTGAGGGCAGCACAATCGCCGTTCCCCGTCATTGCAACCGCTCGATACGATGGGAAGTGATTTGTGACAAAGTAATTCTTAACAAATCAAATTCCTTGTCGAATATCGGCAAAGCAGCCTAATCAATTTTTAAAACTTTGCTCATCTTTACTTATAACTAATCATATTTATGGAGAACACCCACAGTGAACATATTTACTATATTCTAGGAACAAAAAAATATTAATGAACACAAGTTACTGTCAAATTAAAACTAGAAGACCTATCTAAAGGGTTTATGTAGTAGCAGATGGCAAGCTTCTCACCAGGAAATGCATAATTATTTAGTGTAAATGAATGCACTTGCAATATACTATTACTCCATATCATACCAAGCAATTCAGTTATTTACAATTTAAGAATGCATTAAGATGATTAAAATGTTAAAGCTTTGCATACGGTATTGGTTATAAGCAGTAAAACATTGCTGTATTTAGCACCACTTTAAATTTGATCTCATTTATGTTTGGAAAAGAAACTACACTCTTACCTCTGTCAATGTTCGAGAATTGCACTGAAGTCCACAATGGTGACCTGTACAAAAGTTTATTGTCATCTGGTAAAGGTAAGGGCCATAATGATCAGATCTGATTTAATATATTAATTTCTATACATTTCTGTATCCTAATAAGCCATCGCAAGTGCCCAGGGGCGGAGAGTTTGCTGAAAGTGCCCAAGGTCCCTTGCCTCACTTGCGCCTAACTCCAGCCCTCAGTAAACTCCATCCACTCCAGCCACTCCCTGTGGCTCTGTGAAATCATATTTTCCTATGGCCCGTTCGCACATCACTGCCAGGCCCGGACATGTGCAGTGTTCTGCCCACTGTGGGCAGAGGCCCACAGATATGCAGTGCACATGCGCCAGTTACTGGCGTGAAATCAGAGCATGCACACTGCATATCTGTGTGCCTCTTCCAACAGTGGGCAGAACACTGCGCATGCCCTGGCACTTCCCAGCAACTCCCTTGGGCACTTGCGATGGCTCATTAGCATATCATAAAACGACTTTTTGGGTGATTTGAAGGATCTGAAAAACTCCCTTTAACCCCTTATTGACCACTAATACGTGTTCATACAGTGGTCACTAAGGGGCCTTAGGCTGGGCCGCTGCTTTTTTACGGCGGCCCAGAATAAGCGCTGCATGGGTCCCCCCGGCTGTGAGAGCCTCGGCCCTGCTCTAACAGCCCGGACCGGCAGGAGTGCCGATCCAGGCTGTTTAACACTTAGCATTTTAAAAGCAATCAAAAAACTGTCTGCTATAGTTAAATTTAAAAAATCACATAATTACACTTTTTTTCATTGAAAATAAGCTTTTCAATGAAAAAAATTGCAAATAAAATCTCCCCAGTATATTTGGTATTTCTGCATCCGAAATGACCAGTACTACATAAATATCACATAAATTATCCCCTAAGTTGAACACCGTAAAAAAAAAAATTCGCAAAAAAAAAGATAGAATTGCTAATTTATTTTTAGTTGCCACCGAAAAACAATACAATACGAACAAAGCGAATAACAAGCGATCAAAAAGCACCATTTACTCTATAATGATACCAATGAAAAAGCAAGTCCTCACTCAGCTCCATAGAAAGAAAAATAAAAAAAGTTATGGGTCTTGGGATGTGGCAATGTAAAAACATTCTTTTCTTTAACCACTACAGGACCGCCTCACGCACGGATGAGTCCGGCGGGCAGTCCTGTAGCTCTGAGTGGACGCATCGGCGCGTCATCTCGTGAGATGCGAGATTTCGCGCTGATGCCGCCGCGCATGCGCACTGCGCGGAGGTGAAAAGTTAGATCAGAAGTTCAAGTGTAGGTCGTCAGCCTGCCAGCCAATGATCATCGCTGGCAGGCTGATGATTTTTTAAAAAAACGAATCGCAAGCCATTTAGCACATTATATTTATAAATATAATGTGTTAAATGGCTTCTGTGCCCTCTCCTGGGTCCTTTTCGTCGGTTGGACCCAGGAGAAAGCACACATCTACTGTAAGTACACCAAGCACCACACTTCAGGCCCTGATCACCCCCCATCACCCCAATTAACCCCTTGATCACCCCTTTCAATCACTAGTGAAAGGGAAAAAAGTGATCAGTGTAAACTGTCACTTTTTTTTTCACTAGTATTGACTGCTAGGTTTAGGTTAGTTTAGGTCCCTTTAATAGGTAGTTAGCTTCTGTTAGCGCCCAGCCCACTGCACCGCAGTCACCGATTCGCTGATTAGCGTAGCGCTAATCAGCATTTGCACTTTTATAGTATCTGTAAGTGATCAGAACTGATCACGGTCAGATCTATAATAGTATTACTGTCACTTTAGCTCGCCCCCCACCCAAAACGCAGTGTTTGCCCGATCAGGCCTGATCGGTCGCCCACACGTGCGTTCACCCACGCCCACCCCGCCGCAGTGACCACAATTTTTTCAGTTTTGATCTTTTTTATCAATCGCAGCGGCTTCTGTACTTCGCTAGCCTCCCATTTGTAAGACAGGCTTGCTCTTTTTCTTGGGTAGTCTCAGGGAATACCCCCTAAATTTAGTCGCCCAAATGTCAAATAAGGGGTATTCTCCTGAAGAGGCCTACAGGATTCTGACCCAGTCGGATGAGGAATGGGAACCCTCATCTGACGAATCTAGCGGGTCAGAATACGAACCCAAAGTTCGGACGAGGAGGTTGAGGTCCCTGATAGCACCAGGCATACTCGGCCCCGTGTCACTAGACCGCAGGTAGCGCAGGATCCGTTTTAAGGGCAGCAGAGTGGGGCTGGCGCTGCCGGATTACGTGGTGAGGCATACACCAGTAGCGCAGCCCATCCTGGACCTTCTACCAGCACTGCCGTACAACATGGTGAAGTGGCGACCACCAGAAGGGCAGTTGAAGCTGGTACGGTGGCACGTGCAGTAATTCCCCCGTCGCAGCCACCGCGCAGACAGGCCCGTAGAGTCCTTAGAGTCCCTGAGGTGCTGGCAAACCCTGATTGGCAGCCCCCAACTTCAGCCGCACCAGTAGTTCCCCCTTTCACCGCCCAGTCAGGAGTTCGGGTGGAGACAGCTCAGATCGGATCGACACTGGGGTTTTTTGAGCTGTTCTTCACTGCGGAGCTCTATGACTTAGTCGTGGCAGAAACAAATCGGTATGCCACTCAATTTATAAACGTCAACCCGGGAAGCTCTTATGCCCAGTCCAAGTTTCCGAATTTAAAACTTTTCTGGGCCTTCTCCTCAACATGGGCCTAGCCAAAAAGCATGAATTGCGGTCATATTGGTCCACGAACCCAATTCATCACATGCCCATGTACTCTGCTGCCATATCAGGACACGTTTGAGACCATTCTGCGTTTCCTGCACTTTGTGACAACACCACCTCCGTCCTAGAGGCCACCCAGCTTTTGATCGGCTCCACAAATTCGGCCTCATGGACACTTCAACCAGAAATTTGCAGATTTGTATACCCCGCTGGCTCTCAGTGACGAGTCCCTAGTTAATTTCACCGAGCCTTGGCTAAACAGTACATCCCAAGCAGCGCGCCCGGTATGGGATCAAATTACATATAAGCTCTGTAATAGGGACCTTAGGCTATACACACAAATTTCGGATCTATGAGGAAAAGATCAGACCCTGGGCTGGTCGGTCACCTGACTACCTGGGGAGCAGTGGGAGAGAGAATAGTCACAGGACTTGGTGTCCCACCCTTATTCGGCAAGGGTACCATCTTTATGTGAACAATTTTACACAATTATGCCCTCTTGGGCATTTGTTCCTAGAACAGATTGGCTGCTGTGGCTGTGACCTAGTCGCGGGGCTTCCCCATGACTCCTTACCACCCGTCTGCAAGGTAGAGGCTGCCTTGTGTAACCAGGCTGCTCGCGGTGAGAGCGGAGAGACAAGCGTGGCGTTTACATGCTCTCCTCCATTCACATGAACCTGACGAGTCCAAATTGAGCGGGCAGCAGTGTCATTAAAAAGCCCCTCTCGGTCCACATTATAATTTGCTCATGGGAGGGGTGGACTTCAATGACCAGATGTTGGCCCGTATTTGCTCCCGCAGGACAGGCTGGTTTAAGAAGGTGTCTGTATATTTGAATTTCAATTGGCTATATATAATGGTTTGTTCTCTACAGTAAGGCTGGGAGAACAGGATCCTTCCTCAAATTTCAGGAAGAGATCATCGAGAACCACCTGTATCCAGGAGGTTCCGTGGCCCCAGCCACCAGTGTAGTGAGCCGTCTACACGAGCGACATTTCTCCAATGTCGTTGCTGGTACCTCAAACCAACCGTCACCCCGAAAAAGATGTCGTGTCTGTAGCAGGAGTGGAATAAGGCGTGACACCCGCTATTTCTGTCCTGACTGTCCTGACCAACCTGCCCTATGCCTAGGGGAGTGTTTCCGGAAATACCACACTCAGGTACACTTAGGGACATAGGGACAGCACAACACAGGTAGTTTATCCACTCAGGCTCTAGGGTCTCTCAGGATACTAGGTTTTGAGAGACCCTAACACATAGGGGTGCTGGTGTGCTACAGCAGAAATGTAAAACGGTAGAAACGTCTCCTTTCACTTGGGATAAAGTGCATAATGTACTTCGCACCATCTCTGTGTGATTTACACTTTACACATTGTCCCATGGGAAAGGAGAGGTTTCTGCTAGGAAAATAAAGAGTGAAATGGTTAAAAAAAAAAATTTAACAGGTAGCAAGAAAAAAAATCTTGAGTTAGTTCAGGTTTTAAAAGTTTTGATCAGGTTTGATAAAAAAGTTTTATGTTCAGGTTTTATAAAGTTTGTAACGTTCAAGTTTATGAGCCTGCTGCCTGTTTTTTCTTCTTTTTTTTTTCCCTAACCACCCTTTATTTTCCAGGGAGACCAATGGACCAACCGACGAAAACGCTGCAGCACTGATGTGAATTCTGAGAGAAGCATTGCGCTGCTGTCAAGACAAGTGAAGTCGGTGTATGCGGCGCTGCAAGACGAGATTTCTCCTCTGCAGTACAGGTACGTTTGCCCAGGCATATGAGCTGAGGAGAGGTGTTGGAGTTCATATGCTTTGGCAAACACTTTGTATCAAAAATCTGGCAAAGATGTCTTCCTCCACAACGATCGATTGATCGATGTGAATGGAGAAATCACGTTTGCCAGGACATAGGAGCTGAAGTGGGTATGGATGTTTGGGCGGAGCCCCTATGTCCTAGCAATCGCCAGGCCCCTCTTTTTCTTCTTGCATATTTTTTGGCAGGGATTTTTTCATCCACATCGATCGATGCGAATGAGGAAATCTGTGCTGTTCATTTTTTCATTCAGCCCAGAGGCTGAACGAAAAAAAAATCTCATTACCTGTATGCTCAATATAAGGAGAATAGCAGAAACTCCTAATGCTGGCCATACATGTAATGATTGCGGAGACCCTCAAATGCCATGGCAGTACAAAAACCTCACATGTGACCCCATTTTGGAAAGAAGACACCCCAAGGTATTTGCTGAGGGGCATATTGAGTCCATGAAGGATTGAACTTTTTGTCACAAGTTAGCAGAAAGGGAGACTTTGCGAGAAAAAAACAAAAAAAATCAAATTCCGCTAACTTGTGCCAAAAAAAAATCTTCTATGAACTCGCCATGCCACTCACAGAATACCTTGGGGTGTCTTCTTTCTAAAATGGGGTCACATTTGGGGTATTTTTACTGCCCTGGCATTTTAGGGGCACTAAAGCGTGAGAAGAAAAATGCGTAAAAATGCCATCCTAAAAGGTACTCATTGGAATTGGGGCCCCTTTGTGCATCTTGGCTGCAAAAAAATGGCACACATGTGGTATCGCCGTACTCAGGAGAAGTAGGGCAATGTGTTTTGGGGTGTATTTTTACATATACCCATGCTGGGTGAGAGAAATATCTCTGTAAATTGACAACTTTGTATAAAAAAATGGAAAAAGTTGTCATTTACAGAGATATTTCTCACACAAAGTATGGGTATATGTAAAAATACACCCTAAAACACATTGCCCTACTTCTCCCGAGTACGGCGATACCACATGTGTGGCAATTTTTTGCAGCCAAGATGCGCAAAGGGGCCCTAAATCAAATGAGTACCTTTAGGATTTCACAGGACATTTTTACGCATTTGGATTCCAAACCACTTCTCACGTTTAGGGGCCCCTAAAATTCCAGGGCAGTAAAAATACCCCACAAGTGACCCCATTTTAGAAAGTAGACACCCCAAGGTATTCCGTGAGGGGTATGGTGAGTTGATGTAAAATTTTATTTTTTGTCACAAGTTAGTGGAATATGAGATTTTGTAAGAAAAAAAAAAGAAAAAAAATTTCCATTTCCGCTAACTGGTGACAAAAAATAAAAACTTCCATGAACTCACTATGTCCATCAGGGAATACCTTAGGGTGTCTACTTTGCGGAATGGGGTCACTTGTGTGGTATTTTTACTGTACCGGCATTTTAGGGGCCCCTAAAGAGTGAGAAGTAGTTTGGAATCCAAATGCGTAAAATTGCCATGTGAAATCCTAAAGGTACTCATTGGTTTTAGGGCCCCTTTGCGCATCTTGGCTGCAAAAAAGTGGCACACATGTGGTATCGCCGTACTCAGCAGAAGTAGGGCAATTAGTTTTGGGGTGTATTTTTATATATACCCATACTTTGTGTGAGAAATATTGCTGTAAACGACAATTTTTAAAAAAAAATTATACAAAGTTGTCAATTTACAGAGATATTTCTCTCACTCAACATGGGTATATGTAAAAATACACCCCAAAACACATTGCCCTACTTCTCCTGAGTACAGCGATACCACATGTGTGGCACTTTTTTGCAGCCAAGATGCGCAAAGGGGCCCTAAATCCAATGAGTACCTTTGGGATTTCACAGGGCATTTTTACACATGGATTTGGATTCTCACGCTTTAGGGCCCCTAAAATGCCAGGGCAGTAAAAATACCCCACAAGTGACCCCATTCTGGAAAGTAGACACCCTAAGGTATTCGCTGAGGGCATAGTGAGTTTGTGGAAGTTTTTATTTTTTGTCACAAGTTAGCGGAATATGAAATTTTTGGAAAACAATAAAATAAAAATCAATTTCCGCTAACTTGTGACAAAAAATAAAAACTTCCATGAACTCACTATGCCCCTCAGTGAATACCTTAGGGTGTCTACTTTCCGAAATGGGGTCATTTATGGGGTGTTTCTACTGTCTGGGCATTGTAGTACGTCAGGAAACAGGACAGGTGCTCAGAAAGTCAAAGTACGGAAATTCACTTTTTTGCACCATAGTTTGTAAAAGCTATAACTTTTACCCAAACCAATAAATATACACTTATTGCATTTTGAACAATGTAGAACAATACATTTAGAGAAAAAATTATAGAGAAATGTAGTTTTATTTGACAAATTTTCCAACAGAAAGTAAAAAATTTCATTTTTCTGCAAAAATTTCATCAAAAAAAGCAAAATATCAAAAAAATTAAAAATGTCAGCAAGAATGAAATACCACCAAATGAAAGCTCTATTAGTGAGAAGAAAAGGAGGTAAAATTAATTTGGGTGGTAAGTTGTATGGCCGAGCAATAAACGGTGAAAGTAGTGTAGTGCAGAATTGTAAAAAGTGGCCTGGTCATTAAGGGTGTTTAAGCTAGGGGGGCTGAGGTGGTTAAATAAAAGGGGTTTTATTGCAAAAAAAAGTAGTAAAACCTAAAAAAACTATATGTATTTGATATCACTGTAATCGTACTGACACAGAGAATAAATATATAATGTTATTTATTCTGAAAAATGAACACCTTAAAATTTATAACGTAAAAACACAGTGGCAGTATTGCTGTTTTTCCTATCTCTCTCCCAGAAAGAATTAATAAAAGTTAAATCAGAAAGTTGTGTACCCCAAAAAGGCACCATTAAAAACTACAATTTGTCCCGCAAAAAACAAGCCCTCATAAAGCTATATAGATGGAAAAATAGAAAAAGTTATAGCTCTTGGAACGCGATGATGAAAAAAGGAAGAAAAACGCTTGGTCAGTAAGGCTAAGAACATGCTGGTCACTACGGGGTTAATAATTGTAGTATACTAACCTGGCTGGGCTCCAGCGGCGTGTTCCCTAGTTTCGACACACGCGTGACCAGAGAAACATGCTGCTGAGAAACGCGTCCCAGTGGCACATCCCTAGTTATAGAGCGCAATGCTCTGCTTTCTCCCCACAGCATATGTGCTGCGGGAAATGAGCAGTGGGTTGAATGACAGCTCATCTTCTCAATCATCTGTTCTGATTGTTGATTAACCTACAATCAGGTTCTGGTCCAAGGATTTGGCTCTCTATTTAAATCCACTAATGGCATATACAATTGCCAGTGATAGTCCTAGTTTAGCTCACTAGTGTGGTTCTCTTGTTCCTGTTCAGCTATGTCTCCTTGGTGTTTTTGACCCCGGCTTGTCTTCTGACCATTCTCTGTCTCACGTCTCTGGTACTACATAGTCCATCTAGTTTTGACCCATTTCTGTCAACTCTGATTATTGTTTTTGTGCTGTCTGTGTTTGTCCGTCTATGTATTTGAGTATTGTGCGGAGCGTAAACCGGTTGTGGTCTAGCCATTTAGGGATTGTACTGCAAGTAGGTAGGGACAGTGGGTGGTTGCAGTAAAGGGCCTCACTGTCCTTGTCCATATCTACACTACTGATGTGACAATAATACTAATAATAATGATTTCACTTAAGGAGTAAAGCTAAAACTTTTGGTCAACAAGGGAATAGAGATGTATGAAGGAAAGAGATGTTTCAACTTGACAAGAACATTTTTAAGAAAAGAGCTTAATTCTGTAGCAGAAATGTAACTTCCAACAGGATTTTTCGTAGGTTCAATCCTAGTAAGACATAACCTTGCTGAATAAAGCAGCAAAGTTCTATTCCAGGCAGAAGTCCTAAGAGATTTACAATTCTAGAAAATAAAAATGGTTTTCAGCTAACTTATATTTATTTCCTATTTTTCTCTT
This sequence comes from Bufotes viridis, assembly GCA_033119425.1. Taxonomy (NCBI): domain Eukaryota; kingdom Metazoa; phylum Chordata; class Amphibia; order Anura; family Bufonidae; genus Bufotes; species Bufotes viridis. The sequence continues at coordinate 177,661,957 of CM065594.1, read as the reverse complement.
TGAAATAAAGATAAAATAAAATAGTCTAAAAAGAGATTGGGAGACAATTCTATGACAGGCCGGACTATGCAGTACACTGGTACCTTCCGCCTGCAGGCGATGATAAAGTTGCTGATTAAATTTTAAAATGACTGTCTTTGAAGCTGAGGAGAATGATATAGCAGTGTTTGGTATTAAACCAAAGCCCTGTGTTTTTCACAGCAGTGTGCAGGGTTATGTACTATAGAGGAGAGCAATGGCACTAAATGATACATAAACATCAAATCGATTCAAGGCCTACAATAATGCAATATTCAATAAGTCATTTGATCAAAATTTGCTTCACAGAGAATTGCACTATTTTTTATATATTAAAGAGCAATAAAATGTGGAGTGAATTTCAGATTGGCTTTGTTAAATCATAATTACCAAAGTGATGTACATGCATTAAAATTATTAAAAGGGTTATCCTGGTATTTGATATCGATGACCTATCCTCAGGATAGGTCATCAATATCAGATCAGAGGGGGCTGACTCTCGGCACCCTCACCAGTCAGCTGTTAGGAGAGGCTGTGTCGCTCTTTGAGCACTTAGGCCTCTTCCTAGGCTAGTAACATCAACATACGCAGTTCCTGTGGCTTAGGCGCAGCTCAGGCCCATTCAAGTGAAAGGGCCTGAGCTCCAATACCAAGTACAGCTGCTATAAAATGTATTCCCTAGCATAACCTGCGATGCTAGGGAGGCTCGTCCCCGTCTCTACCTGCCATTGGCTGCTGGCCCCCCCCCCCCCCGACACCGGATGTTTTCATCAGTGTACAGGGAAAAGCAGCGGTGCAGGGACTAGGAGCGGCACAGGGGGGCGGGTTAAGTATATTCCCTGTGAGGGGCCAGGCACATGGGGGGCTGTTTATGATATTGGATAACCCCTTTAATATTGATGGCCTGAGAAAAGGCCATGAATATTAAATTCCTGGACAACCCCTTTAAACAAAAAAAAACTGAAAGCATTATTTGTTACACTTACCCTTATTATGACACCTTTGAATTTCGGGTGTCTGTACTTCCGCAAGTCTCTGAAGAGCCATAGTGGAGGATGGGTGCGGTAGTGGCTCTGGCTGCAAAAGGCTATAAAAGTGAATTTTCTCACAGTCACTCCCTAGGGCCAGGGAAATGAAAGAAAGTTGCAAACCCTGATGTTGGGGCTTCAGCCTGATGGTAGTTGGGGTGCCCTTGGCATTTCGGTTTTTGCTGTGGGTGCAAGGAACGAGATTTTGGTACTGTGATTAGCAAATAGTGTTAGGGGCACTAACCAGGTTAGTCTTTTTAATGAAAATGAGGGTTGTTAGTTACATAGTTACATAGTTAATACGGTTAAAAAAGACATAAGTCCATCAAGTTCAACCAAGGAATAAGTGGGGACACGAATCCCAGAAAAGAAGTGAGACTCAGATTTCTACACATTTTTATAGGCATTAATGTCATTTACTTTTAAGAATTCATCTAAACCCTTTTTAAAAATGTCCTCCGTTCCTGCTGTGAACACATCCTGAGAAAGTCTATTCCATAGATTCACAGTTCTTACAGTAAAGAAGCTTAAAACACTGGAGACTGAACTTTTTCTTCTTCAGCCGGAGGCAGTGCCCCCTTGTCTTTTGAGGGCATTTTACATGGAACAGTTTTTCAGTATTTTTTTGTATAGCTCATTTATATATTTGTAAAGGGTAATCATGTCCTTCCTTAGACGTCTCTTCTCAAGACTAAATACATTTAATTATTTTAATCTTTCTTCATAACTAAGACCTTCCATGCCCCTTATCAGTTTAGTCCCTCTCCTCTGTACTTTTTCCAGCTGCAGAGTGTCCTTTCTATAGACTGGTGCCCAGAATTGAATTACAGATTCCAGATAAGGCAGCACCAACGCTTTGTAAAGTGGTAATATTACATCCCTACCCTGCGAGTCCATGCCTCATTTAATGCATGACAATATGCTGGTAGCCTTAGAAGCAGCTGATTGACATTGTATGCTGTTATTGTTAACACCTTCCTGACACATGACTTGTATACTCATCATGGAGCACTGCTACTTGGTGCTCCCTGACGAGTATACACGTCATGGCATTAAACTATTACCATGTCTGCAGACATGGTGACAGCGCTGAGACCCTGGCTGTTACACACAGCCAGGGATCTCAGCTAACCGACTTGGTACCAATAATGGAGGTCCCGGGCCGGCTATCTCTTTGATTGGCTAGTCTGTACAGACTAGCCAATCACACGATCCTAATGCCGGCTGAACTGGTTCTCATCCCCACAGTCCGTGACTGTGAGAATCAGAACTTTGTTAAATATGTAGATCTATATAAGTATAATGTTATCCCCCCCCCCCCCCGCAGCTCTAGAATTGCACCATTTCAGGATGGCCGAGCAGCTGTACTGCAGTGTATTATAGAGGCATCAGCCCAATGGTTTTTCAAGAACCAAGTGGGTCTGGGTCAAAATAAATATAAAAAAAGTGGAAAAAAAAGTAAAAAAATAAAATAAATTTAATTTCTTCTTATAGCCTTACATTTATAATTGTTCAAAAATTTAAAAAATAAAATACACTAAACATGTTTGATATCACCCCGTCTGTAACGACCTGATCTATGAAAGGGTCATGTTACTTTCCCCCCACAGTGAACGCCATAAAAAAAAAAGAAAAACTATGATGGAATATAAATTTTGCCCACCTCTCTACCCCAAAAAAGTTATTAAAGTGATCAAAAAAGTCATTTGTACCGCAAAATGGTACTAATGAAGCCGTTACCTTATCCAGCAAAAAATGAGCCCCTAAAGGAGACAATCGCCCTAAAAATAAACAAAATATGGCTCTCAGACTATGGAGACACTAAAACGTTTTTTTTTTTTCTAAAATGCTTTTATTGTGTAGAACTTACATAAATAAATAAAAAGTATGCATATTAGGTATTGCTGCATCCATAACAACCAGCTCTATAAAAATATCACATGAACTAACCCCTCAGGCGAACACTTTAAAAATAAAAAAAAACTGTGTAAAAAAGCCATTTTTTGTCACCTTATAACACAAAAAGTGTAATACCAAACGATCAAAAAGTCATACACACCCCAAAATCATACAAATCAAACCGTCATCTCATCCCGCAAAAAATGAGACCCTACCTAAGACAATCGCCCAAAAATTAATAAAACTATGGCTCTCAGAATATAGAGAAACTAAAACATATTTTTTTGTTTCAAAAATGCTGTTATTGTGTAAAAATTAAAAAAATTCTAAAGTATACATATTAGGTATCGCTGCATCCATAAACACCTGCTGTATAAACATAGCAGGTCACCTAACCCCTCAGATAAACACCGTAAAAATTAAAGTGTATCAAAAAAGCTATTTTTTGTCACCTTACATCACAAAAAGTGTAATACCAAGCGATCAAAAAGTTAAATCCACCCTTAAATAGTACCAGCCAAACCATCATCTGTTACCGGAAAAAAATTGAGCCCCTACATAGGACAGTTGCCCAAAAAATAAAAAAAAACTATGGCTTTCAGAATACGGAGACACTAAGGCCTCTTTCACACGGGCGTCGTGTTTGACGCCCGGATAAGAGGCAGGTGCGTTGCGGGAATATGTGCGATTTTTCCGCACGGGTGCAAACGTTTGTAATGTGTTTTGCACGCGCGTGTGAAAAATCGCCATGTTTGGTACCCAGACCCGAAGCCGGACTTCATCACTGAAGTCCGGTTTCGGGTAGAGTATTCTGGAGACTTTATTATTTTCCCTTATAACATGGTTCACCATGGTGATGGACCATGTGATTGGACCATGTGATGTGACGTCATCACAGGTCCTTTAGTTGTTAGCTGAAGCTGGAAAAGAGAAGACAGATCACAACTACGCGATCAAGTGGCTAAGGTAAGTTAAGTTTTATTATTTTTAACCCCTTCATCTTCATTTTACTAAGCAGTCTTTATTAAGAATGCTATTATTTTCCCTTATAACCATGTTATAAGGGAAAATAATAAAGATCTGGTCCTGTTGCTAAGCAACCATGCGGGAAAATCGCACTGCATCCGCACTTGCTTGCGGATGCTTGCGATTTTCCCTCAGCCCCATTCACTTCTATGTGGCCTGCGTTGCGTGAAAAACGCACAATATAGAGCATGCTGCGATTTTCACGCAACGCAGAAGTGATGCGTGAAAATCACCGCTCATGTGCACAGCCCCATACAAATGAATGGGTCCGTGCATTGCACCCTCACGCGCGGAAAACTTGCCCGTGTGAAAGGGGCCTAAAAAAATCATTTTTTTCAAAAATGCTTTATTATGTAAAACTGAAACAAACAACCAAAAAAGGTAATCATATTTGGTATTGTCCCGTCCATAACAACCTGCTCTATAAAAATACCACATGATCTAACCTGTCAGATGAACATTGTAAAGAACAAAAATAAAAACGGTGCCAAAATAGTTATTTTTTGTTACCTTGCCTCACACAAAGTATAATATAGAGCAAACAAAAATCATATGTGCCCTAAAACGGTAGCAACAAAACTGCCACCTTATCCCGTAGTTTCCAAAATGGGGTCATTTTTTTGGAGTTTCTACTCTAGGGGTGCATCAGGAGGTCTTCAAATGTGACATGGCAACTTAAAATTATCCCAGTGAAATCTGCCTTCCAAAAACCATATGGCATTCCATTCCTTCTGTGTCCTGCCATGTGCACGTACAGCAGTTTACGACCACATATGTGGTGTTTCTGTAAACTACAGAATCAGGGTAATAAATATTGAGTTTTGTTTGGCTGTTAACCCTTGCTTTGTTGCTGGAAAAAATGGATTCAAATGGAAAATCGGCCAAAAAAGTGAAATTCAGAAATCTAACTATATTATCCTTTAATTTTTGTGGAACACCTAAAGGGTTAAGAAAGTTTTTAAAATCAGTTTTGAATATCATAATGGGGTGTAGTTTCTAAAATGGGGCCATTTATGGGTGGTTTCTATTATGTAAGCCCGACAAAGTGACTTCAGACCTGAACTGGACCTTAGAAACTGGGTTTTGGAAATTTTCTGAAAAATTTTAAGATTTGCTTCTAAACTTCTAAGCCTTCTAACATCCCAAAAGAAAAGAAAATCTAATTTACAAAATGATCCAAACATGAAGTAGACATATGGGAAATGTAAAGTAATAACTATTTTAGGAGGTAACACTATCTGTTTTAAAAGCAGAGAAATAGAAATTTTGCAAAATTTTTTATAAATAAAATTGAAATATTTTGACTCAAATTTACCACTGTCATGAAGAACAATATGTGTCGAGAAAACAATCTCAGAATGGCTTGGATAAGTAAAGCATTTTAAATTTATCACCACATAAAGTGACAGATTTGCAAAAAATGGCCTGCTCCTTAAGGTGAAAAATGGCAGGGTCCTGAAGGGGTTATTTAATCTACAATCTACAAGGACACCAAAATCCTTGTCTATAAGTGACTCTCCCAGTGTTACATCTCCTAGGACATGTGAAGCACAGAGAATATTGCTACCAAGATGCATATCTTTACAAAGTTAAAGTCATCTCTTAGAGTGTTCAAATCAACTTGTATTTATGGGCATCTTCCATAGCCTGCACAGTACTACATAGCTTAGTGTCATCTGCAAAAATAGAAAAGGTGCTATTAATCCCATTCTTAATAAATAAATTAAATTATAGGGGGCAAACACTGAACCTTAGGGTACACCACTTATAACCCAGGACAATTCTGAATAGGAATCATTGACCACTCTCTAGACACGGTCCTTCAGCCAGTTTTCAATACAATTACAAACTATTCTTTCCAAGACTATAGACTTTACTTTATCTATTAGACATCTATGAGGGACAGGATTAAAAGCCTTTGCAAAATTTAGAAACACTACATTCACAGTGGCCCCTCTGTCTGCTTCTACTCAACTCCTCATAAAAACAAATCAGGTTAGTCTGACAACTTCTGTCCTTAGTAAACCCATGTTGGTTATCACTTACAATATTATTTACAGTCACATACTCCTGTATACAGTCCCTTAAGAGCACAATTCCAACAATTGCAGGTGGAAGTGCAGGTTTTCCCAGACGGTTCAGTATGGGTATAGGCCAGGTTTGAGAATGTGATACTCCTTCTTTGCTTCTCTACAGAATCTAAAACTAGAAATAACACTTAGAAAATTATATTTATAGTTTCACAACTGAGATGTACAAGGTTTAAGATATCAAAAGCAAAGAAACAACGAGCAACATGCAAAAGTATTAAAAATTGTCAAAAACTTTATTGATCTCATGTTAAAAATTACAAAACTTAGAAGGAGGTAACAGAAGAAAAAGGACGACACCCTGGACCCTATAGGTTCGCCGAAATGCGCGTCGGGGTGATGCCATCCTGGTCCCTTATCTTCAGTAACATCTTGGTGAGTCCCTTTCTGGGTAATTGACAGCACGGCTATTTGTGACTTTTTGTGCTCTTGGGTATTTTTGCTGCATTTACAAAGGGTTATTGGCCTTTATTGTGGCCATGCATTTGGGTACTTGTCAGGCTTTACCAAGGCTTAGATCGATTATATGGGTATTATAATAAATTAAGTGGTAAGTTTCCCTTCCACTCTATGAATTTATATAATAGCGGTGCCAGTTATACTTTATATACATGATATAGGTTCCGTCTAAGTTTTGGAATTTTTAGCATGAGATCAATAAAGTTTTTGACAATTTTTAATACTTTTGCATGTTGCTCATTGTTTCTTTGCTTTTGATATGTTAGGTTCAGAGTATATGCAGATTTTTACATATCTTTAGGCATCTCAGTAATAGGGGCCCCACCATTGAGTGTAGGATATGTACAAGGGCATGAGATACCTCCGGTGTCAATATGTGTAAGTTTTAAGATATGACTGGGCAGGTTGTGTCTAAGTGTGAGTGGTGTCTTAGCAGTATTCCACTCACAGCAGTAATGTATATAGCTTTTGATAGCAGAGTACCTTACTGACTCAGTTTTCTTAGCTGTTACAGATCGTTGGATTTCCTCTCTCTCAACTTTCCTGGAGTACTTAGATATGGGGAGGATTTTCTTTCAGTAGATAATATTCTGAGAAGGTGATTCTCTGCAACTTTGGTCCTATGAGGAGGGAGCACAAGGCACAGCTCTACCTTTCTCTTCAAACACTAGTCTAGACCACCCTGAACTGGGCTAGGAGGTGCAGATCTAAACAGTCAACACCTCAGTCTCCTCTAGTGGCTGTGTCAGGGTTGGTGGGTAACCCTGCAGGACCCAAAAACAAACCATACTGGATATACAGGGTCTGGGTATGACAAACAGAACAAAACTATTTGCAAGTACCCAGCTCTGGAATACTGCAATAAACTGTAAGGCAGTGTGCCACGTGGTCAAAAGGCACAGACATTCTAACAAAAAGCATACTGGAAAGGTTAAGCGTAAGGTTGAGCAAAACTGTCGTGATTCAGTTCGGTTCAGCTTTGCCAAATTTTTCAAAAAGTTTGGTTCAGATCCAAATCAATTCAGGACAAACCAAATTGGCTCAAATTGCCCTGAAAATTGCTATATAATGCACTCTAGTCACCTAAGATTCTGATTTTTTAGGAAAACTTGTTATCTCTTTTACTTAATTTTTTATGAATTCTTGTTTGCTTTTTTCCCTCCCCAAGCTCATGAACGCAATGACAGCAATAGTAAAGCATGTCCGAGTGACATTGACATACATAGCTAAGGGTACTTTCACACTAGCGTTGGTGCGGATCCGTCTGTTTATTTGCACAGGCGGATCCGCACCTCTAATGCAAACGTTTGTATCCGTTCAGAACGGATCCGTTTGCAATAGCTTTAAAGAAAAATGACAAAGTCCAAAACGGATCCATTTTGAATTACATGGAAAGTCAATGGGGAACGGATCCGTTTTCAAATGCACCATATTGTGTCACTGACAACGGATCCGTCCCCATTGACTTACATTGTAAAAAAAATCGGATCCGTTAGGCTCCGCCTCTTCAGACGGACACCAAAATGCTGTGTTTTGGTGTCCGCCTCCAAAACGGAATAGAGGCGGAACGGAGCCTAACTGATGCATTCTGAACGGATCCTTATCCATTCAGAATGTATTGGGGCTGAACTGATCTGTTTTGGACCGTTTGTGAGAGCCCTGAAACGGATCTCACAAACGGAATCCAAAACGCTAGTGTGAAAGTACCCTAAGGATAAACGCACATTTGATGGTGTTAACAAGCAGGATGTTTAAAAACACACCGTGTTGGCACATGTCTTATGCGTTTTTCCTATTCCAAAGCTTCCAAAAATTGTCCCTTATCAGAGGTAGATGATGTTTATAGGATAAAAAATGTTTTAAAAAAATATTATGCCTTGACAATGTCAAAATGCCTGCCCATATGACATGTTCATGTGCTAATTGACAGAAGAAAAAGTGGCTCATTGTAACGAGTCAAAAAAAATTCTCCCTTTTAATTAAGAGCATCAGTGGTGCAGTGTTGCTTTAGAATGCGTAGGTTAATAAGAGGCACGTGGCTGCAATAGTAGCAGCAGCAGAAGCAGCAAAGCATGGTCGGCTGTCTATGTGTAGTAGCAGTAGTAATAGTCGTGGTAGTAGTGGTGAAACCCTCTCCAAGATGAGACTAGAGGCTGGGCAAGAAAGAAGAAAGACAGTGTCCGTGGAAGAGGAATATAAATGCCTGCTGTGGGAGGCGTCCATATGAAATTGTGGGTAAGGGAGGTTGGGGAGTCTAAAGGACTTGTCCTGGCCATGTTGCTGGGGTGCTGCCTCATCATGTGCTACAGCTCCTGATCCCATGCTGCTGATTGAGATTGGAGGAGTGTCCATGGGTGGAGTTGCCTGCTTTTGGAGCCATTGTCAGAAAGAATTTGTGGGTAAGAAGGGTTTGTGGGTCAAAAGGACCTGTGGAAAATATTTTCTTCCTCTACCCTGTGTATTGTAAGACACGTATATGCTGCGTTGTGTTCCCAAACGTCAACCCCCAAAATATATTAAATTCCAACCGTGTGCAGATGCACATACACATGGATTTGGGCCTGCTATCTTTAGTGAAAAATAATTTCCTCTGCTACCCTGCATATTGTAAGACACATATAAGCTGTTTTAACTAATTTTAACAACATTTTTTAAAATCTAAACCATGTGGAGATGCACACACACACACAGCCTATCATGTCCTGTTATTACGCAGAGATATTATCCTCCACTACCCTGCGCATTGTAAGACATGTATATGGTTTCAAAACTTCAACAACAAAAAATTAAATTTGAACTGTGTGGAAATGAAACAACACAGATTTTGGCCTGGTATGTCATGTTACCACTCACAGATGTTATTATCCACTACCCTACATCTTGTAAGACACATATGCCATTTTCCTAACTTTAAACAAAAAAAAAACTATGTGGAGATGCCTTGACATGGAATTTGGACTAGATTTGAAGTTATTTTCACTGAGATTTTAAATGCTACATCTATCCTCTTGATGGTAAAACACGCGTTGTACAGTTATGAGCAACACCCCTCCCCACACCATCCCCCCAACTCACCCAGCAAAAAATGCATTTCTTTTAAAATGAAGGGGGGGTGAAAGAAATATCCTTGCAGGCAGCTGCTTTTAAGTTTCTGCAGCAGCTACAGTTATGCATTTCATTTTCTTTCTTCTTCAAGGACCAGGTCTCCCATGGTATCTTGGTATCTACATTAGTCCAGATCACAGTGACTAAGGGACTAAGGTTGGATGATAAATGTGGTGCAGGGATAGACACTTTTCTATGACTGTATAACAACTGTTGGTTGGCTTACGTTGAGACAGACATATTTTTCCGCCAGAGTTGTGACTTAATTTTGGCGTAGAATAGTGCATTTTAGGTTACCCCCCTTTCTATGAAGTTCCACCCTTTTCTGATAAGCCCTACCTCCTTTTCAAGCATATCATAAAATGGTGTAGAAATCCTAGATGCAGCACATTTTGTCAATTTGCAGCACTTTTCAGATTTGGTGCAAATTTAGTGCAAACACATAAATCTGGGTTAACGACTCCCCATAAAAGGACCATGGTCACACCTGGCACTTTAATTGCTGCCGCCAGTCACGTCTATGGTGGTTTCATCTCTTTCATTTCCCAGATAGGGAATCACTCTGGCCTCATTTTGTGCCCTCTTGCAGACTAGTCTTCAGTCTTTTATTTGCTGCATTCCTATTCTGCAATCTTGTATTTGGTGCACCAATTTCCACCACAATACACACTGGCAGGAGTGTGCATTCCTCCAATACAGGTGGTAGGGTGAATGTATAGCATGCTACTCACAGCAACACTGTGGAACATGGCACTGGGTCAGTTCCTATATCAGGGCCCAGCTACTCCCTACACCTTGTATAACAGAAAAGGGGATGGTACTTTCCCCTGCGCGGTGCTGTTTCAGGGGAGCAGCACTCTTTTAAGGTGGCTGTACTCCACAATGCAGGCATAATAAACCCAGTCATGTTACTGTACAAAACTAATGCATTCACTTATGTCACATTAGTTGAATAATGCACATAGTGATGTCTCGGTACAAACATGGAGTGTCATTTACTAACAGAGATATGCCACTTTATGGCACATATCACTTGCCGATCGTGGAGTAAATGTAATTTGAGCCACAATCTGAGACTTTTCCCTGCTCACGCTAGGTCTAAACAAGTGGGTGTGGCATGGGTGGGGAAAGGGGTCGGCTGGCCGACCCATCTTATTTATCATGTTTTAGCTGGCATATATTTATGGTTCAATAAGCTTTTATTGACTTTTATATACATAAAAGAAACATCACAAATTGCAGTATAGAGACCACTCATACAGGTACAGTGCTTCATGCACTCGCAAACAGCAATATATCATAAGATAGTACATAGCTATCTCAAGGGCATGGTATAAACATACGACTGTACTGCAAAACAACAAACTGTCATATAGTCAGATGAATCAAAACCCTAGGAGGTTTAATAAGGCCTCTAACATAGGCTATATAAGCAAATAATTCTAGACTAACATTAACAGAGAAAGGGAGCGACAAGACGACACACAAGAGGAGGGGGGGGGGGGATGGGGAGGAAAATCACTGGACATAGCAAGTGAATAGCCAGACAATCTCATGGAGGGGAATCAGGCAGAACCCCAGAAACCACCCAAACCGCGAACGAAGAAGAGGCTCTAAACCTGGACCATGGTTCCCAACCCTTAAGGAACGTCGGAAGCTTGTTACGGTCAGAGGCACTCATCTCCTCCAAGTGAACCAGAGCATCCAGCGCAGAGGCCCAAGTAATCCTTCTCAAACTCTCGGCCAAATTCCAATTGCGCGGTATAATTTGTCCCATGGCCAAAATGAAAAGCCGCAAAGATCCCTTTTTAATATGCGAGATCCGTCCGGGAAAATAGATAGGAGAGCTATGGAAGGGGAGGGAGATACAGAGGCCCTAAATAGGAAATTATGAAGTTTGAAAACATCTTCCCACAGCGGGTTAAGCTTCGAGCATTCCCACCATATATGAGTCATGGTCCCCTTAGCTCCCAGACACCTCCAACATAACTCGAAAACAGAGGGATAGAAACGATGCAATTTCTCTGGTGTACGATACCACCTGGTAAGTATTTTATAATTGAGTTCTTGCAAGTTACACGATATAGAGATCTTATGGGAAAGAAGCATGGAGCACCTCCATTGATCCCCAGTAAAGGTCACACCCAATTCAGCCTCCCAATCCAACATAAACTGGATGGCCAGGGGCCGATTGAGCAACACATAACTTTTTAAACTCTGTTAGAGATGTGCGGGACTGCATACCAGGCATCAAGGAATTAACGAACCCTCTGAGCTGAAAATAGAGGAACCATCTTCCGGGAGATGGTGGAAGTATGTGTGATAGGTCTTCTAGAGGGCGCACCCCAGTTGAAAAACAGACGTCTCTCAGTCTGACAGTGACTGCGTGGTGATCTCGAAAGGCGGGCACCTGTTTAAGTCCCACAGGTAAATCTGGATGATCAGTAAGCACTGAGAGGGGGCCTGGGATCTTGACTATATTTAATTTAGGTGCAAACTTAATCCAGGAGACGGCTAAAGTAGGGAGGAGCATATCAGATTGGGTATGTAGGAGATTATAAAGGGAATTAGGGGGCAGCCAAAATATGCCTGTTGCAAGGTGGGGGCTCGTTTCATGTTCAATGTTAACCCACAACTTAGTATCCTTGCTATGAAAGAGATCTAGGACGCAGTTCGTAATTGCAGCCCTATAGTATGTCAAAAAGTTAGGTAGACCTGTCCCTCCCTCTAGTTTAGGGCGAGTCAAAAGACCATTTCCAAGCCGTGCTCTAGACTGATTCCACACGAAGTGAGAAGTCAAGCGCCGGAGGCGAGCAAAGTAGACCAGGGAAAATATCTTACAGGGAATAGTTTGAAATAAGTAGAGTAGGCATGGTAATATCTGGCGTAGATTTAGACAGCTGGTAGATACGCTGAAGTTATGTAGAGGCCAGCACCCCTACATAAATTTTGTGCATCCAACGCCTGCTAAAGGGGAATTAAGACCGGTGTCTAACATGCCTGTCTTAATAAATGACCCCCATAATTCTCAAAGTGATGTCACAGCCCTGGAATAATGTACACTGGCCTGTCACAGTACGAGTATAATATACACACAAGTCCTAGTACAGGATGTCGCGGATATAAAGCGCAAAAATGCTTTATATACAAAAAAAACAAAAGAAAGGATCAAAGTAAAAATATCAAAGTTATTGATCCTATTGAGGAGAGGGCGACATAATAACCTCTCAGCTCGTTGACGAGAATCTTAATTATTTTGTGCAATTAGAAAAAAAACGAGGTACCATCATCTATGCAAAAATATATGCAAGTTTATTATACATAAGTGCTAAATACAAAATCGATGATACAACCTGTACAATGATAGACAATGAAATATAATACCACTACCTTCAATCAATACTGAATAAAATCAATGCAATGATATGCAACAATCCAAATTAAAGAAGAGTACCCCTTTCTATCACCTTTTAACCAATTGAGGTATATGGCGGCACTACAAATTTACCAGCTCGGTATCAGGCTAGGAAATAACAAAGTTCCCAAAGACTAAGTACCAATGTCTGATGCTCAATTAGCAATATGCATGTTTGCTAAGAGAATGATCAAACTTGATCAGGAGCCTTATCAATTACAGATTCACAAATGGGGACCTTTGACTATGTACCGGGCTAAGTAACTTTTCAATACTGCAAGCAATAAGCAAGATATACGTTACCAAGGGTCAAAAGGTGACTAGGGCTCCGGAGGGACGGTCAGCTCTCCTGAGGGTTCCCCAGGATCCAGGATCAAATCCACGTGTCTGTTTAATCTTTTGTTTGTAGTCTTTTTTTTTTTTCTCCTGGAATCCCTTCTCTCATCCCGTCTATGATTAATATTCACAGATTTATCAAAAGAATACACCCCTTTAGATAACGGTCTTCCAACCAAACCAGAGGGTGTGCACATATGGTAATAATACTGTGAGATCATACATTACCCAAAATGCTTTGTGATGAACGTGTTAGTGTTACCTGCTGATACATAGGCGGCAATGTTGTATAAGCTATAAATGTGAAGCTTTTAGGAGTTAAATTTATATAATGTGACTTCATTTTAAGTGGTAGACATCCACCACCTGGGACATACATCAAAAAGGGAGGCATACCCCCTAACACTTGAAGCAATTAAAAACTTAGATTCCCAGAAACTAGTATAATTGTTCTCATGTCAAAAAGTTATGTAGACAACAAATGTGTGGGTTTTGGATTTCACAGGTGCCTTATCTTATGAAAATAACACAACTTTCTCATCAACAACTTCTCATTAAGAGAAATCCAACTGAGCATGCCTTCCCACATACCTCAGGAATACACGCTTCTGGTGATACACACACAGGATATATATACGTTAGTATATGATTATAATATGTAACAAAATAAAACCAATATATGAAATAATATAAAACAACACATATGTGATATATTGATTAACTTGTGTCAAAACTAAATACGATCCACTATATGAATAAACAGACATTATATGTTTGTCTCATTAATAAATCTCATTAAAAAGATATATGACAGACGAGTCCCAGGAAGAACCTTATCTCGGCTCATAGCCTAGTGATGAGGTAAAATCACTCCCTTAGATAGGCTCACATCTGCCAGGAAGAACCTTTCCTTAAACCCATTTTTCTCTTTTACAATGAAGGTTCATACAGGAGGGTGAATATAAGTACAGCATGGCTGCTTATATGCCATGAATACACGTTATAACAATAATAATGTATAAATGTTTATATACTTATGAAAAGGCATGACAAGGAAAAATGTACACATTGGTGTCACAGTCAAGGCATAATGCACACAGTGATGTCACAGAACAGAAATAATGTAACAAGTAATGCTACAGTATAGGAATAATGCACACAATGATATCAGAGTACAGGAATAGTGTCTCCCATATTCATCACTAACTGCACATCATCCCTTAATAGAGGAAGGCTGCCTTGGTTGCTGAACCCTATAGCAGTTGTCTGTTTACTACTCTGAACCCAATTTAACAGATCATTTCAGGCTGGGTGTCCCCAGGCACCAGTGTAACACTAAAGAGAAACTGTGAGCAGATCTGTACCTATGAAACTGGCTGACCTGTTACATGTGCACTTGGCAGCTGAAAGCATCTGTGTTGGTCCTATGTTCATATGTGCCTGCACTGCTGATGAAAAATGAAGTTCAAATATATGCAAATGAGTCTCTAGGAGCAACGTGGGCAATGTCGCTGGCAGTTTCATAGGTACGCATCTGTTGACAGATACCATTCAATAGTGTTAATCGAAGTATCGGAAGTGGACTTCGATCCGAATTTCTGGGAAAATTTTGATTCGCCACAAAGCCAAATTTATTTGTGCTTCGTGGTAATGAATCAATTTTCAGTGAAATGGCGGTAAAAAAAAATCCTACTCACATCAGAACAAAGAGGCTGCCTAGCACAAAATCTCCTGCGCTGTGAAGTCACCATGCCAGCTAGTGTGATGACGTCAACGCGCACCGTGCAAGATTCCACGAGGGATCTTCAGTCAAGATGACTGAGGCGGCCTCTTCGCACTCAAATGTATAAGGTATTTCTTTTTTAATGCATTAACCCTAGAAGATATCATTTTTCATCTCAGCGATGGGACTCAGCATCTGAGGGGTTAAATGACGAGGGGGGTTGCGTCGTAATTGTTGTTTCCTGTCATTGTGCCCGTTACTTACAAAGGAATGCGCTTTGTGACGAAGTCATTCGTCACAAAGTGAATTTCTTTGTGAAATTCAGCAAACTGCCAAATCGTATTTTTGTAAACTTCGCTCATCTCTACTCTTTAAAAAATTAGGAACAATTGTGGTGTTAAGGTTAATTTCACACTAACGTTTCAGTTTTTCAGTATTGAGTTCCGTCATAGGGTCTCAATAACGGAAAAAAACGCTTCTGTTTTGTCCCCATTCATTGTCAATGGGGACAAAACTGAACTGAACAGAACGGAGTGCTCCAAAATGCAATCTCTTCCGTTTTGTTGCATTCCCATAACGGAGAGCAAACCGCAACATGTTGTATTTTGCTTTCCGTCCTAGGATGGATGCAAGACGGATCCATCATTACCCCCAATGCAAGTCAATGGGGACAGAGCAGTTTTCTCTGACACTCTGCCACAATAGAAATTGGATCCATTCCCCATTGACTTTCAATGTAGTTAATGACAGATCCGTCTTGGCAATGTTAACGATATGTTAAAGATAATACAACCGGATCCGTTCATAGCGGATGCAGATGGTTGTATTATCAGTAACGGAAGCGTTTTTGCTGAACCCTGCCGGATCCAGCAACAATGCTAGTTTGAAAGAAGCCTAACATGAGCAAAAATGGAAGCTAAATATATGAGTCTCTTTAATAGCTTTAAAAGCTGACCTCAGTGCAAAAATTGCTAATTCAGTATTTTTTTTACTAATGAGCATTAATGTAGATAAATGGTAGACAATGCTTTGGTCTTTTTTGTTAATTAATGCTGAGAAAGGTTAGATGTGTAACTCAATGTCATTTAAGAATAAAACAGGAAAAGGGGAATGAATTACCTTGAAGATACTTTTAATGCAGTGTTTCATTGCTTTCCATCATTGAAATAATCATGTAATGATGATTTTGTGGGAATGACAGGCAATAAGGTGAAGAGTAATAATATAATAAATATGTAAATATGAGGAATAATGGATGAAGAATGGGTTTCTTTTATTATTTAGCTACATGAACTGCGTTTAAAGTGGGTGTACACAATTATAAGTGGCAGCTTTTTCCAGGCACAGAACCAAAAGTGTTCATGAATTGTGTCTAGTATTGCGGCCGATTGCAGTACCACACATAACCTGTTGACAACTGTGGCACTGTTATTGAAATAGCCATGATTTCCTTTAACACTTTTAAACAAAATTACCCTGCAATTTTTCACTTTTTTTTCATCTTTTGATCAACCAGTTGCAGTAAAAATTGGTATATGGTAGCCTGTAATGCTAATATTTAGTACAGACTGGGATTTCATGGAAACCTTTGTACCCCTGCTACACTAAAGTATCATAATATACCACTACAACATACTGTTAACTGGAAAGTATGCCATCCATGAACTTGGAAAAGTGTGTCCAGATTGGACTGCATCATTCCATTGCATCCTAACTCCTAATGGGAGCAAGGATTCGCTAGGCTTAATCCACAGCTATTATTCTAGGTGCAAGATTTCAGTGCTGGGTGTCCGCAACCACAACCTATTACCAGGTTAAGACAACATCTAATATTCGTAAATTAGCTTTCCTACAGTAAAACCAATGGAAAAGACACCCAATCTGTAAATGTAAGCTGTTTCAGGGTTCTTGGCCCTCATCAGTACAGAGTTGGGTACTGAATGGCTTGATGAGATACCTTTGATGCATCTCTGTGGGGAGAAAACAGCTGTCTACAGATTAGCGTCTCTTTCTTCTGGAGGAGTTTCTAGTTTGGCTGATAGAAGTTTTCTTTCTTCCAGATCATATTTCTTTCTCATGGAACACCAGAGACGATTTATCATTTAGTTTGTGCCTGCAAATGACCAAAGCCTCATAAATTAGGCGCATCGTTCAGCAGCACAGGAGACATCAAGACCGGCGCAGAAAGCGCTGGTCTTGACAAATCCATAACCGTATAAGTCTCTATAACCAGCTGGATCTCTTCGATAGGAACCAGGACCACCACCCCCTCCTTCGAAAAATGGATAGATTAGATAGATTAGATAGACCAATTTATTACATAGACAGATCCAGTGCCATACAGGGGTTTAGCTATAGGGGGGTGCAGAGGTAGCAGTTGCTACATGGCCCAGGAACCTGAAGGGACCCAAAGACCCTTGCGCCGTATAAGAAGAAACCAGTATTATAGAAAGTGCATGTGGTCAAGTTACACCTCTTGCTGGAGTGAAGGGGTTAGGTCAAGAATTTATTATGCAAAATAAATGTGGAGCCCCAGTTATGGGTCTACAACACAGTGAAAGCCAGATATCCCTCAAAGGAAGGAAAACCAAGCAAAGGGGTGTCTCCATTACAGAGATCACCAAATCCACCATATTAAGTGGCCCCTATGTCAAGATCCCGCTTTTTTACAAGCTTTAAGGATGTGACAGGGAAAACCTAAACCAGTTATCCATCCACAGACAGCTGTTTCGGGGTGTTGCCCCTCATCAGTGCGGAGTAGGATTCTGGCTAACCGGGAGCAATGCCTCGGAGACTACTCAAACACACCAATAGCTGATCTCAGGGAGACCAGCTACAAAAAGCACCGTGGAGCCTCATTTAAGAGTCTCAACACAGCAATCCGAAGTGCAAAGCTCCCTGGGAAACAGTAATATACAAAATAAATGTGGATAACTGGCTTAGGTTTTCCCTGTCACATCCTTAAAGCTTGTAAAAAAGCGGGATCTTGACATAGGGGCCACTTAATATGGTGGATTTGGTGATCTCTGTAATGGAGACACCCCTTTGCTCGGTTTTCCTTCCTTTGAGGGATATCTGGCTTTCATTGTGTTGTAGATCCATAACTGGGGCTCCACATTTATTTTGCATATTACTGTTTCCCAGGGAGCTTTGCACTTCGGATTGCTGTGTTGAGACTCTTAGGCCCCTTTCACACGGGCGTTGCGGGTGCACTCCGTCAAACAGTGCGGGTGCGTTACGGGAATCGCCGCGATTTTTCCCTGCGAGTGCAAAGCGCTGTCATGCGTTTTGCACGCTGGGAGAAAAATCAGCATTTTTAGTACCCAGACTCGAACCTGCACTTCTTCACAGAAGTGCATGTTCAGGTCAGAAATAATCTCGCTGGTATTATTTCACATTATAACATAGTTATAATGTGAAATAATACCCTTAGCCATCTTCCTAATGTTGAACCCGGTGCTGAATGGGTTAAAATAATAAACTAATCATAACTTACCTGGTCCATTTGATCGCTGAAGCCCGGCATCCTCTCCGTTAGTTTGCTACTAGGTAAAGGACCTGTGATGATTTCACATGAATCACATGGCCTCAATACATGCTCCATCACCATGGTGATGGAGCATGTGATTGGGCCATGTGATGACGTCATCATAGATCATAGATGCTGCAGGGAAGAGAGGACAGATCGCGACTACGCGATCAAGTGGCTAAGGTAAGTTAACTTTTATTATTTTTAACCCCTCCTCTTCATTTAACACATGCATTCTTTATTAAGAATGCTATTATTTCCCTTATAACCATGTTATAAGGGAAATAATAGAGATTGGGTCCCGTTGCTAAGCAACAATGCGGGAAAATCGCAACGCATCCGCACTTGTTGCGGATGCTTGCGATTTTCCTGCAGCCCCATTCACTTCTATGGGGCCTGCGTTGCGTGAAAAACGCAGAATATAGAACATGCTGCGATTTTCACGCAACGCAGAAGTGATGCGTGAAAATCACCGCTCATGTGCACAGCCCCATAGAAATGAATGGGTCTGGATTCAGTGCGGGTGCAATGCGTCCTCCTCACGCATTGCACACGCGCGGAAAACTCGCCCGTGTGAAAGGGGCCTTAAGTGAGGCTCTGCGGTGTTTTTTGTAGCTGGTCTCCCTGAGATCAGCTATTGGTGTGTTTAGGTCAAGAATTTGGCATAGGGGTGTGTCATTTCAGTTTTTGCCTCAGGCAGTATGAAGGCCATGTGCTTCCCTGCCCCTGGCCACAAAGCACTGGGGGAAGGGGGGCCCAAGCTGAACTCTTGCACCAGGGCCCATGAGCCTTTAGCTATGCCCCTGGTCTCATACCTTATGATATAGTATTTCCTTTTTGCCCCTTTTTCCACCAAACATGACTGCTTTAGTACTTGCTATAACTCGGAGCCCAAGTAATGCCAAGCTATTCAACATTTCATAGCAGCCATGACATTTTCATATTACATGTTTTCAGACCATTTGTCCTAACAGAATCTTCCTCTAAATCACCTCCTGACCTAGGCATAGAAAGGAAAGTATATGCTGCCAGTCAATAAATTGTGAAAGCTGTGCTCCCGGGCCAAACCAAGCATAAATTTAGCTAAACACCAATGTAGTTTTTTACCTGCTTATTCTAAGGATAGAAATGACTGTACAATTCTGCCAAGCAAAAAAATACATTTGACCTGTTTTAATTATATCATATTTTTATGACAAGTTCTGGGCATGCTATAGCTAATCCTTTTTCGAAACTACAATGTTATAGTCCATTAGGTTCCATTTGCATTGGCCACAAGCTGAAAAAAGCACATAAGGTTAGAGTGAGTATATGGACCAGATGCTAATCACATAATGTAACTTCCTTGCTATGAAGTCATCATTACACAGTACTGGTTTGTCAATTAACTCTTGATATGTATCATTTACTATTCAATAAAGCATGTTTTAATTAAAACTTAAGAATGCTTATGAATAATTGCAAAATTGTACAGTTCTTATAGAGAATCCTTTAAATTGCCTGTCCTATCTAGGCCACTCCTCATATGAAGTACACCCCAGCAGAATAATGACTACGATACGATACAACTTTATTAATCCATGGGGGAAATTGAATTGCAGGATACGGCATCAGCTTAAGGTTACATCCATATTAGATACAGTTTAATAGGTTATTAAACACAACATAACAACATAACACTCCGAATCTACCTAATGTTTTTTAGTAGTGATGAGCGGGAGGTGCCATATTCGATTTTGCGATATTTCGCGAATATTGGCTTGAATATTCGTCATATATTCGTCGAAATCGAATATTCGTCATTATTCTATATATTGCGAATGTTACGCGAATTTATATTCGCATTGCGAATTAAACTTAGAGCTGCTGAGTTCCTAATGGTTGTAACTTGTATTGCTAAATTGACGAAGATAACGAATATCACGAATATTGCGCTATATTCTCAATCTTCGTTATATTCCAGCAATACAACCATTAGGAACTCAGATCTAAGTTGAATTTGCAATGCGATTAATATAACCTGCATTAATCGCATTGCGAATTCAACTTAGAGCTGAGTTCCTAATGGTTGTTGTTGAATTGCTAGAATATAACGAAGATTGAGAATATAGCGCTATATTCGTTATCTTCGTTATATTCTAGCAATACAGCCATTAGGAACTCAGCTCTAAGTTGTAATCGCAATGCGAATAATACTTACAATTATTAATCACTTTGCGAATCCATTTGATGCCTCTATTTGATTGTATATGACAGTTGACTGTGACTACCACCAACAGACTGCTGCCTCCAAAGCAAGATATATAAACCCCCAGGGGCCATTAGGGTGTTTTTGATAGAAAACGCATCAAAAATGCATCAAAAACGCATATGCGTTTTTATCATTTTTTAAAATTTTTATTTAATTTTTTTGTGTATTTTGCAACATTTGGTTGCATATTTACATTTGGTATAGGCAAGGCAAATATGGTAGCCTAGAATTCAGTGTTTCCCAAACAGTGTGCCTCCAGCTTTTGCTAAACTACAACTACAACTACAACTACAGCCTTAGCTACAAGGGGTTTATAAACTCCTACTATCTCTCAGATGCATTTCCTGAGGGTCGTGACTGGGTGAGCTCTTTGCACTCGTTCACATGGTGCAGTACTGCGTGTCTGCCATCGCTGCCTCAGTGCTGTGCTGGCGGGGCGGTGGGTCCCAGAGCCAAGGAGGCTTTGCTACACAGTGGGGTTGCTGTGTGGCTCCTGGGTCCCGCTGTCTGCTGCTGGTGCGGTGCTGGGGCGCCGGTGGTCGCCACGCACGGCTGCGCCATTTATAGGTTAGAGTAGTTTCCCACTTGCAGAGGCTTCCTTGTCTTGGAAAGTGGGCCTATGCTCTTTGATTAAACTGTATACTAATGCCTCTTATGCACAGCATACTATGTATTACATATTTGGCGGATATGCCACGTAATCATGCTGAGACAGTCATTACATCAAAAGCATAGTGTTGAGGATGTGCGATCCAGATTCACTCTCCAGTATATATTGTAATTATTTGTTTTCTTTTTCCCCCCTCTGGTATCAGCACTCCTCCCCATTTGGACTAGGTGTTTTTAATTAGCCTTAGCTACAAGGGGTTTATAAACTCCTACTATCTCTCAGATGCATTTCCTGAGGGTCGTGACTGGGTGAGCTCTTTGCACTCGTTCACATGGTGCAGTACTGCGTGTCTGCCATCGCTGCCTCAGTGCTGTGCTGGCGGGGCGGTGGGCCCCAGAGCCAAGGAGGCTTTGCTACACAGTGGGGTTGCTGTGTGGCTCCTGGGTCCGGCTGTCTGCTGCTGGTGCGGTGCTGGGGCGCCGGTGGTCGCTGCGCCATTTATAGGTTAGAGTAGTTTCCCACTTGCAGAGGCTTCCTTGTCGTGGAAAGTGGGCCTATGCTCTTTGATCAAACTGTATACTAATGCCTCTTATGCACAGCATACTATGTATTACATATTTGGCGGATATGCCACGTAATCATGCTGAGACAGTCATTACATCAAAAGCATAGTGTTGAGGATGTGCGATCCAGATTCACTCTCCAGTATATATTATTTACCACCAACAGACTGCTGCCTCCAAAGCAAGATATATAAACCCCCAGGGGCCATTAGGGTGTTTTTGATAGAAAACACATCAAAAACGCATATGCGTTTTTATCATTTTTTAAAATTTTTATTAATTTTTTTTTGTGTATTTTGCAACATTTGGCTGCATATTTACATTTAGTATAGGCAAGGCAAATATGGTAGCCTAGAATTCAGTGTTTCCCAAACAGTGTGCCTCCAGCTTTTGCTAAACTACAACTCCCAGCATGCCCGGACAGCCTTTGGCTGTGCAGGCATGCTGGGAGTTGTAGTTTTGCAACAGCTGGAGGCACACTGATTAGGAAACACAGGTCTAGATCATTACTCTGCCCAAATCTATATTCAGCTATATGGCTTAGAAAATATGCTGTCAAACAATGATCCTAGGTTTTGGTATAGACACATGATCTAGACTACCATATTTGCATATACCAAATGTAAATATGCAACCAAATGTGGCAAAATACACAAAAAATAAACCAAAAAATGAAAAACACC